>CM076570.1:1566403636-1567062702 GCA_034641835.2 Pinus albicaulis
TTCATGTGTTGGTAAAATCTAACAAACCCACTACTCTGCATGATGCTATTGAAAGGGCTAGAGACCTTCAAGATTCCTTGCCAAAATCAAAGGCAATTTTTCATCATAAGCCCTCTTTTCCTTCAAAGGGGAAGGAAGAAAAATTTTCTCCTTCTAAGGAGAGTGTTAGGGTCCCATGATTTGGCAGATTTGTATAAAAAATGACAAGGTAACATGGAACCAAGGTTTTGAGTCAAAGGACCTAGCCTTCCTGGACTCGAAGAGGGATCTCCCTATTGGGTGCAAAGGATGTGTTCTTTTTGCTCTAGGGTTTTGATTTTAGGCTAGTTATTAGGTGTAGGTTTGTTGATTGTTTTGGTTAGGTAAGATGGTCAAATGGAATAGGTGGAGTGAGATTTTATCAAATCCATTGGGCTATGGAGTCAAATAAAAGTCAAGAGTGTCTAAATGATGAAACAAAGTGTGTTGCATGGCCGATTTAGCAAGGTTAATGGATCCTTAAGGTGATGTATGAGGTGTAGTGAACATTAAGTTTGGGAAAAAATAAGAGGTCCTAAACATATATATTTTAAAGCTACAACTCATGAGGTATGGAAAACCATTAATCTCAATGAACAATACTTAAACTGATAAACATATAAGATAAACAATCCATTCAAACATAGAGAGCATAAGAGATTCTAACTTTAGAAATTCACCTTCAGATTTTGGGAAAACACATAAGATAAACAAATAACTCAATTTATGGAGAGGGAACACCTAAAAAGCATATATCAAGCTATTGGGAACTTTGAAACAAGTTGGTAAGCATGGGCAAAGGGCTAGATCGAACGAGACCTCTTTGAATTAACCTAACAATCAATATTCCACAGAAAGTCTTCAAGATAGGGTTTTGAAAACTTCAAATAAGCAGGGCATCCCATGAAACATACTTATAAGTTAGCATACTAACCATACATGAAACAAGTACAATTTTAGGTGGACCTAAGGAGCAATCAATAATTCCTTAACATTTCCAAAAGAGGAAAACATCAAGACTATAACGAACAGGAGGACTGAGGTGCCTTAAATAACATGTCTCAACCTATAATTTTTTGTTTTATAGCAGCCAAGAAACATGAAACATAATGATAACAAAGGAATCAATAGAAAAATTAGGAAAACATCACCATTCACCAAGCTATGGAATCCTGCAAACAAGCTTCTCCATCATCAAGCCAAACAAGCCATTCATCCACTTCACAAAACCAATTTCTTCTCCAAGCTAATGAAACCATGTATATTGCTCTTCAAGCTCATCAAATTCCAGCCAAAAAAATAGGGGCTCATGCTCTGTTTATGGAGAAAATGAGGGCTAAAACCCTAAATGTGGTAGGAAAATGTCAAATATAGTCATAAATGTCATTTATGGCCAAGAGACCATGCAAGGCCCAAGGCACATAATATCCTAAGAAATAAATGCTAAAATACTATTTGCACCTAATTCTAGAGTAATTTGCCTCAAAAAACTCAAAAGTATTTATTTGCAATAAATGAGTGTGTTTTGTTGACTTTTGGTCCAAAACACACTAGACAGCCTCTGTGCGTAGCGCCAATTCAACAGAAAATAGGGTCTCGTGTAGCTAAGTTTTGGACCCCTTCCTGACACTGGATTTGGCTCTGTGATGGCTTGTTGGAAAGCCTAATTATTATACTTTCCATAAATGCTTGAGTTGTGCCGACTGGATGCCATTTACCTATTCAAAAATAATTTTCCCCAACACTTCTTTATGTGCAATTCCTGGTCTGAAAATGAGGCGGAAAGGTTAAATTTTTTATGCTTTTTTGACCTTTTGCGAGGAAAAAAATGCTCCAAATGATCTGAAAATTGGTTAGAATATTTCTAGAGATGTGAGAAATCCAAAAATGCAAACTTTGAGACCTGAGTGTGCACCAATTTTGTGCATAGCACCTAGGGTGTTGCGCATACAAGGATCAAAATTTGGAAAAGATAAAAATTTGTTCAAATTGCCTCAAACTTGGTGGAGAGGTCCCTCAAGAGGTCTTGGACACCTGTTGAGAATCCTCAGCCAAAAATCCAAGTCTGTCATGCACTTTTTCCTTTTTAAGGTTTTCTAGCTCCATAAGGGCCTCCTTCAGTTTGGCACAAACAAGCATGTTTTTCCTTGTATAATGCTTGGTATTTTTCTTTTGTAGAGCAAGGTCCCTTTTCACCTTCTTGAAATTCCTGTGCTCCTCCTTGTAACACTGAATGACAACTTGTGCCATGTCAAGGTCTCTTTCCCACTCCTGAAGCTATGCATCTTTCTCCAAGAGAAGCAATCTAGTGGTCATCTCCTTGTCCTCATTTTCACTGCCTAGATCAATGAATTAAGGCCCTTGAGAAGTCTTCTTGATCCTTTTTCTTCTCCTTACCTTTACCTATTGCTCACCTTTGTCCATATTTTCCTTACGTTTGTCTTTGTGCTTGATAGCTGGAGGAGAGATGGCCCTTTGCCTTTTTGAGGCAGAAAACACATCTCTTTTGCCTCTGTGGTAGGTGCATGTGAGAGCGGTGAGGAGGAAGCCTTGATATTTGATGATGTCACAAGCCTTTTTATCTTTGTCATCGCTTTTATGAGTCACTTCATGCTCCACTGGGTCACTGAATTCTTGATCTTTAGCCTTATCATCGTCATTGTCTTCCTCATTGTTTTCTTCATTGTCATCTTGGCCTTTAAACTGATCACTATACTCCTCACTTGCCTCATTTTGGCTCTGTCCTTCACTAAGGTCCTCTTCTCTATCACTTCCTGCACTATCATATTGAGTTTCTTGGTCATTTAGAGACTGATTTGTGTCATGAAATTCATGATTATTTCCTTTCTCATCACTGACTGTCTCATTTGTGCCATTGCCTTGGTCAATGCCTTCACCTTCAAACTCTATTTCATCCTCATAATCTACCTGTTCTTGGTCTTTCATCTCCTCATCATCTCCCTCTGTTTCCTCAAGTTCATCATCTGCATTAATTTCAGCACCTTTTTCACTATCATTGTGCTCACTGTCATGCTCAAACACATCTTCTCTTGGTTGTCTTGTGCACTCTCTTGTTGATTGTAATATTCATTGTTTTCTTCATAATCCTCTTGGTCTTCATCTTGTTCATCATCAACACCCTTTTCTGCACTTGAAAGTGATTTATTGGTGTCATCACTATCATTGTATTGCTCAAATTCATCATTGTTTTCCTTTTCTTTACTGTCATTTTCATCACTCTCTTCTATGTCATCATCATCTTTTTTTTCATTATTAGGCTCTGTTTCTGCCCCATTGTCTTTATCACTTTCATCTTCTTGATTAAGCTATCTACTTGCCTCATTGTATTCTTTATCTTCACTGCTATTTATTTGTTCTTCATGGCTACTTCCATCATCTTCTTCCTTAGTGTTGGGTATGTGTTATATTCTTTCCACGACTAAGCACGCGCAGGGGGGTAAGAGTGAGGGCGATAGCCCCGCCTTTGCGTTGGGCGCAACGGGGGGGGTCACAGGGGGGGCGGCAGCCCCCCTTGTTGGGGTCCGGGGCAGCGCCCCGGCGAAAATTTTGGTTCCTTAATTTCCGATGGGTAGTCTGCGTCCATGGTTTTGTGCATGGTTTTGCACATGGTTTTGGGGTTCGATGGTTTTCGGCCCCTGGTATTTTTGTAGATCCGGTCAAGGGAACTACGGTTATGTTCTAATCCAGGGTTAATGGATTGGGGTTTATGTATGCTCCGGCATGTATATATATGTGTTGTAACACTAAAAGGAATATAATGAAAAATCAAGCCGGTCGTCCCGATTTGGGATCCAGGGGAAAATCTCTGTGTTTATCTGTTTTATGTTTTATGCTCTCGCTATTGTTTATTTTCTGTTATAAGATTCGTGTGTAGATAATTTATGTTCAGGGTTAAAACCTAAATTTGGTATCATAGGTATTTCGGCTTCAAGGGGACGCCTTTGTTGTTGAGGGTTTTTTGCTCGGGCCTGTGGTAGACCCTGTGCAGTGGGAGATCTGCGGGATCGATTCTTGTGGTGAAAGAATATGGCGAGCGGCGGAAAGATAGAGATCGAGAAATTTAATGGTCAGAGTTTTGAGTTGTGGAAGCTCAAGATGGAGGATCTGCTGGTGGATAAAGATCAGTGGATCGCGGTAGATCTATGTACTAAATCAACGGCAATGTCAGATGAAGACTGGAAGAAACTGGATCGGAAGGCTAAGAGCACAATATGGTTGTGTGTGTCAGATTCAATATTGTTGAATGTATCTGGGGAAGCTACAATGAAGAATTTGTGGGAAAAACTTGGGACTTTGTACCAATCTAAGTCTCTGGTGAATAAGTTGTTCCTGCGGAAAAAGCTGTATAACCTGAGGATGAAGGATGGAGACTCGGTGACAAAGCATCCGAACGCCTTCAATACTGTGGTAAGTCAGCTGTCGTCTGTTGATATTAAAATCTCAGATGAAGATAAGTGCATCAGTTTGTTGTGCTCTCTACCAGACTCGTGGGACAGTCTGGTTATTGCAATAGGTAGCAATACAACTACCTTGAATTTTGATGACATTTTCTCAGCCTTGCTGTCGGAGGAAATGAGACGGAGAAATATGGAGGGTCAGAATGGAGATGCCTTATCTGTACGAGGAAGGTCCCAGAACAGAAACAAGAATAAGGTTTCGAGTGGGAGATCTAAATCTAGAGGGAGATCTAAATCTCCCGGAAAGTTTGTAAAGGTGTGCTGGAAATGCGGAAAGGAAGGGCACTACAAAAAGGAATGCAGATCTAAAGCTCCTGAGAAAGGAAAGGAATCTGATGAAGGTCCTTCTGTAGAGGCAAAAACCACCTCGGATGAAGGTGGGGATGTGTATTTGGCTTCTTCTTCAAATACACATGTAGATCATGAGTCATGGTTGATTGACTCAGGTGCATCCTTTCACTTCACTCCCCATAGGGAGTGGTTCTGCGAGTATGAGAAATATGATGGTGATTTCTTCCTAGGGGATGATAGGAAGGCCAGAATCATTGGACGTGGAAAGGTCAAGCTGAAGCTACAAGGTGGAAGGATTAGAACACTTCCTGGTGTTCTGCATATTCCTGCATTGGCCAGAAATCTGATTTCTGTAAGCAAGATGGATGATGCAGGTGTAAAAACAGTGTTCGAAAAAGATGCCTGCAAGATGGTTCAAGGAGCACTGGTATTAATGCGGGGAGTTCGGACTGGAACTCTATACAAGCTAGAAGGTAGCATTGTTATTGATGGGTGTAACAGTTCTATGGTTCCTGAAAGTGGAGCAGAAAGCCTAGCTGTCTCTGGAGAAAAGACCATGTTATGGCATCAAAGGCTTGGACATATTGGAGAGAAGGGCCTTCAGATACTGCACAGAAATGGTATGGTAGAAGGTATGTATAATTGTTCTCTGGATTTCAATTTCTGTGAACATTGTGTATATGGGAAGCAGAATCGGGTGAGTTTTCCTTTTGGTGCTAAGAGGGCAAACAAGATATTAGAACTTGTGCACAGTGATGTGTTTTTACCTGTGTCAGTTCCATCACTAGGAAAATCTGTGTACTATGTTTCATTCATAGATGACTTCTCAAGGAACACATGGATATATTTCTTGAGGAAGAAATCTGAAGTCTTTGACAAATTTAAATAATTTAAGGCTCTGGTGGAAAACCAGACAAAGAAGAAGATAAAGGCGCTGAGGACAGATAATGGTGGGGAGTTCTGCAAGAAAGAATTTGAAGAGTTCTGTAAGAAGTGTGGTATAGAACGGCAGAAGACTACTCCATACACACCTCAGCAAAATGGAGTTGCAGAAAGAATGAATAGAACACTGATGGAAAAGGCAAGAAGCATGCTCAGTGGTACCGGGTTAGGACAAGAATTCTGGGCAGAGGTAATGGAGACTGCATGTTACTTAGTTAACAGATCACCTTCATCGGTGTTGGAGGATAAGACTCCACATGAGGTATGGACTGGTAAGAAACCCTCTCTTTCACATCTAAGGGTATTTGGATGTGATGCATATGTACATGTTCCAAAGGGGAAAAGGACCAAGTTGGATAATAAATCTGAAAGGTGCATCTTTATTGGGTATAAAGATGGTTTAAAGGGTTACAAGCTTTGGAACCCAGAAACAAGGAAGGTTGTGTATAGCCGAGATGTGGTGTTTAGAGAAGTGAAAGATGTTGTTAAACATGAAGTCCTATCAAAGGAACCTGAAAAGATAGAGTTTGAGCTAAAGGAGGATGAATCGGACTCTACAACAGAAGAAGACTCAGAAGATGAAGAGCCACAAACTCCAGCTTTGAGAAGATCAGTTCGGGAAAGAAGGCAACCAGAAAGGTATAGTCCATTTGCTTTCTGTTCAGGTTTTGCCTTAACTATAACTGATGATGAACCCAGAACTGTCAGGGAGGCAGTAGATTCAGAGGATGGAAAACTCTGGAAGGAGGCCATGGTTGATGAAATGGCATCCTTGCACAAAAAAGATGCATGGGATCTGGTGGAGTTGTCGGCTGGAAGGAAGCCCATTGGGAACAAATGGGTGTTTAAGAAGAAGATGAATGTAGAAGGCAAGGTGGAGAAATACAAAGCTCGGTTGGTAGCAAAAGGTTATTCCCAGGTGCCGGGAATTGATTTTGGTGATATTTTTTCTCCTGTTGCCAAAGTTACTTCTATTAGATTACTTTTATCTTTTGCTGCTGCATTTGATTTTGAGATAGAACAGATGGATGTGAAGACAACATTTCTTCACGGGGATCTAGAAGAAGAGATCTACATGAAGCAACCTGAAGGATTTATGGTGAAGGGTAAGAAAGAACTGGTATGCAAGTTGAAGAAGTCTCTGTATGGGTTAAAGCAGTCACCGAGGATGTGGTATCAGAAATTTGATACCTATATACGGGGACATGGCTTCACCAGAAGCAAGGAGGATCATTGTGTTTATTTTAAATTAATTGGTGACCGTGTTATTTATTTGGTCTTGTATGTGGATGATATGTTGTTGATTGGAAATGATAAAGAAATTATCCAAGATTTGAAGACCCAATTGTTCTCCAAATTCGACATGAAGGATCTGGGTGCTGCAAACTATATTTTGGGCATGGAAATTAAGAGAGATCGGGCAAAGAGGAAACTCTGGTTAAACCAGAGGAAGTATGTCGAGACTATATTGCAGAGGTTCAATATGCAGGATAGTAAACCGGTGAAGGTTCCTATTCCTGTAGGTGTAAAGCTGTCTGCTGAACAGTGTCCCAAGACACAAGAAGAAGAGGAGTATATGTCCCGTGTTCCATATGCAAGTGCAATGGGTAGCCTGATGTATGCAATGGTCTGTACTAGACCAGACATTGCACATGCAGTGGGAGTATTGAGTAGGTTTATGTCAAACCCAGGGAAGGAGCATTGGACAACAGTGAAGCGGGTTTTCAGATATTTACGTGGCACTAGTGATTATGGCTTGTGCTACCGGGGAAGACCAGGATTGGAAAGAATGTTGGACATTCGTGGTTTTGTTGATGCAGACTGGGCTGGAGATCTGGACCAAAGAAGATCTACAAGTGGGTATGTTTTTAGCCTATTTGGAGGCGCAGTCAGTTGGATGAGTAAAAGACAGTCTGTAGTGGCTCTTTCAACTACAGAGGCAGAATACATAGCAGCCACTCATGCAAGCAAGGAAGCAATTTGGTTGCAAAGATTGTGTTCAAGTATGGGGTTGGTACAACAAGCTATAAGGATAGACTGTGATAGCCAAAGTGCAATTTTCTTGGCTAAGAACCCTGCTTATCATTAAAAGACAAAGCACATTGATGTTCAATATCACTTTGTTAGAGATATGGTTGAGGCTAAAAGGGTGTTGCTGGTAAAGGTGGACACTTTGAAGAATGTTGCAGATGCATTGACAAATTCTGTGAGCACTCAGAAGTTCTCTTGGTGTAGAGAAACAATGGGTGTTGAAGAATTGGGCCAATGACTAAGCTCTCTTGTGACCCCCTGTGGAAAGAAAACAACAAGTGGGAGAATGTTGGGTATGTGTTATATTCTTTCCATGACTAAGCATGCCGTGGGGGGTAAGAGGGAGGCGATAGCATTTGTCTCGGGCGCAACGGGGGTTCACGGGTGGGCAGTAGCTCCTATCGAGGTCTAGAGCGCGCCAGCAGTCTTTGGTTCCTTAATTTCCAGCTGGGTGAGTCTAGCGTCCATGGTTTTGTGCATGGTTTTGCACATGGTTTTGGGAGTTCGATGGTTTTAGCCCACGGTATTTTTGTAGATCAGGTCAAGGGAACTACGGTTATGTTCTAATCCAGGGTTTAATGGATTGGGGGTTTATGTATGCTCCGGCATGTATATATATGTGTTGTAACACTAAAAGGAATATAATGAAAAATCAAGCTGGTCGTCCCGATTTGGGATCCAGGGGAAAAATCTCTATGTTTATCTGTTTTATGTTTTATGCTCTTGCTATTGTTTATTTTCTGTTATAAGATTCGTGTGTAGATAATTTCTGTTCAGGGTTAAAACCTACACTTAGTATTGTTTTCCTCTTCTTTTTCTTCATCTAACTCTGTTTCTACCTCGTTGTCTTCATCACTCTCTCTTTTATCTTCTTGTTCATTATTGTTACTACCACCATATTCACTTGATGCATTAGGAGAATATATAAGAGGTAAGCTTCCTTATGGAGAAGGCATATGTGGAGATGAGGGAGAAGTGGAGGTAGGTGGGTGTGAAGTGGAAGGAAAATTTTGCTGAATGAAGGCTTGGGGATTTGCAAATACATCATGTGAGCTAAAAACCTCCCAAGAGATTCCCTGCTACTCCAGCTGGTGCAAAAAAATCATCTTAACCAAGGAGTTGTGAAAAAGGCTCTGCATTTGGTGGGCATAACTCCTCTTCTTGACCACTAAAGCCATTTTGTCAATGCTCCAGTAGAGACAGTATGGTAGGTTTAGAAATTTAACCCTGGTGAAGTGCATTAATAGCCTTATGTGATAAGAATAAACCCTAGATTATCTCCCCTCACAGGTGAAGTACTTGATAATCTGCCTCATCAGTAGGGCATACCTCTCTAGCAGGTGGGAGAAGGGGAAGACAACCTTGCAGCCTTATTGACAGCTAGGTTTGAGGTAGGGCTCATAGTAGCTCAAGTCCAATTTCTTCTATTTAAACCATCTCTCACCAATATCTGGTATTCAAGTGGCTTTAGCAATGGATTCAGATGAAAGTTCAAAATTCACTCCTGCTAAGTTGACTTGGTGGTTTTGTAGGCTGAGAATGAACAACCTAGTCAAATATGAGTGGCTTTGGACTTGTTTAACCCTCTCACAAAACTGATAACATCCAACATCTTGAAAACATGCAAGGATCATGGGAGAAGAAGTGATTTGAATAGTGTTAGTATGAATCTTAATTGCAAGTGTGCGAAAAAAGACCACTTTAGTTGCGCATAACAAACAGTCCTAACAACAAAATATGGTTGCCAATATCGTCAGATCTGCAGTTAGTTGATCAAGATAAATGCTGCAAAAATCTAGATCTATGCATCAAAAGACATTAAGCAGTAAATAAAACAAGATTTACTCCATGCATCCAATAGACAAGACAAGAATATGTTGAATGAATTTTATATTAAGGGCACCTGGGAGGAAAACATAGAAGGATGTTACCAATTCTCCTTAATGGGATGGGTTCTTGTAAGTCCTCAGCACTTCAAATCTAAAATTCCTCTCTCTTGATGGTGTAGAAAACCCAGATAGAAAAGGAACTCAAATGGAGCTCACAAGAAAAAGGATAAAAAAATATGACAATGATGGTGGATCAAAGTCAGACCAAGAGTATAGATCCAGAGTGATCTTAGGCAACAAAAGGTGATGAATGAATGGAAAAACCCTTCTATTTATAACAAAATATTGAGTTAGTCTAGATATTGGTGCATAATTAAAATATTATTAACCAAATCAAGATCTAACTTTTATGGAATATTTTATTATTTTTGTTGGAGGGAAGAGGAATTTAACTTGGGTCAAATCCCTTTATTAGTAAATAATAAATAAATAAATAATTTATTTATCATTTTAACGATGTGGATGAGTAATAATTAAATAAATAATGATTTATTTAACTATTTATGAGTGATTTAGTCAAATTTAACAAGGAATATTATTCAAATAAGGTTTAAATAATTATTCCTAGAAAACAATAAGATAAATAATAATTTATCTAATCAATTTTCTTGTTTTGGGTCAAATATGACCAGGAATATTAATTAAACTATTGTTTAACTAATTATTCCTTGAGTAAAATCAAACAAATGTGGATTTATTTAATATTTCCTCATGGGGTTTCCTGTTTAGACCATAAACAACTTAATAAAGGTGTTTTACTAAGTTATTTTTCATAGTGAAAGAAATTTTACTTAGGGGAAAATTGGTCTTACATGGTGTACTTAGGTCCATCTAATAGTAATTGGTTAGATGACCAAAAAATGGTGTAACAGATTGTCCCCTAGTGTGCCAGTGTTAGGAGCTAATCGTATGGCTGAAGTGCGTTGTAAGAACTCAATCACTAGACATCGAAGGGGAAGTCAAAGAGAGAGAAATGTAAGGTAGACCAAAGCGCTAAAGGACTAGACCCTGAGGAGGTGAGACTTATAGGTGTGATAAGTCTCTTTTATGAGTGAGTACCTATGTTATAGGCGGTGGGGGAGGCATATCTATGCCTGCCGAGACAAAGTACAAAGAATAATGTGTTCAGTAAACAAGGAACTGAACAATATAGTACATGCTAGCATAAACATGAGCCAAGTAAAACATGATAATGAATCCCACATACATACTATTCTTGGGATAATAGCCAGGACTTATACAATAATATCTGAGTACATGAGATACAAATACAACCCAAATTCCCCTATAAACAGGAAAGGGCTCTGAAAATCTAACTGATACATGCAAACAAAAAGGCGTTGCAAGCGGCTGAGGCTGTCATCATCAAATATATGGAGCTGCATCAAAGGTTGTAATGAAGAGGTCATCCAGGCATGTGGGGGGATACCTGTAGGGCCACCCCCTCATGAGGGCTGAGACATTTCACACACACCCGGGAATCACCGATATCAGCTGCTGCATCACTGAACCGTCAAGTATATGGATATCGATCATGCTGAAAGGAGCTAGAGTTGAGAAACAATCAAGTCAAAGGGAAATAAGGAGTCCCTCTGTGTGATCTGAGGCACCAAACAAGAGTGGAAGCTGGAACCAAGGTACACCGCCCTCTAGACCTGTCTTCTAGAATGAATGATCTGATGTTGACAGAAGGAGGTCTCCCATAGGTGAGGCAATAAGGGATCCTCAACTAAGGCACGAGAGAAAAAAGCAGAGCAACTGACTAATTGACACTGGGGATGATGATGAAATGGGGGGTACTGAGTAGCGAACGAATGACTTCCCTTGTTAGAGCATAAAGGGCATGGATGACTTGGCAGTGACTAGCACAATATCATGAGGGATAGGGGATAGTGGGACTAAAGGTCATGATGTGTGACACGAGAGAGGAACCAAGCAATGAAGGATGGAGGAGGGACTCGGAATAGACTCCATGAATGCAATGATGACTCAACTCAGATGCTCTAAACAAGGGCAACTCGATGATGCTGCCACATAGAAAATTTCCAATGGTGACCATAAAAACATGAGTACATGATGGTTACTCATGACAAAAATCAACACGAGCATGGAAAAATATGAAGGCAAAATGGTGCCCCAAGTACAAGTGTTGCAGGTGAATAAATTCAATTTTGAGGAGTGGTAAAGTGACCCTTCTTGGGAAAAATGTTTCCTAGTGAAGTATCAAATCACAAAAAACTAACTGATAACCATTTGAGGGCTCGGTGAGATATTTCCAATGATATAGACGGTTTGTCAAACTAAGCTGCAATTTGGCTGTAGTGGGTGAAAGAAAAATCAGGGGTTTCTCTTTTAATAAGGCATTTTCCCTCCAAATTCACTTACTTGCAAGTGGAGTTATGGTGAATGTAGAGAGGAGAGAAGGCCCTAAATCTTGCGGTGATCATAGTGGACATACCAACCATTGGAATAGAGATCCGTCAGTTGCAGGTAAGAGGCCTAACCCTACTCTTTCATTTTAGGGGATCAAAATTTTAGTTTAGGCACCCAGAGCTCATGAACAGGTCAAGTCGCACTTTTTGGGGTCTGTTTTGCGACCTGGGTAGCAGGTACTGGGTAGAAAACCACGACCTGTCCCAGGAAATGACCTGAAAAGTGAGACTTGTCAGAGAAAGGAGGTTTCAATGTTGTTTTGGCTGAGATATGGGATTTTTTTGGTTTGAGGGGCATGGGTGCCCCCAAGCATGTTGTGGTCAAGCCAAAATATATTTAGAAAGGGGGAATCTAAACACATTTTATGATGTGGTGTGCCATTTCTTTTCACTATGGTTATGCAGTTCGAGAACGGGAATGAAGGATTACCAATATCTTTTGGTACTGCATATATGAATCAGACTTTAAGTTTCTGGGTTGGCATACATGGTGTCATTATCCCAAAGAGAGGATTGGGAGATAATGAAATGATGCTCTCCTAGAAAACCCATAGGTTGGTCAACAACAATGTCTAAGAGACTGGGTTGTTGATGTAAGATGAAGGAATGATGAGGGGTATCATCCCTAGAGTGTTCTGAAGTGATATGGGACTCTAGAGGTTCTTCTAAATGTGGAAGAATAATGGTACTAGAGTCGACACGACCAAATACACTAGGAGAGTTATGGAGAATTGCTTCTCATGGTCTCTCAAATATGGGTGCCCCCTTACCAAAACATTGGGTGTCAATTTAATGGCCACAAGGTGTATGTGGTTCGTATGCATGGGTTCGATGTAAGGGGGGATAGATAAAGTCAATGGTGGTGACTACTTCCATAATGTCATCATCGTAATAGAAGATGGGGTGACTGGTGGAAGAAAAACCACTTGACGCGGCGAAGCTACCTGACTCATCATCATGAGAAGAGAGGTTCACATGCACATCGTCACAAGGGGTGATAGAAGAGTAAGTAGATAAAGGATCTACCAATGTTGAGCCCAGGGTGATCGCTGAAGGGGAGGTCAGGTGAAACATCAGGGGAAGTCTCCAAGGGGACTTCCACCGAGGGTCTCATGGATGATGATAGGTAGAAAATGGTGGACGAAGGCTCCGTCATCTCGACATCAGGAGGGGTAATGTCAATGGGAGCATTTGTGTCCTCTGATTTTTCTGAAGAAAAAAGTGCAAATAAGGGAGCAGTGGACTCGTTGCACTTTGCCTCGAATTGGCGAACTGCCACTGGAGAGGTGCGGAAGTCCTCAAGGTAGGGACAGAGGTGGGTATAATGGCCATGGAGATCACACAAAGCACAGGGGTGGTTGGTGTGAATATTCTTGGGGTTCCTAGCTGTAGTCGAGGGAGGAACAGAGGTTTCCAGGACCATAGACTTAGGGAACGCGACATTAAACATGGGCTTGAGATGAGGCAACTACGAACAAGTATGGGTGGCATGACTGAAAACATCACACAAAGCACACTAGATGGTATGCTTTGGAGGCTGAGGAGGGGCAGGGTTTGTCGAGGCAGCCTTGTCTTTTGATGTCGTCTTGCGAGCTTTGCCCTTCTTACCCGAAGCAGTCGCAACAGGAGATGGTTCCTGTTGAGGTGGATGAGGCACTGTTGCAGCGGGAGAATTCATAGGGGCCGGTTGAACCGGGGTCAAAGAAAGATAAGGTTTGGGTTGACCAGGCAGGGTAACGGCTGGAGGATCAAGGTACCAGACGGGAATCCCAAGGGACAGGTTAGGAAGAGAGAGGGTGGCCATGACAGGTACTGTGTACACTCCTGGGGGGGGAGCTAGGAACAGTAGTTGACAGGAAGGGTAATAGCCAGGCGGGACGACTCCTAAATTATTAAGGCCTAGAGGAATCATTTCAGGAGGGTAAAGAGGTTCATGGATACCAGCTGAAGGTCCAAGAGGAGGAGGTCCAGAAGTCTGAATCGAGGGGCTAGGAGTAGGCTGTGGAGGGCGAGGAGGCTACTGACTAGTCGAGGCGGGCCACTTGAGGGCAGCCTGAGACGATTGCATCATGCAAACATTCAATTAGCTGGGATCAGAGACCGAAGGAGGAAGACCAGGGAATGTACCAAGCAATGAGGAATATTTGTAGACTCTGGGTGAGACACTAGTCAAAGGATCGACAATTTTCTTATTGGCCACCAAAGAGATGGTGGACTCCGGGGAGGTCTGAGACTTCAGTTCGTAATATTTCAACTGGTCAATGGTGACTATATTTCCATTATGAGGGAAAGACATCTTGCGGTGAACCGTAGATGGAATAGCAGACATCGCATAGGTGTAGCTACGACCAAATAGAATGTTGTAATCTAAGGCGGCATCTATGACTTCTATGTCAATACAAACAGTCTTGCCCGCAAGAGTAATAGGATAATTGCGGAATAGGCCAATGGGTTGGGAGGCATGGCCATCCCATGCTCGGAGAGTGATCGTGGAAGGAGCCAACTCAGGTGATCCGAGTTGCTTCAAAATCGAAGCAGACATCACACAGGTGGATGCGCCCTCATCAATGATGCACCAGAAAATGTTGTTTCAGATCTCGACTGGGATTTGGAAGGCGACAGAAGCAGGGAGAGGAGGATGTTCTGCCTGGTCAACATCAAAGACAATCAATCAATCGTCGAAAGGATCTACAGCGCCCATGGCAGATAGTAGAGCTTTTTGTTGTGAAGGGCACAACTGGAGGAGTTCCAACATTGAAATAGCAGTAGGGGATTGTGCCAAATCATCTACTATGTTATACGAATAGAAAGCTTTGCCAAAAGTAGCATTTCGGCATAGTGGTTCCTTAGGGATCTTGGTGTGAACCTCCACAGTAGGCTAAGGGATCTGCAAGGGACCATTAGGTGTCAAAAGAGGCTCTGTAGAGACCGAAGGAGGCGGCTCAGGGACAAGCGTAGCGGGAGGCTTGTTGTACTGACGGGACCGAGTCTGAAGATTGATGTATATAGTTAGAGGTTGATCAGAGTTAATCATGAGAAGCTGGTAATCAAAGGTACCAGATGGAAGAAGTTGAGTGGCCACCTATCCTTCAGGTGGTTGGGTAGCCAAAAATCCTTGTTGAGGGAAAGGAGTAGTAAGCATAGCCCTCTGACTAGGCACAGCATTGGGAGGGACGGAAGGGGAGGCTTTCTGTCCTTGCAACGTTTCTTGAGACTCCCATATCTGCTTCATCTATGGTGAAAGAGGACAATCATGTGTGTAATGACCATAAACACCACAACAAGAACAAGGCTTGTTCGTGCGAACAAGCCTGTCCTGCCTGGACTGAGTGCCATGTTGCTGGTTAGTAGTGTTAGGAACATTATTTTGAGGATTAGGTTCAGTATTACTGGGAGCAGATTGATTTTGAGTGCCTTTCCTCTTCCTTTTGTAGGGAGGAGGATTAGTCGCACCCTGCTGTGCATACACCTGCCCCTGAGGGGGCAGTAGTTGCTGTTGTGGGGGTTGAGAAGGCAAGGGAGGAGGTGGTGCTAATGCTAGCGGAGTTGGAGCACCAGGATGTGGATATGGATAATAAGGAGGTTGGGTAATACTGTGGTAAATATGAGGTTAGGAAAAAGGAGTAGGCATGTCGTATCATGGATACATGCTACCAGGAGGGGGAAAAGTCCAGGAGGTGCTAGCCCCCCCCTGAGGAAAAACATAGCCCATGGGAGGTTGAGCGTATGGATGAGAGAGAGCTCCAACAATACCATCAGCGGCATGAGATGCCCTCGGTTCACTAGCACCACCAGGTCTAGGAATATTAGGTAGAACAGTATAAACATAACCTGACTTAGCGTAGATCAGGTCATATTTTAACGCAATTTGGAGAGCGGCTTCTTCGGTTTGAGGGAAGTGCGATGCGACATCTTCTCTGATAGGGGGCAAGAGAGATGTAAGGAACCAGTCCATGTAGACACCATCTTTGAAGGTAGGGGCTCAACATAGGCTCTTTCTTCTCCACCACTCCTGGACATGATCAGATAGGAGGGTCGCAGACGATTGACGAAAAGAAGTCAAAATTTCAGTACCAGTGTCATAATGAAGAGGAAGCTGGAAATAAGACAGAAAGGCCCGAGCAAGAGTCACAAAGGTGGTATGAGAGGATGAGGCTTGATCAACATACCACTTAGAAGCTTCACCTGTAAGCGTATGTTGGAACAACCAAAGACGGACAAAGTCATCGGTGATGGAGTTAGACGAACACCACATGTGGAAAGATCGAACATGATTTGTAGGATCTTCTCCAACAAGGCCTTCAAAATTGGGGATTTCGGAAGGGAGCTTAGTCGGCATAGCAGGCCAACTAGCGTCATGGTGTATAGGGTCATTTATCAACTAGTGAAAATCGGGAAGACTGAGGCCTGCCATATAGGGGAGCAAGGGAGCAGCCGGGATACTTCCTATTACAGTCCCACTAGTAGTGTTCCCAGCATTAGGGCTGAGGCTACCACTGGCGTTAGGTCCTGAACCAGACATGGTGAAGGTGATAGGAGGAGAATCGGGGGTGGAAGGAGAACCCAATAAACCAGAAGAAGAGTTGGAGTGTGGACTCGGAGGAGGACTAACTCGAATCCTACGTGGAGGAGTAAGTCTTCCTACCGAAAACTAAGGATGAAGGCCAAGAAGTCTCTGGGATAAACGCCTTGATGGCGCAATGGTGACGACACAAACACGACACAAGGGAAAAATAGACTGACAAGGGCAAGGAGGTGCAGGATCAACTGATTACAATGTCGAAACAAGGGCGAAGAGGTGCAGGATCAGTTGATTTCAATGTTTTAGAGTATTTTCTTGGTGGTGTTAACCAAGCCCTTTTTCGCTTAGGGTGTGTGTGCAAAGTGTGTAAATTTTAATTTTTAAACCCAGAAGTTTGTAGAGAAAAAGAAAAAGTGTGTTTTGTAACTGTAAATAAACATGCAGATAACATTATATGAAACTAAAATAACAGTAAATAAACAAAGAATAATGCAATAATATAAACCCAAGGAGGTGGGCCTCTCAACAAGTAGTGTGTAGGTGGGAAAAAACTAGTCAAAAAACACCAAAATAGCCAATAGATCTAAGGTCGGGAGGGACAGGGATCTAAAGGTCAAAATCTGCTAGAGAATGGTGTAGAAAATAGCAACAAATTAGAGGAAAAATTGTTCTAAATGAGGTGGCGAAAGGCTATATCCTAGAGGGAACGGAGTGAACACAAGAGGAAAACCCAAAGAAAGATAAATGAGGTGATTTGGATGCACAAAAATCCAATCTGAAGTGGATCTAAAGGTGAGGTATCAAATCTGAAAAATGGCTTAACACTCTGAAAATTTCAGACCTACAACAGCTAAAACTCTTCCTCAAAGTGTGGAGGGTACTGAAGCCCTAGGGGGCTAGGTTCCCACTTAGTTGAGTAAAAAAAAAACAAGTATAGGTCCAAAACGGGTGGAGACAGAGGTCAAACAACCCTGAACAGAGGCCCAAACAAACCCAGAAAATTTTCAGAAAAACTCCCGCAAAAAGTTCAGGTCGCAGTTCCTTACCTGTTTTCTATAGAGGTTGTAGTTTTTGGGCTAAAAAGTGCATCCTGGAGCTCCAGGTCACAGATTTAGGGCAAAAAAGTGTGACCTGCACTTCCAGCACTCTCGATGGAAGATTTCAGTAAAAAGTATCATCTCAGCTGCGGCTGATGTCTGTCACCTACGCAATAGGTCCGAAAACACATGGAAATTAGAATTTTTACTGTTTTAGGGTTTTATAGGTTAAAAAAAACATCAATTAAAGCAAAAAAAAGAGGCTGAAGAGAAATCCTAGGGTTTGAAGCAGCGGGATATGCAAGGATCAGAAAAATGACAGCGGTCGTAATCGTAAACCCGTGTGGAGTCGCCAGTTGTTAGTATGAATCTTAATTGCAAGTGTGCGAAAAAATACCACTTTACATTAGGGGAATTTTGACGTATAAAATGGGCTTCCTAAGGAAATTATAAAATAATAGTGGAAATAAGAAAGCAAGATTTGATAACATCATCAAATTTTAGAGGGAAAAAAGAAAAAACTACTTTTTCAACTCATATTTTCAACTTATCTCCCAAAGTTTTTACTCAAAATTCAAGTGGGAGTACTCGTTGGATGCAAAATTTAATTCCTCATCCAATGAGTACCCATGTTGCATACTTTTGATGGACCCTTCTACATGAAAAATGAGAAATACATTAAAAACGTGATTGCAATCACATTTTTTCATGTATTTATCATTTTTTGCATAGCAGGGTCCAGTGAAAGTATGTAACATGGGTACTCCTTGGATGAGGAATTAAATTTTGCATCCAACGAGTACTCCCACTCGAAATTTGAGTAAAAAATTTGGGAGATAATTTGAAAATACGAGATGAAAAAGCAGTTTTATTATTTTATTATTTTTTAATCTTTTTACTTTTTTACTTAAAAAATGTGACTCATCACCCATGGTTGACATCATCATCTTGAATCCTATTGGTTCTTATAAATTTTATTTTTGTTGTACATTTTTCTTAGGAGGCCCATTTTAGACCTCAAAATTCCCCTAATGAGCTGCGCATAACAAACAACCCTAACAACAAAATATGGCTGCCAATATCATCAGATTTGCAGCTAGTAGATCAAGATAAATGCTGCAAAAATCTAGATCTATGCATCAAAAGACATTAAGCAGTAAATAAAACAAGATTTACTCCATGTATCCAATATACAAGACAAGAATATGTTGAATGAATTTTATATTAAGGGCACCTGGGAGGAAAACATAGAAGGATGTTACTAGTTCTCCTCAATGGGATGGGTTCTTGTAAGTCCTCAGCACTTCAGATCTAAAATTCCTCTCTCTTGATGGTGTAGAAAACCCAGACAAAAAAGGAACTCAAAGGGAGCTCACCAGCAAAAGGATAGAAAAATATGACAATGATGGTGGTGTTAGTCATCAGTATTTTTCACTTGTTGGTGATGACTAGTTGTAACAGCCAAGTTTTCCAACAGCCGATCTAAAAATTTGTCAAATTTGCCAGCTGGGAAAACCCCCATAAAAAATTTTTTCCCTCCTACCTTTTCAGTCCGCCCATGACGAGATGAAACCTCATTATCTAATCCTACCTAGCCTCAGCCATACTAGTCTGCCCATCATCTCTAAAGAGACAATCCAAATATATTCAAACAGTCTCCCCTAAGTTAGAAAGTGGCGCTTTAAGGCATTTCTCCCTTGGCAAACTATCCAAGAGCCAAAAACCTCCATATACTACAAACCAATCATAACAGACCTCCCACTCTGCTAATAAAGTTGGTTATAGCCCTAGGTCGTGCCACTAATACACCCTTAAGTCTCAGCAATCCATAGACCATAAGTCAAGCTGATTTTAGGAGTTTTTACAGTGTTTGATGGATCTTTTAAGGACGGAAAAATACCAGCATCTCAGAAGACATTTTTGGTTCCACATGAGAAGACATCTGCTTCTCAGTGTGATCTTGAGCCTGGGATGCAGCTACAAAGCAAAGAGTTCTTCATCAAGCTCTTGCGACCACATTCAAAGCCGGAAAGGACAGTGAAAGAAAAACAGCACTGTCAAAAGGCTGCTGATATGACATGACTGAGAACCTCCTTCATTTATAAGCAAAGGGTTAAAAGCACCTCCTTCATCTATAAGCAGAGGGCGACGGTCAAATTTTGACTTGAAGAATTGCAACTGACTGTAAGATAGATTTTTTCTTGATAAGCAATGAGACAGTGACTAGGGTTTTCTAAAGCAAAGTGATGATTGCAAGCAGAGGTAAAAGCAGTAGTGTTTTTCAAAGTTTTTTTTCTTGCCATCATATATAAGAGGAACCCTTGTCAAAGCATGCTCATCAAACATCATCAGACATTTCTCCGAGTAAAGGGCCTCCTTCATTCATAAGCAGAGGGCCAGGGCATTGACTGTTTTCAAGGTTTGATTGATCAAAGATGAGTGGTAAGAACAGTAAGGAATAGCTGAAATAGAGAAAGAAGGTAAGAGACCAAGAAGGAAAGCAAGGGTACCACTGCAATCCAATGGGTCAAAGCTTATCTCTTAACAAGGTTTCCTTCAAAGGATAGTCTGCAGCTCAAAAAAAACAAAATTGAAGAGTGGTTGATGAGATGGGTCATTGCACAGACAAAAAAATTGATGATGATTATGTTTCAAAGGATACTCAGCTTCCTGATGCATAAAGGAATTTCTCAAATTTCTTATCATAAGTGGACAGAAGGAAATATGAGCTCATTTCCCCAAGAGGTATTGTAGCTAGACACAGTTGTTCATATAATACAAGAAGGACTTTGGCCTGTTTTTCAAACTCTGCAGAAACTTTCAAAGCAAATATAGGCAAGCCCCTTATAAGAATAGGTCAAAGGCACTCTGTTGTTACATTTTGAATAGAGGTAAAGTAGTAGGTTCTAAAAATAGTCTGCAGGAGTTTTCATTACCTTTGAAGCACAAAGAAAAACCTATAAACTGACAGGTTTATCATCATTGGAGAAAGGTTGTGAAAACAGGTAGTCAAAATGGTAAAAGGGGGTCTTGATCTCAAAAAAAACTCTACCATCATGGTCAAAAGGAAGCCAAGCATTTGTCAAAAATGCCATAGCTCATCACAGTGGACAAGAAGGAAAAGTACATTTGGTTTTCCAAAGAAATTCTGCTCCTATAACAAAGTCAAAGATACCTTGCTGGTATATTTTGAGCAGAGGAAAGGTGTTAGAAGAAGCACCCTTCTTGATAGACAGAGGATGAAAAAGTTTAAGTGAATTCCACTGAAACAGTGTACCCACAGTCAAAAAGAGGCTCAAATATCTCATCTCAGCAAATATAAAGAGATAGTAAAATTTGCATGGTTGTTGAATCATAATACCTCTGCCACAGTAAAATTAGGGTTAAGGAGCACCCGGGAAGTTTGTTTCAAAATGATTTTCTGACCAAACAGAGATGAAATTTACAAAAGTGAGAGAGGTTTTTGTCCCTCATAGGTTCAAGAAGAAAAACCTCCTTCAGTTTCTACACATGTATCATGTTGTGTGAGAAATGTGAAAAATACATATGTCACGGGAGAATTTCAGCACCAAGATTCATCATTTTGACCAGTGATGGGACAGTCAGATTTTGAACAACCAAATGGACTCCAAATTAAAAAATTAAAATTTCTCTGGAAATTAAACTTCCATATATTTCTGACGAGCCATCTCGGACCAAATTCCAACAACAGGAAGGCATCCAAAAGTAGCCTGCAATCAACGTTATGTTTTTCTGCACCAGCATTCACCATTTTTTACCAGTGATGGGACAGTCAGTTTTTGAACACCAAAATGGACACCGAATGAAACAAATAAAGTATATTTGGAAATTAGACTTCCATATCTTTCCAACGAGCCATCTTAGGCCAAATTCTGACACCGAGAAGGCATTCAAAAGTGGCTTACAAATAGCACTATTCATTTCTGCACCAGGATTCACCAGTTTTGACCAGTGTTGGGAAAATGAATTTTTGAACAACAAAATGAACTCCAAATGAAAAAATTCAAGTTGTTCTAGAAATTAGACTTCCACAGATTTCCAACGAGCCATCTCGCACCCAATTCCAACACCGGGAAGGCCTTCAGAATGTGCTGCAAAGTTGCGCGACGCGTTTGAAAAGTTGCGTGGCGCGTTCAGGCAGAAAATTTCCAAAGGAATGTACTGATGCACAACCCGCCTGTAGTAGCGTGTGGCGCGCCTGTAGCATCAGTCACAAAACTACCTAAAAACCTTAAAAAAATATTTCCAGAGCTGCTCAAACTTGTCTACAAGGTTTTCCATCCATTTTTAAAGTGGAAAGGAGGGTTGGTTTCTCTGTTTAAAAGACTTTAGTAAGTGGAGCTACCATTTCATTTGAAAGTATTGTCAAAATATGTGCAAGGAAACAGTGAGAAAGGTGATTTTTTATTGATATAAAAAGCCCATTAGACTACCCTCAAAACAAAGGAGAGATGAAGGCCCTGTTTTAAAGGTGGAAGCTTAGCATTTGAAAAATGAAACATTGATCCTAATTTCAACCACTGTGATCATACATGTATTACTTAGCCAGTATTCAAAGTCTGCCTCGGTGTGATGAAGAATAAGGTCATGGTTGCGCTTTGACCATAAACAAACCTTAGTGAGAAAACAATGTAAATCAGTTGCAGGTGTTTTTGTCAAACTTTGTATAAGGGACAATAGAGTCTAAAGAGAGCAGTGTTCTGTTTGAGGAGGGGTTTGTTGTTGTTTAAATGCTACAGGATTATTTATGACCACATCAAAAACAAAATAAAATCTGTCACCTATTACACAGTAACCTTGGACTGTGTATTGCCTTTTTGATTGATTGTCTTCATATTGTTAAATCTACTGGTGAAGTGGCCTACAAAGAAGACAGCAGTGTGTTGAACTAAGAAGATTGTGCTTTTTTCCTTTATCTGAAATACAAGGTTATACTGTTGTCCTCAAAATACCAAAAGGCAAGGTGACCTTACCACAAAACACAGAAAACATCACTTTGACTGTGTATCTTTATTGACTGTGATTTTGTTCTTGAAGTTTACTTGTTGAGTTGCATGCCAAGTGGAAAGGTATTGTTTTGAAGGGACATGAGTCTTATATCAGAGGAGACATTTTCCACAACACTCAAAACCATTGTTGCCTTATCAAACAGTGAGTTGACAGGCTTAGACAGAGTTTGGTTTGAAGAAGGCATTTCAAAAACTTTGAGGTAGTTTGGTGTTTCAAGAACGCATCTAGATCAAGATGCCTCCTAGGAAATATAGCAGGAGTGGTTTGCACAAGAGATATGAACCAATTTCCACCGAAGAGGTTAGATGCACACCCATCTATCTTATTCAATTTTCATGAAGTGGGATGCTTGGATTTTTGCCAAAGGGTAAAAGAAGTAAAAAGTTTCTCTCCTCTAAACACATTTGTGCACCTTGAGGTTCAAAGACAAAAATTTTCAATTGGCAGGCCTTAATTTCAATAGGGATCTAGAGCTGCAAAGGAAAATGACGAGGCATCACAAGAAGTTAAATCAGTTTTCCCGTCGCAAGTTAAAGACTGCCCAAGAAAAGCTAAAGGAGGCTAAAGGGAAGCGCCCGGCACAGAAAGTGAAGAAAGACACATCAAGACTTCATATTTTGGCTTCTGCTTCAGAACATATTGCTAAGAACCCTTGAGGGTCATACACACCGATTTTGGGGAAATTTTGACATGCTTTGGTTTTTTGGCATTTTTGAGTTTTTGGTCAAAACTCATGAAATTCGCCATTTCATTTTGGGGATTCGTCAAAGGAGGAAAATGGTATAATTGAATGCCATATTTTCAGGAGCATACTCTCAGTGATTTTCAGGACATTTGGAGATCATTTGCTCCCCCAAAGTGGCGAAAAATGCTTGCTTTTTGCACACTCTGCCCAGTCTATCAGCAAACTGTAATTTTTGGTTTTTTACACACAGGTCCAGTTTTGGAGGACTTCCAGGCATCAAATTGGAAAATTTTTAGTTGCTCCAGAAAGTAGACACTCAAAGCTTTCCAACAAGCTATCATGAGCCTCGTTTAGAGATTGGGAAGGCTGCCAGATGTTGTTGGCAAGTCAAGGGACCTTTTGCTGATGAAAATTTTGAATATTTTTGTAATTTTTGAACCTTAAAAAACTGATATTTCCTCATGTGCGTTTAGCTATTTTTGCACATGAGAAGTAAGGAAAAGTCAATTATTTTCCCTTTTTTAGAATTTTCTAGATATTTTATGAGATATTTTGTGCCTTGGGCTTTGCAAAGCCTCAAGGACAAGTTTAGATATTTTGATTAGGCCAATAGGATAGCAAGTTGAACCATGAGGTTTTCCTCACTTTAGCCTATATATTCCAAAGGCTTTCATTGTAAAACAAGGTTGAACTTGATGAGAGAAGCAATATATGGTCATATAAGCTTTGGAAGAAATACTTGCCTTATGCTTTTGGATTGCCTCTTGGATGTTCTTGGATGAATGAAGAAGGATTGTTGATGGATTCCTTGACTTGGTAGAATGGTATAGTGTCTCTTTCTTTGTTTTTCTTCTAGTTTTTAGTCATGAATACATGTTTCTTGCTTGCTATAGATCAGTAGAGAAAAAATTTGAGACATGCCCATGGAGGCACCTCAAATTTTATGTTTCTTCATAGCTTCTTTGTTTTCTTCTTCCTAAGTAACATTAAAGAATTCTTGACTGCTCTTTAATAATTTAGGACATTGTTGCTTGTTTCATTCATAGTTCTATGCATGCTAAGTATGATTTATGGTACGCCCTGCTTACCTATGGCTAGTTATAGTTCCATCCATGAAATTATCTCTTTGACTGATTAGATTATCATTTTGTTGAACCAAGGAGGCCTAGTTCCGATCTAGCCCTTTGCCTAAGACTAGGCAAATCTTGTTTGTCAAAGTGCCCAATAACTTGAAGTACTGTGTTTAGGCGTTCCGTCATAGTGTTCTGAGTTGTTTGTCCGTCTTAAGCATTTTCCCCAAAGTCTGAAAGCCATTTCCCAAAGTTAGAGGGTCATATACTTCTATGCATGGCTTGAATGTTTATTTCTATGTGTTGATTAGCTTATAGTTACATTTTGCATGATTAATGGTTTGCCCTACCATGTTTATGTCTGCTATTGAACTAGTTATGCTTAAAATCCTTTGTTATTCCCAAACTTGATGTCCATTTACTCCATTTTGCCCAAAGATCCTTTCTACCTTGAATCAAATCAGCCCTTCAATAGCCTTGTATCACCATCTGATAGCTTTCTTGACCTTTTCGACCCCATAGCCCAGTTGATCTGACATCTTTTTACCTATCTTATATATTTGATCATTTTCATCCCTCACAACCTTTAAAAAACTAAAAACCAAAAACTTACTTCATAACTAGCCTAAAATCAGAACATAATAAGCAAACACACAGATATCCCTTACACATATAGAGAGAGCCCTCTCTGAGTCCAGGAAGGCTAGGTCCTTGGGCTCCAAAGATTGGTTTGATGTTACACTGTCATTTGGCTTTCCAATTAGCCAAATCACGGGAACCTAACAGGTGGATCAAAGTCAAACCAAAAGTATAGATCCACAGTGATCTTAGGCAACAAAAGGTGATGAATGAATGGAAAAACCCTTCTATTTATAACAAAATATTGAGTTAGTCTAGTTATTGGTGCATAATTAAAATATTATTAACCAAATCAAGATCCAACTTTTATGGAATATTTTATTATTTTTGTTGGAGGGAAAAGGAATTTAACTTGGGTCAAATCCCTTTATTAGTAAATAATAAATAAATAAATGATATATTTATCATTTTAAGGATGTGGATGAGTAATAATTAAATAAATAATGATTTATTTAACTATTTATGAGTGATTTCGTCAAATTTAACAAGGAATATTATTTAAATAGGGTTTAAATAATTATTCCTAGAAAATAATGAGATAAATAATAATTTATCTAATTAATTTTCCTATTTTGGGTTAAATATGACCAGGAATATTAATTAAATTGTTTTTTAACTAATTATTCCCTGAGGAAAATCAAATAAATGTGGATTTATTTAATATTTCCTCATGGGGTATCATGTTTAGACCATAAAAAACTTAATAAAGGTGTTTTACTAAGTTACTTTTCATAGTGAAAGCAATTTTACTTAGGGTAAAATTGGTCTTACATGGTGTACTTAGGTCCATCTAATAGTAATAGGTTAGATGACCAAAAAATGGTGTAACAAATGGTGTCTAAGGGCTCAAACCTATTAACCCTTCCTCCCTTGTGCTTTGGCTTTATAGGCCTTTGGTCTTCATCACTGCTAGTATGGATTTCTTCTTCGGACATGGTGACTGGTCAAGAACAAAATATTTTTGAACTTGTTGAGAGCCTTTAGGTCTAAGGAGGGAAAATGAGTGATGTGAGGGCAAATTCTAGCAAATGAGAGCAAAATATGGTAGGTCTAGGAGAGTTTCAGATTTTTAGAAGGAGAGTTGTTTGTTTTTTAGTGTCTTTAGGCTAATGATAACCCTCCCAATTTGTAAACCTTGCCTTAGAAGGTCAAAATTTGATTTCCATGCAGCTTAGGGTTTGGTCACATTAGGCCTTTAAATACCTTCCTAGATTATGAAAATATCACTTTGAGGGTAAGGAAGAAAACCACCAACCTTTCTTGACTGATGCAAGAGCTTTGGAGGAAAAAAAGTTTGAATTCAGACCCTTTTTGAGCAATTTAGGCCAAATTTCACTGGTGTGTAGCGCCACCCGACTACCTGTTCAGGTCAGGTCATGCTGGTAGGCCTGTGCATAGTGCCTAAAGCTTTCAGTGGGTGAGTCAAGCGGTGAAACGGGCTGTCGGCCCCTGTCGGAGCATAGCGATGTGTGAAAGTGGGCAGGTCGGGCTGTTTTGAGCCTGTGCATAGCACCTACACAGGTGTGTAGCACCGCCCTCCTGGTGCACAGCGCAGTGCAAATTAACATTGCGGTCAGCTTGTTTGTGCGCAGCACCGACGGCCATGTACATAGCACCTCCGTCAGTGCGCATCGCCTGTAAATTTTCAACAATTTTGCACAAAACCCTTAAAAACTTTTTCACCAGTTTTCTTCTTCTTTGCAAAGACAAATATGAAGTGTGGAGAGAGGGAAAGGAGACTTTATACTTCTTTTGAAAAGTATTTAAAGACCAAAACCCACTTTATAAGGTTTTTTTTCTCTTTATTTTTCTCACTGTCTTTTTGGCTCTTTTTTGGTCCTATAGATGGCAGTTTGACAAAAAATATGGTTCTTTTTGCCTTGCTGAAGCATTCTGATGTCACCCCTTGGACTGACAAACTTCCTTAAGAAGCTAAAATTGTGCCTCTTATCTATATTTGGAAAAAATGAAACCCTTTCATGATTTTTAACACTTATGCACAGGAAACTTGTGATCAATTTTGACATTCTTTCCTCTGAGTTACATTTTGTCATGTTTTTTCTTTAAAAAAATGAAAAACCTCATAGTGTGAAAACCTTACCAGTAAGCATAAACATTCCCTTTAGTCTTCATGTGGGCCATCATTGTGAAAGACATTTGGTTTGTTTTTCCTTACCAATTTTCCTATAGGTAACCTTTTGTGACAGTCCTACAGAAGTGTCACTCAGGGTTAATCTATCTCTTGTAGAATATGCTCTTGATAAAAAAACCATTTTGGAGGCTTTACTTCTCTTAGACTAGCTACATGTTTTTTCCTCATACCAGTTTGACAATGATGTATCTCTAGTTGGGAAGGTGAGAAAATTAAACTATTTTTTTGTCTTTCCATGGGCCACTTCTGTTCTTGCAGGTGCCTACACAACTTCTACCTTTAATCATGTTCTTTTGGAGTGGGACAGCTCATTTTATCAACAATGAACATATGCTTTTCATAGTTTCCTCCTTGGGAAATTTTTTCCCTCGTGCTTGCCCCCTTTGACCATTTGAAAATCATTCTAATTGTTCCTTTGAGAAGTCAAAACATTAGACTGATATTTCTGGCCCTTTTGATGATACCCTTTATCATCTTTATTCCTTTGGTTTAGTGGACTATTGGTTTTTATGTCTGCCTCCTTTGATCCCTTTAAGACCTCTGATTTTCCCTTTTGATGAGGTGAAATTAGTGCCTCTTTGCCAAACCCTAAAGGACAGCTTGAAACCCTTTGAAGCCACCTGTCGTTACGAAGGAAGCTCTTTGTCATCATTTGACCATTTTTGTCCATCTCCCCAAACTTCTAGGTTTTAGGGCTACTTAGAAAAAATTAAATAGTGTTGTCTTCTAAGTTCTCAAAAACTTCTCAAAACTCATTAATTATTTCTAAAAGTCTTCAATGATCATTTGAAGGAGTTGAGGTAGCCTTTTCCCTTGTAACCCTAGTACTGATACCTTGTTTGGTCAAAGCTGTCACAAACCCTGATTATTTTCAAACACGTACCTACTGCTTTTCTTCTTTGTTGTGAATGGTCTTCTTATGATGATACTCTCTTTTACCTTACCCATTGCTAAGTTGATCGCAATTTGATCCTTTTGCAAAAATGTGAGCAAGGGGCAGCTGTCCCCTTGCAGGATTTGTGCTTTAGACCAAAGATCCTTCCTTGAATGACCTTTTTGATCAGTTTGGACAAGATCACCTATCATTTACTTCTTTGAATGCAGTTTCTTCATACAGAAAAACAAATTTTGTAGGGCACCAAATCCACCCTATGACATCTTGAAACCCTAGGTGACCTAGTGGAGGCTTTCTTGGATTTGGCTTTTGGACTGAAAACTAGAATTTGGGATTATCAAGTGTGAGATAGATTTTATCATAAACTAATTTTTTGAAGATCCAAAATCAAATGTACTTGATTTATCTAAAGAGCCTACATAGATAGTTTGAGACTATCAGTGTTTAGGAGTATTTTGGGAAACACAACAAAGTTGTTTGATTGCTGGGCTCAAGTAGTAGTGGGGGGTTTTTTAGGCAAAACAAAACAGAGGATTTGGGCCAAAAGTGAAAGCTAGTAATGGGTTTTCTAGGACTGGTAAGCAAAGCTAGACATTGTGGAATGATGAAATAGTGAAAAATTATCTCGAGGAAAATTAAGGTAGTGAGATTTCTATAACTCACAATGTTTATGAACCTTGTGTTGTGGTTCCCATGTTTTGGAAAATTTGGCAATACCAAAAGACAAGACAACATCAAACCACTTTGGGATCTCAAGATCTAGCTCTCCTAGATCCAGAGAGGGATCTCTCTATAAAGGCAAAGAAATATATATCTTTGAAGCTCAATTTCAGGTATTAGGCTAGTTATAGGGCACAAGGGTTGTTGTTTTTGTTTGTTTGGTTGGGAAACATGAAAGAAGGGTTCAAATTAAGGTAAAGAAGTGAGTAAAGAAGGATTTTTGGCAATGGGGAGATAATATCAAAGAGAACACAAATCCATTGGACAATGGGGTCATAAAAGGGTTTACTTGCAATTCAATATCCAAGGCTTTCAAATGGGCTAGTCATCTAAAACAGAGGATCTCTAAAGATGATAGTACAGGGTGAAACAATAAGGAAATGAGGGTGACTGACAAGGAAAACCTTCCAAGGTGACCACTTCGAAGTAGGTATAGGGACGGGGCATGCCTTAACCATCTATGATCAAAATCCTAATGAGGTTAACTCTTTAGACAATAGGAAAACATTTAAGATTGACACAAAGTGAAGTCTAAGATCAGAGAAATACTTTTAACCTTCTCTTCTTTTGACACTCAGCTTAAGGGATCTTAGAAAGGCTAACTGTTGGAAAAGGACCGTAGTGAGACAGAACTAACTCTAAATCTCCCAGTTTCCTAATTCTTTTAGATAAATCTAGACAAGAACATCTAAAAAAAAATTCTAAATTCATACATCAATAAGCATGGATAAGCCAACTTCTATACTGGTTAAATTATACTGAATTTGTTCATAGATACACAATTAGTAGAAAACATAAAAGATAAGCAGAGCGGGAAGCATTAGGGTACTTGCAGCAATATATCCTAAGCTAGACTACTGATTCTTATCATAGAAAATGAAATATGATGTATAACAGAGGGAAAACAATAAAAGATAGAATACATCACCACTGATTTAGATTAGGATCCAATGAACATGCTTTTCATATTAGAAGAGCAACACCAGTCACATACATCATTTTCCAACAGCTTGACATCAACTAGAAATCATCTCCCGACCTATTTTACAACTAATACACAATGAACTTTAACTCAGAGAAACAGCTTACAATCCATGGTTAACCAACATTTACAGTGTATTTCTCTTGAGTTCTTATAGCTGAAAGAGTGACAGTAAAGGTAGATAGAACTTTAAATGAATCATTAAAACAGAGGAGAAATGCTTTTGCAGCCCATTTTGTCTTAATATCCCTGTATTTACTTTCAATACCCTTTGGATGAATTAGGGGTCTTCGACAGGCTGATAATAACTCAAGAGGTATGTTCCTAAGGTAATTTCTGGCTGATTGTACTTTGTTTGTCTTCTGTGGCAAGAAAGGATGAAAATCTGACATTCAGGTCTTCCATGCTTTGCAACTAATGCACTAACAATTTAAGGACTTCTATCAGGGTGATGATCTTCTCAGGAGTTGGATGGAGAATAAAAAATACTGTGGGAACTTGTCCTTTCTTGGGAAATAACGTTTTGTTGTCATTAAAATGTTGATATGGCTTGTTTCATGTGTTTTAGTCCTTATTAAGCCTTTTGGATCATTTTTATGGTCCTCAATCTATATCTTCGTCCTTTAAACCCTGGATTATAGCATTAAATCTTCAATAATAGGCTTAAATCCCTTTAATCTTTCACTGATACTCTTTGCCACTTCTGCTGACTATTTTGGTGACTGAACAGGTTTTAATGGCGTTGGAGGGTTTATGGGAGGGTTAAACACTGATATTTTAATGAAAACATGCCTTAAAACCTCTTCTGTGGTGTATTTCCCTGTATTTTTGGCTTTGAGACAGTTTTCCAACGCTTCATGTCACCATTGATAGTGACTGTGAAACAGAGTGAGTTGGACACTTGTAACCCTACAAAACACAATAAACAAGTTATGAAATCTGGAGGGAGTGGAGGAGGATTTCTCTGGAGGTCGTGGAAATGGTGGCACAACGATGAAAATGGCGGATGCAGGTGAAAAAACGGGTGAAAGCCATGGCAAAATGGAGGAAAAAAGATCTGATGAAGGTCTGGGGCGATGTGCGTTTTGGACTGTCCAATCAAATCAAACAGTAGCAATCTACTGTCGAGATTGTGCAATGAAATCATTTGGTGGATGGACGATGACTAATGAATGGGGGGTGTGATTATATCGTGACCGTTGGATCAGATTAACAGGTGGAAGAGATTCATCGATAGGGTCGCTGGGGAGAAAAGGCGAATGGTGAAATGGAAGGGGTCGAGGTTAGATCCGGACCGTCGGATCAAACCAATCGACAGCCACGATTAACCCTGAAAACACAACGCAAAGGGTCATAAGCGGAAAATCGGAATGGTTTATGCGCAGGGTCGGAGGTGATATGTGGTTTTCAAAAAATTTGCGCGATTCCATACACTGCTTGACACGTGGAAATCCAAAACCACTTTTATAGTGAAATTTTGGAACGTTATCTGTCAGACATAAAAATTTTGTGAAAAATGATATCGGTCGTTGGATGATGGCACACTGATCGAATGGTGTGGGTTTCGCGCGATAAAAGGTAAGATGCATGGGCGGATGTGGCGCCATCAGGATTTTTCTCGGCCATTAGATATTCAAGTTTGGACGGTCGTGATGCGACGATGAGGCGGAAGGTTTTACAAAGGGGAGAAAATTTATATGGTGTGTGAAATAGATCCTGGCCGTTGGATCATTTGATTGGATGGTTGGGATTTGCGGAAGAGGCGAAGAGTATGGAAAGTGAAATGAGCGGGGAATTAGGCTTGGTGACTGTTGATCTGTGTAGATCGACGGCCTGTATTCATTCCAGGCCATGTCATAGGGGAAAATAAAAACAAAGGGAGGAAGGAATTTGTGGAGGAAAAATGGGGGGAAGGGGCTTAATCCTTAGCGCTCATACGTGGTCCCGTGGATAGAAAGGACCGGGGCTAGCAGTGATTTTAAGCCCTCGGGGGCTTAACCTTCAATAGAGCGAAAAACATGTTTTAATGCTTTTTAAAGGGATTTTTTGGGGATTTTAGCGCCCGGTTGTGGGGCTACAGGTCTATGAAGAAAGGGGCCAGGCTATATAAGCCCTCAAGGGCTTAAGCCTGTCATAACGTAAAAAAGGGTTTTTTAGGCCAAAATTAGTGCTTTTCAAGGCCAAATGGGGGGTTCCGGTAAGCAGAAAAGAGGATTTTTAAACCACATAAGGGAAGCTATAAGGTTTAAAAAGGGAATTTTGATGATTTAGAGGGTTAATGAAGGGATTTTGTGGGATTTGGAAATGGGAAAAGGTGGTGAAAATGGAGGCTTTGTGGGGATGAAAATAGGGCAAATGGAGGCCTTTGAGAGCATCTTCTTTTACAAACAGTGAGGCTTATCAAATGAAAACAGTAGTGAGGATTTATTCAAAGGGAAAAAGACACATGAAGACTTTAAGAGTGATATATTTTCAAGGAAAATTTTCCTCTTGAAGGCTTAGAAACTTATTTAGCCACCTGTTTTCTATGCCAAAATTTTATAGGTGGCTAACAATGGCTCCACATGGGGATGGAATCTTCTTGAAGGTGTCAAGAACTTCAGAAATAATCCTTTGGAAGTAGGCCAGATGCATGATCCTTGGCCATATTTTTCTTCTTTGATCAGCTGCTACAAATCATGAAGACATCATATCAGCAGTAATATTCTCCCAAACAACTACCTACCCATCCTACTGTCCTAACATTTTTTCTTCAAGGTGCATTTAGACTTGCAGACCTTCTTCATCATTTTTTTATTGAAAGTAGAAAATACTAATCTAATTCTACGCTTATTCCTCCATGAGACCAGATTAATCAGTTGGCCTCATAGCTTCTCTACCTAAACTACAGTCTGTCAGGATTAAACTGTTTGACAGATTTCTTTCTCTACATTCTAAAACAGAAATTTAAATACAGTCAAACCAGGATTAGACTGTCTGATTTGCTGTGGGTCCATGGCATAAATACAACTGCCTATGAACTAAAACTTTGCAGAAAATTGGAACCAAAATTGTGAAGGCTTGAAATTGTGAAATTTTAAAGCATCCTTCTTTTTCTTGTGACTCAGATTTTGAGCTTGTTAGAGTCACTTTTCTTCTTCATTTCAGCTCTGGTTTTGATTTTTTTAGAGTTGTTTCTTCTTCTTTCTTTGCTGGTTCAGGTTTTGAGCATATTAGAACTAGCCTTTCACTCTCTTTGGCTTGGGTTTTGAGCTAATTTGAGCCATTCTTTTGGAACTTCATAGGTTCAATTTTTTTTGTATTTTTCCCTTTTCTTTAAAACTGAACAAAGCAATGGTATTTACAATGGAGGTGAAAAATTTAGACTGAAATTTAGCAGTAGTAATTCTTGAGCATCCTGCCATTGACAGGACCCCCAAACAGATCTGTACCATCTATTTCTTGCAGAAAAAATGCATTTGGACCAATGGTGGATTGAATGATGTAAGGGCCTTGCCATAAACTGTCAAATTTTCCATGCTTACCCTTATCTTCTCTTCTAGAGTCCCACTTGAGTACCTTGTCTCCAATTTTGAAGTCACAAGCCTTTGTTCTTTTTTCAAACAACTTTTTTATGTTCTCTTGCACTTTTTGAGCTCTATTGTAGACCTCTTCCCTTGTTTGCAGGAGATGTATAGTTTGATTGATCCTCCTTACCATGTTTTCCTCTTCTGACTGTATTTATTGGACCAATTTTATCACTGGTACCCCTAGGCTAGTAGGGAACACTGCATCTACTCCATAAACAAGTTGGTATGGTGAAATTCCAATGGATTTCTTTGTAGTCAATCTGTCTTCCCACAGAGCATGCACCAACTTGTTATGCCATGATTATTTATTCTCTTCAAACAGCTTCTTGATGATGGTCACCAAAATTTTATTTGATGATTCTGCTAGCCCATTACCTTGTGGGTAATAAGTAGTAGAATGACCGAGTGCAATCTTATACCTATGACAAAAATCAATCATCTTTTTGGAACCAAAAGAAGCAACATTATCAGTGATAATCTTCCTAGGGAAGCCAAATCTAGATAGGATATGGTCTTCAAGGAATTTAATGACAACATAATCTGTGGCATTCCTAGAAGGGATGGCCTCTATCCATTTTGTGAAATAGTCAGTGGCTGTGAGTATCCATTTGTGTTGGGCACATGAAGCAGGATGGATTTCCCCTATGAAATCTAGGCCCCACTGTTGAAAAGGAGCTTCAACAGTGATTGGTTGTAATGGTAAAGGAAGGAGTTTTATTTTTCCCTAAAAAATTTGGCACTTGTGGCAGGAAAATATCATTTTATGGACTTCTTGGAAGAGGGTGGGCCATTAATAGCCAACTCTAAGGATTTTATTGGCAATGGTTTTCCAGTAGAGATGGCCTCTGTTAGCCACCTATAAAAAAAAATTATACCAAATGGTGGCTAAATCTTTTTTAGCCTTCAAGAAATAATTCATTTCAAAATTGTTAGTTCTTGAAGTCTCATAATGGTATTTCTCCTTTAAAATAGCCTTCACTACTGTTTCCATCACAAAAGCCCTCAAAATCTGATGTTTACCTGAAGAAAGAGACTGCTGAAAAACCCCATGTTTCATTATTTTGCCCCTTCTTTCACTTATAATTGACCTCCATTTTTCATCCCCTTTTCCTCATAAAAATACTCCATTTCCCTCATTTTAACCTTCAAAATTATTTCAAGACCCTTTTAAAACCATTTGGTCTCTTACCATTTGGTTTAAAAAGCCTTCATTCCCCTATCGAAAGCCTCCAATTGGCTTAAAAACTCTGTTTTTAGCCTGAAAACACTTATATTTCATTATACATAATTTTATCCCCTGAGGGCTTAACTTCTATAACCCCTGCTTCTCATGAGACCATAAGCCCCGCAACCGGGCGCTAAAAGTCCTTAAACCCCCATACGAAACCATTTTCTCCTTTATATTTCATAAAACCCGACCTTTTCTTCATATTTCAATAAACCAGACAGTTCAAATTTTCAATATATCTTGACTGTCGATCTGGATCGATCAACGGTTAGGATCTCATCAAATCGCAAGTTTGAAATGGGGTCTTCCTTTGTTATTCAAAACTCCAATGCTGATCTCCCCGATTGAAACTTAGCCGTTGATCCACTTCCATCCGACGGCTGAGATCTCGTCGCGACTCTGCCCACAATTCTTCACGTCTGCCCCTCCGATTAACTCTTAACCATCGATCTAACTCCCAGATCCGACGGGCAGCGTTGAATCACATCACAAAATTCCTTTGGTTCGTTCCCTTTCCCTCCTCCGATTGCAAATCACCGATTTAATCTGGACCGTCGAATCCACAAGAATCGACGACCCAGATTTAGTTGCCCTCCGCCATAGCCTTCTAACGTTAAGAACCACCAATTCATCTTGACCGTTGATCTCTCTGAGATCTTACGGTCCACACTTAATCGCATCGACGCGTTCCCTTTGCATTTTCCCCTTGAATTACGATCTTGCGTTCAAATCTAGGCCGTCCATTTCATAGATCCGACGGTCTAGATCTAACCTCACTTCCCTTTGTTATTTCATAAACCCCGCTATGTAAAATTCTTCGGTAAATCTCCGCTATTGATCTCTGCAGATCGATGGTCTACATTGCTCCCGATCTCTGCCTAATCCCCTACCTTTCATTTTTTTTCACCGCCCCTAGATCAAATCTCTGTCGTCCATTATTTAGATCCTACGATCTAGATTCAACCTGATAGGCCCAACTCCTTTGGGACCTACCTTTCCCCCTCGACATATCTCCACCATCCATTATCGATATCTAATGGTCTATATTTAAACCACCTTGGTCCTACCCCCCCTTTTTATACCCACGCATCTTACCCACCATCGCATGCGATCCGCACCGTTCAATTTGCGCCCCTCCATCTGACGACTGGCATTTTGTTTCACATTTTTTCTACGCCAGAGGTTTAACGTCGAGAAAAAACATGAAAAAAGTGGTTTTCCTTAGGACACGTGGTGGGCAGTGGAGTGTATTGTGTTTTTTGGGGAAATTTTGGAAACCGCCTCAGATATGCGCGAAAACCATTCAGGTTTTCCGCCAAACCACCTTTCCTCCATTATATTTCTTTCCCCTTATTTGATCTCTGTCGTTCATTCCTTTCATCCAACATCCCAGATCAAATATTACCCTCAATGTATCACTTGCTCCTCTGCTCTCAAACGCCCCTCTGAAGATCCTGACCATTGATCATTCTAGATCAATGGCCCTCCTCCATCCCGCATCCAAAATATCATTTAAGCCTTTTTTGCTGCCAATAAAGGTTTTTTCCTGATTTTCTTTATATTTTCTGCCATTTCACTATATCATTTCCCTTCCACCTTATAAAGATCCCGGATTAATCTCAGTCGTTAATCAACATGCATCTACGGCTCAGACTTAATCTTTCGTTCACTCACTCAACCGCCTCTCCTTTTGACCTAAGCAAGCAATCCTCACCATTGGATGCTTTCATCCAACGGCCACGATCTAACCTAAACCTCTGAAACAGTCTAAGCCCGTCCACACAGGATTTTATAATTTTTTGTGTATTTTTGCAGGTTGTAAATCTTTTATACAATTTCTTAAAGGAAGTCAAAGGCCGGGGATGACGATCCCCCAGGCTTTATTTCTTAAAGAATATCATGTCGCAGGGTTCTAAATCATGTTTTATCCATGCCTCATGAGAACTAATTCCATTTTACAACCCTCTGCGTGCCCGCCAAAGCCTAAATCCACAGTTAAAGACAGTGTGAACACCGAAAGACAAATTAAATCTAAACAGGCCTAAAACACAGAACTAAAGCGAATTAAAAGGTGTTTTAGGGAAAGATAAATAATTCTATCAATCCGAGAAGCCTCCACTGTCGCATCAGAGGCTAATTAAATCCTCTCTAGCTACCAAAATCCACCTGCAGCCTCAAAGCATTCATAGGAGGCATAGTTATTACCAGAACAGAAGATATTTGCCTCAAAGACAGATGAACAGTTGTTTCAAATCAAAAGAACTTATTACAACTGTCAGAAAAGTTATTACAAAGATAAATCAAAGGTTTTTAAGTCAACAAACTCTCCCCAAGTAGCTCAATAACTTAATGAGAATCAATTAAATACAGAGAAACATCATAACACTTCTTCATTGAGCCCTTCAAAGGCCGAGAAGCATTAATTGTATTAATTTAGCCTAAAGATTTGATTTTACATAGCACCTCTTCATTTCTTCTATCAATACCTTTGTAGAAGATGAGGCAAAGGTTGGTCTTTGAATATCTGATGCATGTAAATAGTTTTCTGAAGCTGCTGTAAGCTCTATTTGTAATTGAAGATACCTAAGTTGAGATGAGAAGTTTGAAACTGTAGAGACCCACTGGACTTGAATATTGTAACTGGTTTGAAGCATCAAATACGAGCTGATTTATGGGATCCTGGTCTATGTAAATGGTGATGTTTTTCTTATTGTAACTTATCATTTTATTTTATTTTCCATTCTGTCCATATTCTCTGATAAAGAACAACAATTATATATTTAGGATTTACTCTCAAAGGTACCCTTCTCTCACTGATAAGATTTATCTCTATGTTTTCTTCCAATTGTGTTATTTAATAATGATTGAATACTGTCCAAGTAGTCAAGATGTTGGTGTTCCCTTCTCTTACTGTCTAGATTTTAAACATTGTTCTTGAATGTTACTTTTAGTGTCTTCTAAGTAAAGTTGAACTAGGGAAGTCTATGGTTAGCCCTGTCCTCTAGTTTTATCTCCAGAGGTAGTTTGAAAGTTTCCCTTAAAGTATGTTGAAAGCAAGATAGGTTCAAAATCCTTACTTGATCTTAGACTACTTTTATTTTTATCTTGAATGTTTTTCCTTGGAATATGCTGAAAGCAGGATAGTTTCAAAGTCCTTACTTGATCTTAAGCTATTCTATTTGTGTTTTAAATGTTTTCTATTGAAAGTGTATCGAAAGCAGGCTAGTTTCAAAGTACTTACCTAATCTTAGATAACTTTTATGTCTTCCTTAAGTGCATGCCAAAAGCAGGATAGTTTCAAAGTACTTACTTGATCTTAGGCTGCTCTTTGTTCTTCATTTGTTTGATTCCCCTTCTTTTTGTTTCTCTCCATTCCATAAAATCAACTTTAAAGAGATCCTTTGACATGGATGACTTGCCCCATGGACCACTCTTGAACCTTGTTGTTTCAATTAAATCCTACTATGACTCCATAGCCCAATGGATTGAAGTTGTTTCTTGCCTATCTTGTTAGCTAAATCAATCTTTCACTTTCATACACCTTCACCCTTCATTTGGACTTCCTTCACCTTCATTTATCTTTTCCCAACAAAAACAAACAAAACCTTGTTACTCATAACTAGCCTAATATCATACCTCGGACCTTAAAGATACATCAATATTTTCACTTATAGAGAGATCCCTCTCTGGATTCAGGAGGGCTAGATCCTAGAATCCAAAAGTGGTTCACATGTAGCCTCTGCAGTTTGTATTTGCCAATCTTTCAAATTACAGGGAGCTAACAGCCTCCACACTCTCCTTCATGGAATTCATGCTTGATCCTCTCTGCATCAACTTCAGGCAAACATTTAAGCAATAAAATATTGGCATTTTTTCAATATAAACATTCATTTAAAATGAAATAATTCCTAGCTTTCAACTTTAAAACCTTGCCTTTGTCTTAGATAAATCAGGAGGAGCATTAAGATTTGTAAGCACATACAAGATGTCAGCATACCAAGGTGAGTTTTGGAATTGTTCTTCAACAGTAGGAGTAGGTAGTCCTTCATGTTCATCCAAGGCATCTATCATGTTAATGTCAAGGGCTTGTAAGTTAGATTCAGCCATTAATTGTGCTAAGCCTTGACCTTTGATGAGTTTTGTAGGTTTTATTTCCAAATCATACTCTAGTATCATTGCAATCCATTTACCTCTTTTTCCATCTGGATCTTGGGACAAAATATCTTTTACCACAATATTAGGCACATAGGTAATGATGTTAGAATGTAGAATATACACCCTGAATTCCTTTAAGGCCTTTACCAAAGCATAAGCCTGTTTTTCCATTATATTATATTTCAAGGGTGCATCTCTCAGTGCCTTGATAAAGAATGAAATTGGCTGCTCTTGTCCCTCTAGATTTTTCTGCAATAGGACAACAACCACAATATGCTCTAATGCAAAGGAGAATATAAGGAAATATTTTGTGAAACTTGGGCTTATTAGAACTGGTGCTCAAGTAAGTGCAAGTTTTACCAGTTCACAGAATTTTTTGGCTTCTATAGTCCACTTAACTCCCACTTCTTTCTTAAGCATATTAGTCATGTTTCTAAGGAGTTCAGCTAGGTTGGGAATAAAACTCCTCAAGAAGTTAATATTCCCAATAAAGGACTGCAATTCTTTTATGCTTCTTGGGTGGCTAATCTGACGTATTCCCTAAACTCTTTTTGGGTCTATTTTAATCCCCTTTTCTGATATAATATGGCCAAGAATTTTACCTTCTTGGAGGCCAAATACAGTCTTATTTGGGTTTAAAGATAGCCCAAACCTTCTATACTTCTCAAAGACTTTTCCCAAATGTTTAAGGTGCTCTTCATCAATTTTGGAATAAACTATTACGTCATCAAGGTAAATTACAATGAAGTGCCCTATTTCCTTTGAAACTGCAATGTCCATGGCCCTCTGAAATGTGGCTCCATCATTCATTAGTCCAAAAGGCATTTTCACATACATGAAAGTGCCCCAAGGAGTCGTGAAAGCTATTTTAAGCTAATCTTCCAGGAGTACTAAGACCTGGTTATAATCTGAAAATCCATCTAACATAGAAATCCTTTTAGAGCCAACTACCCTTTGTAAGATGTGTTCCATTTTGGGCAAGGGGTAATTGTCTTTTAAAGAGGCTCTGTTTAGGTTTCTAAAATCAATGCACAGTCTGATTTCTCCTGTATTTTTCCTTACAGCCACAAGGTTAGACATCCAATCTGAAAACCTCACAAGGACTATGATTCAAGCTTCATACATTTTCTTAATCTCTTTTTCTACCAGAGGCAGTTGTACAGGGTTAATTCTGCGCAATTTTTGCCTAAAAGGTTTTTGGTTTTCTTTCAATGGAATCTTATGCTGGATGATCTCTGTGTCATAGGCTTTCAAATCCTCATAACTCCAAGAAAACACATCAACAAACTCTTTAAATAAGTCAATGTATTTTTGCTTGATATCTGTTGGCAAATTTTTAGACAATTTAATCATTTTAGGCTTATCCTTACTGCCTATATTGCATTCTTCAACATCTGATTCAGTGTGTTCTATAGTGGGTTTCTTTGCCACATCATTAAAATAAAAAAGGTCCTCTAAGTGTGCTAATCCTCTAGGTATGCTTTTGTCTTTGGACTGCAGCACCTCTATGTCTTCTTTATCTGATTTCATGTATTCTTCTGTTTTTTTTTCAAATTATTTGGTCAACATGTTTATTTCTGCATTGGGGGATGGTTTTTCTTCATCAGGGGGCTCTTTATCTGAACTTCTTTCATCGGATTTGAAGTTTGAATCAGGTAACTCAAACTCATTCCTGCAAAGCAAGAAATCCTTTATCTGTTTGTCACCCTTAAAGACCTGCCAATATTTTTCATTATCCGGCACTTCTGGTCTATATTTTGTTTGAATAATGATCTGTTTGTCATTAAGAGGTCTCTGGTATGAACTAGCAGTGCAGGCCCATCCATTTGCAATAATGTTTTGACTCCTAGGGAAAAACACAATCTCATATTCTACAAAATTTTTCAACAGATCCATGGCATCATTCTTATATGCCCTTAATCTAGGATGCTTAGCAGTGTACTCTCCATTTACTTGTTTGATGACTAATTTTGAGTCTCCATGTACAACTATCCTTCTAGCTCCTAGGTTTTTCAACAGATGCAATCCTAGGATGAGAGCCTCATACTCTGCAATGCTGTTTGTGCACTTAAAATCTAGCTTTAAGGCATGACTCTTAGCATAATTGTTTTCAGTATTGTGCAACTATACACCAGCTCCTGCATTATTTTTAGTGCAAGACCCATCAAAGTTCATGTTCCATAAGGGATTTTTTGTAGGATTGTTATCATTTTCACGCCTAATGCTATGTTCACCATTATGTTGTATTATGAGGTTTGCACCGTGTTGTGTAATGTTTTGTTCTTTAGTGTTTTCATGGAGTTCAGCATGATGAGTAACTTGTTGTTTGCAGTCTTGGTTTTATCCACTCTTTTCTTTTAATTCAACACATTGTTCTAAAGTTTCTCTCTTGTTTTCCTCTATATCTAGAGCTGCCATTATGTTAAGATCTATGGGCTCTACTCTGTTGTTTGAATTTCTGTCTTCTAGCTCTGGCGCATCTATGAATTCATCATTATAAAGGATAAAAGAGTCCAGGTCTGTGTGTACAGAGTAAAGAGGGGAATTTTCCAGTTTCTCAGGGTTGCTAACCATAAATTTCATGTGTGCCTCTCTATATAGTCTTCTAAGCTGACTAAAGACAGGGATTATGGAATATGTCATATCCATTTGCATTGTGCCTTGTAGCTTGGCACCCCATGATCTTGACAACAACATGCCATACTTAGGAGGCACATCGGTCACTACAACATCCATAACCATGCACTTGGTTGGGATTTGGGTCAAATTTACACATAGATCTTTGATTAGGCCAAGGCACTTCACTCTGCTAGAGTCAAAAGAATATAAATCCTTATAAGGTCTGGTTATCTCTAGGCCTAAATTCTCCATAATCACTTTTGGAATAAGATTGTGTGAAGCTCCTGAGTCATGCATAGCATTATGCAAGATTTTGTCATGGATATTTAGACTGACCTAGAAAGGAGGCACTACCCCTTCCTAAAATTTCCCTTCAATTTTTGGGCCAAATAAGAGAGCTAGTTGATCATCATTTAAATTGACAGTATCACTATTTTCTCCTAAGTTTAAATCTTTCAAGATTTGACCTTTATATACATCTTGGGTGGCCAACTCAGTAAGGGGGATAGAAATTTTGATTTTGGCAATCTCACTTTCCAAATTGAAAGAAGACTAACTCTTTGTGAGGTTTAATTCTGTTTTGTTGGCCACTATTTTATTGGTAGAATCAGCTTGTTGATTCTCATTATGTACAATGTTTGAAGCTATTTTATCAGGAGCATTAGCTGTAATGCTAGTGTTGCTAGTTTCTTGACTTGGTTTATCAATGGTTTGGGTGTCCTTATCTTTTTTTTTACCAGAACTCTCAGCTACTAATTTACTTCTTTCAATAGTCCCTTTAGGAGTCTTTTCAGGTATTTTCTTAATGGTGATTTCAGAGGCTTTTGTTTGGGAGTATCTATGTTCTTTTTTCTTCTAAGATCATATTTTTCTTGGACCTGCATGATGACATTCTCGAATCCTAACCTATAGTCTTTAGATTCTAACCCTTCCTCATCCCAATGTGTGTATGAGGTTTGATTATCCTTTGTAGAAAAGGTGTGATCTTGATTATCCACCTCTACCGTGTTTATGATGGTTCCCTCTGATTCTTCTATTATTCCTTTATCCTCATCAAGGAAATTATCTTGGAATGGAGGTATTACTTGTTGATCAGATTCCCTTTGTCTATTTGGGGGGTTGTTTCTCCTAAAATTTTGGTTATGGTTTTGATTCTGGTTTCTATTCTAATTATTGACTCGAACGACCATTTTCTCCATAATTCTTTCTATCCTCTCCATGTTTTTGGCTAGACTATCATATTTGGAATCAAATGAAGAATTTGTGTTGTCATCCCTATATGTTACCTTCTTTTTAGCCCTCACTCTAGCTCTTTTCTCAATCAAGTTTGCCTCTACACTCACTGCTCCTTTCTGCATGTATTTTAATGTGTTTTAATCCCTCTCCCTAAGTTGATAGGCCATGTTAGCATCAAAACCTTCAGGATATTTCACTAAGGCCATTCCTTGGGGAGGTTTTATGTGTGGTGGAAGAGCATTGTAGACACTGTTAAATCTAGTATAATAGTCATGGACACTCTCTCCCTGATTTCTTTTAAGATTTTTATACTCTGCTAGTATCTGGAGAGGGTTTCTTTTGACTTCCCATTTTTTTATGAATTTTTGATGTAAAGAGGGAAGGTCATGGATGCTATTGGGAGGTAAACCTTTAAACCACTTCTTCACTTCTCCTCCTAAACTCTGAGAAAAAATTCTCATTTTTATTGTCTCGTCTTCTATTTCCATATAGTCAAAGGCATCTTCCATCCTATCTACATGGTGTTGAGCTGTGGTAAATTATTTCCCAGTGAAATGAGGGATTTTAGACTGATAATCATTGGGTAAAGGCACTAGAGGCTGTGGTAACACCAAGGGAGCATACCATGCTGCCATGATGGTGTTTTGTGGAGGTAAAGGATGGGCTTGAGTAGCATGTATATGAATGACAGAAATTCTAGGACCAACAGCAAATTGTTGAGCAGATCTAGGGTGAGAGAGACCCAAGTTATGAATGAAATGGATATCGGGAGGTGTTGATGGAGGGGTTTCTCTGTCCCTATTGTTTTGACCACTAGGTGGTGGTGAACTTGGAGGCTCAAAGTCTGTCTGACCTATAGCACTGAATGAATGAGTTCTTTGTAAATCAATTGGTAAATCTAAGTCAAATTGGGTGTCTGATAGAGCTGCAAGGTTTTCGAGCGCTGAGTTAGCTCTATTAATGTGTCTGACAATAGTTGGATCTTTAGATGTGGAAGGCTTCATAAGAATGCTTTCAGGATTGTCAACTATTTCAGGAGGGTTTGGATTAGGATAAGCTCTGGTATGGATTGTTCTTGAAGCCAGTATGTTAAATCCTCAAACTCAACAAATAAAGTTACCAGATATGACAGTCTTTAAGAGGAAAACTATCTTCAAACAAAGAAGCTTAATCCTATGTGTTTCTTTTGGTATGGATGATGTTGTAATGAAACTGGTCTCCCAGTGGAGTCTTGTGAAAACAAAGATAATTAGCAGGCATACTGATCATCAGTGAAATATTTTGGTCGTTTAAGAACTGTGAAGTCACCAAGTGGAAGGTTTAAAATGTTTTCAAAGAAATTTATTGTCCACCACAGTGATTAACTACCAAACTTAGGCTAATATGGTCTTATTCCCCAGTGGAGTCGCCATTATGTTTTGGTTCCTGTGTTTTGGAAAATTTGGCAATACCAAAAGACAAGACAACATCAAACCACTTTGGGATCTCAGGATCTAGCCCTCCTGGATCCAGAGAGGGATCTCTCTATAAAGACAAAGAAATATATATCTTTGAAGCTCAATTTGAGGTATTAGGCTAGTTATAGGGCACAAGGGTTGTTTTTTTTGTTTGTTTGGTTGGGAAACATGAAAGAAGGTTTCAAATTAAGGTAAAGAAGTGAGTAAAGAAGGATTTTTGGCAATGGGGAGATAATATCAAAGAGAACACAAGTCCATTGGGAAATGGGGTCATAAAAGGGTTTACTTGCAATTCAATATCCAAATCTTTCAAATGGGCTAGTCATCTAAAATAGAGGATCTCTAAAGATGATAGTATGGGGTGAAACAATAAGGAAATGAGGGTGAATGACAAGGAAAACCTTCCAAGGTGACCACTTCGGAGTAGGTCTAGGGACAGGGCATGCCTTAACCATCTATGATCAAACTCCTAATGAGGCTAACTCTTCAGACAATAGGAAAACATTTAAGATTGATACAAAGTTAAGTCTAAGATCAAAGAAAGACTTTTAACCTTCTTTGCTTTTGACACTCAGCTTAAGGGATCTTAGAAAGGCTAACTGTTGGAAAAGGACCCTAGTGAGATAGAACTAACTCTAAATCTCCCAGTTTCCCAATTATTTTATATAAATCCAAACAAGAACATCTAAAAACAAATTCTAAATTCATATATCAGTAAGCATGGATAAGCCAACTTCTATACTGGTTAAATTATACTGAATTTGTTCATAGATACAAAATTAGTAGAAAACATAAGAGATAAGAAGAGCAGGAAGCATTAGGGTACTTTCAGCAGTATATCCTAAGATATATTACTAATTCTTATCAGAGAAAGTGAAATATGATGTATAACAGAGGGAAAACAGTAAAAGCTAGAACACGTCACCACTGATTTAGATCAAGATCCAATGAACATGCTTTTCATATTAGAAGAGCAACACCAGTCACATACATCATTGTCCAACATCTTGACATCAACTAGAAATCATCTCCCGACCTATTTTACAACTAATACACACTGAACTTTAACTCAGAGAAACATCTTACAATCCACGGTTAACCAAAATTTACAGTGTATTTCTCTTGAGTTCTTATAGCTGAAAGAGTGACAGTAAAGGCAAGCATAAATTTAAATGAATCATTAAAACATAGGAGAAGTGTTTTTGTAGCCCATTCTGTCTTAATATCCCTGTATTTACTTTCATTACCCTTTGGATGAATTAGGGGTCTTCTACAGGCTGATAACAACTCCAGAGGTATGTTCCTGAAGTACTTTCTGGCTGATTGTACTCTATTTGTCTTCTGTGGCAAGAAAGGATGAAAATATGACATTCAGGTCTTCCATGCTTTGTAACTAATGCACTGACAATTTAAGGACTTCTGTCAGGGTGATGATCTTCTCAGGCGCTGGATGGAGAATAAAAGATATTGTGGGAACTTTTCCTTTCTTGGGAAAGAAAGTTTTGTTGTCATTAAAACGTTGATATGGCTTGTTTCATGTGTTTTAGGCCTTATTAGGCCTTCTGGATCATTTTAATGGTCTCAATCTGTATCTTCGTACGTTAAACCCTGGATTGTGGCATTAAATCTTCAATAATAGGCTTAAATCCCTTTAATCTTTCATTGATACTCTTTGTCACTTCTGCTGACTGTTTTGGTGACTGAACATGTTTTAATGGCGCTGGAGGGTTTATGGGAGGGTTAAACACTGATATTTTAATGAAAACATGCCTTAAAACCTCTTCAATGGTGTATTTCCCTTTATTTCTGGCTCTGAGACAGTTTTCTAGCACTTCATGTCACCATTGACAGTGACTGTGAAACAGAGTGAGTTGAACACCTGTAACCCTGAAAAACACAATAAACAAGTTATGAAATTTGGAGGGAGTGGAGGAGGAATTCTCTAGAGGCTCATGGAAATGGTGGCGCATCAATGAAAATGGCGGATGCAGGCAAAAAACGGGTGAAAACCATGGCAGAATGGAGGAAAAACGATCTGATGAAGGTCTAGGGTGATGTGCGTTTTGGACTGTCCAATCAAATCAAACAGCAGAAATCTACGATCAAGATTGCACGATGAAATCATTTGGAGGATGGACGACAAATAATGAATGGGGGGTGAGATTATATCGTGACCGTTGGATCAGATTAACGGACGGCTGAGATTCATCGATAGGGTCGCTGGGGAGAAAAGGCGAATGGTGAAATGGAAGGGGTCGAGGTTAGATCCGGACCGTCGAATCAAATTGATCGACGGCCATAATTAACCCTGAAAACACAACGCGAAGGGTGCTAAGCAGAAATCCAGAATGATTTTCGCGCGGGGTATTGTGCGATTCCATACACTACTTGACACGTGGAAATCCAAAACCACTTTTATCACGCAATTTTGGAACGTTATCTGTCGGACATAAAAATTTTGCGAAAAAGGATATCGGCCATTGGATGAAGGCGTGTTGATCGGACGGTGTGGGTTTCACACGATAAAAGGTAAGATGCATGGGCGGATGTAGCACCATCGGGATTTCTCTCGGCCGTTAGATCTTCAGGTTTGGACGGTCGTGATGCGACGATGAGGTGGAAGGTTTTACAAAGGGGAAAAAAATTATATGGTGTGTGAAATAGATCATGGTCATTGGATCATTTGATCAGATGGTTGGGATTTACGAAAGAGGTAGAGAGTATGGAAAGTGAAATGAGCAGGGGAATTAGGCTCGGTGACCGTCGATCTATGTAGATCGACGGCCTGTATTCATTCCAGACCATGTCGTAGGGGAAAATAAAAACAAAGGGAGGAAGGCATTCATGGAGGAAAAGTGGGGGGAAGGGGCTTAATGCTTAGCGCTCATACGTGGTCCTGTGGATAGAAAGGACCGAGGCTAGCAGTGATTTAAGCCCTCGAGGGCTTAACCTTCAATAGAGAAGAAAACATGTTTTTATGCTTTTTAAAGGGATTTTTTGGGGATTTTAGTGCCCGGTTGCAGGGCTATGGGTCTATGAAGAAAGGGGCCAGGCTATATAAGCCCTCAGGGGCTTAAGCTTGTCATAGTCTAAAAAAGGGTTTTTTAGGCCAAAATTAGTGCTTTTCAAGGCCTAATGGGGGGTTCCGATAGGCAAAAAAGAGGATTTTTAAACCACATAAACGAAGCTATAAGGTTTCAAAAGGGAATTCTGATTATTTAGAGGGTTAATGAAGGGATTTTGTGGGATTTGGAAAGGGAAAAGGTGGTGAAAATGGAGGCTTTGTGGGGATGAAAATAGGGCAAATGGAGGCCTTTGAGAGCATATTCTTTTACAAGCAGTGAGGCTTATCAAATGGAAACAGCAGTGAGGATTTCTTCAAAGGGAAAAATACACATGAAGGCTTCAAGAGTGATAGATTTTCAAGAAAAATGTTCCTCTTGAAGGCTTACAAACTTATTTAGCCACCTGTTTGCTATGCCAAAATTTTATAGGTGGCTAACACCTTATTTCTAGAAATCTTGGGATAATCATTTAGTCATCAACAAAGGAAAAAATTACTGATGACTAACAGTGGCTCCATTTGGGGAGGGCAACTCCTTTTCAGGAGGTGTCCAGAATTTCAGATCTCTGGCTTTACGAAAACCAATGCCTCATCCATTGGGCAGATTTTTACCTCTTTTCATTTGCTGATCTTTGCTTGAAGCTAAGATCTCAACAATTTGAAAGACATCATTAACTCACTTCATCCCTACCTACCCAACCTACTTTCCTAACATTTTTTCTTCTTTAGGTGCATTTGGACTAGCAACCTTGATATTTTTCTTTTGAAAGAAAAATAAACTATCTACTTCTACCTTATTTCTTCCTGGAGCTCAGACTATGCTGATGAAATCCTTTGATTCTCTACCTATACTATTCAAATATCAAGGTTAAATTGTTTGACAAGATTTATTCACTAAGCTAAAAACATGAAATTGAAAACATTGGCTAAATCAGTATTAGACAATCTGACTTACCATGGGTATGTGGCATAAAAACAAGCTGCACACAAATGTTATTTTTGTGCAAAATAAGACTAGGCTAGGATACATTGTTTGCTACTCATCCCTATTTTTCTCTTTGGTTCTGTTTTAAACATGTGGAACCAGTATCTTTCTACCTAATTTATCTTTTGACAAGCCAAGCTTGAATAATTTGACCAACTATATTTCAGTAACTTATCAACAATAAATTTTAAACATGTTTCAGCCATGATTAGGCTTAATGACTGAAACAAGACCTCTTTATGCAATAGTAGTGGTATTTAGGCTTACACACTTTCAGTAGTTCTATTTTTTGGGTATGGGGATTTACCTCTTTTCAAATCTGCCCTCTTTTCCATTTTTATGTTTTGTATCTTCTTCTTTTTTGTGATTTCTCTCAATATATTTTCATCAAATAGTGATATGTACAATGAATGAGAAATTCCAACTAAGAGTCTAAATGGCCATGGTATTTGATTACCCTGTGTTCCACAGGATCATCCACTAATTCTCTTTCATTCAACTCTTGTAGATAGGGAACAGGGCTATCTATTTTTTAGGGCATGGTACAGGACTTATGCCAAGAATTATCAAACATGCCAAGTTCTCCTTTATATTTCTTCTTTGAGTTTAGTTTCCAAACCTTGTTTCTATCAAAGAAACTGTCTAGGTGAAGAAGGCATTTTTCATCAGCTCCCAAACTAATGACAATGTCATCAATGTATATGAGAGTGAAAAATTTGGTAACAGGTGCCATGGCCTCTTGGAAGGTGTCTTTAGCTTTTCTTATACCAAAAAAAATATGGTCAAGCATGTAGTCATCCCAAGGAACTTTGAAAATGTCTTTGTGTTGATTGATTTGAAGTGGTATCATCTCATGAAAACCTGAAACACTACCAATCAAAGTCACCTTGTTAGAAATTCCTATTTTTGGTATAGGATGATTTATCTTGGGAAAAGGGTCGTTGGACCCCATGGAGGCTTTTCGTAAGTGTCTAAAGTCCATACATAGTCTTCATCCTTTGGTTTTCTTTGTTAGTGATAGGATTTTTCTAAAGGTTTCATAATTCTTCTTGGAAAAAGACTTCTTTTGAACAATGTCTATGTCAAAAGGTTTTGAGATTTTACTTCTATAAACAAGAGCATCCTGAAATTTCATGCATAACCTCAAGTATTTGAGTTTTGTGTGTAATGGAAAGGCTTTGGATAAGTTAATCACCTTGGGGCTTCTTAGGTTGCCTATATTGTATCCCTCTATATCAGTTTCAATGAACATCCCGTTAGGATTTATGGCAACATCAATTAGAGTCAACATATTTTCTGGGGGAACAAGACTTTCTGATAATGAGATGTCTAGGTAAGGTAAGAACATAAGACTCCTTTGATTTAGAACACCCAATATTTTTGTTCTGTGAGGGCATGTTAGCATTTTTTTATAGGTAAAAGGGAACGGTTGTGTTTCTGATGTTTGTCCTCCCTTTGAGCAACCTGATTCATATGTCAAACTGACCATTGGTTTTGAGGTTTCATTGTTATTTTGTAAAGAATCAAGTTTGATTTTGTCAAAATGTGTTTGTTCAAGATTGCGATAGTTCTAAATACTGATTTCTTCATGCAAAGACTGGTTTAACTGTTGTAGTGTGTCTTGATGTGTTTCAACTTCATAAACCTGTTCATCATTATCTTCCTCATTATATAATATGAAAGAATCAAGATCTGAGTGAATAGAATAAAGAGGAGTGTTGTCTGGTATGTCCTAACTACTAACCATATACTTCATATGTGACTCTCGGTATAACCTCCTTGTCTAATTGAAAACAAGGATGGTTGCATAGGACATATCTAGTTGAAGGTTCCCCTAAATCTTGGCTCCCCAAGATCTGGACAAGAGCATGCCATACTTGGAAGGAATATCTGCCACTACTATGTCCATGACTAGATTCTTAGCAGGCACTAGTGCTAGGTTGACACAAAGGTCCTTGATAAGGCCCAAACATTTGACCCTACTAGAATCGAAGGAGTACAGGTCTTTCTAAGGTTTAGTTATTTCTAGGACTAATCTCTCCATCACAACTTTGGGCATGAGATTGTGAGAGGCACCAGAATCCAGCATGGCATTATGTAAGATTTTGTCATGTATGATTAAGATGATATAGAAAGGGGGAATGGCTCCTTCCTGATACTTTCCTTATATTTCAGGTCCAAACAACAACTCAGGTGTGTCATCAGCCAAGTGCAAAGTGTCAGCATCATTTCCTATGTTAGTACCTTCAACATCTGAGACCTATATATGGGTTGAGTAACCAGTTCAATGAGGGACATATTTATCTTGATTTTGGAAATCTCTCCCTCAAAACTAAAAGGCACTAGTGTTTTGGACATATTAACATCATCTTTATCAACCATCATCTTTTCTACATTCTTAATTTATTGATCCTGATTTGGAGTTTTAGTCAAAATGGTTTTCTTAGGGTCACTGCTGGAGGTACTAGGACAGCTAAGGTCTTTGCTTGGCAGGCTAATTTTTCCTTTGTTTGCTTCAGATTTCTTAACCATAGTGTTGACATTCTATGTTGTTTTCTTAGAGGTGTTTTTAGGTACTTTCAGAACAACAACATCTATTTCGTCTTTCTTAGCTGAATCTAGGTATTTTTTGCTCCTGAGATCATACTGCTTATGGATTTCCATGATGGAATTTTAAAATACCTTCTTGGCAGTATTCAGAATCCTCATAGTTTGTGTCAGTTTGATCTAAGGAAAAGAAGCCTTGTTCTTCTTTGGTGAGAAAAACATCTTCTTCATTATTTGAACCTATTAGATTTATATGTTTTTCCTCAGGTTCTATAATTTCTCATTCTTCCTCATCTACACAGTTTTTTTGAAAGGGGGCTCTAATTTGTTGGTCATTTTCCCTTTGTTTGATTTGAGGGGTATCTCTTCTGAATTTTTGAGATCTATTTCGGTTTTGGGAGTTGGCTTGGTTGTCCCTAGGAGGTGTCCTTTCATTTAATTTTATCTTCTCAATCATTCTCTCCATAGCTCTCATTAAGCTGTCCAATTTAGAATCAGAGGAGGTTGAGGGCATGGTTTCATCCTTATAGGTTACTCTCTTCTCTGATTTCAACCTAGCTCTCTTTTCTATTAAATTCACCTCTGCACTAATTGTTGCTTTTTGCATTTCTTCTAAAGTTTCAGGGTCTCTTTCCCTCAATTGGAAAGTCATGTCATGATCAAAACCTTCAGGAAATTTCACTAGCGCTAGGCCTTGTGGAGGTTTCATGTGAGGTGGGAGAGCATTATACACATTGTTAAACCTGGTGCAATAGTATTTCACACTTTCTCCTACATTCCTGTTAAGATTGTTGTATTCAAACAGGATTTGGAGGGGATTTTTCTTGATTTCCCATTTGTTTATAAAATTTTGGTAGAGGGAAGGGAGGTCATGTATTGAATTAGGAGTTAATGCTTTGAACCATTTTTTGGCCTCTCCTCCTAGGCTTTGTGAAAATATTCTCATCTTAATGGTTTCTTCCTCTATCTCCATGTAATCAAAATCATCATTGATTCTATCTACATGATGTTGGGCAGTGATGGATTCAACCCCTGTGAAATGAGGGATCTTAGACTGATAGTCATTTTGCAAAGGTACTAGGGGTTGAGGTAAGGCCAAAGGTGCATTCTAATATGCCATGATGGGAGCTAATGGAGGATTTACATGAGGTGGTTTGTGAAAGGGGGTGTATGATGAAGTGGAGTGGTTTTCACAGTGGTGGTATGGATGGGTGTGGTGGAAGTACTTGGACCAACAAAATGATTTTGAGTAGACTTGGTATGGAAAGAGTTGAAGTGATGGAAAAGTTGAAATTCAATTGGTGTGGAAGGAGAGGCTTCTCTACTCAAACTCTGGTGCAAATCTAAGGGTTCAAGTTCAGTTTGATCAATATCAGTTTGAGACTTGTTTCTGAAGAGGTTCTTGGTATGATGCAAGTCAAACTGGGGATCTTGCAAAGCTGTAAGATGTTCAGATACAGAGCTTGCTCCATGGATGGTCCTAACAGTGGTTAAGTTTCCATATCTAGAATTTTGCCACAAAATATTCTCTGGGTCATCAACTATGTTGGGAGGGTTTGGGTCCAGATGAGATCTGGTACTGATCCTATTTGAAGCCAGATTTCAAATTTCAAAATTCAGAGAGGCTGAAAGTTTTTAGGACTGTTTCTGAAGGCTGACCTCTCTTAATGCTTGGTACTTATTACAGTATATAAATGGGTTCATAAGCTTCTTAGGGTTGGTGTGAAACAAATCTTAGGAATTCAAATGAGTGTTAATGAAGTAATAGGCCTACTGGAGGCTAGTGGAGTCGCCAGGTGGATGTTTTTTGTTGTTTTAAGGATTTATGTTTATGGTCCACCACCAATAATAAACAAGAAACCAATCTAAGGGTGTTTTGGGGTTTTCTAAGTTTCTCAAAGTTTGTGAGAGTGTCCTATAACTGAGTCATCATTTTGCTAGGATGATAACACAAATAGAGTCTAATCTTTGGCTGATAGTGGTGAGTTCTTAATGGTTTGATAAGGGCAACTGAAGTCCTAACGTTTAATTAGTTTGTCACTAACTCAAAAGTTCCATCAGGATCACCATTGTGTTAGTGTGGTGATGAGGTAGCAGATAAACCACCAGATACTATCATTCAATTTTCTAAGCTCAACAGAAAGTTTAAATGAGTCTATAGGAGTTTGCTAGGTAGCTATATACTCAAAAGGTCCCATCGTGATCGCCAGAATGTTAGGGTCCCGTGATTTGGAAGATTGGTAGACCAAATGACAAGGTAACATGGAACCAAGCTTTGGAGTTTTAGGACCTAGCCTTCGTAGACCCGGAGGGGGATCTCTCTATTGGGTGCAAAGGATGTGTTATTTTTGCTCTAGGGTTTTGATTTTAGGCTAGTTATTAGGGGTAGGGTTTGTTGATTTTTTTGGTTGGGTAAGATGGTAAAATGAAATAGGTGGAGTGAGAGTCTATCAAAGCCATTGGGCTATGGAGTTAAATGAAATTCAAGAGTGTCTAAATTATGAAACAGAGTTTGTTGCAGGTCTGATTTAGCAAGGTTAATGGATCCTTAAGGTGATGTATGAGGTGTTGTGAACATTAATTTTGGGAAAAACTAAGGGGTCTTAAACATATATAGTTTAAAGATACAACTCATGAGGTAGGGAAAACCATTAAGCTCAATGAAAATACTTAAACTAATAAACATATAAGATAAACATTCCAGTGAAACATAGAGAGCATAAGAGCTTCTAACTTTAGAAATTCACCTTCAGATTTTGGGAAAACACATAAGATAAACAAATAACCCAATTTATGGAGAGGGAACTCCTAAACAAAATATATCAAGCTATTGGGAACCCTGAAACAATTTGGTAAGCATGGACAAAGGGCAAGATCGAATGAGACCTCTTTGACTTAACCTAACAATCAATATTCCACAGAAAGGCTTCAAGATAGGGTTTTGAAAATTTCAAATAAGCAGGGCATACCATGAATCATACTTGTAAGCTAGCATACTAACCATACATGAAACAATAACAATTTTTGGTGGACCTTAGGAGCAATCAATAATTCCTTAAGATGGCCAAAAGAGGAAAACATCAAGACTATAATGAACAGGAGGACTGAGGTGCCTTAAAGAACATGTCTCAACCTATACATTTCTATTTTATAGTAGCCAAGAAACATGAAACACAATGATAAAAAATGAAACAATAGACAAATTAGGAAAACATCACCATTAACAAAGCTATGGAATCCTGCAAACAAGCTTCTCCATCATCAAGCCAAACAAGCCATTCATCCACTTCACAAAACCAATTTCTTCTCGAAGTTCATGAAACCATGTATATTTCTCTTCAAGCTCATCAAATGCCAAGCAAAAACGTAGGGGCCTCATGCTCTATTTATGGATCAAATGAGGGCTAAAACCCTAAATGTGGTATAAAAATGTCAAATATAGTCATAAATGTCATTTATGGCCAAGAGACCATGCAAGGCCCAAGGCACATAATATTCTAAGAAATAAATGCTAAAATAACTATTTGCACCTAATTCTAGAGTAATTTTCCTCAAAATACTCAAAAATATCTATTTGCAATAAATGAGTGTGTTTTGTTGACTTTTGGTCCAAAACACACTAGGCAGCCTCTGTGCGTAGTGCCACTTTAGCAGAAAATAGGGTCTCTTGTAGCTGAGTTTTGGACCCCTTCCCGACACCGTATTTGGCTCTGTGATGGCTCGTTGGAAACCCTAATGAGTCTAATTTCCAGAAAGGCTTGATTTCTACTGACTGGATGGAATTTACCTATTAAAAAATAAATTTCCCTAACACTGCTCTGTGCGCAGTGCCTGGTCTGAAAATGAGGCAGAAAGGTCAAATGTTTTATGTTTTTATGACCTTTTGGTGGGTCAAAAATGCTCCAAATGATCTGAAAATTGGTGAGCAGACTACTGGTGATGTGAGAAATCAAAGAATTCAAACTTTGAGAGTTTATGATGCACCAATTTTGTGTGTAGCACCTAGGGTGTTGCGCAGAGAGGGGTCAAAATTTGGAAAAGAAAAAATTTTGTTCAAATTGCCTCAAAATTGGTGGAGAGGTCCCTGAAGGGGTCTTGGAAACCTGTCAAGAAGCCTCAGCCAAAAATCCAAGTCGGTCATGCATTTTTTCCTTTTTTAGGTTTTCTAGCTCCATAAGGACCTCCTTTAGTTTGGTACAAGCAAGCATGTTTTTCCCTGCATAATGCTTGGTCTTTTTCTTTTGTAGAGCAAGATCCCTTTTCACCTTCTGGAAATGCTTGTGCTTCTCCTTGTAATACTCAATGACACCTTCTGCCATGTCAAAGTCTCTTTCCCACTCCTAATTTTGTGCATCTTTCTCCAAGAGAAGCAATCTAGTGGTCATCTCCTTGTCCTCATTGCCACTACCTAGATCAATGAATTGAGGCCCTTGAGAAGACTTCTTGATCCTTTTGCTTATCCTTACCTTTACCTGTTGCTCACCTTTGTCCATATTTTCCTTGCCTTTGTCTGTGTGCTTGAAAGCTGGAGGAGAGATGGCCCTTTGCCTTTTTGAGGTAGCAAACACATCTCTTTTGCCTCTGTGCATTAGGGAAATTTTGAGGTCTAAAATGGGCCTCCTAAGGAAAATGTACAATCAAAATTCACTTTATAAGAACCAATCACATTTTAAGGGATGACATCATCCCTAATGGTTGAGGTGGCATTGCTGGAGTTAAAGGTACTTACTTGTCACATTCTCAATGGTCGATAAAAAATCATGGTTAACCATGGTACTGCTCTAAGTATTTTTAAAGTCATAAAGTAAAGTATTAATAATGAATGTCATATCACACTTTTTGAATAAAATTTATTATTGTCATTTCATATTTTTTTAAACAAACAATGCATATCCCTACACAATTTTCATGTATTTACACACTTTTCAAGAAATATTATAGTTGTATATTTTCAAATATTTATTTATAAATCAAATAAATTCAATATGTAATATAAAATTCATACATAAAAATATATATATATATTCTATTCTATTATTTTTATATAGTATATTATTACATGTTATTATATAATTTAAATAATACAAGTTTTAATTAATAATAAATTTTATAATTAAGAATTTATGAAATTATATCTATATTTTATTTTAAGTTATTTAAGTACAAATGCAAAATGCATTATTTATGCAATGATAATGATTTTTTCTTGAAAATCTCATTCTTATTTATAGTCACATCAATACAATTTTTTTATTAATTTTATTTTACTACAACTTTTGAATAGAATTTAACTATGGTTACATGGATTTTGGTACAAAAAGTGAATTGCAAATTCATAAATATTATTTTACTAGTTTAACTATTATTTTATTATTTCCTTAGGAGGCCCATTTTAGACCTCAAAATTCCCCTAATGTGTAGGTGCATGTGAGAGGAGTGATGAGGGTGCCTTGATTTTTGGTGATATCACAAGCCTATTTATCTTTGTCATGGCTTTCATGAGTCACTTCATGCTCCATTGGGTCATTGATTTCTTGATATTTAGCCTTATCATCATCATTGTATTCCTCATTGCTTTATTCACTGTCATCTTGGCCTTCAAACTGATCACTATCCTCCTCACTTGCCTCATTTTGGCTCTGTCCTTCATTAAGGTCCTCTTCTCTGTCACTTCCTGCACTGTCATATTGAGTTTATTGGTCATTTAGAGACTGATTTGTGTCATGACAGTCATGAATATTTCCTTGCTCATCACTGACTGTCTCATTTGTGCTATTGCGTTGGTCAATGCCTTCATCTTCAAACTATGTTTCAGCCTCATAATCTGCTTACTCTTGGTCTTCCATCTCCTCATCATCTCCCTCTATTTCCTCAAGTTCATCATCTTCATTCATTTCAGCACTTTTTTCACTATCATTGTGCTCACTGTCATGCTCAAACACATCTTCCTCTTGGTTGTCTTGTGCACTCTCTTGCTGACGAACATCTTCATTGTTTTCTTCATAATCCTCTTGGTCTTCATCTTTTGTAATATTCCAAATTTAGCATGCAGCTAATTGGAATATTGAATTTTGTTTCTATCACCTAGGAGTTGAATAAAGGGGTAAGGAGGCCCATGCATATTAAAAATATGAATAAAATCACTCATAGTATGGAAAGGGATCATCATAAGAGCTAGATTTCACACCCTCATGTGTGAAAAGGGACTTTTGTATGCAGACAAGGTCAAGTTTGACCAAGTCAACAGCGTTGGGATAGGAGGTGGAGATCACTTTGAGAGGCAGCACAGTGTGAATGGGAGGAAGATTCCTTGGTAGAGGAAACCCTAATGAGTGGGACCCATGGAGAGAGGGCTTCCACTTGTTTAAAAGGAGGGCAAGGCATCCATTGTTATTCATGTTACGGATTATTGATTTTATGGTCTGGTTAGACTTTGTGCATTCTCTTGTTGTTTAGCAGAGTTGTTGTGATGCTTAGCACAAGGCATTCCTATTTAAGAATTCCTTCTCCTTTCAAAAGAGGCCTCTTGAGGGAGATCGCTCTTCATTTCTCCACATTCAAGCTTTAGGTCAAGCATCCTCCTTCAGCTACAGAGCAGTTTCTGTTTAGAGTTGGGTTGTGTTGCAAGGTGTTGCAGTGGAGGTTACTCAACACCACTTCAGGAGCTTATTTTTCAGAGGAGGAAGCCCTCTTTCCTTTGGAGGATCAGTGAGGAAGAATCTAGGCTGATTTCACCATCTTTGGCATCATACCAACCATTTTCCATTATCTACAGCACAGTCCATCTCCTTGACTGCGTTATTTTCAGTGAGCATCTGCAGTGAGGGTTGCAGTGATTGTTTGGAGGGTGAGATCTTCAGTGTTAGGATCAGCCTTTCACTTGGAAGATCCATTGGAGGAGGTTTGTTCATCTTGTACATCATCTTCAGCCATCTCTATCCAGTTCTTGAGTTGCAGCTACTACTCAGTCTTAAGACTGCAACTCCGGCATTTTTGCAGTTTTGCATATTTCAGCCAATCCTTCCAGGATTGACTAGAAATTGTGTTTGGGAGCTTAGATCTTCTATCCCAATGTTGTATGAGCCATATATATGCAGATTTATGTTATTTCACATTTCCATGTAGCAGTGCACCATCTATGACTGCGTTGTACATGTTCATGAGCACTCTGCAATATAGCAGCATTCCACATTGGGCATATGTATTCATGGGAGGCTTGTTTGCCTTGATTATTTGAGTTGCATGTACATGTTTGCTACTGATTTTCATAATAAAATGGCTCCATGGTTTCCATACATTTTGGTATGATGTTATTCACTATTATTTCCAGTTTTGTGTTCATGTATTGTTGGATCTCCAATCTTGGGATATTATAAGATATTCCCAATATTGTTGATTTTCCCTATTTTGGGATACTACAGTGGTATCAGAGCATAATCTTGGTTCAACCTATGGAATCTCAGCCAATATGCTATCAAGAAGAAAAGAATAAGAAAATATGAACAGAAAGAATACTCCATTCTTTGGAGGAAAGAAGGAGGAGAGGCTCTCAAAACTTCTTCCTAAATCTATACAGAGCATTCAAGGAGATCTCAAGAAAATAAGGGAGATGTGTATAGAATCTCCAAGAGGGTTTGAATCTGAATCAAACTCTATATTTTCATATAATTAGTGTGAGCATGCAGCCACACCCTATGATGCACAGCGCAGTCACATGTCAAGAATTGCCATGAGAGAGATGGAAGAAGAAGGAATGACTAGGAGGGAAGCTCTTAGTGATTTTATGCAAGAGTATGAGTCTCAAACTTATAAGTTTTGAGATCATATCACTTTTCCAGAGTTTTGCAAGATCAAGGTGAAGAGAAGTAAGCATCATGATAGATTTATTGTATCTACTTTTGATGGTTCACCTACATGTTCAGCCAGAGCTTGGGTGGAAGAACTAGACACCTTTTTGCAGCAACACCAAATTTCTGAAGATGAAGCCTGTAGAAATTTGCTGAATAATGATTAATTATGCACCGAGACTATCCTAATCACATAAAATTCAAATTTAGATGCAACACATAATCTCTTCCACTCAGATCATCACACATGCGGAAAATAAAACAAGAGATAACACATCAAATCATCATACACATTAACACAGTATGTATGGGGAAAGCTTATAGCTGAAAACCCCGCAGCTATTGTGTATATTATAATGGAAAAATCATGTAACAAACTCAGTACAATACTCCTCACAAGTACTCAGTACTTTCTCATGAAGTTACACACAAACTAGCTCAGTTTTGAACAGGTTACTGGTTCAAAACTCACCACTAATTGCCCTTCCTCTATTGCGCAATCCAGGCCTGTCTATATAGAGATCCAAGGTTCAAATCTCCTTGGCTTGACAGCGCAATCATCATGGGCACTTCCTCCAAGTGTGGTGCAAATCTCATGCACAACTGATGTCGCCACTGATAGCTAACTCCACCCTTTCATCTACCTCTTTCACTGGTCTCCACTGAACTGTCCATGCACTGTAGTGAACTGATGTGTTCTTGGGTTGAATAATGAGTTACTAATTAATGAATTAAATAATATTTAATTCACTCCACTCATTACTAGTTGATTAGCTAGTTAAACTAATCTCAACTAGTTCAACTAAGTTAAACCGAACACAACTCCACTAGCTGTCTCATTAACTCCACGAAACTTCTGCCACTGAAGTCCTAACTGAAGTCAACCATGCATGAGCTCACCAAACCCCTAGGAATAGCGTAATTCCTCTGTCAGATGCATGAGCCACTTCCAAGGCTCGAACTGAAGTGCTCCAAGAGAGTAAACTGAAGTTTATAGTCCAAATATTATTAAGGGTAAATAATATTAGACTTCCCTATTTTAAGGAGAGGCAGTCTAAAAATAGACTTCGACCTATAGGTCCAAAAAATAGAGTCCCATCTATTTTTACCAACATGACCAATACTCCAAGAATAACATACTGCAATCCCCGGACCATGCTCCATATGTCTAAAAATAGATTTTTGCGCCAGAATTTGCCTGCGGGCCCACTTAGTGAAGGCGACTTCATTTCACTAAGCTCCATCATCTTGCTGCATTTTCAACACTCCCTCTCAGCAAGATATGGATTATCTGCAACCCCTATCCTGCCTCTGTGGAATTCGAACTTGCTCCTAGTGAGCGCCTTTGTCAGGATGTCGGCATCCTGATCCTCCGTGGGAACATATGAAAGCATCATGATTCTCCGCTGAACACAATCTTTGATATGATGATACCAATCCATGAAGCCATGCCGCCTCAACTGATCCTCCTGTCTGTACCATGAACCATATCCCAATGTGCCTCTAATATAGCGCAATACATGCTTGCCTGCCTTCCAAAAGAGCTTGGTAGGCTTAACCATAGCTTGCGAAAGCTGGTTAACTGCATAGCATATATCGGGTCGTGTATTGACCAGATACATAAGCGACCCCACCAACTGTCGATAGACAGTGGCATCCACTACCTCCTCCGAAGTAGCATCTCCCTTCCTCCAACCACCAGGAAGAGGGGTATCAACAGGCTTGCAGCCTTGCATGTTGAACCTCTCCAGAATCTCCCGGGCATACTTGCCCTGAGAAACAAACAGTCCTCCACTGCGTTGCCAAATCTCCAATCCCAGGAAATAATGAAGGATGCCCAGGTCCTTCATCTCAAACTCTCGTGCAAGATCCTCCTTGCATGAAAGTATCAACTGCTCATCGCCAGTCAAAATCAGATCATCTACATACAGTACGATGATCAACGGCTTCCCCTCCACCACAATCTAGTACAGGTTTGGATCTGCCTCACTCTTGGAGAATCCAAGCCCGGTGAAGTAGCTGTCTATCCGAGTGTACCAAGCACGAGGTGCTTGCTTCAGCCCGTACAGTGCTCTCTTGAGTCGGCACACATGCGACTCACTGCTGAAGATCTCAAAACCTTGAGGCTGCTCTATGTACACCTCCTCCTCAATAACTCCATTGAGGAACGCAGTCTTCACATCCATCTGATGAATGTGCCACCCCATCTGCGCTGAGAGAGTAAGGATCGTCCGTATGGAAGAGTACCTTGCGACAGGTGCAAAGGTCTCCTCATAATCGATCCCCTCGATCTGTGAGAAGCCACGGGCGACAAATCTCACCTTGTACTTCTCCACACTCCCGTCAGCTGCCTGCTTCACTTTGTAGATCCATCGCGAACCCACCACTGATTTTCCCACCGGTCTCGGGACAATCTCCCATGCACTGTTCCTGACGATCGAATCATATTCTTCGATCATGGCATCAACCCATGCGGGTTCCTCCGCATCTTCCTCAAAAGAGGATGGCTCCGTCACAACACATTGACTCACAAGAGCCATGTATCCAGTGTACCGATCCGGTGACTGCCTCTGTCTGCGCTGTGCTGTAGGTGGTCTTACAACCTTCTCTACATTCCGAGCCAGTCGCTCAGCTTCTGTAGTGCGCATGCGCCCTCTGATGGTTGGCGCTGCCTGGGTGGTTTCTTCCACCTCCTGAACCTCCTCTTGTGGCTAATCCACATCCGGAAGCTCCTCCGTAGGAACTAACAGCTCCTCATTTGCATGCAAGTGTAGCTCCCTCTCAAGCGAACACTGCATGGCTTTCTCCTCGTGAAACTTGATATCCCGTCGCACAACAATCTTTCGACTGTCTGACAAATACACCCGATAGTTGTGAGGTGTATCAGTGTACCCCACAAATATTCCAACCTCAGTAGTTGGATCCATCTTCCTTCTCGCATCCTTCGTCACATGCATGTAGGCAGGAAAACCAAAAATCCGCAAATGGGAAATATCAAGCCTCTTGCCAGAATAAGCCTCCTCTGGTGTACTCATGCCAAGAACCTTGTGAGGACAACGGTTCTGCACATACACTGTTGTATTGCATGCCTCAGCCCACAAGTGAAGGGGTAGGCCCTGATCATGCAACATCGCCCGTGCGGCACCCACGATCGTTCTGTTCTTCCGCTCAGCCACCCCGTTCTGCTGTGGGTTATGGGGTGCGATGAGCTCTCTCCGAATCCCTTCTGCGCTGCAGAACTCCTTGAATTCAGCCGAGATGAATTCACCACCGTTATCACTCCTTAGAGCAATCACCTTCTTCCGCGACTCCTTCTCGACCAGTGCTTTAAACTCACAGAACTTCGCGAATGTATCGCTCTTCTTCTGCATGAAGAAGATCCAGCACTTTCGAGAGAAATCATCGACAAAGATCACATAATACTTGTGCTTTGCTGTCGAAGCAACAGAGAAAGGACCACACACGTCTGTGTGAACTCTCTCAAGGATCGTCGTGGCGCGACTATCCTTCTCGTGAAAGGTGGCTTTCACATACTTCCCTAAAGTACACCCTTGCACTGATCTGACTGCGCAAGGGTGCCCTTAGGAAGTCCAGTAGAGATCTGCTGCAGAATCTTCAAAGCTCCATGGTGAAGATGGCCCAATCTCTTGTGCCATAGTTCACCCTCATCATCCCGGCTCACCACATCTCCAGCCTTGCATGCCATAGCTGCGCAGTCATCTACCTGCAACTGATAAAGGTTCTGAGTTCGAACCCCTATCTTCCGGGTCTCTCCAGTAGTCTTACTGCGCAGGAAGGCTTTTCCTTCGCTGAAGACCACATCATACCCCTTATCCTCCAACATCACCACAGAGATCAAGTTCTTCTTCAATCCAGGTACATGCATGACATCCTTCAGTACAAAGGGCTTACCAGACTCCCTCTGAAAGGATATGGTACCGATACCAGTCGCACTGTATCTACCATCATCGCCCATCTTGATGTGCACACCCAAATCTTTGTCCTCCAGATCTGAGAACAAATCCCGATCTCCCGTCATATGAAATGACGCACCACTGTCCAAGAACCATACCGATCCCAGCACACTTGAAACCAAGCATGCAATCAGTGAAAAGTCAAGCTCGAACTGTGAAGCCAAAGCTTCTCCATCTGCAGATCTTCCCGCTTGCTTGTTCTTCTTCTTCTTTGGAAAATTGGTAGCATAATGTCCATGATCATGGCAGTGAAAACACTTCACTTTAGCCATATCCTGCTTCTTGCCCTTAGCACCAGAATGAGAGGTTTTCTTACCCTTCCCCTTCTTTGCTTTGGACACCAAAGCGCAGTTTTCTTCATCAGCTCCCTTTGATGAAGATCCATCTCGAGTAGTCCTCTTTATCTCCTCCTGCATGAGATCCGCCCAAAGGCGCTCCCATCCCGGCAGCTTCTCCCGACCATTGACACTATCTTGATATGAGTGCCAAGCCTTCGGAAGACCAAGGAGAGCCAGGTCGACCATGTCCTCGTCTTCGGCAGTCACCCTCACACTTCCCAGCTCATCTCTGCACTGAGTGAACTTCGTGAGGTATTTGGTGATACTGTCGCCTTTCTCCATCTTGATGTTCCTGAGCTTATCTTTGAGCGCCAGCTTCCTTTGGTCACTCTTACTCTGGAATAGATCCGTCAAAGCTTTCCACATTAGAAATGGAGAAACCTTTCCATGCAGGCTGGATACAATATGATCCTTGACGCCCTCCAACAGGATCCTTTGACATTTCGCCATCTTCTTTTGCCATGCATCGACTTCAGCAGGATCAGTGGGCTTTTAGACATCTGTATCTACGAACTCCTTGAGACCATTATCTTCTAATACTGCTTCCATGCGATCCTTCCATGCAACATAATTCGAACTGCCTTCAAGAGCATATTCGAGTCGCAAACCGCTGAAAGACATTTTCAACACCGGCACCAAGAAAACAAAACTGCTGCAAAATTTCGAATTCCACCTCAAAGCTCAACCGCTCTAGATCGTGAGAACAAATTATTTCTAGCACAGAGATCGACTGCAAGGGGCATTTACCAGACCTTTCACTTTCCGAAGAAAGATGAATCCGAAGGCTACCTGGCCCGCATGCAGACTCTGTCTACCGAAATAAGTTTGTAATCACTGTGATGATCAATATCTGCTTCAATAGCTCCGATACCATGTAGAAATTTTCTGAATAATGATTAATTATCCACCGAGACTATCCCGATCACATACAATTCGAATTTATATGCAACACATAATCTCTTCCACTCAGATCATCACACATGCGGAAAATAAAACAAGTGATAGCACATCAAATCATCATACACATTAACACAGTATGTATGGGGAAAGCTTATAGCTGAAAACCCCGCAGCTATTGTGTATATTATAATGGAGAAATCATGTAACAAACTCAGTACAATACTCCTCACAAGTACTTAGTACTTTCTCATGAAGTTACACACAATCTAGCTTAGTTTTGAACAAGTTACTAGTTCAAAACTCACCGCCAATTTCCTTGCCTCTATTGCGCAATCATGGCCTGTCTATATAGAGATCCAAGGTTCGAATCACCTTGTCTTGACTACGCAATTGTCATAGACAAGTCCTCCATGTGTGGTGCAAATCTCATGCACAACTGATGTCGCCACTGATAGCTAACTCCACCCTTTCATCTACCTCTTTCACTGGTCTCCACTGAACTGATCATGCACTGTAGTGAACTGATGTGTTCTTGAGTTGAATAATGAGTTACTAATTAATGATTTAAATAATATTTAATTCACTCCACTCATAACTGATTGATTAGCTAGTTAAACTAATCTCAACCAGTTCAACTAAATTAAACCGAACACAACTCCACTAGCTGTCTCATTAACTCCACCAAATTTCTGCCACTGAAGTCCTAACTGAAGTCAACCATGGATGTGCCATCAAACCCTTGGGAATCACGTGATTCCTCTGTCAGATGCATGAGCCACTTCCAAGGCTCGAACTGAAGTGCTCCAAGAGAGTAAACTGTTGTTTATAGTCCAAATATTATTAAGGGTAAATAATATTTGACTTCCCTATTTTTAGGAAGGAAGTCTAAAAATAGACTTCTACCTAAATGTCTAAAAATAGAGTCCCATCTATTTTTACCAACACGACCAATACTCCAAGAATAACATACTGCAATCCCTGGACCATGCTCCATATGTCTAAAAATAGACATAGTCTAAAAATAGATTTTGCGCCAGAATTTGCCTGCGGGCCCACTTAGTGAAGGCGACTTCATTTCACTAAGCTCCATCATCTTGATGCATTCTCAATAAAGCCATCAGAGTTGCAGTGCTGCATTTTGGAGGTAAGGCCTATGCATGGTGGATATTTGAGTCTTTTTCTTTGAAGAATGAAAATAATTCTTCTTATTCTAGGTTCCCTAAGGCATTAGTGGAAATATTTGCTGGAAAAAATTCTGAAACACATGTGGTGGAACCAAACAAATCCTAACCAAAAAAAACCTTGCATGTGATGGAGGAAACCATAAACTCAACTCCACTTTAGAAAACTATTGAGGAGGCTGATATCTTGCATCATACCTTGCTAGAGGAAAGACCTCTATCTTATGTTCTTAAGAAAGAGGGTATGGAGATCCCTTTTTCAAAAGAGGATCCAGTCATTGGGAGGTTTCCCAAACATATTAATGAGGATGAGGGAAACAACGATGTCATGTCTAGAGATTATCTAGCACCTCATGCATAGGAAGAAGGAGCTCTTGCCCCAACAGGAGGGATTCTTGTATCATTGCAAGGAATTCCCCAGGATCTCATATGTGGAGATCAATGCACAACTCATGATTAGCATGTACCATTGATGATGGATTGTGGAACCATGCAAACACAAGGAGGAGGTAGGGAGGATGACCAGCATCATTTGATGAGGAGCATACACCCCTATCTATTTTATATGGTTGATGCACAAAAGAGGGAGATTGGATTGCACAGTGAAGGCAAGGCCAAGTCTTTCCATTCATATGTGCAGTCTACTCTTGATGATGATGTCTCATTGCATGGAGAAATTTCACCAAGGAGGCCACCAAATCAAAAAATGGCGAGGGATGCTTCACATTTTGAGGCACCACTCATTGATTCCAGAAGAGTGGAGACCTTGGGAGAGCTTGATACAGTGCTGAGAGTATTGGGTGGACTCGAGGAGGGGAGTGGCATTCTTTCAACATCATCATTACCCACTCTCATTTTAGATTCTGCGTTGTGGCAGAAGCAGCATGGGAAGGATAGCAACCTTCCAACTTGCATCTTTGGCATGGGAGATGTCAAAGAGGAGGATGACCATATGACATATGTTATTCATGAGAGATCATCAGCACTGTCACTATGGAGGGTAGATCCATATTGGAATTCCCAACTATTGGTGGAGTATTCCAAGGATCTCCTTACTTGTATGATATTGGATGACCAGTTGCATGAGGAGCGATATTCAGTTAGAAATGGGGTCATCTACTATCATAGTAGGATCTTCTTATCTAGAGCTTCCAAGATCATGGAGAAGTTTCTACATGCAGCTCATGAAGATTTCCTTTTCAGCCACACTTATTCTATGAGGGCATACCACACCATCATGGAGGGGTATTTTTGGGAAGGCTTTGAGGAGGAGATATATCAGCATATGAGGAGATGCATGGATCATATAGAGATGGAGGATATACATAACTCTTTGGGGGAGTTATCACAACCACCTCTTTTCTCTTTGAGGATGAGAGGGGACTCATCTATGAGCCACTCCATTTGCATGAGCAAACCATATGGTAAGGGTATTGTTTGTTTGCATATTGATTTGTATAATGTATATGTGCAACCCTTAACCATATATGTGTAGGATATTTCTCAAGGAAGGAGCATTCTTCCTTCTAGACTTCATGGTCTACTTTAGGCCATAAGAAGTATTGGTGATGGTCACTCCCTTGGAGGACTTGGGGAGGTTGTATCTTTTGCAGGGCATGCTCACTTTTCACCATACACCATGCACTTTCTCCAAACTTGTGAGGAGATTGGGGCAGCAAGCAAGTGGTGGGGAGGCCACCCATCATTTCATTTTTTGTTGCAGTTGAGATTCAAACTGCGTTGGCTACATTTGAGGTACCATTGTCCTTCTCCCTTGCTTCATATGGAAGTTATCATGATTCTCATTGTAGTTCCTTATGCTATTGTTGTTCTTATTTTTATTGAGAGCATGATTGGGGGAGTGACACATTGGTTGAATGTGTCCTTTTGGGAAGAGGATTCCCACACTTTTTGCATTACATGTTCAAATGGGAGCATGGGAGATGATGTGGACACTACATTAAAAAAAAAAATCCTTTATGAGGTTGGCCATGGGATTTATTGGATGCCATATGATGGTGATTTCCAAATCATCATATATGGACTGGTTTGGGCCAACATGATTCATAACGTTGGAAAGGAGATCCTTGGAGATCCAGTCTTCATCTTGCCACTTGAGGGCAACATTATGGCAGCCCAAGATCAGAAAAAACTCTACACTTATCATAATTGGAGAGAAGGACAGCGTGGGGTAGGCTACTTTGTCTGCCATATTCAGATTTTCAGCCCACCTACATTGCAGGAGCCAAAGGTGGAAGATGATTTGTATGAGTTACCATTTTGGAGGGTGACTCATTTTGTATGGATGATAGCTTGGGGATGGGAGATTCATATGGGGATGGTAGATCCCAATGTACATCAGACCTCATGCCTCAAGAAGGCCTTTATACAACCCCTTGTTGCCTCCATGGATGTTTTACATGATGATAGCTATTTGGGATGCACACCAAAAGCTAGCTTGCATACTTGGGAGGGACAACTTGGAGATATATTAATGAGGCAGCATCTTGATCCTTGGAGGATTTTATCATATGAGGATGATAAATGGGAAGAAGAGGAGGCTCTTCAGTTCTATCCTTGCAGTTGCTTGAGGACAAGCAACATTTGGGAGGGAAGGACTGTAATATTCCAAGTTTATCATGCAGCTAATTGGAATATTGAATTTTGTTTCTATCACCTAGGAATTGAATAAATGGGTAAGGAGGCCCATGCATATTAAAAATATGAATAAAATCCCTCATAGTATGGAAATGGATCATCATAGGAGCTGGATTTCACACCCTCATGTGTGAAAAGGGACTTTTGCCTGCAGACAAGGTCAAGTTTGACCAAGTCAACAGCACTGGGATAAGAGGTGGAGATCACTTTGAGAGGCAGCGCAGTGTGAATGGGACGAAAATTCCTTGGTGGAGGAAACCCTAATGAGTGGGACTCATGGAGAGAGGGCTTCCACTTGTTTAAAAGGAGGGCAAGGCAGCCATTTTTATTCATGTTATGGATTATTGATTTTATGGTCTAGATAGACTTTGTGCATTCTCTTGTTGTTTAGCAGAGTTGTTGTGCTGCTTAGCACAAGGCATTCCTATTTAGGAAGTCCTTCTCCTTTCAAGAGAGGAATCTTAAGGGAGCTTTCTCTTCATTTCTCCACATTCAGGCTTTAGGCCAAGCATCCTCCTTTAGCTACAACGTAGTTTCTATATAGAGTCGGGTTGTGATGCAGGGTGTTGCAATGGAGGTTACTCAACACCACTTCCGGAGCTTATTTTTAAAAGGAGGAAGCCCTCTTTCCTTTGGAGGATCGGTGAGGAAGCATCTGGGCTCATTTTACCATCTTTGGCATCAGGCCATCCATTTTCCATCATCTACAGCGCAGTCCCTCTCCTTGACTGCGTTATTTTTAGTGAGCATCTACAATGAGGGTTGCAGTGATTGTTTGGAGGGTGAGATCTTCAGTGTTAGGATCAGCCTTTCTCTTAGAAGATTCATTGGAGGAGGTTTGTTCAGATTGTGCATCATATTCAGACATCTCCATCTAGTTCTTGAGTTGCAGTTGCTACTCAGTCTTAGGACTGCAACTCTGGCAATTTTGCAGTTTTTCATATTTCAGCCAATCCTTTTAGGATTGACTAGAAATTGTGTTTGGGAACTTAGATCTTCTCTCCAAATGTTGTATGAGCCATCTATATGCAGATTTATGTTATTTCACATTTCCATGTAGAAGTGCACCATCTATGACTGCATTGTACATGTTCATGAGCACTCTACAATATAGCAGCATTCTACTTTCGGCATATATATTCATGGGAGGCTTGTTTGCCTTGATTATTTCAGTTGTATTGTAAATGTTTGCTGTTGATTTTCATAATAAAATGGCTCCATGGTTTCCATACATTTTGGTATGATGTTATTCACTACTATTTCCAGTTTTGTGTTCATGTATTGTTGGATCTCCAATCTTGGGATATTATAAGATATTCCCAATATTGTTGATTTTCCCTATTTTGGGATATTACATCTTGTTCATCATCAACACCCTTTTATGCACTTGAGAGTGATTTAATGGTGTCATCACTATCATTGTCTTTCTCAAATTCATCATTGTTTTCCTTTTCTTGACTGCCATTGTCATCACTCTCTTCTATGTCATCATCATCTTCTTTTTCATTATTAGGCTTTGTTTCTGCCCCATTGTCTTTATCATTTTCATCACTTTCATCTTCTTGATTGAGCTCTGTACTTTCCTCACTATCTTCTTTATCTTCATTGCTATTTGTATGTTCTTCATGGCTACTGCCATCATCTTCTTCCTTAGTACTGTTGTCATCTTCTTTTTCTTCCTCTAACTCTGTTTCTACCTCACTGTCTTCATCACTCTCACTTTTATCTGCTTGTTCATTACTGCTGCTGCCACCATATTCACTTGATGCATTATGTAATGTTCCAAAATTTTGAGGAACATTAAATTTTGTTAATTTTATGAAGAAGGTGAATAAAATGGGTAGGAGACCCATTCTTTGCATGAATAGAGAATAAAAATACTCTAAGTATAAAAGAGGATCATATTCGAGATGGATTTCACATCTCCATGTGTGAAAGGGGGTTTTTGCATACATGCTTGGCCAAGTTTGACCAAGTCAAACTGCGTTGGCATGAGTTGGAAATCACTATGTGGGACAACATAGGAGGGAAGATTCTAGAGGAAGGAAACCCTAATTCGAAATAGGGACCATGGAGGGAAGGCTCACTTGTTTAAAAGAGGAGCAAGGTAGCCATTGAGATTATCTTTTGATCATTTTACATTTGAGTCTTGAAGACTTGTTGCTGCCTCTTGTTGTTCAGCAGAGTTGCAGTGCCTTCGGGCACGAGGGAGTCCTATTTAGGAATTCATCTCCTTCTTGAGTAGCTCATGAAGGATTTCATTCCATTCCCCATATTCCAGCATTTAGGCCATAGCTTCATCCATCTACATCAGCATAGTTTCTACAGCAAATATTGTGCAGTGTTGCTGGGTGTTGCTGGGGGGGTTTCCACACACCATCCAGAGCTTGTTTTTCAGTGGAGAGAGGTTATATTCATTTGGATAACAGAAAAGGTGATTCTTGAGCATATCCCACCATATTTGGCATCATTCCAACCACATTCCATCATGGGTAGCGCAGTCCCTTCAGTAGACAGCATTATTTAGAGAGGAGATTTGCTGTGAGGGATTGACAGTCACTTGGAGGAGAAGTCTTGGGTGAAAGGATCAGCCTTTCACTTCAAATTTCTATTGGAGGAGGGTTCTTCATTTTTTTCAGCTATTTCAGCCTTCTCCATGTATTTCCAGTTCTTGAGTAGCTGCTACCCAACTACTCCAGCATTTCTGCAGAATGCCATTTTTGTATAGATTTCAGCCAATCCTTTTAGAGGATTGATGTTATATATTTTCAGGGGTTGAGAGCTTGCTCCCCCACTTTATTTGAGCCTATCATTGCTATATCTATGTATTTCCATATTTTATGCAGCAGCTCCTCCTATAGTTGCGCAGTCATGGCCTAGGGCTTGATATATTCAACAGTGTTTTTCATATTTGTATGTACATATTTCTTGAGGCTTATTGTGCCTTTCTTGAGTGATCATTTCATCAAGATGATGTATATTTTATGCTGCTATGTTCTAATATGATGGCCATTGTATTCTCTGGAATTTCATGTGTATATGATTCACTGTTATTTTCCATTTGATGCATTTGTTTATTGTTGTAGCTGCAATGTTGGGCCCTATCTTAAGAGATTCCCAATCTTGTTGTATTTTCCTATTGGAAATATTGTCCATTGACAATCACTCTATAAAAAGAGTTTGCTAGTGGGCCAGGTAGCCTCTAGAGCTCATCCTTTGTTCAAAGGTGACAAATCCATTAAATTCTCCTGCAGTCTATCTCTGGAATAGATTTTCCTTGTCATTTGACAATGTTTCTGAAAAAGGAACATTACAGTGGTATCAGGGCATCGAACTGGCACAGCCTGTGAGTTCGATTTCAGAGGAGAATAATGAAGAAGATGAGCTTGATCTCATCTAATTTTGAAATAAATAAGAGCCTCCCTAAGGAGGAGAAGAAGAGGAAGGTCCATGCACTTCCTACTCTCTTGAAGACTAACATGGAAGATGCTTGGATTTCCAGATCTTAAGCAAGTACCTGGGTGACTATAAACCCCATTCTGTAGCATTCGAGAGAGCTAAAACATTCTCACAGTCTATTCAGCAGATGGAGGAGAGAAGGCCCTATTGAAAAGGAGAAATCAGAGGCAATAGGCTTCTATTGCCTACATTTGATGGGGTTACTTCAGCTAGATCTTGGGAGAAGAAGCTAGAGGAATTTTTATTGCTGCATCCAGTGGCAGAGAAAGAAGCAGTGGAGATGGAAGCACTACACATGAAGGATAAAACCTCTGTTTGGTGTTTCAACCCCTTGGTCCATTCAAGGGTGAGTTCTTTTGGAGACTTTGCTCAAAGGTTGATCTAAACCTTTGATGGAGGGAAGACAAAGGAAGAGAAAGTCATTCCACCATGGGAGGAGAATTGCACTAACACTGATACAGCTTTGGAGGAGCAGCCTTCTACATCTATGGATGAGGAAGCCATTGGATGAAAAGCCATTACAGCCACACAAAAAGGTCCCAAGATCCACCAAGGTACGAGTAAAGTTCCACTTTCTATTTCAGCAAATAATCTTAAGGATGGTGGAATTTCATATGAGGAGGTACCAGGATCAAATCACATGGCCACTTTAGGGCCTCATGTTTGCACTGCATTGTGCAAAGGGTTCAAGGAGGATAAGACCCCTCATCCTCATGTATCTTCGATGATTTACATTCAACCTTCAAGGTAGGAGTGTAAACTTTTGGAGGATGAAGTAAACCATGACACCTCCATGGAGAATCATGAAGAAAATTGTAAAACCGGAGGAAGAGACAGCTGCTACATCATTGGAGGAATCAGCAGCGTTGTTGAATATGAGTGGAGAGGAGACATCACCTCCATCACATTTGTATCCTCATAGATCCAACATATTCATGGGAGAGAGGCCTTTCCTAAGAGGTCTCCAAGAAGCTGCACTTCAAACTCTCATGAAATGCAAGGAGCAAGAATTGGTTTGAGAGGATGGTAGCCCTCATGGGAGGAGTACCAAAATAATGGAGAAGAGATGGCAGGATGTTTACATCATTGGGAAGCAAGGATAAGGGATACATATTGATGATATGACATATATATCAGTCATGATACCTTCATCACATGAGTCATATGATGTGAGCATGAGGAGGCATCAAGCACTTGAGTTGCTTGGGATTGATGGGAGAGAGCACAAGCATATTTGCTCTCATATGATTAATGGTGTTGCAGGATTATAGGAGGGCACTCTCATAGTGCAAAGGGATCAATCCTTAGCTGGGATTGATTGGGAGGCATTTCCCTCTTGGGAGAAGCTTCATATTTGCAGCAACACCTCCAGAGTTGTTCTTGACAAGGAGCATGTCAAGGAACAAAGATTGGCACGGACAAGAGCCTTTTTGCATGAGCTCACAACGCTGTCATTTGGGAGGAGGATCACATGCATAGATCCATCTATCATCTCACTTCCAGCCTATGGTAAGATTATTATGTTTAACTTTTCTGATTTACATATTCTTATCATTATGATGCAGTGCAGAGTTTTACAAAGGGGCAAATTTTTCATGGTGCTCCATGAGAAAAATTGGGCCAAACTATGTGATGGAGACAGCCATATTTTATGTGGCCTTGGGACAGTGTTACCTTCCATGTATGTTCAGAACTTATATTCAGCCACTTACCATGCATTATCAAATGTAAGAACATACAATTTTATCCATGAGCTTAAAACAACTTGCCATATCATTTCTCTAAGCAGCAGTTTGGGAAACTATGTTGTGACCACTTGGGAGACTGTTGGTACATCTTTGCACAACATGAGACCTTCAGTACTTACCTCATTTTATTGTTGATTATGATCTCCTTGGCTGATATTGCTGTTATCTCAGTGAAGGACATGATTAGAGGGAAGACACATGGATGAATGTGTCCTTGATGAGGGAGGACTCCCATATTTTCTGCATTGCATGTTCTAATGGGAACATGAGAAGAGACATGGCCACCACAACCATATATTTGCTTTCTCTTGAGGAGGTCCATGAGTATGATGATGACATACATCCATTATTTATATTTGGGCATGTATTTGATTTTGTATTGTTGGTTCACTCATCTATTTACTGTTCAGTAGTAGAGGTGATATTTTTGTACAGTACTTGCCATGCTATTGTTTGCAGCTACAGTGGGTGAGATTTCATTGTAACCCTATGAGACATTGTTTGTACCTTGCTGAAAATTGTATAACCTACAATAAACATGTCATGGGGGAATTCTATGGTGATATTGTCCTATTCATCATAGATGACATGTCTTGGGCCGGCTGGATTATCATTGATGGAGGAGAGATTCTTGGGGAAATACTCTTCATTTTTCCATTTGAGGGCAATAAATTTGCAGCCCAGGATTAGCATACACCCCACACTTGTCATAAGTGGGGGAGAGGACAGCATGGAGCAAGTTATAACGCTTGCCATGATCAGATTTCAACCCACCTTCATTTCTGGAGCTCAAGGTGGAGGGAGATTTTCCATGATTTGTCTTGTCGGGAGGCAACTTATTTTTGTGATTGATGGCTTGGGAATGAGAGATTCATATGGGGGATGATAAATCCCATTATATATCAGATCCCATGCCTCAAGGAGGCCCTTGGACATCTCTTTGTTCCTTCATGGATATTTATTTCTACATGACAAGCTATTTGGGAATGTTCACCCAAAGGCTAGATTGCAAATGTTGGAGGGACAATTTGAAGACTTGATTGCTGATATGGCATCCTTTTCTTAAGGAGATCATCACATAAGGATGCTACAGGAGGAAGGGCAGAAATAAACTCAGTCCATCCTTGCAATTGCTTGAGGGCAAGCAATATTTTGAGAGGGGAGGACTGTAATGTTCCAAAATTTTGAGGAACATTAAATTTTGTTAATTTTATGAAGAAGGTGAATAAAATGGGTAGGAGACCCATTATTTGCATGAATAGAGAATAAAAATCCTCTAAGTATAAAAGAGGATCATATTTGAGCTGGATTTCACACCTCCATGTGTGAAAGGGGGTTTTTGCATACAAGCTTGGCCAAGCTTGAGCAAGTCAAAATGTGTTGGCATGAGTTGGAAAGCACTATGTGGGACAACGTAGGAGGGAAGATACTAGAGGGAGGAAACCCTAATTCGAAGTAGGGCCCATGGAGGGAAGGCTCACTTTTTTAAAAGAGGAGCAAGGCATCCATTGAGATTATCTTTTGATCATTTTACATTTGAGTCTTGAAGACGTGTTGATGCCTCTTGTTGTTCAGCAGAGCTGCAGTGCCTTCGGGTACGAGCGAGTCTTGTTTAGGAATTCCTCTCCTTCTTGAGTAGCTCATGAAGGATTTCACTCCATTCCCCATATTCCATCATTCAGGCCATAGCTTCAGCCATCTACATCAGCGCAGTTTCTGCAGCAGATATTGTGCAGTGTTGTTGGGTGTTGCTAGGGAGGTTTCCACACACCATCCGGAGCTTGTTTTTCAGTGGAGAGACGTTCTATTCATTTTGATATCAGAAAAGGTGGTTCTTGAGCATATCCCACCATATTTTGCATCAGGCCAACCACATTCCGTCATGGGCAGCGTAGTCCCTTCAATAGAAAGCGTTATTTAGAGAGGATATTTGCTGTGAGGGATTGACAATCACTTGGAGGAGAAGTCTTGGGTGAAAGGATCAGCCTTTCACTTAAGATTTCTATTGGAGGAGGGTTCTTCATTTGTTGCATCTATTTCAGCCTTCTCCATGTATTTCTAGTTCTTAAGTAGCTGCTACCCAGCTACTCTGTCATTTCTGCAAAATGCCATTTTTGTATAGATTTCAGCCAATCCTTTTAGAGGATTGATGTTATGTATTTTCAGGGGTTGAGAGCTTGCTCCACCACTTTATTTGCCTATCATTTCTATATCTATCATTACTCTCCCAATTTGTAAACCTTGCCTTAGAAGGTCAAAATTTTATTTCCATGCAACTTAGGGTTTGGTCACATTAGGCCTTTAAATACCTTCCTAGATTATGAAAATATCACTTGGAGGGTAAGGAAGAAAACCACCAACCTTGCTTGACTGATGCAAGAGTTTTGGAGGAAAAAAAGTTTGAATTTAGACACTTTTTGAGAAATTTAGGCGAAAGATCACCGGTGCGTAGTGCCACCCGACTGCCCATTCAGGTCGGGTCGGGCTAGCAGGCATGTGCGCAACGCCAGGGGCCTTCAACAGGTGAGTCAAGCGGTTAAACGAGCTGTCGGGCCCTATCGAAGTGTAGCGTTGTGTGAAAGTGGGCAAGTCGGGTCGTCCTGAGCCTGTGTAGTGCCTGCACAGGTGCGTAGCGCCGCCCTCCCGGTGCGCAGCAAAGTGCAAATTAACACTGCGGTCACCTTGTCTATGCGCAGCATTGACGTCCAGGTGCGTATCGCCTCCATCGATGCGTAGCGCCTGTAAATTTTCAACAGTTTTGCACAAAACCCTTAAAAAAAAATTCACCGTTTTTCTTCTTCTTTGCAAAGACGAAAATGAAGTGTGGCGAGAGGGAAAGGAGACTTTATACTTATTTTGAAAAGTATTTCAAGACCAAAACCCACTTTATAAGGTTTGTTTTCTCTTATTTTTCTCACTGTCTTTTTGGCTGTTTTCTGGTCTTGTAGGTGGCAGTTTGACAAAAAATATGGTTCTTTTTTCCTTGTTGAAGCATTCTGATGTCACTCCTTGGACTGAAAAACTTCCTGAAGAAGGTAAAATTGTGCCTCTTATCTATATTTGGAAAAAATGAAACCCTTTAATGATTTTTAACACTTATGCACAACAAACTTGTGATCAGTTTTGACATGTTTTCCTCTGAGTTACATTCTGTCATGTTTTTTCTTTAAAACAGTGAAAAACATCCTAGTATGAAAACCTTAGCAGCAAGCATGAAAAATCCCTTTATTCTTCATGTGGGCCATCATTGTGAAAAACATTTGGTTTGTTTATCCTTACCAATTTTCCTATAGGTAACCTTTTGTGACAGTCCTACAGAAGTGTCACTCAGGGTTAATCTATCCCTTGCAGAATATGCTCTTGATAAAGAAACCATTTTGGAGGCTTTACTGCTCTTAGACCAGCTACATGTTTGTTCCTCATACCAGTTTGACAATGATGTATCTATGGTTTGGAAGGTGAGAAAAATAAACTATTTTTGTGACTTTCCATGGGCCACTTCTGTTCTTGCAGGTGCCTACACAACTTCTGCATTTAATCAATGTTCTTTTGGAGTGGGACAGCTCATTTTATCAAAAATTAACCTATTCTTGTCATAGTTGCCTCCTTGGGAAATTTTTTCCCTCATGCTTGCTCCCTTTGACCATCTGAAAATCCTTCTGATTGTTCCTTTGAGAAGTCAAAACCTTGGACTCATATTTCTAGCCCTTTTGTTGATACCCTTTATCATCTTTTTTCCTTTGGTGTAGTGGAGTATTGGTATTTACGTTGGGTATGTGTTATATTCTTTCCACGACTATGCCGGGCGTAGCAGGGGGGTCACAGGGGGGGTGGCAGCCCCCCCTGTCGGGGTCCGGGGTAGCGCCCCGGCGAGAAAAATTTTGGTATGCGGTCCCACTCATATGTGGACCCACCCATGTTTTGTGCACGAGTTTGCACATGGTTTTGGGGTACGATGGTTTTTGACCCCTAGTATTTTGTAGATCCGGTCAAGGGAACTACGGTTATGTTCTAATCCAAGGTTAATGGATTGGGGTTTATGTATGCTTCGGCATGTATATAAATGTGTTGTAACACTAAAAGGAATATAATGAAAAATCAAGCTGGTCGTCCCAATTTGGGATCCAGGGGAAAATCTCTGTGTTTATCTGTTTTATGTTTTATGCTCTCGCTATTGTTTATTTTCTGTTATAAGATTCGTGTGTAGATAATTTTTGTTCAAGGTTAAAACCTACAATTTATGTCTACCTCCTTTGATCCCTTTAAGATCTCTGATTTTACCTTTTGATGAGGTGAAATTAGTGCCTCTTTTCCAAACCCTAAAGGACAGCTTGAAACCCTTTGAAGCCATATGTTGTTATGAAGGAGGCTCTTTGTCATCATTTGACCATTTTTGTCCATCTCCCCAAACTTCTAGGTTTTAGGGCTGCTTAGAAAAAGTAAATATTGTTGTCTTCTAAGTTCTCAAAAACTTCTCAAAAATCATTAATTATTTCTAAAAGTCTTCAATGAGCATTTGAAGGAGTTGAGGTAGCCTTTGCCCTTGTAACCCTAGTACTGATACCTTGTTTGGTCAAAGCTGTCACAAACCCTAATTATTTTCAAACACATACCTACTGCTTTTCTTCTTTGTTGTGAATGGTCTTCTTATGATGATACTCTCTTTTACCTTACCCATTGCTAGGCTAATGGCCATTTGATCCTTTTGTAAAAATGTGAGCAAGGGGCCGCTGTCCCCTTGCAAGAGTTTTTCTTTAGACCAAAGATCCTTCCTTGAATGACCTTTTTGATCAGTTTGGAAAAGATCACCTGCCCTTTACTTCTTTGAATGCAGATTCTTCATACATAAAAAAAGATTTTGTAGGGCACCAAATCCACCCTATGACTTCGTGAAACCCTAGGTGACCTAGTGGAGGATTTCTTGGATTTGGCTTTTGGACTGAAAACTAGAATTTGGGATTATCAAGTGTGAGATAGAGTTTATGATAAACTAATGTTTTGAGGATCCAAAATCCAATGTACTTGATTTATCTAAAGAGCCTACAAAGATAGTTTGAGACTATCAGTGTTTAGGAGTATTTTGGGAGACACAACAAAGTCATTTGATTGGTGGGCTCAGGTAGTAGTGGGGGGTTTTTTAGGCAAAACAAAACAGAGGGTTTGGGCCAAAGGTGAAAGCATACAGTACAGAAAGAGTGACATAAGCCACTAATGGGTTTTCTGGGACTGGTAAGCAAAGCTAGACATTATGGAATGATGAAATAGTGAAAAATTATCTTGAGGATAATGAAGGTAGTGAGATTTCTAGAACTCACAATGTTTATAAACCTTGTTTCTATAAATCTTGGGATAATCATTTAGTCATCAACAAAGGAAAAAATTACTGATGACTAACAGAGAGCTCATACAAGAAGCTTCTTGATGATGAAGTCTGGAGAGATCTAAGAAAAACGAAGCTATGCTTCACTTGCCAAGAATCATGGGCACCTGGACATAGATGTGATGCTGGAAAAGCACATTACATAGAGTTCTTCTCAGATATTAAGGAGGAAGAAGAAGAGGAACCAAGAAGAGATCACAGCGCTGACACTACAGAAGGAGAGCCAACATCATCAGGAGATGGTGATGGAGCATTTTCTCCCATTGGAGGGGATCTTGCATCTTTGAGAGGAGTGCCTAAGTACTTGAATTTAAGAGTTCAAGGTTCCATCTTGAATCAGAAGGTTTTTGTATTGATTGATAGTGGGGCCACTCATAATTTCATTGATGCCCATCTAGTGCAAAGGAGGGCAATACCCACTGATACTTTTGAGGGATTCTTTGTTTTGGTCCTAGGAGATAGAACAATGCAATGCATGCATTTTGTCCCATCACTTTCAGTCACCATGGGGACTTATACTTTGGTTTATCACTTCTTTGCAGTTGACATACCTGACACCAATGTGATTTTGGGTGTTCAATGGTTGATTACATTAGGAAAATTCACCACTGATTGGGAGGCTTTGCAAATGGAATGGGTGGACAAGAAGAGTGGTGAAACTCAAATGAACAAAGGCATGCATACATACCCCTCACATAGCACTTCCACACAAAGAACAGAGATGGATTTGTGCAGTGGAAGCAAAGACCTTACAGTCCCATCTATCATGCTCATGAGATTTCTGCATGGGACACTCTTATCTAGTGGAAAACCACCTGAGAGGCCACCTGATTCAGTCCTTGTGAGAGATATCTCACAATATGATGCTCCAACTTCAGATCCAGGAGGGATGGGAGCAATGGAAGACAATGATACATCACTGAGAGGCTTGGGTAGGCTCAAGGAGGAGGGAGCCCAATTTTTTATTTCAAAACCTAATGAATTGACAAAAAATTTACTTTGAGAACCTAACAAGACATGATAAGAGAATATTTGATCACTGGTGACAGGCTTAGCAGACTGACACTAACAGGGGACATGCCTCCTCCCCCACTGGATGGAGATGTGGAGATGGCTAAGGTCGCAGAGGGTGAGGGACGTCCTCGGATGCAAATACCTGTGGACACGAAGCCACATAATCCTGATATTAGATTCAGGATGGAGTTGGATGATCGAATATCTAGACTTTTGGTTGAGAGGGGAGTCTTCCCTATGATGAATCAAGACATCAAGGTATATCTTAGGCTCCTGGAGCTCTAGATGAACTTGTCATGCGATCTGATGAGTCTTATGCGTATTTTAATTGGAGCTACCATGTTTATACTAGAAACCATGCAGATACATATTTTTCACCCACTACTACCCCATTGGATAATGATCAAGGTGATGATCCTTCTGGTATTACTCCACCTACTTGGTATACCCATGCAACAGATATGCACTCTTCACCCAGATGTACTAACCCATCGGATGATGATTAGGGTGGCGATCCTTCTGGTAGTACTTCACCTCCTCCTCATTCACCTCATGACCCACTGCCTCAAGTTTCTCCTCAGAGAGCAGACCAACCGCCTTCTCCTCCACCTTATTCTTCGACTTTGAGGTATTTGATCATCACACATATTCTACTACAAAACAAGCCACTAGTAGTGTTGTTGTACCAGGTATTTTATAGCAATTATTTAGCTTGTGTGTGTGTGTGTGTGTCTTCACCCAGATGTACTACCCCATCGGATGATGATTTGGGTGGTGATCCTTCTGTTAGTGCTTCACCTCCTCCTCATTCACCTCATGACCCACTGCCTCAGGTTTCTCCTCAGAGAACAGACCAAACGCCTTCTCCTCCACCTTATTCTTCGAATTTTGAGGTAGTTGATCATCCATCATCTTCTACTACAGAACAAGCCGCCAGTAGTATTGTTGTATCAGATGTTTTATAGCAATTATTTAACTTTTGTGTGTGTGTGTGTGTGTGTGTGGTGCATTTTTTTTGTTTATGTTGATGTACTAAATTTATATGTTGGTTTTGATATGTATATTGTTAGGTCATGTTAGATATGTTCATTTAATGTGCTTGTAGATAGATGTGTATGTTATAGAAGTTATATGACATGAGATTTATATTTGAGGATGTGTGTGGTGATGATGTTAAACAATAATGGTGTTTTGTTAGATGTGATCATGATGATGAAGCCATGTTAGATTATTGAATTTGTGTGCTAGCTAATGACATTTATATGTGCTAGAGGTATTAATAATTAGATTATGTTAGTGAATTTGAATGTGTATTTTAGATTATTTATGTTTTTTAGATGGTTATGAAATGATATTTATTATAGATTATGTATTGGTGAACTTATATCAAAATTTTAGATATGAAATTACATGCAAAACGAATACTTTAAATAAAAAAAGCAAAGATATTTTTATAAATTACAAAGTTTAATATGGTTGAAACTATAATTGTAAAATTACCATAAATATTTTTCTATTGCATATATAGTTCATACATATTCATTCTAACTAAATTATTATTCAAACAAGGGTTGCGAGCAGCATAGTCCTTACCTATAGAAAATATAGAAATGATTTTTTTTTTATAAAACATGCCTAAGAAAGAGTCACTACAAAACAAAATCAATTTTACACACAATTAAATTGTACAAACCTCTGAACAAAACTAATTTTCTAGTCATAGTCAAGCGTAGAAATCAAAAAATTGTGACCTATACTTAGAATACAAGAGCTAACAATATCTAATTAATATTTGCAATTAATTTTCAAAACGTATATTACAACATGTAATCATTAAATAAAAATTTCAAAATATTTATAATAAAATTAAAATATATAATTGATTGGTCTATAAAATCAACAATAAAAAAAAGTGTTCATAAAATATTGGATTATAAAAATAACATTACAATTAATTTGATTTTATAAATTTAATAAATTAAAATTTATTTATATATTGTAAGCTTGCTAGAACTACATCTTCATCGTGTCTAATATATCACCCCAATCAGAGGGAATTGAACCAATGACTTCACATCAAGGATTTCCTTAACAGAGCACCCAATCACTGTCTATCCAAGACATCGTGGACTATTAATTATTTTTATTATTTAAAATATAATTTTAAATTAATATGTATTTTAAAATTTTAATTATAATATTTTTAATTTTTAATGTTTAAATTAATAAACAATAAAATGCAATCAATAAATTATTATCAATAATATTTATTTTAAAAAATATATAAAAATAATCTTTTAATTTTATTTATAAAATTCAATTTATTGTTAAATTTAAAAAAAAAAAATAAGTGTGATTTTTTTATAATTAATTTAGATTTAATTAATATATATATATATATATATATCCCAAGGGTTAGCTCAGTTGGTCGAGCTCCCGTTGCTAAGTACTTTGCTTGTTGGGAGGTCATGGGATCAAATCTCCTCGACACCCTTGGGGTTAGGCACTTGTTGTTGTCCCGATATCTTACAAATTATATACAATGCCAAGATCAATTAGCAAGAGATATTGCTAGATGAGATCACGATGATGATGCCTTGTTAAATTATTAGAATTGTGTGCTAGCTAATGGCGTTTATATGTGTTAGAGGTGTATATAATTAGATGATGTTAGTGAATTTGAATGTGTATTTTAGATGATGTTTATGTTTGTTAGATGGTTAACATCATGATATTTATTTTTATGAAATGATATATATTTATTATAGATTATATATTGGTGAACTTATATCAAAATTTGTATATGAAATTACATGCAAAAAAGACTTACTTTAAAAAAAAATGCAATGATATTTTTTATAAATTACAAAGTTTAATATGGTTGAAACTATAATTGTAAAATTACCATAAATATTTTTCTATTGTATAAATAGTTCATACATATTCATTCTAAATAATAATAAAAAATTCAAAAAACAATTACATATGAATAAATGTTATTTTCCATTGTATTATTTACTCTTTTTTAATAGAATCTTCTACCCTAAAAATTGTTATTATAAAAGAGTTATAATATCCAATCATAAGCATTCTATTGGCCCTGAAATTTTATGGATGTAAATCCTCTTATATTTGTTGCTTTTGTCATTATTTCATAAGTTGATTGCTATCAAAATTTTAAATTACTTCATTAATTGTGGTTTTAGCAAAATTTGGGGCATAATTCAATATTTCCAAAAGAAATGATAAAAGTATGTAAACTAACAAACAACTAATTTGAAAACCAAATTATCACAAAATCCAAATTAAACTTATCACAAACTTAGAATTAAACAAATATGTTAAAATTTTAATTTTTAAAATATAAATTACACAATTGGGAATACTTAGTTTTAAGTGTAAAAATGTTTCCACTGAAAAAATAAATAAATTAAAACATTTTTGAATCTTACTAATTATATAAAATTCCAAGAAGACGAATAAAAAACAATATAATTAGAAAAATAAAGAAAACAAAAACTTATACAACAATAGTATAAATGATGAAATAACACAAGTACATATCACTCTTCGTTGTCATCACCCTAATTATCTTCCTTGTTTGGCATGATAACATTGTTGTTCTCAAATATATGTTTCTATCTTGGTTCGTGTCTTACTATGAACCACAAATCCCTATCAAACACATATGGGTAAAAAAACATTTGGTTGCAGTGTTTGGGGAAAACACAAGGCTCCCTAGATTCATGCCACAACTTTCTATAGTTGATAGATATCAACCAACTATCGTGATCTTCCTTTACATTATTTTGATCAAAGGTGTCCCACCACTTGCAGCTAAAAATAACATATTCGAATAAAGAGAAGTCCACTTCAATGATCTCTTGTATCTTTCTGATGTAACCTAACGTACTCTATATTAGGTTTTGATCACGATGTATAGCACGACTAGATTGGTCAAACTCAGCCTCCACTCCATAGTCTTTTGTCATGCATCCATCATCGGCATCCTCCATGCAAAAATGATGTCCATATGCCCACATAGATAGGAACAAATGCACTTATAAAAAAAATGAAAAAATCACAGTGACATGTGTCTAGTAACCCAAACATAATTCTTGTGTCATGCATCCATCATCGGCATCCTCTGTGCAAAAATGATGTCCATATGCCCACATAGATAGGAACAAATGCACTTATAAAAAAAGTGAAAAAATCACAGTTTCATGTGTCTAATAACCCAAACATAATTAAAATATAAAATATAGATGTTACAATTCAAAGGTGCATTATGAAGTTAAATATGTACAGAAAGATATTATTTCCGAGTGGATGCACCCAATCCCTATGTTTAGTGCATCCTCTTCAGCACCCAGTTAACAACTAGATGCACCATATTTCTCTCTAACTTGGTCAGCAATCCAACTGCTGGGGCATATCATTGGCATATTTTATTTTAAATCGTCGGGATAATGCATGCTTCTTCCATTCAATCATCTAAATTATTTCCTGTCAATGTCCCATTTCCTCCTCTTTTATTCATACAATGCGACCCAAGGCTATGTCGCTTCCAAATTGTAAAGAATTAATTTGTTGATGGCTTCAATTTCTGAATTCGCAGATGAAATCAAACCAACATATATAGTATGTATGAGATAAAAATATACATTATGAAGTTCAGTGTGAATAGTCAATGTGTAGAAATTTGGCAAATGATAAGTCACGTACTCTTTATCATGTGCCTTTTTCCATTCATTTCGAGAAGCTCCCCTTATATTTTATCTTCATCCCTTTCATCGTTGGAAATCACTGCACCTAGTGTGTTATCAAGCTACTTAATGCACTCACTGACATAATAGAAAAACTCATACGATATCTACCCCTCTTCCATAGACCCTTTTTTTTTTTTCCCTTTGTCGAACAAAAAATTTCAATTTCTTTATGTACCTCTCTAAGAATAACATCCAACGATAAGAAACCACCCCAACTATTTTAACCTCATCTACCAGGTGAATTTGAAGATGAACCTATCAGTCCATGATACTTGTCGATAACTCCTTCTCAAACATGCAAACAATCTTGGTTATCTCTTGATGCCATTGTGGAACGCTAGCCATATGAATCTCCTTTGATTTGATCCAATGTAAAAATGCAAATAATTCAGATATGGCACGTCATAGGTCTTAGGGGAAGTCATGGTTCACACACTCATGCACGAGTAGAGGATAATGACACTGCAAAATAAATAAATACACAGATTAATTATATTTTATCCCAAGGCATGAAAATAATAACAAATAATAAATTTTTGTTCTTGACATATGTACTCTTGGAAGGTTTAAATGGTAATGCAATCTCAACCCCAAAAAATGGTATTCCCTAGTGAAGCAACGCCATGGTAAACACCCATATAAAGACGACACTCTCACACCCATTATAACTTCCTTTGTCAAAGAAAGATCATATTTCTTTAAAATACATGGGACATCACCTCCTTTGAAATACCAATAGGGACCAGCCTTTCTACTTTCTTGTCTTAGTAAATCTTCCTTTTTAGTTTTTGAAGAAATAAGATCTCTCCTAACAACCAATGTGTCATTTTCTTTCGATGATATGTTACTTCATAAAGAATATGAAACATTTCTAAATATATGCATGGGATCTAGTAAGTGGGTAGTCTTAAGATTCTCTCAATATGGCACTCATAAAAGACAGATTTCATTTTCATCCAGATGGGAAATTTCTCAACATAGGTGTCAAATAATTCTAGATAATTGAACATAGGCTCCCCATTTGGATTAAACATTTATGTAATATCCTTCTCATTCTCTCTCTTTCATATGCTCTATGTCATTCAGTTAATATCATTATTGCAAACGTTTGGGTTCTCTCTAGTTTACCATTGAAAGTAGATGTTGCTCTTTTGTAAGGGTGTTCTTCTGGGAGGAATTGTTGGCTTAAGGTGTCCTAATCTAGGTTCAGAGTGTTCTGCACAACCAACAAAACCCTCCAAATACCGGCCCTTTCGGCAGTGATCTACTTGCGCGGACGAAAGTCTCACCCGAAGCAGTATGGGGGGGGTGGTGGAACTAGGTTTCCACACCCTGAGGGAGGAATATGTTGTGGATTTAACCCTTCTCGGTCTGATCTAATCAATATTTTTCTGCGCAAGTTATTTTTAATGTGATTCATATCTAACTTTAACAACCCTTAACGCAAATGCAGATATTGTGCAAACACAGAGATATATTATTATTCAGATTTAACTTAATATAAACCCTTAACAAAAACTTATATAAATCTTGCGAAATTATATAATTAACTCAGACAAATACGCATCAATAATCTAAACCATAGCAGATCTATAATCAAACCAACACATTAACACATAAACAGAGATCATGCAAGTAAAATAGTACTTTCGCCAAAACTTCTCTTTATTAGCCGATCTTCAATGACTACAATTCTTCTCTTGGGCACACAGCCGCAGAGTCCTCACACACAGCCCAGAACTTTGGTCTCCGCGCATACAGCTGCACGAGCCTATCTCTACTCAGACTTATCAGAAGAACTTGTCCAAAATCACATAAACATCATATCATCTATGACTCAATGTCTCTCGACTTGACTCTTACGTGCATTTTTATATGACTTAGATGCACAAAAAAAATTTTACCCCTTTACCCATTACAAAAATAAGGATATTTCTCTCGCCACAAATCCCCTTAACATGTGTGTTGCGCTTTAACAAAATAAAAAATTTGACTTAAACTTGACCCTAGGGGACCCTAGCCAACAGGCCCCCAACACAAACTCGTGACTCATCATCGAGTCACTCTAGTCTGGATTCTTGCATCTTAGCTTTAAGCGCTTGCATGGATTCTTGCTGAGGTTGGATAGCCTTGGCACTTTGTGTGGCAGTGCTTTGAACTTATTCAACTAACTTCTCTATGTTCGGCCCCTCCACTGTTAAGTTGATGTTGCGTTGAGTCTGGCGGAGCCTCTTGAGTGCACCCTCAATGTTTTGTGACAACTGTAGTGCTTCATCCGCCCAAGTTTGGGTCCTTGCTTCCAAGAGAGGCTCCTTGCAAAACCGCATATCCATCTCATCCTGAATACGTCATATTTCCTGCAAAAGGGCTAATATCTGTGAGGAACAAGGGTCCGTATCGTGACCCAAATTTCATCAAACTACAGCTGCTTGTCCCGAATGTCTATCTGCAACTTTTGAAGTACTGTATTTTCATGGATAGAGGACCATATCCCCAACGCACCTTCAAAAAAATTGTTTCATTTCTCTATAGCGGCCGTGATGCTGGATGTGGCCTCTTGAAAAATGACAGCTCTGTGCCTAGACTTATGGTGGTGTTTCTACTTGTAACTTCGTCTTTAGGTATGTTATTTTTTTCTCCAGGTCCACACGCACTATCTCTATTTCTTTCTTTGAAGCTTTCAGCACGGCTGCAAGAGTCTTGACCTTTGTAGTGGTCATAGCATCATTGGATATCAGAAAACCAGGAATATCAGAACAAAGCCAGTTGATGAGTGTTTCTAGCAGTGTGCACTGGCTCTTTGTGGTCCTCTATGCTTGCTCGGTGATCTGTTTTCCCCGATATAATGTGTCGGCCCGCTTTTTTTCTTCTATAGTGGTGCACAACGCATAGTACTCTTGGTACCGCAACTCATCGGTGATCATGGTGTGCATTATGTACAACTGGCCAATGGGCAGTGTGGCCAAGTTGACTCCAATATATGGCCATGAGTGAGCAGTAGCGCACTGTCCTGGATGAGATGAATCGAGCATTACACCCGCAATCTGAATCAATCTGCTGTCTACGGTGGACTCAGCGACTAGGGTGCTGACTGATAGCGCACTCACTTGATTCATGCTTGCCTGAATCTCATTCGCTTGAAATTTTAGCTACTAGAATCCTTGCTACACATCGTTGAGGATGGTCTTGTACTGCTGCTCGATGGTACTCCAAGCTTCCTTCATGATTTTGTTTACATTGTTTCCAATCTCATCAAGATCACCTTTTATCAACACGAGAGGCTCAGTTCATGTCTTATTTGTTGCTTTCCTCTTCCTACGCGGGTTTATTAGTGTCTAGGGCCCTCTCTTGGTGCCACGACGGGTGTCTATTTGTGTTGAAGGTGTGTCTGCACTATCTCCATCAATAGCCTCAAACTCTACATCGCTAGGAACATCCACTGTATCCTTTGGTTGTTCCTTTATCTCTTATGTTGTCGTGGGCTCCTGTGTATCTTTCTTTGTGTCTTTCTTAGTACATGGCTTCGCCGTATATGGCTTAGGGTGAGCAGCAGAAGTGGCAATGGTATCTGTTGTTGCAATCAACCAGGTAGGGTGCCATTTGCTAGTTACTTGGACGAGATCATATTCCATGACAAGGTAAGGCATGTCATACCAAACCTTGGACATATCGGTCTTCGCGCGGATGTGAAAATTATGAAAGGACACTTTGAAGTCTGTGATGTGCTTATATTGCTCATACGGCATCGATGAAAGGCATGACTTTGAAAAAACCGCCTGGTGAAGCTCTGTCTTGAATAATACCAAATATATCTTATTTTTCGTTACTCTTTAAGGAATCTTCATTGCCCATAGAGATGTGTAGCGCGATGCTTCACATAGACCAGGTTCAATGTCAGGGAGATGTGATTGTGATGGTGAATTCCATCCCACTAGCACGATGAGCAGCAAAAGCCACGCCTATTGGAACAATTTTCCTTCCTCCTACGTCACCTAGACATTTTCCAAGAATTCTTGAAATAGGTACTTGGCCCAGTTGTACTGCACCCCTTTGATGAATTGTGTTGCTAACGCAATCACTGGCAGCAGAACTTCTATGGTGTGACACTTCCTCATTAATTTTCATGCCAATATTTTTGTATCAAATCTAACCGCAAGGTCCTTAATTGTGCTAAAAGCAAAACATCTTGTATTGCAGAACACTCTATATTTATTCTTCATATTCTTAGCGACTTTCTTCTCTAGGCCCTTTCCTTCGAAGGCTTAGATTAGGTCAGCTCCTTGGTATGTCAAGCCTGTAATTCGGTGGATTAACATATCATCAATGGGAATCCTCATTCCTAGCCAAAGGTAATTATCATGCACCAGCATCAGCAACTGGTGTAGGAAAAATTCATTGATGTTGTTGCAACCAAAGTGTGGAACGTGCAGTACGCTGAGGAGCCTGACCTTCTATAGTCCCAAATCCTATTGCTTTGGATCTACCTTGATGACTCTGGTTTCCTCATATGGGACCTACTCCAAATACCATAACGCCGCAATCTCAGGAAACTTTACGCAGTCTACAAATCCCAATATTCTAACTTCAGAGAGGGGACCCGTCCCAATAGGTCACCCTCGAATGGAACATTCTCCGGCAGCAGGGGTGTATCAATTCGCGCTTTATCATGATCTCTGGGAACATGGATCGATGGCTTCCGTGGTACCATATACACATTAGGGGAATTTTGAGGTCTAAAATGGGCCTCCTAAGAAAAATGTACAATGAAAATAAAATTTTTAAGAACCAATAGGATTCAAGATGATGATGTCAACCATGGGGGATGATTTACCATTTTTGGAGAAAAAAAAGTAAAAATATTAAAAAATAATAAAATAATAAAACTACTTTTCAACTCGCATTTTAAACTTATCTCCCCAAGGTTTTACTCAAATTTCGGGTAGGAATACTCATTAGATGCAAAATTTAATTCCTTATCCAAGGAGTACCCATGTTGCATACTTTCGATGGACATTGCTACACGAAAAATGAGAAATACATGAAAAAACGTGATTGCAACCATGTTTTTCATGTATTTCTCATTTTTTATGTAGCAAGGTCCATAGAAAGTATGCAACATGGGTACACATTGGATGAAGAATCAAATTTTGCATCCAACAAGTATTTCTTCTCGAAATTTGAGTAAACCCATAGGGAGATAAGTTGAAAATACGAGTTGAAAAAATAGTTTTTTCATTTTTCCCTCTAAAATTTGATGATGTAATCTAATCTTATTTTATTATTTCCACTATTATTTTATAATTTCCATAGGAGGCCCATTTTTAGATCTCAAAATTCCCCTAATGGAGGTAACTGTGTAATTGGCTCAACCTCCAACGTAGTTACCTCTAGTTCCTCTGCCATTGGTTGCTTCTTTTTATCCATGTGTGGAGCCAGTTTTAACTTCAGGGCCTTGCGCGGAGACTTTGTGGTACCCAAAATTTGGCCCTTTTTCTGTTGATGCGTGCCAATAGCACCAGGTACTTGTGCTCATTAGGGGTAGGCTTAATGGCATTCATGGTTTCTGGGATCAAATGGCCTAAGCCTTATTGGCGCAGTGTCTCTTCAAGCGGTTCCCAAGATGCATACATAAAAAAAGGTAAAGAGAGAGAGAGTTGAGGAAATACTTCGATCGGAAAACTCATAAATAAAAGGGGACTTATGTAGACCTCCCTACCATATTTATAGTGATGTCGCTACCTAAACGACCTTATGTCTCTTGAATCAATTTCATTAATGCTCAAACGGCCCCAAATCTAGTGTAATATCCTCATTAAATGTCATTTACCCGCTCCTACAAATGGTAATAAAGTTGTCATATCCTATTTTACTGTTCCAACAGCTAGTTTATGGCTTTCTTACGACTATAACCTCCCTCTAGTGTAGCCTCTGCAGTAGCTTCACGGATACCTACGTGCCCGCAAACTTTGTCGCTCAAAAATTTGACAAAAATATTTATAACCTCTGACAGACTCCTTTAAAGTCTTATGCCCTCTTGCAACTATTTGGAGCGCTAAGACATGCTTCTAGCCATATAGTCATTTACCGCACGTAGGGATGGGGTCATCCCTATATGGTTTTAGGTGACTACCATTAACATATCTAGGAAGGATTTCGTCATTTAAGGTAGCCAAACAAACTGATCCTCCTTCTGTGATTTCCTTGATAATATAGGGCTTGAGCCAGTGCATCTTGACCTTCTCTGGAAAGTGCGTAAACTTACTGTCATAAAGTAACATTAAATCCTCCTTCAAAATCTTATGTTTGATATGTCGATCATGCCAAGCCTTCTCGCACGCCTTCTTCACCTCTTGGTGAAACCCATTAATGAATCTATCTTCTCTAGTGCAAAAAGTTGTGACAAACGCTCCTTCATAATTTTTGGATCAGCCATGTTGGTGACTATTGCGAAGCGTAAACTGGGGACAATGTATTCCATCAACATCATGACCTCCTGCCCGTAGACCATCTTGAAAGGTGTTTGTCCCATCATCTTCTTGAAAGTGGTCTTGTATGCCCACAGAACAGTAGGTATGCACACATCCCAGTCATTGTGATTGGTGTTGCATATCTTTGTGAGCGCATTTCCCACTATCTTATTGAATGCTTCTACGGTTCCATTCACCTGAGGATGATAGGGCATGCTCTTCTGATTATCTATTCTCAATCATTTTTTCAACGCCTAAATGGTCTCATTAAAAAAATGTGTACCCTGGTCACTCATCAAAATTTTTGGACACCCAAACCTTGTCAGAATATTCTCAAAGATAAAGTGTCCAGTAGTCTTTACACTGCAATCTTTCAGAGGTTGATCCTCCGCCCACCTAGTCAATTAATCTTCAGCAGTGATGATACATCGTGCTCCATTCTTCTTCCCTAGGGTTTACCTGGTCTAAAAAAATCAATTGCCCAATTTTAGAAGGCCTACAAATTTATCTGTGGTTGCAATGGCATCTCATCTTTGCGTGAGGGTCTTCCCATCCTCTAAAATACATCACAAGCACGAAAATATTCCTTTGAATCAATGTACACTGTAGGCCACCACAACCCAGCCCTTAAGACCTTCTGCGCAGTTTTTTTTACAGTGTAATTACCACCTACAACACCTCCATGTGCTTCAGCCAATATTGTAGGTCTTTCGAACTCAGGAACATATTGCCTCAGAACTCCATCAGCTCCCATCTTGTATAATTGACTTACCATCAAGGTGAAATATGATAGGCGCGCAACCAACTCTTTCTTCTACTTAGTTTTATATTCTGCAAATGCAATTCCAATGGTCATAAAATGGATGATATATGTGAAATGATCATCGGCTATCTTAATAGCGAACAATTGTGCGTCCAGTAATCCCTCCTCCAAATTAGTTGGTTATTCACTATTTTCAATGTGAAATAAGTGGTCAAGTCTTGCATTCAACCTTTCGGGCTTCACAATCATCTCAAAATCGTATTTCTAGAATAAGAGGAGCCACCTGCAGATATTCCCCCTCAACACAGGCTTATTCATCAAGTATTTCACAGAGGAATGATCTGTGAACATCTGAAAATGACCTCCAAGAAGATAATGATGGAATGTTTGAAGCACATACACCATGGCTAGCCCTTCTTGCTCTGTGGTTGAATAATTTCACTCGGCATTTGAAAGCTTCCGACTTGTAAACGTAATCGTATGATCGATATCTCCAACACTTGGTGGCACTAATATAGCTCCTAGTGTGATACATGAAGCATCAACGTGTACATGGAATTCCTTTGACCAAACCAGGAATACCAAGATAGGTGCACTTACCATCTTCTCCTTGAGGATGTCTAAATTCTTCTGACAGTCCTCATCCCAACAGAAACTAGCGTCCTTCTTCAACAACTTCTCCATCAGTGTAGTTATCTTCGCATAAGCTTGAATAAAATTATGATAATATCCAGTATGTCCTAGGATTGAGCTCAGTTGTTTCACATTTGTTGGGGGATCCATTTAATAATGACAAAAAATTTCGTTGGATCAACCATCATTCCTTTTTGACATCAATATCTCCCAGCAAGATAACAAAGGGGACACAGAATATACACTTCTTCAAGTTCAGAGAAATATGGTACTTTTGACAAGTGTCCAGCATCAACCACAAGCAGGAGACATGTTTCTTAAATAGTCCAAAGACAGTCCAATCATCAAAGTACACTTCTAAAAACTTGTGTATATAATCTTTCAATTCATCAACTACTATGCGCCAAAATATGGTTGCCGCATTCTTCAATCTGAATGGCATCACATTATATTGGAATGAACCCCATTTCATCGCAACAGTAGTCTTGCTCCGATCTTTAGGCGTGATCCTTATAAGTTGATATCCTGAAAATTCATCAGTAAATGAATAGGCTTCCTTTCATCCTACATTGTCCAAAACCTCATCTGAGAATGGGGTCGAAAAAGGATCAGGTACACAGGCATCATTCAATTTGTGCAAGTCAACACAAATCCTTATTTCACCTTTTGTCTTCTTTTCTTGGACTACCATGGGACTCACCCAATCTAATTACTCTACAACTCAATAATTGTTGTAGCAACCATCTTTTCCATTTCTCCCTTAACCATTTTCTTATATTTAGGGTTCAATCTGTAAGGGCACTGCTTAATAGGCCTAGCATCTGGTTTCAAGGTGATTTTCATCACACCAATATTTTCAATAATCCTTTTTAGCTTAGAAAATTTAGTAGGGAACAACTCTTAATACTCAGTGAGAAGCTCTACAATCTTACCCATTGTATCTTCATCCCAATAATCCCCTATCTTGTTAAACTTAGGCTTCTCATCTGTCCCAATATTAACTTGCCTAGTTTTAACAGATTCAGTAACATTTGGCAATGCAATCTTAGGTCCAGCAACTGTGCCCTAACCCTCAAACTCAGGAACGTTAATGTTTCTTGGATCCTCCTTGTTGTCTTCAGCGGTCACATTTTGACACTCAACTACATCCTTCATCTGCGCATTCCATTATGGTGAGGCCCATACCATCGATTCCTTTGGCATATCAAAGATAAAATCTTGAATCACTTGTAATGCCTCATCAATGCTCTGGAACCCACTTTCAAAGATGAAAGTCAAAACGAAACTTTCTTTTAGTGCAACCCATTAAGCAGTACCATGTCGCACCTCAATCTCCAAGTACCAATTCATGGGTACCTTGTTTAATGTATAGATGAATATGTGAACCCATTATGGTTGCGACTCTTCTCCCCAAACTGTAGTCCAACTAGCTAAGTGAATGCACAAATCCTCTATGCATGAATATTTTCCTTTCATTCGGGTGTTAGGGCAACCAAATCATAGTCGTAACATTCGATGAAATTCCTTCCAAGTAGCAAAAATCTCTATGTTATCTCCCCACCAGCGCGTTGGGGTTGAGCGGAGAGCTAGATCAAGTGCGTGGAACCGTTGTTCCTCCAGAACATCCATTTCAATTTCATATAAAAAAAGATCAACATCTCCTATACCATCATATTGGGGCAGTTCACGTACCTCATAGGATATACAACGCAGAGATTTGGTTACATAATTACAGCATAGTGTATATACTTCATGTAAGTGGTTCTATTAGTTTTTCAATTCTACATATGAGTCTGATAAGCACGGACTATCCTTCTCCCAACTAAGTTTGTCATCTGTTGTGGGGTTGATCCAATCCTTGTCCCTCGTAGTCAATTTTTAGACATGATAAATATCTTCATCAGCATATTCATCGCGCACTGGCTCTATGTATCTTGCTCCTTTTGATGGATCCAAAGGGACCACAACCCTTGTCCCATTTCTTTCAAATACCATGCTCCTACACTTGAGGTTAATAATATCATCCATGTCAAAAACCCAGTCTAATAAGAACAACGTAGGATACGGGTTTGTATCATCAAGAATTTTGATGACTTCAAAGTCAGTAAACACCTTGACTCCTTCAATGTCAACTAATACCCTATGGAGTCTGTCCATTGGGATAATTTTCTATTGGTTAACCAATCATAGTTAAAATGTGGTCCATTTGAGCTTAGGTTCTCCCATTCGCTGCCATGTTTTCTTAGGTAGTACATTTGCATCATATCCCATATCCAGAATGGCTTGATCCATCTCAAATTCTCCTATCTGAGCGGTCAAGTCCATTTCCCACCTAGTCCTTCTCCTTATTTTGTAGATTTTTTTGATATCCCTATGTTCCTTCTGGGTTTGTTTCTTCTCAGCGCAGTTATCAATTAATTTTTGCAGGTTTTCAATTGCCTTCTTATTGCGCAAAATCTTAATACAAGCCTGCAGAAACACTTTCAGTTCAACTGAATCGGTCACCTCTGTGGTATCAGCAGGCCTAATCGATACTTTTGATGTCAATGCACTAGGGTCCACAAGGTACTTCTTTACTTCATTAAAAGTATCATTTTCCTTATGCAAGTTAAATCCTTCCTTCTTCTCAGGGGCTTTCCGAACCTAGACATTTGTAGCAGGTTTCTTACCTTCCACTTTTTTTCACCAATCGTCACACCACTTCTGGTAACAATATCAACACTAGGCTCTTCATCACGTGGCTCTGCCCTCATCATTTGAGCATCTTGTGTAGGTGTTAAATTCTTCTTCTCCTGCATATTCGCAAACAACATAGGTAAATCTTCATTTACATTGTCAAACTTCCGACAATACCTACAAGATTTTTGTGTTGGGTTCGAGAAGTTTCGTGCGAACTGGCCAACTTCTTCACAATTATAACAGATAATATGGCCTCTTCCTTGACCATGTCCTCCTACTCTTCCACACCCTCGGCCCTGAAATCCCCCTCGCTCAGAGGGTGACTCAGGTGAATCTGGACCTCTACTTTCTAACTGCATCCTGTAGTTCACAACTTGGTCAATCATTAGGTCAAAACTACGACAATGCTTCTCATCATGGCCTATAGATCGAAAAAAAATTCAATATAGTTGCTTGTCCATCGGAATATATTTTTGCAACCTCGGACAATAGTCTATAGGGTGTTGTCCGGCTACTTGACATATTTCGCACCATATTGGAGGATTCGCACATGGCGGTGCTCCAACCTCTGTATTAGCTTTGATCGGACTCGGTCCTCTAACTGTCATATATTCACCATATATTGGGCATTTCTCCTCGTATTGTCCTTCAGCTTTGCAGCACATGCACCATATCTCAACTTGCATGTCTGTCCTATTCTCCTTCCGCAAGATTTGTAGTTCTAAGTGTAGGGTAGCCAATTGACTCTGAATCTGTTGAACTCTGGCCTATGCATACTAAACTAGAGAAGCTTCTAGCTTCATTGTGATTCCCACAGCTTCGGCCTGGGACACGATCTTCTGTTGAGACAAAGGCAAGCGTAGATGCGGTAATAACATCGCAATGAACCACTCTTTATGTTAATCAACACTAATGGTGAATCCTCCATCCCTGATGATACGTTTTAACCATTGATCTACTTCCCATACAGTCTCACTCACTTCCTGATGAATATCCTTTAATTCGATAACCAATTGAAAATATGAATTTGGATTTCAGAATTGTTCCTTCAATCCATTTTTTAGATCATTTATCGTTGCATTTGGGTTATTAGCTACATGCCTCATATACCAGTCTAGTGCACGTTCTTGGAATGTAGTAGCAAGTTGCACTTTCTTAACATCATCATCATTAATCTTTTGTTCCTTCCACAGAGCTTCTCTGACGAAGAAGAATTGTTCAGTGTCTTCATTCCCGACACCTTTAAAAGTCTGCATCTTAATAGATTTATCCATATTGAATACTGGTGGTGGAGGTGGAGGTGGAGGTGGACCGGAGTGGAGTGGAGTGTGAGGTGGATTTGGAAGTGGGGTGGATGGAATCTGAAGCAGAGTTGCAGTCCTTTCTTCATATTGTGCTGATTCACCAGAACTGCTTCTTCCAGACTCTTCATCATTTTCACATCTTCCTTTGAGGGGACTATACACAAAATCTCAGTCTAAGTCTGTGTTATAAATTTTTCCACTACGCGTAGATCTAGGTTGACCTCTTCTTAACATTCCCTCGGTATGGTTGCATAGAATACCCTTTTCACATAAGAGAATTTTAATCCACAACTTTAAAGAGCGTGTGAGCCATCAATAAATTTTTGCCATAGCAAATGATGGCTAAAGCAAGGTCTTAAGCCTTGAATTATTTTCATAGAAAATTTCTCATTCTTGAAGCCTTCTGATGCTTTCAAAATCAAAAGATAATCTTCACTGCTCTTTCATTCATAAATTCACCAAGAAACCCTGTTGATATCCAAAGAAGCTTCTTTTTAGGCCATGTTCCATCATTTACTAAGCCTTTTTCACTCATTTTTGCCCTTTTTTCATCCTCCATTTCCCTCTAAAAACCCCTTTTATCTTCTCATTTTACCCTCATATTCCTCGAAAAACCTTCAAAATCCCTTTTAAAACTCATAAAAAATCCTGTGTTATGGCTTAAAAACCCTTTTTCTACCTATCGGAACCCCAAAAAACCCTTAAAAAAACCTTCTTTTTGCCTAAAACCGCCCTTTTCTTACACAGGCTCTTAAGCCCCTTTATGGCTTAGCCTCCAGCCCCTTATCTATCATTTAACCTAACTCCCGTGACCTGGCGCTTAAAATCTGAGCCCTCTAGCCCCTTTCTTTTCCGCCCCGGTCCTCTACTCCCCCACAGGACCGCGCTTCTACCTTACGCCCACAGTCCCTTCCTTCTTTCCCTTATTTTCCCTTATCCTTGCCTTATCACTCCACAAATCAATCTTAGTCGTAGATCATAGGCCTCAAGCCTTGATCTAACGACTATTACACCTCCCCTCCTATCCTTTGATCGCCCTACCCATCTCTAACTTTTCACTCTCCGCATAAAATCTCATCATTGATTTATTTAATCCAACGGCCCTGATCAAACCTGAAAACGCAACTCCGTCGGGGCCTACCACCCACTACGCAAAGCGCCCATCCAATCATTGCTTGCTACTTGGCTCCCACCAAAGCTCCCGCCCTCATACCTTTCCCATTGCGCTTCTCTCTTGACCGTTGGATCTGCCCCTCCTCATCCAATGGTCGATATCGCATATCGCGTGAATTTGCCGTCTGGGGTTTAACGATCCAAAATCACGCGATACCGCTGGTTTTGTAAAGGCCACGCGTCCCTTTTTAATTGTATCGCGTTCGATCGAACATAAACTACTTACCACCCATTTGCTGCAGGAAAACCGCCAACGGTTTTCGTAAAACCACTTTGCCCACTTTCGCCCCAAATACAGTTTTTAAACCGGTTTTCGTGGGTTTTTCTCCATGAAACCTCCTCCGCCTCCGCCAACTTCCTAAACATTCAAACCATCCCACGCAGGTTTTTCATAACATGTTTTATTCATTTTTGCAGGTTTTGATAGCAGTTTTTAAGGCTGAAAGCCCTCCTACAGTCCATAAAAGGACAGAGCCAGAAGGTGAAGACCTCCGCGGTCCAAATAGAGGCCAAATCACGCAGAAAAGGGTGAAAGGAGTTGAATTTCAAAATTTAATCGGTGTTGCATGTACATCGATTACACTATAAACCCTCCAAAGCGCCAAAGCCATCTGCACACTCACTGAAGAAACAAATATTAAAGATTGAAGGTTTGAGCTTAAATGTCAAAGGATTAAAGCGCAAAGTTGAAGATCAAAAGGTAAATACACAGTTTAAGGGCAAAAACACAGTTTAAAGGGAAATTCATCAAATATTTAAAGATAAATGGTTAAATACATAAAGATGGAAGATTAAGGAGCTTAACCCGTCAATGAAGACCGAAAGCCAAATAAAGAGGGATATTTGACAGTGAATATAGTCAGCAGATAAATTTCAAAGACTCCGAAGATTATTACAAAGGCCCAAAAGCAATATTAAGGCTTAAATCAAGGTTTAAAAATGATAAAGCAGACAGATCAGCAGAAGAAAGGCTTTAAATGCCAAATATCAGAAGCCTTTACTTCTCTGAAGACCAAAAATGCTACCTGCCAGCTATTTGACCTAAAAGGAAAACAATTTGAATGCACAGTCAGAGATATTTGCCAAAGATAGCTCATAATTTATTGCCAGCCTACCAAAAGCCTCCAAAGTCAACAAAAGTGACTAAATTTGATGAAATTTAACGTAATAATCAATTAGCAGAGTTAAAAAATTTGAAAACTTCTCCATTTGGCCCTTCAGAGGCCAAGAAACATTTACTCTGTATTAATTGAACAGATAGGCCTTTCTTTCACTCCACCTCCTCATTATTCTATAAATACTTCTCTAGAAGACAATATTATGGTTGGTCTTTGAATACTCATTTATTGTAAATAGCTATTGAGGCTGCTGCAACTCTATTTTGTAATAGAAGAAAGATAGGCTGAGATGAGAAGTTTGAAGCTATAAAGACCCACTAGACTTGAAGATTGTAACTGGTTTGGACATCAAATATACAAGCTGATTTATGGGATCCTGGTTTATGTCAATGGTGATGTTTTTATTATTGTAATTGTTATTTTTCTCATGTTTTCCATACTTTCCATCTTCTCTGATAAATAACAGTAAATATAGATTAGGATTTACTATCAAGTACCCTAAATCTCACTAATAAATCTTTACCTTTATGTTTTCTGCTAATTGTGTATTTAAGGATAATTCAATAGAGTGTGATCAGTCAAGGAATGTTGGTGAGCCCTCGTCTTGCTGAGTAAAAATTGAGATTCTGTCCTTGAATGTTCTTGAAAAGTTTGCTACGTAAAGTTGAACTAGGGAAGTTTATGGTTAGCCCCGTCCCCTAGTTTCCTCTCCAACAGTTACTTTGAAAAGTTCCCTTAAGAGTATGTCAAAATCAGGCTAGTTTAAAAGTACTTATCTGATCTTAGGCTACTTTTTATGTTTATCTTAATTGTTTCCCTTTGAGAATATGTTGAAAGCAGGCTAGTTTAAAAGTACTTACCTGATCTTAGGTTGCTTTGTGTCTTTCCTTTGAGTATACTGAAAGCAGGCTAGGTTAAAAGTCCTTACTTGATCTTAAGTTGCTCTTTGTTTTCTTATATGTTTGCTTCTTTCACTACACTTTAACGTTCCATACCATAAATCAACTTGAAGAGATCTGTTGACATAGATGACTTGCCCCATAGACCACTCTTGAAACTTGATGTGCAATTAAATCCTTTTGTGACTCCATAGCCCAATGGATTGATACTGTTTCCCACTTATCCTATCAGCTGAACCATTTTCAACCTACTTACATCTTTACCCCTCAATAGACTTCCTTCATTTTAATGATATTCATCCCAACCAAAACAAACAAAAACCCTTGTGCTTTACAACTAGCCCTTAATATCATATCATAAGCCTTAAAGAAATATCTTTGAAAACACTTATATAGAGAGATCCCTCTATGAATCTAGGAGGGCTAGATCCTAGGATTACAAAGTGGTTTTGATGTTGGCCTCTGCAACATTTTTTCTTGCCAATATTGCAAAATACAGAGACCCTAACGAGAGCGTGTGAACTTACTTCGAGGACCTTTGAGAAACCTTATTTTAGCTTCTGAATATGACACAAAGGCGTAAATAGAAAATTTAGTGACAAATCCACCAAGAATTTTGTCGATCCAGTAATCTACTGCGTAGGTAATCTTATTGCTAGTTTTTTCCAGTTGTTGAACCAACTCAAGAGTCCACTTGGTGACTTCGTCATCCTTCACGTAGGTCTGAAACACAGTGAGCCGAGATAGCCACTCGTGTAGTTTTGTTGCAAAGGATGAAAATAAAATTTTGTGTTGCTCCGTATAAATAAATCTCTGTTCCCACTCTTCAACAAATAATCCCGGGTTCCAATTCTCTTAGATCGCGAAATTGTGCACCTTTCTATCCAACCAATCTTGTAATTCGGGCTTAGTCCAATGCCACAACATCAAATCTCCCTCAAACAGATCCTGGTCCCATCAACAGAACCATTTGTTGGCTTAAGGGTTCCTTACCCAGGTTCAGAGTGGTTTACGCAACCAACAAAACCCTCCAACTACTGGCCCTTCAGCATTGATCTGCTTGCACAAACCAAAGTCTCACCCGAAGTAGTATGGGGGGGTGTTGGAACTAGGTTTCCGCACCCTGAGGGAGGAATATGATGTGGATCTAACCCTTCCCGATCTGATCTGCTCAATATTGTTCTACGCAAGTGCTTTTAAATGCAATTCAGATCTAATTTTAACAACCCTTAATGAAAATGCAGATATCATGCAAACAAAGAGATCTATTCTTATTTATATTTAACTTGAGAGGAACCCTTAACGGAAACTGATATAAATCTTGTGCAATTATATAATTAACTCAGACAAATACGCATCAATAATGTAAACTGCAACAGTTCTATAAGCAAATCAACACATTAACACATAAACAGAGATCATGCAAGTAAAACAGTACTTTCACCAAAACTTCTCTTTATTAGAAGATATTCAATGACTACAATTCTTCTCTTGCACACATAGTCACAGAGTCCTCGCACATAGCCCAAGACTTAGGTCTTTGTGCACACAGCCACAAGAACCTATCTCTACTCAGACTTATCACAAGAACTTGTCCAAAATCACATAAACATCAGATCATTTATGACTCAATGTCTCTCGACTTGACTCTTGCATGCCTTTTTATATGACGTAGACACGCAAAAACCATGGAATAAACCATGGTTTGAGCCCCATGTTTTACCCTTTTACCCAGTACAAAAAGAAGGATTTTTGTCTCGCCCCAAAGCCCCTTGACCTGTGCGTTGCGCTTTAAAAAAATAAAAAAATTATCTTAATATTGACCTTAGGGGACCCTAGCCCAACAGGAATACCCTAGAGAATTCATACACTATCTTTTGTAGGTGTTTGGACCACCTATCCTTCAGAGAAGTTCCACAAAATTTGCATCCATGATACCCTTTTGTTACAATACCTACGAAATTATTGTATACAGGGCACGTTAGCGATCATGAAGATCAAAACAATTGCAGTTAATTAAATTAATATGTGAAACAATATTGTTATGTATATTAAAAAATAAATAAACATGTAATTTACCAAACTAAACTCCTAATCTTGTATAATCATGTGTGGTGTAAATACATATGTCATAAAACATAAAACTCCTCTTTGTTGCAATGGGTTTTGATACATCGTATACATGTATCCCTTCCCATAATTTAATTCATCTACCAATGGTTGTAAGTATACATCCATATTCTTCACTTGTCATCTACCAGGAATGATGAGAGTCAACATAAGATGTTCATTCTTCACGAACAACCATGGCGGGATATTGTTATTGATCACTACTACAGGCCAAACAGAATAGTTGGTGTTTTGAAGGGAATATGGGTTGACGCCATTCATGTCTATGATGAGTCGTATACTTCATACTTCATCCTTGAATTTTTCAGGCCATGAATTCTCTATATGCTTCATGGATATTGAATCTATTGGGATTCACATAACTCTTGACTCACTTCTGTGTGAGAGTGTCATCCCTGCAACATATGTTAGGATATTCTGAAACAAAGGAAATAGTTAAGTATAACTTGGTCTAGCGTATAGTTAGGTAAAATGTGCTTCTTAAATATGTACATTTTTAACTTATAATCCGACGGTCACGATATGTGGTGATCCGACGGGCCATTCTCTCCTCGGTATTACTAACACTTGATTCATGGCTTAACACTCGATTGGTCCATGATCTCTATTTAAAGAGAAAGGAGGGTCATCTTTTCGGTAACCATTTATGAGAGAAGCTTATGTATATTTTCTTTCTTTATATTAATAAATTGCCTAAAGTGGTCGCATTGGCTCAGGTCGTGGATTGTTTCCCTCTTCGAGGGTTTTAACCACGTCAAATAATAGTGTACTAATTTGTGATTTTTTTTTGAGCAGTGACCTTTGGAGTTTGATCTAAGGAACTTACCTTGTAAATTCCTACATGGTATCAGAGCCATTTTGAGGGTTGCATCCATTGTTGATCCAAATCTGAAGTCGGTTTGACTGCATGCGACTGTCGCTTTCTAGATATACTATTTCTGACCACTTTCGAGCCAAGAGAACTACTATGTTGTGTCCATAGCATCTATTACAGTGAGGAACCCCTTTCGTTTCATGTGAAAAGGTTTTTGGTTTCCCAAGTTATGTCATTTTAGATATGGAGGTATAAAGTATCTTTTTTTCAATTATATTTATTAATCCTACTGTTTCTTTCGGTTTATATTTTTTTTATTTCCAGGTATATACCCTCTTCTCTATGTATGCTCTTTGCTCTGCATTGTGTCCGATCTCGGCAAATCAGAAACAAGAAGACGGGATTTTTCTACTACGTATTCTCTTTCCCTGCGTCTTTGTGTGATCTCGGGAAATCAGAAATAGCGAAAAAAAAAAAAAAACGATAGTTTCCAATAAGACTAACCGGAAATCTAATATTCAGCTATAAGGCTTGTATTTTGTTTTTTTTCACCGATTTTGTGTTTTTTGCAGGAAAAATTACGCACATCGAAGAGCCAAAAAAAAACCCTTCCTCCTTTCAAACAATTACAAAATCTTTTTACTAGCTCACTTGGTGTAAAGTTACTTTATGAGAATCGAGGTCTTGGGTTCAAGTCTCTTTGGCAAGCTTCTTTTTCTAAAAAGGAAAAAATTATTAAGTTACTTTTTCTTAAAAAAAAAAAAAATTGGCAAGTTCTTGTTTAAAAAAAAGGTTTTTTTATTTAAAAATCACATATAAAAGTAACATTGTAAAAGTGACTCTCACTTATTTATAAAAGTAGGTCACATAAAGTGTTTTTTTTTTAAGTGAGCTTATTGTATTAAGTTTGGAAAAGGGGGGAATTTTTTTTAAAAGTACATCTTCATCGTCATCTTTCAACCTCTCACGTAATTATTCAGCATCTACTATAACTTTTTTCAAAAAGGCATAACTTCTTCATCTAGAAGCCATTTCAGAGCCGTTTTTTTAACTGGCCTAATTTTTCAAGATCTTTCCATTGGAGCAGTTGGTTTCAACCTTTCAGCTTCGGTTTTTTTTTTAATGGAAAGTGCATGCCCAGTTATTCTTAAAAACACCAATTATTTCCAATGGCTATCCTACATGGCAGACTTACTTAGAAGTAAATGGATTTATAGAATATCCACAAGAAAAGAAACTAAACCTACTGATGGAGATAAAGCCTCTAAATAGGAAAATAAACAAGATCAAGCACGAGGGTTGATAGGAATGTCCATTGCTAAAGATCTTAGATTTCATAACGAAGACATTGACTCCCCTCATGAAGCTATGAAAAAACTAGATATTGTTTTTGGCATTAAAAATGAAATCAAATCCCACCAGCTTGAAAATGAGTTGCTTACTTTGGACCCCAATAATTTCTCCTCTATTGAAGATTTTTTGTCCAAATTCAAGACCCTCAGACTTCTTTTAGAAGGTTTTAAGGTCAAAAAGGAAGATGGTAGCCTTATCTATTCCATTCTTTCTAAGCTTGGCCATGCATACTCTGTATTTGTTTCTACCTTCCATTCCACTAGAGAAGCCCTCATTTCTCAAGGAACAACCTACAAGCCCCCCTCTTTTGATGCCTTTTGTGATTATTTGATAAGAGAACAAAACAAACTCTTATACCTTGGTCTTATTAATACTGGAAACTCTTCTAAGAAAGCCTTAGCAGCACAACAAAACCCATACCAAAATAATCCTAAAAAGAATGGTCCTAAACCAAACAAGGGTCTTAATAAATTTCAGTCGCAAACTGAAAAATCAACTCAAAAAACTGATGAGGAAAATAAAAACAAAGGGAAGGAAACAAATATACATTAAAAATTTTGTAATCGTGATGGCCATGTAGAGTCAAAAAATTTTAAGAAGATGGAAGCTTTGGAAGCAGCAATGAAGAAGCACAACATCAATTTGATGAACTCTTCAACTTCATCTTCAAGAATGGCACTTTCTGCTTGCGGTTGTCAAGAATCAAGATCTGGTTATGCTTTGAATGTATCTTCATCTTCTCATTCTCATGAGTGACTCATTGATTCTGGAGCCTCTTACCACATGGCCAAAAATAAAGACATGTTTTCTTCTTTAAATGATTGTAACACCAAAAATATTTATGTTGGTGATGATAGATCTCTTAGTGTTGTAGCGTCTAGAACCATTCATCTAGATAATGGCCAGTTTAATGATGTATTATGTGTTCCTACCTTGTCCTTCAACCTTCTATCGGTTTATCAAAGAACTCATTCAGGTGAAGGGAAAATAGTAGAATTCTCACCTCATGATGTTGTAATTAAGGACCTCAAAGATCCTAGACATATTTTAGCTACTGACATTATTGATGATTCCACAAGGTTGTGTAATTTTGACAACTTTGGGTCATCATGTCTTCCCTCAGTTTTTTTTTCTCATAACAATGAAGTGAGCAAACTTTTGCATGAGAGATTTGGTCACTTAAACTATCGCTCTCTTCAAATTCTATGTAAATAAAATATAGTGACAGGTCTTCCTATGGTATCTTGTCGAGATGGTATTTGTTCTGGATGTGTAGTACCTAGAAAACATCATCGGGATAGTTTTGACAAACGTGCCTCTTGGCACGCTTCAGCCCCTTTGCAGCTTGTGCACAGTGATTTATGTGGTCCACTTCTTGTTGTTTCTTTCTTTGGCTACAAGTACTTCTTAACTTTCCTTGATGATTTTTCTAGATGCACTTGGGTTTACTTCTTAAAACTCAAGAGTGAATTTTTTAACATGTTCTTGGCCTTTAAGAACTTTGTTGAGAAACAATCTGGACATCACATTCTTAAGCTAAGATCTGACAATGGAGGAGAATATGTTAACAACACATTTATCTACTTTTTTCACTGAGCATGGCATTCAATTGCAACATACTGTTCCATATACTCCACAACAAAATGATGTAGCTAGAAGGAAGAATCACACTCTAAAAGAAATGGCTAATTGTATGCTTCAATCTAAAGGACCTAGTCTTAATTTTTGGGCAGAAGTAATTAACTGTGCAAATTACATAGTAAATCGCACTCCTACTAAGGTTTTAAGGAATATAACTCCAGAAGAAGCGTGGAGCTCAATCAAACCAGATGTAAGTCACTTTCGTGTTTTTGGAAGTGATGCTTGGGCCCATATTCCAGATGTGAAACATAAAGCCTTAGAACCTAAGAGTGAAAAATGCATTTTTGTTGGATATTCTGAAGATGTCAATGGATATAGACTTCTTCAACCAAAATCCAAAAATGAAATCATTAGAATAGATGTAAAATTTTATGAAAATATATCGGCGAGTGTGCCACCTTTGGCCTGCGAGCATGATTCGGCATATGTGCCACCTCTCTCTATCTCTTTTATTTTGACAGCATTCCTTCTAGTTCAGATGATGACAACAAGGATGAAAATCCTCCTCTGCTTCCTCAAGATATTCCTTTAGCTCCATAGCTTCCAAGATGGGTCCGCTCTACTTAGGATGCAGCAGGTTCCCTTGCAAGTGACCCTACAGATCACCGTTGTACAGTTCTCAATTTGAAAGAGCCTCTTCCTTATTGGCTCAAGTTCCAGAAAATCCTGATCCAAACACCTTTGAAGAAGTTGTTGGTCATCCATATTGGGATGAATATATGAATGAAGAATATCGTTCCTTATTAGCAAATGATACTTGGGATCTTGTTCCTCTTCCAAAGGAAAGAAAACATGTCAGATGCAAATGGGTTTACAAAACAAAGTTTGGACCAGATGGAAAAGAGGATAAACATAAAGCTCGTCTTGTTGCTAAAGGATTTTCACAAGTAGAAGGCATTGACTATACTAAAACCTTCTCCCCTATGGAAAAAATGAATTCTATCCACCTTGTTCTTTCCCTTGCTGCCTCCTTTAAATGGGAAGTCCATCAAATGGATGTTAAATTTGCCTTCTTACATGGAGATTTTCATGAAGAAACCTACATGGAACAACCCCCTAGATTTATCCAAAATGACTCTATCCTTGTTTGTCACCTTAGGAAGTCTCTCTATGGTCTCAAATAAGCTCCTCGGGCTTGGTATGCCAAAATGGATAGCTTTCTCTTAGATAATGGCTTTTCTAGGTGTCATTCTAACAGTGATGTCTACACCAAGAAAGTGGATAAGTCCTTCATCATCCTTTTTCTTTATGTTGATGATCTTATCCTTACTAGTAGTGATCCCAACCATATAAACCATATGAAGTCCAACCTCAAAAATAAATTTGAAATGACAGACTTAGGACACTTGCATTATTTCCTTGGTCTTCAAGTCTTGCAATCCAAAGAAGGTATTACCCTTTCTTAGTCCAAGTATGCCTATGATGCCACTTTCACATGGAAGACTGTAAGCGAGCCCCTTCTCCCTTTCAGTCTGGAGTCAAGCTTTCAGTCACTTGTACTTCCCCTAAATTTGATGCTACCTTATACCATCAACTTGTTGGTAAACTTCTGTATCTAACCCATACTCGTCTTGACCTTTCCTTTGTCGTTGGTCTTATTGCTCGTTTTATGCACCAACCTCATGAAAGTCACTGGAAAGCAGCTAAAATAATACTTTGATATATTTGAGGTACATTTTAGTTCAGGATTCATTACAGTGCATGAGCATCTCCATTGTTGATCGGTTTCACTGATTCTGATTGGGCTGGAGACCTTGATGATCGAAAGTCTACTGCAGGTTATGTATTCACTCTTGGTTTAGGACCTATTACATGGTCTTGTAAGAAACAAAGTGCCATCTCTCTTTATTCAGTAGAAGCAGAGTATCGTGGTGCAGTTGAAGCCAACAAAGAGATCCTGACCGAATTTGGTCTTCATTAGCAGCGTCCAACTACACTTTGGTGTGATAATCAAAGTGACATTCAACTATGCAATGATCCAGTTCTGCATCAATGTATGAAACACATTAAGATTCACATACACTTCATCGGAAATCTCATTCATGATCGTTTTCGTGAAGTGCAGTATTTTTCAACCAATGATCAAGTTGTCAATATATTTACAAAGGCTCTCACAAAAGCGAAGTTTACCAAACTTTGATCTATGTTTGGAGTTCAAGAAAGTTATCATCAATGGGGGATAGGCTCTAATGCCTCCTTCCTTCTCCTATTGTGTCACCTTTCTAAATCCTTCAATCTTATCCCAAGTTGTTCTTAAGGGGGGATGTTAGGATATTTTGACACATAGTAAATAGTTAAGTATAACTTGGTCTAGCGTAGAGTTAGGTAAAGTTTGTTTCTTTACTATATACATTTGTAACATATGATTTGACGGTCATGATATGTAGTGATCTGACGGTTCATTCTCTCCTTGATATTACCGACACTTGATCTGTGGCTTAACACTCGATTGGTCCATGATCTCTATTTAAAGAGCATGGAGGGTCATTTGTCCGGTAACTATTTATGATAGAAGCTTATGTAATTTTCTTTCTTTATATCAATAAATTGCCTGAAGTGGCTGTGTTGGCTCAGGTTGTGGACTATTTCCCTCTTCAAGGGTTTTAACCATGTCAAATACTGGTGTATTGATTCGTGATCTGTTTGTGAGCGGTGACCTTTAGTGTTTGATCTAAGGAATTTTCCCTGTAACTTCCTACAACATAGCTAATTATTTTCCATCAAAGAGATTTTGAATCCTTAGGATTATACACATGTGCCTCAATATATTATGAGGAGGACCATGTGATTTACCCTTATTTTTATTTATGGTGCATGCCATGCCCACATTTCAGACATCTCTCTTTTTCTGCATATTCTCCTCTATATTTAATACAATCATCCAATCATGCATGATTTGATATGTACTCAACGCCCAACATTTTCAACAATTTTTTTGCCTCTTCGCAGCTAATGGGAAAGAAATTATTACTCAGAAGAACCTTATATTTGAATAACCTAAAGTTGGTACGAAATATAAATGTACAATGTTAATATTTAATGTTCATAAAATCGACCATTTTTATTTTTTATTGTGTGATAATATTTCTCAAAATATAAGGGACTAGATCATGGTCAATTACCTCAATATTGTCGAGAAACATGCATTCGACATGCCAAACTTTGCTTTCAAGTTGTACAATAACATTGTTGTCCCTAGTTGGGTAGACTTTGAATGGACGTCAGGTCCAAATAGAGGGGTGTTGGAAGCAGACTTCAGGCTTTCAAAAAAGATATCAGTGATATGAAAATCATCCCCTAGCTCATCATTCTGAAATGCATCTATCAACATTGTTTCCATGGCACTCGTATCCCGTAAGTAATCATCCATACTAAACCTCTATTTGATTTCCTCCATTACCAACTTGTGATGAAGAACTACCATTGTTGTATTCATTCCTAATTGGTGAATCTAGACATAGTGGGAATTGAATAGGTGGTTGATTCAACCATTCTTGGTATGGTTCCTCTCCGAGTTTTTCTCTTAATGTAGTTTTCTCTCGATTTGACATTGTAGTGGGGTGCACCAGAAGATGGTGGGTGGGTTGTCCATCGGCACTAGAATCCTAATTTCAAAAAATATTGAACATTAGTACATCAATGATATTATTAAGCACAATGCAATTGGTTTGTTGAAATTACATTATACCAAAAAATTATTACCATCGTTGACCCAGGATTACAGCTAGAAGATGGCATGTTACAATTAGCATGGTAAAGTAGTTTTCCATTTTCATATACCAAATACTTGTGGTATGTTGCTCATGATAAGAGCTTCTGATGTTTTTGAACTAGTGGAATAGTTTCTGCATTTTAATTCGATTCTGAATTAGGATCCTGCAAATTTGAATACATTTTTATTCAAATTGACGTGGATAAAAAAAATAAACTCAATTAGATATTTGAAATATAAATTAAATCTAAACTTACTAGAGATGGAAAGGGAAACTCTGCGAAGGACTTTGAGAAACATGGAACGAGGTGGAATTTGAAAAATTGGTCTTTTCATGTTATGCGATTTTATCCCTGTATTTCAACAAAATCAGCAATATTTTTTTATGTACATTCCTAAAATTAATTTTGAGAACCATATAACCACAATCTGAATTTCAAAATAGTTTTCAAACTATTTTTAAAGAATAAAGCGATTTTAAGTGGAAAATGTATACTATGAAATATTGTAACTCATGTGGATGCATCTTAAAGCATAATTTGAGATGAATATGTCATTTTATGTGAAAATAAAAATTCAGATAACGTTTAAAGCATATTCATGCTCTTATAAAACTAACCACACCAATATGTTTAAATAATAACTGCACTGATGTGTTCAAATAATAACTGCACCGATTTTCAGAATTTCAAAAATAACAAAGGAATTCTATCATATCGTTGCATTAAAAAAAATTAGCGCACTGATAGGTTCTCTTAATCAATGTGCATTACTATTAAACACATTGATGCTTTTTATTATAAAACGCATCGATGTTCTGAAAATAATAATAATAATAGTAATAATAAATAAATGTGATTTTATTTTTTTTCAAATTGAAAAATGAACAGTAATTTACAATTTCAATATTTTCCGAAAATTTCAAGAGAGAGATTTGCAAAAGAGACATATTGGGAGCACCGTGGAGCAACAAAATACTTTGGAACAATAGAACTATTCAGAAGATTCACTCAAAGCCCCGCATAGTAAAAAATTTAAATTTTATTGTTGATTTTACAAATATTTTTTTTTAATTTATGTTAGATTTAATTAAAATTCAGAATAAATAAATAAATAAATAAAATAAAAACCCTACATAGTAAAAATTTTACTATTGATTTTACTATTACATTTTTGTATTATCTATGTTCTTATTTAGATTTAATTAAAATTCAAGAAAAAAATAAAATAAATAAACTAAAACAAAAACACAAAAACAAAAAAAATCAATACTTATCTTAAACCCTTGCTTCTTCTTGTTTATGTGAATGAAAAATTTCACCTTAGGGTTTAACTCCCTCTACCACTTCACAATTAGGGCTTTTCATTTTAGACATTTTAGATTTAATGGATTTGTGTTATTATGTAAGGTGTTTGACAAATAAAGCAACTAAGGCACTTAATAAAGTGGATTCAAACCCTGTCGACCCTATCTATTTTTTTAAAGGTTTTTATTTATCTATGCACTTTATGTAATATATTGCACCGGTACGGCTCTTCCAAATAACATCGTTAAGTCCAAAAAACTTATGTTTATTTTTTTATATTTTCATTTTTTAATATGATGGCGGTGTTTTTATCATTACATATCACACCATTATAATTTAAAGTTATTTAAAAATTTTAAATTTCGTTGTGAGTGCTCAACAATTAAACAACCCAGTGTGTTTACTAAATTAAACACACTGGCAAGTTTATGCACATAACCACATCGGTTAGCAGACCTCTTTTTGGTTGAAAATTATGTCATTTATTTGTAAAATATATTTAATGGTTTCTGTATTGAATGGTACATGTTGTTGTTAGGTCCCCATATTACTAGTGTAGTCCCTTATTGTTATTAGTGTAGCCCCCTTATTTTTATTTTTGTACCCCTATAATGCCCATATTGTTATTATTGTTCCTTACATTATTATTGTTAGGTCGGCTAGGATTATATTGTGACCCCATGGACTCATATATATAGAAGGAGGTTTTTTCATTTGTATCATCCAATAATTGTTCATTTATGTAATGTATTGGAGGTTTGCCCCTCGAAGTGTTTGATTTCTAAGGCGTTGATCTCTTTTTTATTCTATTTTTGGAGTTGGTTTCATAGCATTTGGTATCAGAGCTTTGGATTCTAGGGTTTCATTGCTTCAAATAGGTCATCGTGGAATTTTCGCTATAGCTTGTTTTCTACAAAGGTTCAAAAGCCGAAATTTTTACAGAGTGAAGAATAAATCCTGAGGAATGTCTTGTACAAATTTCAAATCTTGGTTCGCAATATTTTCAGAGATATGATCTATGGAAGTTATGGTTTTTTCGGGCTCCTGAATTTCACCTAAACAAGTCATCATGGAATTTTCGCTATAACTATTTTTCTACAAATGTTCAAAAGCTGAAATTTTATAGAGAGAATTTGAAATCCTGAGGAAATTCCTGTAACAATTTCAGATCTTCGTTCGCAATAGTTTCGGAGATATGATCTGTGGAAGTTTGGGTTTTTTTAGGCTCTCGAATTTCATATCAAAGAGGTGACCTTGGGAAAATAATCATAACTCTCTCTCTAAGCATCGGATTGGAATTCTGTAAAAATTGATCGTAAATACACGGAGTTTAGTTTCTTGTGTATCAATTTCAGAGCCGAAGGAGGAAACAGTGAGACATGGCACGTCGTACAAATGTGCTCTACTGAACCAGTCCATAATTAGGTCATTGTGGGAGATTCGACATAACTTTGTCTTGAAGTATCCAAATCATGTCAGACCTATAGCATTCAAAAGAAGATTCAGAGGGCTACTATAGGACCAAATTTCTGATTTTGAAGATTCGCAATTACAGAGATAATTCAGTTTCAATATCGAGCTCCTTAAAAGCAATAAAAATGTGTGTATTGTTTTTTTTTAAATTGCATAAGTCTTGTTTGAAAAATTAGTTTTAAGTGATTCCAAGGGAATATTGAGCATAGATATCAGTATTGGGTACTAAAATTCCCCCTAAAAATAATTCAATGCCCATTAAGCCCTTAGAATACTATACTATGATTCATGAAGATGAAGAATTGCAACATGATCGATCAAAATTACAAGAGCAAGTGCACCAAATTTCACTCTTGCAAAGAGCAACAAAAAATGAAATGGAAATTTTGAAGAAAGGCATGGAAGCGAAGATGGATGGCTTGAGGAATAATATGGATGGTTTGAAGAAAGGTGTGGAAGCTAAGATGGATGGCATGGAAGCTAGAATGGAAGCTAAGATGGATGACATGGAAGAAAAAATGAAAGATAACATGGAAAACATGAGGAATGATCTAAAAGCAGACATGAAAGGTTTGACAAAGTTGATACAAGAAATGTTTCCTAATGGTGAAAAGATAGTAGAGGAAACTCACGATACAAAAAAAATAAATGTTAATCGTGATTTCATAAACTCTAATGTTGGATGGAAGAACCACCATATTCCAAAGATGGATATGAGGAATTTTGATGGAAAGGATCTCGTAACATGGATACTACAGATGGAGCAATATTTTGATCTCAATAATGTGAAAAACACACAAAAGGTACGCATTACAACTTTACATTTAGAACAAAATACATTTGTATGGTATCAATGGCTTTGCTCCCATAAAAAAATTGTCACTTGGTCAATTTTTACGGAGGAAATGATAGCACATTATGAGGATAAAAAAAGAAACACCTTCTTTAGCCAATTGATAAATCTCAAACAAAAGGGTTAAGTGGTGGAGCACATTGAGGACTTCCAAAAATTGAATATAAGGGTAACTGATATTCTAGAGGAACACAAGATTGATGTCTTCATAGGGACTTTAAAGGATAACATCCAACACGAATTTCGCGTTTGGGAACCTGATTCATTGGAGAAGGCATTCAGGTTGGCAAGAAAAATTGAATGTAAAATTATGGCAACAAGGAAGCCTACCACTCACATCTATAAATATGAAAGTGTTGCTACTCCTAGACTTCCACAAATTACAAGGTTGACACCATAACAATTGGAAGAAAAAGGAGAAAAAGGGCTTTGCTACAATTCTGATAGAAAATACACTAAAAGTCATAAGTGTGCCGAGAAGAAATTATTTTACATAAATTATGAAGAGGAGGAAGAAAACGAACAAGAAACTCCAAAAGAAGAGGATATACACTAGGAACCAACCCTAGAAGAAGAAGAAATGAGTCGGACCATATCATGTAATGTATTGGCAGGAATTACCACTCCTCAAACTCTCAAGATAGAAGGAAATATAAAGAAGAAAAAGGTAATAGTGTTGATTCATTCGGGTAGTACCCATAATTTTATTCATTGTAAGGTAGGCAAGGAATTAAATTGTTTCCTATACCCAGCACTAGAATGTCAAGTGATGGTTGCAAATGGAGGAACTATAAATTTCTCTGGAAAATGCCATAATATCAAGCTAACCATGGGGGAATATGTATTGAACAATCCAATGCTTTCCATTCCAATGGGAGGTGTTGATGTTGTACTAGGGGTACAATAGTTACAATATTTAGGGACGGTAGATTTTAATTTTCAAGAACTTTTCTTGAAAAATTTTTTGGAAGGAAAGGAAATCGAATTATGGGGTATCACAGGGAAGTCGGGAAATATAATAAGCTCTAATGTCATGACAAAGATTCTGAAGAAATAACAACGAGTCATAATTTCACAATTATGCTCACTAGAAGTTCCAACATCAAAATCATTTATTTCTCCGGATCTCCAAAAAGTCTTGGACAATCATTCCAAGGTGTTTGAAACTCCAAAGGACTCCCACCTATTCGTGATCATGATCATGCTATTCATTTGATTCCAGGAATTTTTCTTCCAAACATCAAGCCTTACAGATATCCTTATGTCCAAAAGAGAGAAATTGAACATATGATTGCAGAAATGTTAGAGGTTGGTATAATTCAACCTAGTCAAAGTTCTTTCTTTGCTCCAGTAGTATTGGCGCACAAGAAGGATGGATCATGGAGCAAGTGTCCGAATTATAGTGAGCTCAATAAGCTCACTATTAAATATAAATTTTACATTACTATGATTGATGAATTATTAGATGAATTACATGGCGCAATTTATTTTACCAAGTTGGATTTTCGTTCAAGATATCATCAAATTAGAATGAAGACTGAAGATATTCTAAAAACAGCATTTCGAACTCATGAGGGTAATTATGAATTTTTGGTCATGCCTTTTGGCCTTACCAATGCACCTTCTACATTTCAAGGGTTGATGAATTCAATTTTCAAACCCTTCCTTAGAAAATTTGTGCTAGTATTTTTTGATGACATACTAATATACAATAGGTCTTGAAAGGATCATGTTTAACATGTTGACAGGGTGCTCAAACTATTGGATGAGAAACAATTATATGCAAAAACATCCAAATGTTTATTTGGAGTACAAGAGGTGCAATATCTGGGTTATATTGTATCTCACGAGGGTGTTAAGGTATACCCTAACAAAATTAATGCCATTAAGGAATGGAAAGTCCCCACAACCATAAAGAAATTGCGAGGATTTCTCGGGTTAACAGGGTATTATCGCAAGTTTGTTAAAAATTATGGGAGAATAGTAACACCTCTAACAACATTATTGAATTAAGATGCATTTTTATGGACTCTTGAAGCAACTAAAGCCTTTGAATATTTTAAAGAGACAATGTGCCTAGCACCGGTCTTAGCTATGCCATACTTCACAAAAACCTTTATTGTGGAATGTGATGCCTCGGGAAATGGAATTGGTGTTGTTTTAACGCAAGAAGGAAGACCCATTTCTATTGAAATTCATCCAATCAAAGGAAAGTATTTACAGAAAGCTATTTCTGATAATGAAATGTTGGAAATACTACATGCACTAAAGAAATGGTGACCTTACCTAATGGGAAGGCACTTCAAGGTAAAAACTGATCATGATAGTCTTAAACACTTTTTGGAACAAAGACTATCTTCAGAAAAGCAACAAAAATGGGTCACAAAGATGTTGGGTTATAACTTTGAAATCATCTACAAAAAAGGGAAGCTAAATGCTGTTGTGGATGCACTCTCAAGAAAGGATGAAGAGGTGAAAGCATTGCTTTGTGAAATTTCTATTATCCAACCAGATTGGATAACTGAAGCAAGGGATGAATGGAAGAAGGATGAAGAAGTGTGGACACTCATTCAAAATTTGCAGCAAGATCCTAGTACATCTGATACATTTAGTTGGAAAAATTATTCCTTATGGTACAAATACGCTTATATCTTTGTAAGAATTCCCGACTAAAACAAAATATTCTTTTGGAATTGCACACTTCTCCTTTAGGTGGACACTTAGGATTTTTAAAAACTTACCACAGGGTGAAGAAAAAAAAAATTTGGGATGACCTTAAATCTAATATTCAAAATTTTGTGGCAGAATGTTTGGTTTGCCTACAAAATAAAGTTGAGAAAATTAATACCTCGGGTCTTCTACAACCTTTATCAATTCCAAGGCAATGTTGGAAGGATATTTCAATGGATTTTATCACAGGTTTACCTAAGTCTGAAGGAAATATTGTCATCATGGTGGTAGTTGATAGACTTACCAAGTATGCACACTTTTGTGCATTATCTCATCCATTTAAAGCAAGTACAGTTGCTACTGCATTTATGGAAACAATTCAAAAGCTATATGGAAACCCAAAGATTACGGTGACAGAGATCCCATTTTTACTGGAAATTTTTGGACGGAATTATTTTCTTGTTTGGGTACTCAACTAGCTCATACCTCATCTTATCATCCTCAATCCGATGGTCAAACTGAGATAGTGAACAAATGTTTGGAAGGATATCTTCGTTTTTTTATATTTGATAAACAAACACAATGGGTCAAGTGGTTACCTTTAGCTGAATGGTGGTATAACACTTCCTTCCATACTGCAGCAAAAATGACCCCATTTATGGAACTTTATGGAAATCATCCACCGTCCATCACATCATATTTAAGATAAAATTCTAAGGTAAAAGAAGTGGAAGATCACATCGAGCATCAACAGTAAGTTCTACAACTCTTAAAGGATAACCTAAATTTGGCACAAAATCGAATGAAACAACATGCAGGTCAACATTGCAACGAGAGAAGTTTTGATGTAGGAGACTAGGTATTTTTACGGCTACAACCATACTAACAAATGTCCCTCAAGCAAGCTAAGAAAGATAATAAATTATCGCCAAAATACTATGGTCCTTACAAGGTGTTGCAAAATATTGGTACTATGGCATACAAATTGGAGCTTCCTTCTTCTTCGCGAGTGCATCCAGTTTTCCATGTTTCATGCTTAAAGAAGTTTATAGGTGAAAAACTTCTAGTTCAAACAATATTGCTAGAACTTGATGAGGAAGGAAAAATCATATTGGAACCTGAAACAGTCACGGAAACAAGAACTCGACAGCTACGAAATCGATCAATTTCAAAGTATCTCATCAAGTGGTAGAACTTACCCACTGAATATTCTACATGGGAGGATGAGTATTTTATACAGAAGCATCCAGAGCTACTCAAGCGTTGAGGACAACAATTTTTTGAAGGAGAGGGGCATGTTAGGTCCCCATATTACTAGTGTAGTCTCTTATTTTTATTAATTTAGCCCCCTTATTTTTATTGGTGTACCCCTGTAACCCCCATATTTTTATTATTGTTCCCTTACATTATTATTGTTATGTCGGCTAGGAATATATTGTGACCCCATGGACGCCTATATATAGGAGGTTTTATCATTTGTATCATCCAAGAATTGTTCATTTATGTGATGTATTGGAGGTTGCCCCCTCGAAGTAGCTGATTTCTAAGGCGTTTATCTCTCTTTTCTTCTATTTTGGAGTTGGTTCCATAACAGTTGTATATTAATAAAAAAATGTTTGAGAAGTTGTCAAGTAACAAAAATATTGATGGACACAATGATAACACATCCAAAAAAACCACGTAAATTCTTTACAAAATAAATATGTTTGAACTATATGTAAGTTTAACTAATATGTATTGGTTATTGTGTGTTATGCAGAACCACAAAATTAGGAAGCTCGATAAGATTATTTTTTAACTAAGTGTAGAAGAGCATAAAAGCTGGAGAAAATTGGTCCTTAGCTCATCTGGAGTGGTGTTGGATGTTAATGAATGGGGGGGAACATTTACAAAGCTATGAGGAATATAATGGAATGAACATATAGACGTACTTTCCACTTATAATACAGAAATCAATCCAATGATTCTAATAACCAATTTATATTTAAACTACAAGAAGTGTTTCCAGAGCAATGGTCAATGAAACCTATCAGACTTGAGATAGCAAAAACATACAACAACAACAAAAAATTATTCAAAAAGTAATATTCCTAATTAAAAAAAATCTATGTATATATTACTATAAAACATTCATTTATTAATATCAATTTTTGTATATTTAGTTTTCATATATCAATATAAAAATAGTTTATTACTTTTTCACGAAGATTATGAAAATATCAAAGGATCAGTGAGTTGATATCTGAAACATGTATGTAGGAATGTCCAAAAAAATGTTCAAGGAAATGGTCAAAGAAATGGACATAATTGCATCGCAAGAGGAGCCATCTTAATAACAATGTGCTTCAAATGTATGTAATCATTGATTTTTTCTATTAGGTACATATAAACAAATAATTTAGCATTAAATATTAACATTATTTTCTTGCAAAAATAAAAAAACAAAATGGAACGCATTCGGCGCATAATACATGATGACAAAGAATAAAAGGGTTGATATCAAAATTTGTGATTAATTGTTAATATTTCCTTGTAACAACTTAAGATTTCATTTTTGTATATTTTAAGATGTTTTACAGCAACCATTCCTGAACGTCTTCAAATAAGTGTTAACATACAAAAAGGAGTCATCAGAAGAATTGAATGACATTGAGTTAAATATGGGTTGTGAGTATATGTTGGCATATTGAAAAATAATTGTGGAATTTGTAAGTATCTATGTTGTTTTACTTCTCTAAGTTTATAATTAATAGAAGAAAAAAATATTTTATATTAAATATAATATTTATTATAGGGTATAAAACTTGCAAGAAACAAAATACGCAACTACACCAACAAAAGAGTTGTTGAAGGCATGAGATTTGGTTTTCAAAGAATGTGTATAATTCAGGACTCAATTCTTGCTATGGTACATTGTTTTTAGATTTACATTGATGTATATTATTTATTTCAATTTGCATTATTCTCACCAATGTAGATACACTCATTACACTTTATTTTTATGTTTGTAGATGGAACTTGAAGAAGACGAAAACAATTGGTGCAATCAACAAAATATTTGTCCAAATAACCCAATTCATAGAAGTAGTTCGAGCACTGATAGCATTTTCGATGAAGAATGATGGTATATTTTGACATCAATGCAAGACGTTGTATAGTTGAAATAATTCTCTGTGAAAATCAAATATTTTGTTTAATGTAATGGACATAGTGTCCCAATTGAAAGACAAGAGGTTACCAATAACTATCTCATTTTGTATGACAAAGAGTCTCTTATTAATATATAATAAAATACATTTTAATTTATTCTATTGTGTTGTCCAATGTTGCTACGAAATGTTGCACCATTGATTAAATATATGGATGATTAAATATTATAATGAAGAGATGTGAAATCTGATGATATAACACATTAATCCAAATATCAAATACAAATGCACTAATCAAAATTTAATTTATATGAATAATGTTATAAGATATATGTCTATTTTTCGATGAATAATGGATTTAAAGAATCACAATAATTGCATCGTCATAGGTCAATGTTTCTAAAAAGGAGAAAATGGATATGAGGACATCATATATTAATGCGCACTGCTCTGAATACGAGTTTTTCAGCAATGATATTTACAATAATAAAAACTAGTATCCCAGTGTGTTTGTAAAATAAATACGCACTGTGAAGATATACATTTCATGAACTGGTGTGATTCACATTTAATGCACTGATGCATCGTTACTTTTAACGCATCGGTGTGTTAGATTACATAAAATCACCCCCACTACAAGATTTTTTTTGCCTGCCCCGGTTCTTTTTGTGAAAAGTATAGCATTGGGGCTTTTGCAAACACATAAGCATTGGGCCGTTATACTTTTGAAACATCGATGTTGTTTATACAACTCATCAGCAATGGTACATTTTTACGCATAAATACCCAGTGCATTGGAGAAGATAAGAGCATCGGAGCTACAATATTTTTTTTCCTACCTTGGTGCCCTTCTTGAAAAGTACTACCCATGGAAATTTTGGAAGATATAAGCATCAGGGCAGTATACTTTTCAGGCATTGGTTTTGTTTGCATTCAATGCCCCAATGCATGGTATCATAGATTGTATGATCCAATGCATATTTATTATTAAATCACTTTTGCTTTTAGAAATTTAACGTATTAGTGCTCCAAATGTTTGTTTCCAATCCCCGTGCTTTTATTTAAATTTACAGCGTCAGTGTTTTTTTATTAGTAGTGCACTAGTGCGATTTTTCCAGTAAGCGCAGCACTAAGAAAACATCTTCTAAAACCTATGGTTGCCCATATTTTTTGTTGTGATGAAGTTTTGTTATCATCTCTGCTAAAACATTAGCTACCACAAATGGATGTTGTAGCAGAGCTTTTTTTACATTTATTTTAATTTTATAACACTAAAAATATCTATTATAACCTTTGCTAAAAGGTATTTACCTTGTAGTGTGGGACCTCTCAAATAAGCTCTTTGTGATACCTTGATATTTCTTAAAGGCTCTTTGCTCCATTGAAGTGACCTAACAAATACTTTCATGAGACCTAGGGTTTTAAGAATTATCATGGACAAAGACACTCTCAAGGTCAAGGCAAGAAGGAGAAAGGATTACTTATTATTTATTCCAATGAATAATATGCTCATACAACCTTTAAAGAAGTCCCCAAACCAAGAAGATACAAGCTAGATGTTTCCCTTCTAGGGTACACCTACGGTACAAGATTTTATGGTTGAAAAACTGTCATAAATATACCAAACTTGGAAGTCTGCTAGACATGACCTTAAGGAAGAGCCTTATGCTCACGGAATCTCAAAATTCCATCTCTAGAAGATTTCGCTTTCAGATGCCCTAGTCTAGCTTTCCAAGAGGAAGGGGACCAAACTTACGAGAAACATCTATGGCGAAAATGAAGTCTGATCACCAATTATATCGGGCCAATTCCTTCTTCCGTGGGCTAATGGAGTCCTAGATGTGTTAGAATGGCCAAATTTGTCCTCAATGAGGTCAAAAGTCGATGTCATAACTACCAACTTCAACAATTACCTACTATTATAATATGGAGTTTCGTGAATAAAAATAGAATTTCATCACTAGGAACATTCATTGCATGTTATATCATGAGTGACATATGCAAGAACCAACCAAATAGCTTCCAAGAATTTCTTCAACAAAATAAAGGCACAATAGCATTTAAATTAGTTGCAACAATTACATACAATAGACATTTTCAAGATAAAAATTCAATCAACAAAAGAAATTACAAGATAATCATGCAATATATCTATCCATACCCAAGAAGTAGCTCCAATACAAGATCAAAAATCAACTCCAAATATCGTAGTGTATCCAAGATACTCCACAAGATCACCAAAGAAAAAGTGTGAATTAGCTAAAAAGGTTGAAATCCCAAGTGTGAGGATGATCTCTCACAAATGAATGTGAGTTCTATTTATATGAGACCTTAGAGGCTGAATTATTAGCCTAACGTACCCTAACAATTTGAAAACTTGCAAAATACAAGCCTTGGTGACAAGTTGATGAAGTATCTTTCATAAATTATGAATTAGCCATCCAAATGCTAGCCAAATTGATGATGGCATGCTGATGTAGGGTCATTGGAGAGCCACGTTGAGTCCTCTTTGTGCCAAAATGTGAGAGAGGGCTATATAAATCTCGAACAAGGGGGTGGCCCTTTAATCTTAGGGTAAATGCATGAATATGGGTTACACTTTTTGGCAAACACAGGTTGGGAGGGAGAAAAAAAGAAGCTCCATTGAGCAATAGTTTAGCCTTTGATCGAGCTGTTTGAGGGCTTAAAAATAAACCCTCGATCAAGTTCCTATATAATCCATAGTTACATTTGAGCTCAATTGAGCTACATGCTTGATCAGGCTATTTTTTTTAAATTCCTGCTAAAAACACAATGGTGAGTTAATGGTTTGAAGAACTCGGTCGAGCTATAGCTCGATCAAGACCTTGTTTAACCATGTCAAGAGCTCGATTTAGGGTTTGTTAAGCCTCAATCAAGATTTTTAAGTGCTCGATCGAGCTGTTGAGGGCCTAAAAAAGGGGGTTTTAGCTCTCCTTCTATAGATTTCTCTACAACACCATTTTGTTCCCTAATGGACTTGAGGAAGAATTTGTCCTTAAGTGGTGGAGTCGATCATGTTGGATTCATGAACGAATCCTCTATCCAATGGCATATGAGTTTAAAATTTTCAAAGTCATATGATATTCTTCTTCTAATTTCTTTTAAACATAATGCTTGAAATTTTTTTGGATAGTTTCAAAGGGGTTGAATAAAAAATCAATAACATAATATATACAAAACAAAAAAAATTCAAAAAATACAAATATTTTCATTTACAGGTTCTCTTCAAAGGGGTACTATTAATTTTTGAATTTATATAAATAGTAGAAAAAAATATATTTGTGAACACATGTCTGCAAAATGCAATTGAAATATTACTTCGCCAACTTCGAAAAATAATAAAAAATATAATGTCACATCAAAAAATAAAGTTTTACTATGCATAACTTAGTTATCTTTGTGTAGATCAAGCTTATATACACACACACACACAAACGCACACATTTTATACTAAGTTATACTATGTGAAAACACACATACCTCTTAAGAAGTGCAAAATTTTGCAAGGACAAACTTTTTATTTAATGGAAAATTGACAAATTATATGACACTAAAATGTTTTGCAAAAAATATCATTAGGACAACAACATAATTCTCCACAAATTGTTTTTTTACTCAGAATCAAAATTCACAATGCTTATATGAATTTTGAGAGCTTCAATTTGATAAGAGTAAAATTTTGAAATTTCATTGTCACATTTGGCCCAAAAGTGTAGCCCATCTTCATGCATTCACTCCTACATGCAATTCATCATGTGGAGCCCCAAAGTGGGTGTGGGGCACAAATGTTGGTCTTATGGGTCTCATGATGATAGAATAGCATGTATAATGCTCCAAATGAGGGCTCTTATGATGGTGCCTTCCCGCCCATGTCTCAAGGGTGAGACAAACCTCCTCTGGGCTTTGGATAATATGTCATAATATGTTAAGTTGGTTGGGGCACACTAGTCCAATTGCATCATCTCACAAATAATGTGGAGCAATGAACAAACTATTAAGGATATTGAAGGTTTCCATGGCATGAAATGATGCTCTAAAGCATGACGGGGTTCCATGGCTCTCAATGCTTCCTCTAGGGTTGTCAATATGATCCTAAGGTGGGCTTGGGCCCCAATTAAATTGCCTAGCCCATGATGAAACCATTTGTTAATTACAAATAAGATCCAATGTGCTTCCTCACCATCAGGTATAATAATTCATTAGTTCATCTAATTGAATTGAACTTGTTAATCAAGGGCACATTGAGACTTCATAGTGGGCTTCCCTTCCAAATTTGGGGCTTTAAGCTTGCACTAGAGAATTTGGCGGAAATTCCGACGGCCAATTCGTCGTTATTCCGACACATAGTCGTCGCAGGAGCGACAGTTCGCGGGCGGACAAACCGTGGTTTGTCCTGCCGTCGCCGTTCCGACGCACGTAAAAAGTGTCGCACTATCGACACTTCTTCCGTCGTTCCGAAAAGGCGTCACTCTTCCGACGTCTCACAAACCGTCGCGCCTCCGACGTTTGTAAACTGTCGCACTTCCAATGAAATGTGGTTCGACGTTTTGAACGTCGCTCTTCCGACGCTTGTGAGCCGTCGCAATTCCGACCCAATTTTGTCCGACGTTTGGACATCGCTCTTCCGACGCTTGTAAACCGTCGCAATTCCGACTAAACGTGGTCCGACGTTTTTGACGTCGCTCTTCCGACGCTTGTAAACTGTCGCAATTCCGACTAAACGTGGTCCGTTTGACGTCAATTTTCCGACGATAAAAGATGTCACTAAATGTCGTCGTCAATTAGGGTCTGACGTTTGGAACGCCGCTTCTTCCGATTGCCATTGTCTCTTTTCGACGCTGGTTTCTATTCAGCCTGACGTTTATGGGCATGCCTGTGAGACCCATCTAAGGTTCAATTTTTAAAAAAAAAATTAAAATTTTAAAAGATGAGAAACGCTGTTTTGAAGATATTATATGAAGTAAAACAGTCCATGAAAGTGAAATAGCAGTATGTAGAATAGTAAAGCAACAGATAGAGTACCGACGTCCATTGTTCCAAATACAAATTAAAGTACCCAAAACCCTACAACAGTGAAGTAAAACAATCCATGAAAGTGAAATAGCAGTATGTAGAATAGTAAAGCAACAGATAGAGTACCGAAGTCCATTGTTCCAAATACAAATTAAAGTACCCAAAACCCTACAACAGTGAAGTAAAACAGTCCATGAAAGTGAAATAGCAGTATGTAGAATAGTAAAGCAACAGATAGAGTACCGGCGTCCATTGTTCCAAATACAAATTAAAGTACCCAAAACCCTACAACAGTGAAGTAAAACAGTCCATGAAAGTGAAATAGCAGTATGTAGAATAGTAAAGCAACAGATAAAGTACCGACGTCCATTGTTCCAAATACAAATTAAAGTACCCAAAATCCTTGAACAGAGAAAAACGCTAATCATGTGAGGAGTGTGATATGTCCAAAATATAAAAAGACCATCAGACCATATCAATAAACCAGCAACATAGACCGACATCGCTAGTTTTGAAGGCAGAGTGATAAACATTAATCATTTTTTTTTCACAAGAGAAAAAACGTTGTTTTGAATATATTATATGAAGTAAAACAGTCCATGAAGTCATTACATTTTCACATCTGAAGATTGGAACCCAAATATCCATCCAGAAAAGTGGAAGTCCCACCCCAGACAGTGATAGAAAAATACCCCATGTCACATACAGCGACTTGATATAAAACCCAGTAACGGTCCACATGGAGATTATCGACAATCTGAGAAAGCATCCAAATATGCCCAAGGCATCTATAAGAAAGTGAGATAGCAGTATGTAGAATAGTAAAGCAACAGATAGAGTACGTACTGACGTCCATTGTTCCAAATACAAATTAAAGTACCCAAAATCCTTGAACAGAGAAAAACGCTAATCATGTGAGAGTGTGATATGTCCAAAATATAAAAAGACCATCAGACCATATCAATAAACCAGCAACATAGACCAGCATCGCTAGTTTTGAAGGCAGAGTGATAAACATTAATCATTTTTTTCACAAGAGAAAAAACGTTGTTTTGAATATATTATATGAAGTAAAACAGTCCATGAAGTCATTACATTTTCACATCTGAAGATTGGAACCCAAATATCCATCTAGAAAAGTGGAAGTCCCACCCCAGACAATGATAGAAAAATACCCCATGTCACATACGGGGACATGATATAAAATCCAGTAACGGTCCACATGGAGATTATCGACAATCTGAGAAAGCATTCAAATATGCCCGAGGCATCTATAAGAAAGTGAAATAGTAGTATGTAGAACAGTAAAGCAACAGATAGAGTACCGACATCCATTGTTCCAAATACAAATTAAAGTACCCAAAATCCTTGAACAGATCAAGAAAAACGCTAATCATGTGAGAATTCAAAGTAAATTTAATCTATTAGCATTGCGAATAAAATTACATCGAAGTCAAAAACATTGCCTGGCCATACTCATGGCAAATTTGTCATCAAAAAATCAAAAAATTAAGAAGACTGCCCTCATACGGGGAAACCAGTCTTGAACGTTGTTGAGGAGGTAAATCCCTCTGCGGACAGAGGCGATCCCTACTAGCCCAGCAGGGGTCTAGCAACAAACAAACAATGCTATGACGCAAGCTCCTAGTTACGAAATGAAAGACTTGGGATAAGAGCCTACCTGGATTCCAACGCTAGATCTGAAGAAGAAGATGTCCCCGTCCTTCAGCCTTGGCAGATCACAATCCTTCCACGATCTCCGTGGATGAACACCTGCACACAGAAGAAACGAACAGATACATGCATAGGAACCAGCATACGTAACTAAACATCGGTCATAAAAGATATTACTCGCATTAACATGATAGAAAAAGGAGTGGAACCATAATCATAGTCATCTATTAAAGTGATAAACGAATAGAAGTTACAACCAAGTTCTGACGTCGCAGCTTCCTTCGAACGGGTCTCCGGTTGTCCACGTCTCGCAAAGCTCGCCAAGGAAAGGAAACCTCTCCAGAGTCTCGTAACAATGGTCTCCTCGCTTGAATGGGCCTTAAGGGAAAGAAGGGATTCTTTACAGCACAAAGGCACTTGGGAATAGGGAGATGCAAAGCTTCAGCACTTCAAGACTAGCTTGCCATGGATCTGAGCAAGCTTTTATAGATGGGGAAGGAGGGAGTTGGGATCCCTATTATTATGGGATTGGCCCTATCAACAAGGAAGGTTCCATAGAAGGTGGCAAAACTACTTCCCTTCCATAGAACTCCCGTGGCCAAACTTCCCAACTCAAGATAGGCAGTGGTTGTGAGTTTGTTTGAACTCAACTTCCGCCATCCATATATAAAAAACAGTCCCTAAAATGGGTGGCGCGATTGCTGCTCTATGACAGAGCGCCAAGTGGCGTGACCTCTTTACAGGATTTCCCTGAGTGGCGCGAGTACTGAACTGTCTACCCGCGCCAATGCAAAAAGAGCTGTTTTTCATGGATTTTGCAAGGAGATGTCTCAAAGGGAAATGAAGCTCATACTCAGAGGGATGCAATGATGATGTTTTCAGTGCATGACAGTGTTCACAGGTCACGTTATGGGTCCTCCATTGTGCGGGACGGGGAATGGTAGGGACGGTGACAAATTACTGTGTAACAGATGCCCCCCAAAGCATGAGGCCCGAGAGAGAGAGGGGTGAAATGCTTTACGAGAACATGTCCAACTGAAGGCCCGCCGTCGGAAAACCTGCACAGACAGATACAACTGATATCTCAAGTACATGATGTATATATATGGTATGGACGCAGCCATCCGAACAAAGTATGCTATAATCCGGATCCAGGGTATGGGCGCAGCCATCCAACTAAGATCAAACAAATAGACTCAGGTATGGTCGCAGCCATCCAATCAGTGAGTCATGTACATAATGATAATAATCCACAATCGCAGCCTGGATTACAACAGACACAATCCATGGTCTTGCGCTCCATCTCGACCCAAACAAGTACAAGTTCTAGCATGCGAATGTGTGAGCTGATGTCGAACATGCAAGAACATCGTCTGATTACCAGCCAATGATGAAAGTCGTTAACAGACGCGAGAGAAACCACCAATAATGACAATGGTCCTCAAGGTACTACAGGTACAATCTACGGCGTGTGAATAAATGAGCTGACGTCGAACACCCGCGGAATCATTCGATCGGAAGTCAATGATGTAAACTTCACGTCGAATGCGACGAACCTGCCATTGAGGCATGCAGGCTCCAAGGTACCATCAGGAGTCTCTAGACCAACTTCCGGGATAATGAGTTGAAGTCGACAGGAAGTGACCTTGATCGAAGGTGGGCCATAATGATTCCCACATCATCGACACGAGACAGAGGAACATAATGTTTTGTTGTGAATCGGGGCCATATGAGAAACAGAGGAAGGTTGATATTCGCAGAGGCCAACTTCTATTGAACATATAAATGGCACGACAATGGACTTGGCAGTATTTGACGTCAACGGATCAAAGGTCATGGCGACGAGGTAGTGAACAGATGAGAGGTCAAAAGAGATTACCCAAACCCATGGAAGCAAAGTGAAGCAACGAGATGAGATGTCCCCAACCCGACACGAATGCAGACAAGTGCCATGTTCAAGAGCGACATACCGCCGACGACAACGACGATGGTTCCATTTTTTCCCCCACCATTTCTGGCGAGTACCCCAATTATTTTTGATAACAAGCTTGAAGGGGATAGCATCTGCTTGTGATATAAGTCCGCCCTTCGGGCGAATCCATCCTAGTGCATTTAACGAGTCCTAGGAAGGAGAAACTCGGAGAACGTCATTTCGACGGAATCCAATGTCATCAGGGTTTAACGAGTCCGACAAAGGAAGAACTCGGCGTCTTTTCATGTTTAGAGAGTTTGAAAAGACAGCGGAAAAGAAAACTCCACAGGTCCCTTTTCGTAAATAGTTCCCCATATCCGAAAAGGTAGAAAACAATATCCGGGAAAACCTCCTAGTCGCGATAGGCTAGGGTATTCCTTTTTCGTAATCAATCCATCCCAGCCCGAAAAAAGGGTTAAACTTATACTGGGTGGATGTCGATTCGTGTCCATTTTAACGAGATCGAAACGACAAGGGCCTCGGCGATCTTTTCATATTTAGAGAGTCAGAAAAGAGCTGAAAGATGACTCCAGAGTGACTTTTTCGTGTATTTACCGAGTCCGAAAAAGTATAAAATACAACTCGTCTCCACCTTTTAAGTCGCAAAAAACCTGTCACTGCACATACCCAACAAGCGTAAAATACATGCAAATATTTTGACAAAAAATAACTTTTAAAGCTCATTTTAACGTCGAAAAGTTATAAATATGTCTAATTGGTAAAAAATAAAATTACTTTTTACTATTTACCTTGTGGAGAGCAACAGTGGTCCATTTGGAGCAGAATCTTCTGACAGTGATTGCGACCAATCCAGGCAACCATTCAGCGTCTCGTCTGTGACAGGTAAGAGGCGCTCTTTTTCTCTTTCTTTCCATGCATTTTTTAATGATTTCCCCTTAGAAATCAGCTCTGTAAGGGCACCTTTGAAATTTTAGGGCCGGGCCAAGTGGCGCGGGGATCGGGCACGGACCCGCGCCACTGAGCTCTTTTTACCAAAGGGCCCGCGCCATATGGCGCGACTGTCAGCAAAACAGTCGCGCCAGCGGCGGAACCCAAATTTCCGCCTAAAATTCCGCTATTTATGCCAAATTTCTTGAATTTTGAAGCTCACAAAAGATCTAATTAGGGGCTTTGGACCATGTGAATGTAGATAAACAGTCAGAATGGCAATCGAATGGAAGGAACGAGAACACGGAGATGAGGACGAAGAGGCCATGCAAAGCCAAGCATGTATGAATGCTCTGAGAGACTGTGGCTTAAAAAAGTTCTTCCTCACGCCATGCTTACGAGCTCAGCCTGAGCTCCTCCAATATCTAATCAACCTCTGGGATGAAAATGACCAAGTATTCAGAATACGAGACCAGGTGCTGGAATTGGAGGTCACTGACATTTATTTCGTTACTGGATTATCCCGCAAGGGTCCAATCCCTGTACTGACTGGGAGCAGACCATCAGGGGAAAAGATGGAAGAAGTAATGGCGCGGGTGTGCCGTGGGGCACAAACAGGAACAGGGAGTAAGAAGGTATACATCTCAACCATCCCTGATCTAGCACTGAGAGTTGTACTCCACACCATTACGCGGGCTGCTGGATCGCAGGCACCGCACGAGGCTACAAAAACTCAACTCTTACTGGCCTCAGAATGCATGGGTCCCCGACTGTATGATTGGGCAACAGCCGTCACGATCAACATGAAAAGGCAGCTCACCAAGTGTAAACAGGGGAGACTGAAGCAGTTCGGCTATGGTTCCATCCTGGTATCGTTCATTCTGGAACGCATACCAACCTTCCAGGGCCAAGAGGCCCATGTGGCGAGTCCGGTACCACGAGAGCCGAGAATGGCTCGCTGGGCAGCACTGATGCCCAGATCTGGAGGCGGGCAACAGATGTCCTGGAAGCCCGAGTTCTTTAGGTGGCTACGGCGCCAACTGATCGTTGTGGAAGATTGGCCCTATTCGGGAACTGACTTTACAAGGGACCCAGATCTCCCGCTACCAGAAGGAGACGACTGGGAGGAAGAGCTGGGTAAGACCTCATATTTTGATTTTATGTTTATATGTTTTTTTTTGTTAATACACACTTGTCTTAACACAATTATATATGCATGCAGATGTAGGACCTGAGAGACCAGCCGGGATGTCTCCTATCTTCCGGAGGACACAACTCGCCCCTGAGATCCAGGGGGAAGGTCCCGGAGGAGAGGCACTGGTTCAGAACCTCGAGGGGATCGTCCATGGGATCCCAGACTATGCCCGACTGTCAGATGTACCGATGGAGTACCAGCGCCATATGGTGGGAGTTCCAAACCGACTCCACCGAATCCTGAGGCGGCTAGTGCATGCAGTGACGTGCTATCATGAGCACCATGCTGATTAGTCTCTAGGATTTAGCCACACCTATTTTTTGAGAGACACAGTGTCTCCGGATGTATTAAGACAATTATGTATATTTTTTGAGTTTTATGCGACACACTTCTATGTAAACATTTCGATATCTATATATATGCATATCTATTTCTAGATGAGTCTTCTTTACATGTGATGATGTTTTTATATGTCATGCGAATGTCTAATACAAATGTAATCTAATGTATCAGTTACATAACAAACGACCCAATGCGAAATGTATTCACACAATGTATCTAATCACACATTTCATTTTTACGCAAGCTTAATAGCACACATGAACACACACATATGCAAACTATGCTTGAAATGAGTTTTATTTTTACGCAAGCTTAAAACACAAACTATGCTTGATAATAAGAAAGACGGGCATGCCCCCCAGCATGTTGTCTCAAATCGAGGCACATGCCCCCCAAGCTTCACTCGATTGAAAATGGAGTGAAGATTGAACACACACGAGATTTGAGCTGAAACTGACAAAACTCGAATTGAATATGCTTGTGTTTCATTATTTTAACGAGGTTGACACAGTTAAAAGAACTATCCTCGAACAGCTTGTTTCATTGTTTTTAGGAGCTTGACACAAGTGGAGGAACCATGCTCCAAGATCCTAGTTTCATTTTTTAAAGAGCTTGACCCAGGGAGGAAACCATGCTCTAACCGACTTACATCAAAATGGACAAGAAGGCGGTGCTTCCAAGAGTTCCACTCCTAATGGAAGGGAAACATCCTGGAAGTCAGGACCCAATGCCCCCAGCACATTATGCACTACGGCATCATCACTGAGCACAGGCACGGGGTAAGTAGCCACATAGTTGACCTGCGGTGGGGCAGAGACAACAGGTGGATAAAAACCAGGAGGGGGTGATGGCGGACCAGTTGCCACATTAGGACCAAAGAATGACAGCTGATCAATGGTCACGATCCTTCCTTCATGCGGAAAACAGGCCACACGAAAGAGGGAGGAGATGAGTGCTCCCATGGCATAGGTGTAATCGCGCCCCAAAAGCAGATTGAAATCCAAGGGGCCTGGAACGACCATCACGTCCATATGGACGGTTTTGCCTCCCAAAGTAACAGGTAACCTTGGAAGGATCCCCAACGGTTGACTCGTCCTTCTATTGAATGTCAACAGATTCTGCGTAACAGGCGCAAGCGGCGGCGAACCAAAAGCTTGCCAGGTAGTTGAAGACAGAATACTAACAGACGCACCTTCGTCTATAATGGTGTTGGGTACAACCAGACCAAGAGCCTGTACTGTGATCTCGAAAGGCACATAAGACGGAAGGCGAAATCCTGCAAATCGATTCCAGTTAAAGGAAGCGACCAAACTACTCGGAGGGGCTACCATCGACGCGCGAAGGTCTTCCCCTGATGTTACGGTAGAAGAAGCCTCCTCCATGACCTCCATCTCGAAGGCGGGAGGAATATCCTCCGTAGCCTCCATCATGGGAGGCGGAGGAGGGGCTTCTTGAAGTACAGGGACAGGAGAATCTTTCTCCAAGTCTGAAGAATCTGAAGAGATCAGAAGGACATGGGGGGTGTGAGGTCCACTCTCGACAGAAAAGACCTGGTGCACCGTGGACGGGGCCAGTTCAACCGATCCCACGACCAATGGTTGGTCAGGGATGGATTCGTGAATTTGAATTTCTGGGGGAGTGGGATCGACCAAGGATAACTCTTGACCAATCATGGGATCATCTGGCGGAGGACTCGAAGAAAGCCGATTATAACCAGGTGGAAGGCGTGGTGTAGAACTGGTTGGGTTGTCCAAAACTAGTTTGGCTTCATCCATATAAGGACAAAGGTGAATGGCATGGTGCCCTTCACACAACTTGCAGGGATTGGTGATCTTACCCTGCTTCTTAGGAGTCTTATCAGTACCAGATGAATACGTGCCCCCAACCTGGCTCCCGGAAGTCAAAGGCAACGGCGGTCGGCCGTCGGACCATGTTTCGAGCACCTTGGGAATGCCAGGGCAGTCTCGAAGCAAATGATCTCCCGCGCACAACATGCATGGGAACTTGACTTTCCGCGGAGGATCGGAGGGCCTATCAAGATGAGATTTCTCATGGACAGTAGCTGTACATTTAGCCTCTCGCTTATCAGACTTCTTCTTCTTCGTCTTCTTCTTCTTCTTAGCCACCTGGTTACTCGAATCCAGACTTTCACCAGGCGAAGTAGAAGATGAGGACGCAGAAACAGGCGAAGAAGGGGAGAGGTCCACCTTGGAATCAACATGATGTTGTTCCGTCGGAGGAACTGACTGAACAGTAACGGAGTTATTCGGGACAACAGAGGTTGAGAACAACCAAACAAGCAACCCAACAGTTAACCTGGGAAGGGACAACGTCGCCATGTAAGGAGCACCAACATTTCCAAAAGGAGAAAAATGACCAGGATTCCCTTCTGAGGGGATTCCTTGGTTGGTGAACTCTGAAAAAGTTGCCATCAAACTCAAAACCACACACAGGCTGAAAACGAGTTAAGGGCACACGATCAAACGGTCAACAAGCAATATCTAAGCAGGCGTGTAATCGTGGGTGATTAATTTTACCACATTGGAAAGTAAGAAGTTCTACCGTTTCATGTTTCAAGAGTCGAGAAACGATAAAAAGATGACTCTATCTCTTTCAGAGTTGACACAAGCGTGAAAGGACAAGCGCTTGACGGTCTTTTCAAGTTTAGGGAGTCAGAAAAGACCAAATGACTGCTCAGGAAAAACTAGGCACAAAGGGTGTACCAAATATCCGTGAACCGCAATATACACCTTGGTTTCAATAATGAAACAGAAATCGACCAAGGACTTTCCGTACGTGCAGGTAGTCTCCCCGAATGTTGTGTTCGGTGTATCACGGGTATAGGGCGGCAGACTCAGCTTCCTGTGGATAAAGGATTGAAAACCTATGGGGGTCTCCCTTTATATACGCGACGGTACGGGGAGCACAAGTCCGTACTAGCGCTGTCTAAAGCCAAGAGGCGAACGACAGCTGCTAGGTTTAACGACGCCGGAACACGTCTCTAGCCTAGACCTTCTAAATATGTTGCGTTAAGTTCCAATGTTGCCTTAGGTTAATTGAATGAATTTTACAGTTGATCTTCAATTAAGTTTCAATTTCCAGGCCCTATCGTATGTAGTGTCTCCTAAATGCAAGCTATATGCCACGGTGCAACATTTCGTTCGATGAAAACTAGTTAAATGAGAGTTGAGAGCTTTTATGCAAACGAAATGAACGGAATACAAACGACAATGTTCCTAATGCAACTAATGCAATTGCACACTTTCATTCAAACACTAATCACTAGCGATATGGAAAAAGATCACAATTTGCACTAATTAACAAAAGAGAGATTTTTTTTTTTTTTTTCAATGTTTAATGGCTAATGTGCACTGAAAACAAAAGGAACAATTTGAGAAATGATATCCAAGAGAGCGAAACAAACAAAATTCACTCAACAAAGCAAGCAACCAAATCTCCAAATCGACCCAAAGTCCCTCAAAGCAAAGAAAGACTCGAAAACTTCCAATGGACCGTGTGATCTAGGTCCAAAGCAAGGGCAAACGAATTCCGAATGAAGGAATGAACAATCACTCAAAAGACGCAGCAAAACAATCAAAGACTGTTAAGAGAGCGTGGAGAATCAATCAACAAGTTGACAGGACAATCAAGACACCAAAACTCCCAAGGAGGGCTCGATTCACTAAGCCACTAGATGCCCTAGGGCTCAAATCGTGAAATCGATAAATAGAGGCAAACAACCAAAGGATAGCGGTGAATTCCAGTCAAACAAGACTCCAACACACTCAGACAATCAGGAAATCAAGAATAAAAGTACTGGTCAAGCTCAGAAAGCTAAAAAATGAAGAAACTCAAAAAAGTCATAGGGGTGGCGCGACTGTGGACTTGAAACTGGCGCCAGAGGCCGATTGGCGCGAGACAGACAAATGCAACAAGCGCCAAGTGGCGCGACTGTCGGGTTAAAACCCGCGCCAGTCGAGTTCTTCAATAAAAATTAAAAAGCAAGCTAATCTGAAAGCAGGCCAATACAAGCTAAGCAAACCAAGAGGCTAAAATAATGAAATAATCCAACCCAGAAGGTTCATCAAGCAAGGAGAAACAATCAAAGCGAACCAATCATAAACGGGACAAGGAAAACCGGACGATCCCCAGCGGAGTCGCCAATTTGTTGAGGAGGTAAATCCCCTCTGCGGACAGAGGCGATCCCTACTAGCTCAGCAGGGGTCTAGCAACAAACAAACAATGCTATGACGCAAGCTCCTAGTTACGAATGAAAGACTTGGGATAAGAGCCTACCTGGATTCCAACGCTAGATCCGAAGAAGAGATGTCCCCGTCCTTCAGCCCTGGCAGATCACAATCCTTCTGCGATCCCCGCGGATGAACACCTGCACACAGAAGAAACGAACAGATACAAGCATAGGAACCAGCATACGTAACTAAACATCGGTCAGAAAAGATATTACTCGCATTAACATGATGGAAAAAAGGAGTGGAACCATAATCATAGTCATCTATTAAAGTGATAAACGAATAGAAGTTACAACCAAGTTCTGACGTCGCAGCTTCCTTCGAACGGGTCTCCGGTTGTCCACGTCTCGCAAAGCTCGCCAAGGAAAGGGAAACCTCTCCAGAGTCTCGTAACAATGGTCTCCTCACTTGAATGGGCCTTAAGGGAAAGAAGGGATTCTTTACAGCACAAAGGCGCTTGGGAATAGGGAGATGCAAAGCTTCAGCACTTCAAGACTAGCTTGCCATGGATCTGAGCAAGCTTTTATAGATGGGGAAGGAGGGAGTTGGGATCCCTAATATTATGGGATTGGCCCTATCAACAAGGAAGGTTCCATAGAAGGTGGCAAAACCACTTCCCTTCCATAGAACTCCCGCAGCCAAACCTCCCAACTCAAGATAGGCAATGGTTGTGAGTTTGTTTGAACTCAACTTCCGCCATCCATATTTAAAAAACAGTCCCTAAAATGGGTGGCGCGATTGTTGCTCTATGACAGAGCGCCAAGTGGGGCGACCTCTTTACAGGATTTCCCTGATTGGCGCGAGCACTGAACTGTCTACCCGCGCCAATGCAAAAAGAGCTGTTTTTCATGGATTTTGCAAGGAGATGTCTCAAGGGGAAATGAAGATCATACTCAGAGGGATGCATTGATGATGTTTTCAAGGCATGACAGTGTTCACAGGTCACATAATGGGTCCTCCATTGTGCGGGACGGGGAATGGTAGGGACGGTGACAAATTACTGTGTAACAAACGTTTAATTTACAGAATTCAAAAATATTACTTAAAGGTCCAGCACAGTAAAATAAACTAAAAGCAGTCCAATTAACTGGGCCTGCTAAGCAAGAAAAACAAATTAAACAAACTACTCCTCCGTTGGTTCCTCCACGATTCGGCACCATCCTTCGGAAGGTCCAGGATCGCTAGGTGCTACCTCCACATGCATGCCACGGCTCCCCTCCTGAAGGCCCAAATGCTGGCTGGCTTTTTCCGAGCTCAGACCCGTCGGACGGGTGCATTCTTCCTCCGTTTGGGCCTCCTCGCGGAAGACCACAGTGACTACAGCTGTGATTCGCGGGCGGTTGAGAGAGCAATCAAAGGAAAATTGCGCAGTGCGCGTCGTGGAAGAAGGTGAACTAGCAGTGGGGAAGCCAGGAGTAGGGGAATCCATACGGTGGCCAGATGCTACAAGCCGACCCCGCCCACTCCTAGTATTTGGATATCGACCTAAGAAATAATCACTGGACTGGCCGGAAGTCATCTCTGTTGAGGTGCTGGAGGGAGCGCGCCGGGATTGATCTCTAGTGCTCCCCCTGCGGCAACGCATCCTATGACGCACGCGAGGCATGGGTGCAATCTCAGGCGCAGTGGGCACAAGAGACGAAGAAGCAAAATTCCAATTAACAGAGGAAGACAGACAGAGACAGAACCGAGAGAAATGGAAATATGCAGCAAAGTCTAGGCAGAAGTTCCACTGGCCACTTCTCCTTATCGTCACAGTTACCAGGCAGTGTAATCCAGCAACCGGCTTGTCTGAAAAACCATGGCTAAACGCCATTTTGTAACCCGTCTGCAATGCAATCAAAGGACGCCCGTCATAATGAATCTCTGATCATTAATAATGAGAGCCGAAGGCCGCCGGATCAAATTGGAGCGTGCGGAATCGCTCAGAGGAGTGGAGGTCCGATCTTGAACAGTGTTAAAAATTAATTAATGCAGGTTTGATGTGAAAACTTAATTGAACAGCGTTAAAAGTTAATACGATTAATATGAAATCGCCATATCCATGTCCCATCACCTTAAACGCCATCGAATGCACCCGCAGCCGGGAGCAGGGCAAGTTTTTATTGAGGACACGTGGCAAAAATTGATTGGAGCGTATCTTTGTTTGGGCCGCTCGCGCAGTGGAAATCCGGACCCGTAAAATATTAGGGCGAATTTGATAAGAAATTCGCGTCACAAAATTGGCCGACGTCAGCAGGCTATTTTGGAACGCGAATTTGGTTTGAATTATGGTTTATCGCCGTTTGAAGTCCGGCGGGCTCGACTTAAGAAAAATTGTTGTGCTTTCGGAACCTGACCCGAGGATTGGACATGAGTTAACAAACAAAAGGATAGCGGAACCAGACATTCACCCGTGGTCAAGCCCTCTACCAAAACCACGAGCGGAATCACAAAAGCGGGTTGCCCATATCGCACTGCTTTTGCGGAGTAGGCGGTATTTCCTATTCGCGAGCGATTCCATAGCGAATGCGACACGTGGCGAAGTGACCCCGGAAAACAACCATTTAACCCACGCCATTGCACGTTAAAGCCCGACGTTGGAAGCCAAGCGAAATTGCCAAGAGTCGTTGATTTGGAGAAGGGCCATCGGACGGTGGTCGCACGTTGAACTTGCCCGGAGGTTAACTAAGGTGTGCGGAGGATAGCTAGGTACGATACGAGTGTTTGATTGGTTATTGATATATATAGGTGGGGCCGGAGTATAATGAAATTGTTTAATTAAACGATTGGCGGATAATTAGCATAAGTCTGGAGCATGATTGTTGTAAGGCTGGGTGGTGAAATATAGAGCCGAAAGTTCATTACAAGTTATTTATTTAAAAATAAACGTGGAGTATAAATACAAAGTTTTGAAAGTTAAACATTGGTTATAAGGCTTGGAGATAATATAAAGTCGAGAATATAAATTAAAGTCCAACCATTGTGGATAGTATTTATTTATCAAATTCTACGAATTTGATAAATAAACCCGAAGAAAGAAGAAGTCAATTAAGACTCAGGTTGGAGGAAAAGAACGGGGTACACCAAGGGAAAATGCTGACAGAGCGATTGTAGACACACCAACTCTCCTTGGGGGTCCAATTTCAGTTTTGTTGCGTCACACGATGATCTCTCTTCTCTGGCATTTACTTGTATTGAAAATCACTATTCTAGGAATAAGGAGGTATTTTCTCCAAAAATAACCCTAGCCAAACATTGACAATGCATCAAGGATATCTTTCTATGCTTCATAAGCACATTTGTTCTACTTCTAAATCATGTCTTGGAAGTGGTTGTTGTGCTGAAATTATTCACCAGTTGGTTTCATACCAAAGTCTTTTTCACATTTTCAGCATCCAATACATGAAAAAGATAATGGTTTAAAACAACACAAATATTTGAAATTTTGCAAGAATTGTCTGGCACACTTTGAATATGAATTTTGAAGTCAAGTGCATGATGCTGTATAGGATCAAGTGTCATTTTGAATACCAAATGTTTCACAAAAACTTCTCAACATGCTACCCTGCAGTAAGGATTAAATGACAATATTGCATCAACTATTTCCATAATAAAAGTGCACCTCGGCCATAAGACTAAACAACTACAAATGTTGTAGATCTAACAAGACCACACAATCAAATGTATTCCACAAGGCCAATACCGTATGAAAAATGAAAAGGAGTTTGCAACCAAAAATACCTTAGGCAACTAATTCAATTAGATACACCAAACCATCAGCAAAAAGGAAAACCAGCCTACTCAAAAGGCAAGCGTTTACCTCCTTTGACAAAATTTTGAGTTCCGAAACAAGGGCCTTTATTGTCCTTTCAATGCCCCTAGTAATTTGAATGGGGTTTGCACCTGCTGCAACAACCTAAACAAAAAGGTTTCATTTCAAATTATTTTCCACAAATTTAAGATACAACCATTGTCAGCTTTGTATTTCCTAACAAGCTCATAAATTTTGACAAAAGAACCAAAATTTTTTAATACCTGATAGCAATTTTTTCACTCAAAAACTATCTTAGACTCAATAAGCCCAACCCAAAACTAAAAAACCAAACACCATAAGACCTTACAAAAATGAATAGATGATCTTAATCCAGTACTATCGACAAAAAGTTACCTTTACACCCTCACTTATTAAACCCTGTGCTGTTGAATTTTAACTTCAACTGCTGCAGCAGAAGGACGGATGCAGCAGGAACATTTTTTTTTGGAGGTTGCTTGCATGCCATCCAGAAATTTAATTCAGCATTTAAAAAAAAAAAAAAAAAAAAAAAATTCCCGCAAAGCTTGTAGACGGCCACGTACCCATATTTCCGTACACAGATTGTATTTAAACACAAATAAACAAACATTAACGCAATTCAAATTCACCAAATCCGGTAAATTAAACAAATGTTAAATTTACCCGAATGCTTTTGTAAATTCAAAAAGGAGGACACGTGAGCATTAATATTGGTCGCACGAAATTGAAGGGAATCCGAAATCTGAAAACTCGAAAACCGGACCCGAATTTTTTATAGGGCATTAATTGGATTGAGAATTCGAGTTAAAATTAGGCAGACGTCAGCATCCCATTTTTGAACGCGAATTTGGTTTGAAATTCAATCTATTTAGACTTTTGAAGTCCGACGGAAAGGGTTCTTTAATGTTTTGATAGTTTAATATATACATATGTTATATATATATCATATGCGAAATGAAAGGTGGGCCATAGAATTTAGTTTTAATTTTATTTTTTTTAATAGAGGGTTTATTATAATATGTTTTATATGTTCCGGCATATAAAAATAAAAAGGTCGAAAAATCTTGGTAGTTTTTTTTTATAGACAGTACGTAAATTTTTTATTACATAGCAGTGTGTAAAAAGTGAAAAACTGAGTGTAACTTTTTAAGTGTGTATGCATAGCAGTGCGAAAGGGAAAAACACAGCAGAGTGTCTTAGAGACAGAGTATGTTTGTTTTGAACAGACAGTGAGTTGGTTTTATGCACTGCGTTTTGTAGCAGACATAATTTTGTAATCCCTCTCAGTGAGGAAGTAGTGTAATAGTTTTTTTTTGAGTTATTGAAGGGAATAGAAGTTTGTTTTCAAAGTATTGAAACTCTATCTCCTGTCAAAGAAATTTTTATTTTCTCGGTGTTAGAGGAAGGGAGATTTATGGGTGGTTCTTATGAATCAACCAACCATTCAGAACATGCTCATCAATCCAAACCATAAGTATTATGTGACAATATTCAAGCAGGCACTGAATCGGATTTCTGAAGCTATGTTAGAGAAACCCTAAACTCTCACTGAAAATAGGTGAAATGTGGCACCACTCATAGATTGACATGTGCCAATTGGTACAAGTGGTAGAAAATTGGCATGCTCAAACAACGAGGTGATGCAGGAATGACATGAGGGAGAAAATATCAGAAAAGCCCCAAATCTTGAGAACTAAAGCTCATCACCAACCTGAGATTGACAACTTTACATGATGTAACCTATGAAATCGTAAATGGAGAAATCATATTAACAATAAAGTAACCTATGTAACAATAAAGTCGGATTCATCCTGGGAGTGGTAATGGGAGAAATCATAGTGAACAACAGGAAACATGCAGAGTTGCTTACAATCAAATACATGAAAAAACACATACAAAAAACCTAGATAATAATCATGAACAAGCTTAATATTGAATTATGAACTGTAAAGGAACTTACAAAATGTGACATTACGAACCTGGTCAAGCGCACAAGAAAAAATATCCTGGACATGACCCTGGTTGACAAGTTGCATTGCTCATGATGCAAGAGGATTTGTACCTGCACTGCCAAGTAAATCAAAATCCATCATTATCTATACAATAAATACAAGTAATTGATGTAGTATTTTTTACTCTAAGATGCATTCTTATGATAATGTTAGAACATATGTTGAAAATGTCAAAACATACCTGAATAAGCTCCTCCTCGTTTCAAGAACAATTTATTGGAGTCGCATGAACTTGGAACAAGCCTCCCACGATCTGAAAGAGTAGCAACTAAGTCAACAGTGACTTTTTTGTTGCTACGCTGGATCAAGGGAGGTTTGCTCCAAGATTAAATCGCTCCAATAAATTATTCTCTACTAAATAGGGCCAAACACGTGAAGGTGGAAGCTCTTATGGCCCCTCCCCCCCCCCCCTCACATCACTCTCAATTCCCCAATACCCAATCTATATTTCATTTTTTACTTTCATGAGCATAAAAAAAAATATTCAATAACTAATAAAAAACAATTCAACAAAAAGTACGCAAGGAAACATTGCAATTAATGCTTGACATAAAAATAGTATGATAAATGAGTTTTTTATATAACGCAAAAAAACATTCCAAGTATGGTAACGTTTGTCTTATAATAATACAATATTTTACATTGTCAAATTTTCTTTTTCTTCTTCCTATTTTTAAAGCTCCTAATTACATCATCAATATCATCGTGCTCTGCTCCTGTTTCGTGCCTTTCAACCCGCACTGTTGACCTAGTTGCGTATTCACGATGTCTGGGCTCATCCAGTGATGGGGCATCGCCTACAAAAATAGATAATATTAAATTTTAATTGTCAGTTTTTAAATATCATTGAACTAGTTCGGTAATATTAATAAAAAAAATTGCAATGAGATTATTTACCTGGTGCACCAGTTGTCGCCGCTGACCTAGTTGCATTGTCACGATGTCTGGTCTCATCCAGTGACGGGGCATCGCCTCCAAAAACAGATAATATTAAATTTTAATTATCAGTTTTTAAATATCATTGAACTAGTTCGGTAATATTAATAAAAAAAATTGCAACGAGATTATTTACCTGGTGCACCAGTTGTCGCCGTTGGGACTGTTGCCCTGTCTTCCTCTCTGGTGGTAAGATCCTCAAGGGAAACATTCTCTGTCATTTAAACAAAAACGTTATAAGGACAACCATCAAGGTATAATTAGAAAAAATTATAAGTGGAAATTAATTACCGTCACGGCCCTCACTGATAGCAGCATTGTCGGCCTGGTCCCCACTACAATGATCAGGTTGCACGAGAGGATCATCTACATCCGGCTCTAAAACTGGGTTATTTACCTCGTCGGTAGTGTTGCTCCCCTGATTTAAACAAAGTTGTTAGACATTAAATTTATGGACGAAAACAAAAATATTAAAAGGTTAATGTTTTACCTTATCAGGCATTGTAGATCTTGGGACCTGCCCCAAGCTTCTGCGACGTTCAACTACAGCTTGATAGCCAAAACGGAAAGCAATATTTTTATCTTCCTCCGTAGTTATTGTTCCAAAGTCATCACCCTACATTATATATGATTGTGTATTTTTAATCATATCTGATAGGATTACAAAAACGTTGGAAGGCGATACAATTAATTATAAGATGTTTAACTACTTAATTACAATTCTTGCAGCTAATTTCAAGTAGCCACCCTGGTCGAGCTTGTGATGGCCCTTTTTCTCAATCCTAGCTTTGGTTGCCTTTGAGGTGTCGGGCAACCTAGCATCAAAAGATTGAAGTCAGATATGACGTAGCACACTTTTATTTTAGACATAAAGAAAATTAAAGCTATTGAATTAAAGTTGTAATTTACCTTGCGGGTCCAGTTGGCATTTTTCCTTCTTTCTTTGCCCTTTTCTCTTTTCCGTCATGGATGAGTGCTCTCCACTCACTCTCTGAAACCGCGAGAGGACGCTCATATCTAGGGTTAAATTGCAATTGCGTCCTATAGGTGTCCCTGGTATATTTCAAATATTTGCCGGCTACCTGAGCCACCGCTTTTCTGTCAAATGTGCCGACCCCAAAAGGGCTTCTAGATAATCTAAAAGTTCTTTTTTCAGGTTGGAATTCTGGGAATTCCACCCTGTACGTATGGTTGGGCCAAAAATTACCAACGCATGGCTCTCCAGAATCCCGTAGAACTCATTGTTTCCTACACAGAATAAAACCAAAAGAAAAAGAAGATATTATCATTAATTTAAAAATAAAAATCATGATAAATATGTTTTAGATAAAGTACATGAAATAGTTAAAATATTGAAATTTACCTGGGAGTTGTACATGCTTTATAGGGACACCCTCATCGTTCACCAACAACGTGCCATTAATGGTCCCTGTGGAGCTGACACGTGTAGCTCCAAGAAACGCAATAATGTAGCTGGCCATATCAGCCTCATCATTGCCAACACGTTCAGCAGTTGGCTGGGTGTCAGCTTGGGCAGGGTGTGTTTCTTGGCTAGCACCTGAAGGAGTAGAAGGTGTACGAGAGGGTTGTTGGGCAATCTCTTGCCCTTGTGTCCCACTACCACCAACACCGGGTTCAGCAAATGCCAGAAAACACTACATACAAAAGAACTTTTTGTTAGTTTAGTCAATGTAAAAATTAAAAATCAAACTATCACAATTCATCTCATGCAGAACAAAAAAAAATATCCTTTTGACTTTTTATTATTACCTGATATCTATTTAGCCGCCTCATAAGATGTTGTATCCTCTCTTCTGTTTCAGGTGTTTGAGGCGCATCTATCAAAGCATTAAATTCCGACCTTGCATCTCGTGCCTTTTTTTGCAACAACAACACTCGAGATAGGGATGAAAAAAGCTCTTCCTCAAAGAGGGAATCATCAGGCGTACCATGGCTAGGTGTCTGCATATTTGAACAAAATTAATATTATTTCAATTATGTAAATAACTAAAATACCTAAAGATAGAGCAATGCTGGCACTTTACATGTTCTTGCGCTGGCCTCTTTCCGCGATCATCCTGTCTCGGGGTTGTTCCTGCACTGCTCTGATCAGTCTGCCACATTGCAATAAAATTATAAATGTAAAAACTTGAAAACAATATCTAACTTGAAAACACAAAATGAAAACTGAAATAATTTCTAATAAGACACCGAAAGACAGAGTTAGAGTTTCAAATATGCCTTGCATTGAATTCAATCCTGGAAACATGTCATTGCACATTAAGGCACCCAAACATTCAATCCACGAATGATATATTTAAGTAGGTTTCTCCTATTCTGGGAAAACACCATACCTATAATGCATTCACTTGCATGTATAAAGGGAAAGGAAAACATGTTTTCATACAACGGTGACAAAGGCATCTTGGGGAAAGGTATCTTCACTTTTTATTTATGTTGTTCACCCACACCACTCTCGTGTTTTCACTAATCCTGTTTTGTCATTTTTGATTCAAATTAAGTTAAGGCCTTAAGTATTTTTTGACCTTTCGGTGTAGTTTTTATAAGTGGCATGTATGGATTTTCCATTAATTCTGCACTTTTTCTCTTCATGCGCATGTTTCCCCGGAAATCAAATGCATGATTTAGTCCCATACATTTAACAAGTTGTTGGATCAACTCCATAGGAAATATCATGTTTCCTATTCAATCAAAATTTATCTCAATTAGGGTAGGTAGGAAGGTTTTCCCTTTGTATTAATAGGGCACTTCTAGCTTGCATTTTTATTATATCTTTCAAATTTAGTGTCGTTTCAATTAGGGCATGAATTTTTCAACTTTCAAGGTGAGAATGAACAAAGACAAATTTGTGTGATGGATGACTGTATATGACTCCATGGCCAGAGGAAAAGGCACTAATCTACTTCTTCAAATATCTATAGTTCTCATTCACCTCATACAAAGATGGTCCCTGATTTTGAGCCAAATGTTGCAGCAAAAAGTTCCCCCCCTCCATAATTTGATATTCAATGGAAATTTCTTAAATTGATGATGGGGCATGATTATGGAACATTGGCACATATGTATGTAATGTAATTCCAAGATCATGATATATGTTTGCATATGTTTATGGAAATGTTCCACCAAGTCCCCCGGAGGTGGGAGCGAGGGGGCGAGGGAGCGCGGGAGCGGCCTATGCAAAAGCTCCCTACCAATTTTCAGGAAACGTGGGGGGACGTCGGGGTCATAAAAATTATAAAATTTAATATTTAAAATGTAACTATATTTTTGCAAGGAATGTATATACAATCATCATACACTTGCATCATGAAAGATAAATCATAAATAATAAAATTACAAATCGATGAATGATGAATCATATAATTGAAACAAATTTAAAAGTTAAAAAGTTAAAACATACATCATACAATCATGCATGTAAGTTTGTAAGTTTGTAACTATATAATCATTAATGTAACTACTAACAATGTACAATGAAAATAATGTTTAAGATATCATATGACATATTATATCAAGATTCAAAATAGAGTTTAAACTGAAGTTTACAACTCAAGTCTGAAACATAAAACTTAAACACAAATAAGTTATGTCTGAAACATAAAACATAAAACATAACATATGAATATCAAATGATATCATCATATTGATAAATGAGCATAAATGCTCAAGTTAATGCCCCACTAGTCTCTGCATCCAACTTCTGCACGAATATATCAAGATCAACCATGTCACCATCCGAATCAGAATCACTTGGATTCTCAAATATGCTAAGTGGCACATCAAATTTTAACACGAAACCATAAACTAAAAGGGGCGGTGAGGGGACGTGAGGGGGCGTGAGGGAAACATCCCCTAGAAGTCCCCAAGACCCCGGAGCGCGAGGGGGCGAGGAATCTAGACCCCTAGGTGGGGGGGGGGGCGAGACCCCGTGTAACACTGGTTTATGGAGGTGGTGGAGCAAAAAAGAGCTCAAATAGAGCTGAAATTTTTCACATAAAAAGGACTGTGGGCTTGACTAATGGTTCCATTTAAAAAATGATATCTAGACAGAGAATAAGTGTAGCATGCAAATATGCATTGAAAATCCATCTGAGTTTGCATTGTATTACTTATGATGGATTCAAATTTGGGTTTCAAAATGCCAGGTTATGGCATGATTTTGTCGAGAAACCTTTAGTTGGATTCTCATGTTGGTTTAATTTATATTTTAAGTTTGTTTTGCAATCTTTGGGTGATAGTAACTCATGAACTAGGTTACCAATGTGTAACAATCATATTTCAAGAATAAATATGTGATTTTTTTTTTATATTATTATTATTATCTATTAGCTACGAGTATTGACACCTAATGCCTGGAATTTTGACATCTTGATAGCATGGATAATTTCGAAAATGTTTCTAGTAATGTTAACATAATAACTATCATTACGTGTCTTCACTTTTGTCACCATAATAGACCCGTGATATGGACTCATCACACAACTTCATATGCTATGTCCCAACAAGTTCAAACTGGTTGAACCTACCTCATAGTGTGGTTATTAAGGACAAGTTGCTTGATATATAACTCGATAGCATAGACCACGCTGCAGTTCTAAAAAGAATCCTCAAGTGTCAAAAAAACTTCACAATATGTTCTACTATAAAGCCTTTTGGGATACCTGAAATAATATATGTATCATTGATGACTTTTAAAGTATGACAAGATCCAGAGGGGAAGGAAATCAATGGAAGAGTGATCCACCGATGAGAACCTAGAATTTAGCATCGGATGAGTTAGAGTCTAGGAAATTGAAACCCTATAATTTTAATTAGTGATGAAGGACATCACATAGGTAATTATATTTTCATGTAGAATAATCTATTAATTCAAATTTAAACTACATAATATGAAAGGCATACCATAAATTTTTCCACGTAAGTCCAAAAAACCTATAAAAATGGAAAACCTTCTTTTTCCATGGGAAATAATTTACCTTTCCTTTTTCAAGGCAATCTAAATCACAAAAAATATGAACTATACTGCACACATTCTCGGATAATGTGAAAGTGGAAAAGGAATACCCTACACAAGTGATGCACACATGTACATTTGAACACTAATAGATTTTTGTAGTTGAAATGCAATGCTTGTTTTCATTTAAATGTAGGGTTTTTAAAACAGGGAGAAATAATGGCTGCCAAATTAATAAGCGTTTCTTTGGGAAAAATTTAAATCTTGTATTGGGTGATGAAGATAATAGAGGGTATTGAATCTTGATCCTTGACATCTAGAGAGAACCCTACAGCCTAACACAATCCAATGGAATTGACCAAAAAAACCCAAATAGAGTCAACCCTACTATAGGAGGAAGGGCCTGCAGTAAGAACTTACCATTTTGCAAGAGCCGAGGGCGAATGTTGTTCTGCAAGAGCTGAGGGCGAACACTGAGGGAGCCGAGGGGGAATGCTGTTCTCAAGAGCCGAGGGCGAACGCCGAGGGCGAATGCCGAGGGCAAATGCCGTTTCCGCAAGAGCCGAGGGCGTGAGGGCGAATGCAGGCGAATGTCGTTCGGGAAGAGCTTCGAGGGCTAATCCAGGTGGCGAATGTTGTTTCAAGAGCTCGGGGAGCACGTCGAGGGTGAATGTCAAGGCGAATGTCATGCCTGGAGAAGAGCTGGAGTGGCGTAACGGTGTTCTCGCAAGAGCGAGGGCGAATGCGCGCGTGATATCGACGTTAATGTAGCACACATGTACATTTGAACACTAATAGATTTTTGTTGTTGAAATGCAATGCTTGTTTTCATTTAAATGTAGGGTTTTTAAAGCAGGGAGAAATAATGGCTGCCAAATTAATAAGCGTTTCTTTGGGAAAAATGTAAATCTTGTATTGGGTGATGAAGATAATAGAGGGTATTGAATCTTGACTCTTGACATCTACAGAGAACCCTACAGCCTAACACAATCCAATGGAATTGACCAAAAAAACCCAAATAGAGTCAACCCTACTATAGGAGGAAGGACCTGCAGTAAGAACTTACCATTTTGCAAGAGCTGAGGGCGAATGCTGTTCTGCAAGAGCTGAGGGCGAACGCTGAGGGCGAATGCTGAGGGCAAATGCTGTTCTGCAAGAGCTGAGCACGAATGCTGAGGGCAAATGCTGTTCTGCAAGAGCTGAGCGCGAATGCTGAGGGCAAATGTTGTTCTGCAAGAGCAGAGCGGGAATGCGCGCGTGATATCAAACGTTAATGTAGCTATTGCGACAAATACGAAACAATAAAATTAAGTTTCGAATTTTTATGTAGCGCCCATATAAGTTTGGTATTTTTATGTAGCGCGAAAATAACTGTCGCTATAACGACGGCGGAAAAGGCGTCGCTATTAGGACGGTGCCTCCAAACGTCGCAATGGCGACACCTAGACATTGTGTCGCAGTTGCGACGTTTAGAGTCGTCTCAATAGCGACGCTTTGGGCCATGGTGTCGCAATTGTGACGTCTTCCTTTAGACGTCGCAATTGCGACACTTTTTAAGTGTCGGTATTGCGACACTTTTCTATAGACGTCAGTATATCGACGGTTTCGGCGGGATGGAAAAAATTTGGGAAAATTTCCGACATTTGGTCAAAAGCGTCGGAAACAGGTGTCGGAATTTCCGCCAAATGTAGTAGTGTTGTAATAGTGTTACCTCCCTAGGTAGGAGTAGATAATAAATAACCCTATTAGGTTTTCACAACCCCTAAGGGGAAATACATGTCCCCATTACATCCTTCAATTCATAGGTGTCATGTGAATGATGATGAATGGATGGGGACACGAGGGTCGCAAGGCCAAATGGCATGGGTTCAAGGATGGAAATGATGAAGGATGTCCACATTTGGGTGTATAGATGTATGACGGAGAAATTGTGCATACATGAGTCACCCCAACCTTTTTTTTTCCACCTTTCTTCATTAATAACCTCTTTCCTTTTCTTGATTTTTCTTTATATTATTGCTTGGGGCTCTAGGGAAATGAGAGCATGTTGTATATGTTGTAAGCAATTATTACCCCCTTAAGGTGGGATAGTTCATCGCCCACCACGGGTTGGGATGTGCATGGGTTCCTTAATGCTGTGGGGGCATTCATGGGGCCCTAGGAACCAGGGTAATGGCCATAGTGATAAGGGCTAGAACTCATGTTTGGCTTTTTCCCAAATGCTATTTTTAATGTCTCGAACATCTTTTGCATTTTATAATATTATTTTCATTCGTTTTTTGTTTGTGGCCATGATATGTTTTTAACATTTTTTTTTTTAGTTGAATCAACCTCCAGGGTAACATTTCAAAGCCCAACCTACACAGATGGACAAGGGGGTGGGAGTGGGGGTGTACCAATTCCTTGTGGACCTAGATGAGGAAAATGATGAAATAGGGCTTGTAATCTGTGGAGGGGAGTGAAAAATATGGAACAAGAAAACGAGACCGCGCTACCAAAATCAGGGTTTCCCAAACAATGTCCTTCCTAAAGCCATAGGCCAATAGAGGAGATCCCACATGTCTAGGGTTGAAGATTAACCCCCCATTTAAGGTGAGGGAACAAAAATACAGTCAAAACCCTTCCTCCTTCCAAGTCACCCAATAATCCATGCCTAATATGTCCAAGGAAAAACAAGCATAAGCACCCAATTGCACAATGAAAAACATATCTTTAGGATCGGATTACCCACCTTCAAACATATGTTCTCGATAAATGGATGAGGGGACATATGACTGATGCAGGGAGCGTAGATAAAACAGCACAATGAATTAGCTACATTGATCGTTGCCAAGGTTGTTGGCTGACGGCTGAAGAGACATCTAGGAGAAAAAATCCCCTGTGGGGTCATCCATTTTTGGTGGGTAACATGGCCATCTTATATTTTTTTTTTCTTTTAGTTGCATCAACCTATGAGGAAAAGTATTTCGTTCCTACTCAAGGATGTGGATCTTTGAGTGCCAAATCCCAATGAACCAATGACAGTTAACCCGAAGGATGGAGGTGGTATCAAAGGAATGATGAAAGATGAAATATGTTAAGTATAGAAGGGGTAACATGCACGCTACTTGAATCCTAGTTTCCCGACTAGTGCCCATCCTATAACCTTAAGGCCTTAGAGTAGGTCCCAATGGACTAGGGCTAAACAATAGCCCCTTGGTAAGGTGAGAGAACAATTTTACAGATAAGATCAGTCAATCATCCAAATCACCCTTTAATACCCGTTAAAATGCCCAAAGCATTTAGTAAAAGCACTTGATTGCAAAATGGTTAAATTACTTGTTGAGTGGTATCCCACCTTCATTCAAAAGGAATCCCAAATGGTGAGAGGTGCATGAATGGTGCAGATGGCAAAGGAATGTGGCATATCATCATTAATAAGCAATGTATAGGGTTCTTGACTAGTTCATTGTCCAAGATAGGAGGAAATGTTTTCTCCTATAGGTTACCCATTTTGGTGGGTAAAAACGACCAAACCCATTTAGCCAAGAATCCAAATCTTGGTTGTCCAAATTGGGTTATCTCATCCAAATTTGAATATGATGCCTTTGTTGAAAACAAAAGTATATCTTTTTATCTTAAATGTTGTCTCAAACATAACTCATCATTTGAATTCTTGCCTTGGACATCACCAGACCTTCTTTTGGAAGGGAACCTTCCTAAACTTATTTCTCCTTGATGTTGACCCAAGCCTGTCTTAAAAAAGTTATGTTCAAATATATGTTTGCCCACAAGTGTGGAAAATATAGTATTGTCATGCTCATTTGTATTGTCTAAAATAAGGTGATACTTGTTTTTTTGTTAATCCCACTTCCATTAATGTGTTTTTAACATGACTATGCCCTCCCCCCACTATATGCACATAATTGTTATAGTACACATTGTTATGTTCCATTTGATCTAGTGAGACTTTATGACAATAGTTTTCTTACTGCTTATATGTAGCATTACAAATTTTATTGATTATGACATTGTTGTTAGTCCCTGCTTTTAGCAGGACTATAGCGATCAATAAATCGTTGAATTCCAATTAATTGATGTGTTGACTATTTTTTTTTCATTTTTTCACTATTTAACCAAACTTTTATAATGACAATTCTCATTCAACCCAATTTTAACAAAAGTTTTGGGATGAACCTCTTATTGCATGCTTGCTTATCCTGATTTAAGAATGCTGGACAACTTATATTTTATCCAAAGTTTTAACCACTGCTCTTTTTAACATATCCAAAGTTCGTTTCCTATTTTGGTGTATACCAAAGTTTTGTTTGTATTATATTTTTTTTTTTTGCCTATTTTGTTGTATCCACGGTTCGTATTATATTTTCGTTGCTCCTGCTATTACTGTTTGTATCCAAAGTTCCAAAGATTGTATTATATTTTAGTTTCTCTCCATGTTGCTGCTACTGCCATTTTCTCTGATGCCACGTGCTGTCACAACCGTTTTCTTGGATGCCACCTCTTCTTGTTGCCATGCCTTTTGTCACAACTATTTGGTGCCACATGCTCTCGTTGATGTCTGTAATATGTTTTTATCTGTGAGTTATCAACATATCCGAATTGGTAACTTGTGGTCAGTTCTATTCCCTTCAGAGCAGTGAAATCTAAGAGCCAAGCCAACCCAGATGCATAGCTTCTGGCAACATTTTATATGGGCTAGGTGCAATTTTTGTCAGCAGGGCAACATTCTCATAATCTTTGATGGGCACAGAGACCATGACACAAACAATTCAGTTGAACTACATGCTCTGGAACATGGACGACAAATAGACTTAAAGCATCAATAGAAACACCTGGTTATAGAAGGAGACTTGAAAATCTTTCCTGGTAAGACCAAAACCTTAGTTGATTTGTTTATTGACCATCTGTATAGTTGTAGATTTAAAGAGTTCTACATTCTAGCTGCTTAATTTCCTTCTTTAAACTGACAAATTTCATGCTTTAAAGCCCTATTTACAACCATTTGCAGACAGACGGAGATAGGACCCCTATATCTCCTTTATTTTTATCCACATATTATTATTTCACTAAATTACTTTGTTTCCTCTCATAAAGAGATCAATCAAATAACAATCAAATTATTAGCACAACAAGAAGATGGGAAAACCGTATCCCTCCTTAATACTATAGCATGAGAAAATGTTTGATCTCTTTAATGGTAGAATCTAAAATCTGGAATACTAACAATCTAAAATCTAATCTGGAATTATAACCTAGAATACTAACATCAGTTCCTCCATAGTATAGACAAGCTTAAATTTTGTCACATCAATGGTGGCATAAAACTATAGACAAGATTATAGCTACCGAGAACCTGGTCATTGATGTCAATCGTTCCTTCACATCTGTAGCACCACTTGTTACATCAGAAAAATCACAACATTTTCCTTCCCTAACTGAAATATTTTCCTTTGGTCCCAACTCCAACAATATTGATTGGACTCCTTGTTTCACACTGTAAATAGTTAATAATTGATTAATACTTTTACAGCACACAACAATTCAATATACAAATTTTATAAGGAATAATTTGGATTTCAGATACTTGAACTTAGAAACTATATATAGTCATCGTGTAAGGAAATTTGGTGTGGTTTGTAGAGTTGTACAATGTATTGGACTGTTAAAAATAGATAGTCTATAACATTCTTTTAATGTCCAGAAAAGACAAAGCTCCAAGAGAAAAATGGGAAAATGGGTATTTACTTTTGGACCATTTTAACTATTTTTTGCAACCTCTTCAGGAAAAAGAAGAAATCAATTGCCCAACATGATCTGATACTATAGATTGAGGCTTTGTTGCTAAACACTTTGGAGCTGAGGGTGCGAAGGGAGACATTTTCTTCAAATAAAATTAGATAATGCAACCATTCCAGTGTCATTGTTTCTCTTTGTGTCTTAGTATTGTCTCCGCGTCTTGGTATTTTCTCTGTGTTATTTTGGAATGGGGGACCAGGGTCAAACAACAAGGTTGAGATAATGGCTCTCTGGGGTGGCCTTTTCTTTGCATATGATTTACAAATCCAAAATATCAGTATATACGGGGACTCAAAATTGGTCATTGGATGGGTCTCCAATGATTATCACATGATGTCTCCAAGTTTACAAGGATGGATGGACAGAGTTCGAAGACTATGGAGGCGATTGGAATGTCTCGTTATTTCCCATATATATCGTGAAAATAACACTCGAGCAGATGGTCTATCTAAAAGAGGTCTTCTAGCAGAATTTGGATCCATGACGGTTGAACACTTCAGAGATGGGATGCTCATTGAGGCGTCATCCTTTCCCATTCCATGAGCCTATGTGTTTCCTGTATCTCCTTTTCGGCATTTTTTCTCCTCTCGGTCCTTTCTCTGCATAGTTTATGCTCTTTTTCATAATATCTGTCCCCTTATTGTTTTGGCTATTGTCATCAGTGTTATCCTCATCTATATATGCTACAGAATGGCGATCGATATGTGGTTTTATTCTCTCTTTTTTCTCTCAAGCGAGCCTGTGGATATCCAGTCAAGGGTTCAGTATCTCGTATTGTCTTTTTTCTGCTCATCGCGTCTCAAGCGAGCCTGTAGATGATCTTCAAGTGAGCCTGTCGATGAACTTCAAGCGAGCCAGTTTTTTGTATTATCCTTTTCAAGGGCCTGAGTGCTCATTCTCAAGATTATCAGCTCTGCGCTCTTGTCAAGTCAATTTCAATCAGTTCAAGCGAGCCTAGTTTCTTCTTTTATCGCTGCATTGGATAGTTGTTATTCAGGCCTGCGTTTTCACATCATTTCTCCTGCACATGCCTTTGCTATTCTTATGCATCCGAATTTCAAGCGAGCCTATACAAAGTCTCTCTCCCACATTGGACGTGTTGTCTTATCGTTTATCCTTTCATCACAGAAAGCCTCATAATATCCTTAGCTATGCTTGGTTTTAAAATAGTCACCTTTCTGTATAGCTTTATAGGGTGTTTTTTTTCTACTAATCTTTTTCCTCAGTCTTCATGTCTTATTGTTATGGACAGAAATATCGATATTTTATGGGATGAATTTTTCATCACCAAGATGTGGCAGCCAGTTTACTGCTCACAGATTTGCTCTTTCATTTATGAGTAGTTCATGCTCTGGCAAAATGACTGGTCTCTCGCTATTTCTCATTAGTTGAGAATGTTATTGAATATGTACTGTTTATACTATAATATAATCAGCGTTTTTTTCTTCTGAAAAAAAAAAAAAGAGATTGGCACAATAGAAACATGCACATAACATCATATGGGCAATAATGGAGGCATGGAGAAACAATTAAGAAAACATGGCTTGAAAACATATTCGTGGAAAGTGGAAGCATGCAAACTCCACTTGGCAGTTGTTTTATATTTTATTTCATTTAAATTTATTTATTATTTATGATATTTTTTTTAATTAAAAATTTTATTTTTAATTTACATATATTAAAAAAAATGAACACCATCAACTTTACTCTTGCATGCAGGTCACGACCGTTATTGTTATTCTTTTCTTTTGATCTAGTTAGAGATCCATAGACAAGCATACTTCCACGGGCTCTAATTAAATTGGAGTAACCTTTACCAAGTGCACTATTGGAGTAAATCCTAGATAATAACTGAGATGCAGAAGGCGAACCTGTTTCAGGCAGAGGTAAAACATACTCTTAACACAGACTATTTTTAACACTATCTGACTTTTGGAAACACTCTTATAAGATCAAAAAAGTATCTGTGTGGCGGTTATTTTCGTTTTAGTTGATTGGAAATTAATGCTTATAATTATGTCGTGTGTGGCACACTAGAACAGAATAGATACTAAATAGTTTGAAAAAACAAGTAGCATTCCTCTCAAACCAATCTGTTAGCAATTAGTACTGTTTCCTGAAAATTATTCCATTTTAGGTTGGAAACCTTTGCAAAGTATACAGGTTGCCACCTTTCAGTTCCACAAGCACTTCCGTTTTTTCTGCAAACTATTCCATTTCAGGTTGGGTACCCTTACAAATTGTGTTCCAAGGTGTTACCTTCCAATTTCCCAACCATTCACACTGTGTTCTATAAGTTATTCCATGTTGACACCTTTCAAAATTATGTTAGATTATCGCCTTCCAGTTTTCCCAGAATTCTCGCTCTTCCGCAAAATATTTAAGGTCGACACTTCCCAAATTATTTAAAGTTGCCACCCATTTTTTGATCACATGACTACACTACACATGTTTCTTGGTTTCACAAATTTAATAATTCTAGCTGCTGAAGAATTTTTACTATTCTTTATTTTACATTTTTACATGCGTCTCACAACTATTTTTGTTTTCAAAATTAATATGCGAGAATATTTTTTTAATACGTTGAGTTCGCCAGCTTACGTTAAGCTCATATTTTTTTATTTGATGTTCATTTTTGTGAATAGGGGTTCGATGTATCATATAATGTAGTCAATTTTTAACCATTATAAAAATTAGTCAAAACAAAACAACACACAATTATTCATAACTCAGGCTAATTATGGTAATCTAATTTTTATGAAGACACTGTTGTTCTGTTATTCAGGTTCGTCGAAAGGCATGCTGAAATTCACCTTCAATTTCAGGGGTACGTATCTTTAACATGTTATCCAGGCTTCTGTCTTGAATTGACAGAGAAAAAGCTCATTTACTAAAATACCCAAACTCCTCTTTTATCTTTGATGTTCTCTTGCCATTTTCAATACATAGACTTGACAATGTCAACAGAGGAATCTGCGAATTCTCAGCACAGCTTCTTCAGTTCTGCCAGGGTGTGACAACCTGAATTTGAGCAAAAATGTAATACCTGATGTTCTCTTGCCATTTTCAATCCATAGACTTGACAATGTCAACAGAGGAATCTGCGAATTCTCAGCACAACTTCTTCAGTTCTGCCAGGGTGTGACAACCTGAATTTAAGCAAAAATGTAATACCTGATGTTCTCTTGCCATTTTCAATCCATAGACTTGACAATGTCAACAGAGGAATCTGCGAATTCTCAGCACAACTTCTTCAGTTCTGCCAGGGCGTGACAACCTGAATTTGAGCAAAAATGTAATGCCTCCCGTGAAGAGTCCTCAAATTTTGACATTAGTATAGGAATAAGGAAAATGGGAATCCAACCAACTGATAAATCAAGGCTTGAAGTATTGACAATTGCTTCTTCGGGTGAAAAGAATATCGAGCTATGTTCTGTTTTTCCTTTAACGCTCATGTTTGGAACTTGGAATTTTTCAGTTTCTTTATCTGTTTTTTTCCCTCCACGAATACCCAAATTATTCAACTTTGTGATTCCACCTTAAGTAGTCACTGAACAGAAATAGTGCAAATAAAGCACTATGAGTGCGTATAAGTTTTAAGTTTTTAGAAAATTGTTGTATTTTCAAACTTATAACCAGTCATAATTGAGGAGAAGTTTTTGAAAAATGGCAGTGTTTTCAAACTCATAACCAGTCTTAAGTATAAACATTTCCAAGTCTTAAGTATATAGATTTCCGACCGGGCAGGGACTCCTGCTGCCTGCAGTTCTTGTTTTAAATAATAGTATCTTTTGTATCAATTGTAACATTCATACGCCGATGAAAGGGTTTAAGAAATTTTGTTCAAAGTTTTATTTTTTAATCATTTGATACTACATCGTGTAGATACAAAATATGTAGCATCATATGCAATGGTACACCAAGTTACACTGTTAGTAGAGTTATATGTCCAAGCATAAATTCTAGCAATGGTTAGTTTAATTTTATTCACTTCCCTGCAATAAACTTGGAATGAATATAGATGGAACTGGCCACGTGAATCGGACACATGGAACCATTAAACCACACGCACATTTTTGACATGCCATTGAATCAATAAACTTGAGTGTATATGGATGGAACCCACCACATGCAATTGACATATGAACCTATTTCTGCCGTAAAACACATGGTTCTGTTTCACATACCATTGAGGCAATCAATGTGTAAAATCTTTTTAATACAATTTAATGCTCAAATTACCAAACACATTCAACTTGAAATATCGTGTCAAACTCATTTATTGAATAAATGAGAGAATGTATGAGAATCAAAACATGAATGCTTAATGAATCTAAAGGGCTAAGATGTAAGAATAAAATGCATGGCATAAATATTGCATACTAGGACCTATCGTTTTTGGATGTATTACTAGAGTGGCATCCTGCTGTGATGAGATTTAGTTACAGACTAATACTTTTAATATCAAACATGAAGAATATAAACAACCCAAATGCAGAACATATGATGAGCTAATAACAAACATGAAGAATATGGACACCCAAATGCAGAACATGTTTGAAAAAAGTGTGAATAAAAATATGATGCAGAACATATAATGAGCTAATAACAAACATGAAGAACATGGACACCCAAATGCAGAACATGTTTGAAAAAAGTGTGAATAAAAATATGTTGTCCTTGAAAAAGAAAAAGAAAAATGATCTAGGATTTTAAAATATTTTTCAATAGAAAATATTAATCCAATAGCAATCCTCGTGGAGCTTACATCCCAAATTTCCATGACTCTGTCCATTCACTTGGGGTTTTACAACTTTTTCTTTTTAGATGTCTCCTTTAAACTCAAGATAATCATCACAACTAGCCTTACGTCGTCAGGAATCACAAGCAACCCACTTGTACTAGTCTGAAACACCATACAAAGGACAGAAAATAGTATTCTTCCATCAAAGTCACCTCAGACTTACATTTAGATCAACTTTTATTGATTAAATCATTCTATATTTTGAATACTAACTATTTATAACTAGGGCTTAATAAAGATACAAAGATAATAGGGATCTATGAGCTAAATTGTTAACCCAAAAACGGAAACATTATAGAATTTCTTTGTATTATAGGTTTTTCTTCCCATGGCAGCATGCCAAAAACATCCGCCATAAAAATAAAAATGTAAAGGGAAACCCCAAAATTTTGAGCAAAATAACACCTCAACACTATCTCCACAGTACAATTTGATTTATAACATTGACAGATTGCATATGGTAGATAACTTTTGATGCTTGAATGGCTTTGGATTCACTAATGAAAATAATATGCATAGGAAAGGGGACCGTTTCTTGTAACCAGAAAGCCTCTGGCCCCCATTTCTCGTTTTATTGTCCTCCATCATTGCAGAGTATAGGATCTTACATGGACATACATGAACCGATGCAAAAAGCAGTAATCTTGTAAATGTCACAAATTCTTTGACTTCTGACCTAAATGCACTGAACTAGAGATATTTTCCCCAGACACTTAGAAATGGAAATAGTGCTATAAGCAACCTAAAAAGCAGTGGAACTTCCCTCTTTCTGACCCTTCTACTGAGTTTTCCCATTTTCTTATGTTTTACAGTTCTTGCAGGACTCTGAATACCGTTATCCAAGTCTTCCCACCCACCCAAATTCAACCCATCTTCTAGGCCATCTTTTCTAGGTTCATCAGGATCAGCCCAAGAAAACTTCTGGCTTGCTTCTGGGGGTGCACTACCACTTGCATCAAGCTGTGCCTCATCACCATTGTATGGTGCATATTGTTCGCTAGACATTGCTTCCCTTGGATTTGAATATACAGTATCAGGCCGAGTCCTATTTCTATAGGATGCTGTCTTGCGCCGCCTCTTTGGTTTTGCTGGAGCTGGTGCAACAGTATTCAGAATTGCTTTCCAAGCCTGTTGGAACAAAGTACCAAAAGCTGTTTGGGCAAAAGGAAGAACTAAGGCCATCACAAGTCCCATCGGATTTCCAAGCAAAAATGGTATGAGCACTGCTGGAAAAATCCAACTCAATGACCTAACAGCCTGCATCAGAGACACATATATAAGATTTCCCTTACAAAAACATGCAGCTTCATGACAAATTGGACAACATAAATAAAAAAAATGCCCCCATGCGGCAGCATTATTAAGCAATGGATTTATTTTTTTGAAGGAAAATGGACACATCCTTCAGCATAGTGACTAACATCTATTAAGTATTCTTAGGGAAATTATCCATGTTATGATAACTCATAAGCTAAAATTTCAAAATATGGTTGCATTGTGAGCATATAATTTTCTCCCCAAATACCTCTGAAATAGATTACACAGACCATAAAACTTGATATGCTGCAATTTTATACAGTTTACGAGATGCATAGAAAGATCACATGCCATATAATGTCATTAGAGAATTCCTAATGAATTAACTACAAGGCTTTGGAGAAAATAGTCAATTAACTCTCAAAGAAAAAGCTTCTTAACTAGAAAGTGACAAAACATTGGGCCTTAGCACTGCTGCAACAATATCAGAAACCACAATCTTTGGGACACTTGATGCTGCACCTTGATCTTTGCAGTGGATCTAATGGTTTCAACTGAGAAATTCACTTGAATCCAAATATAGCAATTTTGTCAAATGTCAAGACTGAAATAACGAGACATAACTTGGACATAATTATGAAAGAATACTCCAAGAAAATGATCTCCAAAAGGGCCCCAACATCACAGAAGAATAAAGTGATTACAAATACCATGATTTTCTCCAATAGAAGTACCAATCACTGTTCAATGCCATCTATCTTGGTCCTAAAAGTTGTCTCTTTGTGTGAAGTCCGTCAAGTTGTGTTTGCCACCTAAAACTGCTTAGATTCATGGCCAAGGTGAGGTCTCCAGTCTTTGTATTATTCTTTTCTTCATCAAGAAACTTTCTTCTTGGGGGAAGGGTGTTGAATGGTCAGTCCACTTCTTTTCTTTGTCTCCTGTGTTTGTGAAACATCCGATTCTTGATATTCTTCCTAGGTAATTGTTGGTATCAAACATTTGAAAATAGAGATCTATAAACTTGAGTTAATTTTGTAGATCCACAACCTTTAACCTTGATTTTGAGGACCGTTCCACATCTAGGCATTTTACGTTTGAGTTCTTTCTTGGGGGTAGTATTTACAATTTTATTTTCTTCAAGTATAAATGTTAATTTGAGTTCTTTGTAAAACGTTTGTCATTGTTTATGGTTGCAATTCCATTGTTTCAATTAATTGATCTGGTCTGTTAACTGTGCTTCATGACTTCATTAGGCTACAGAGTAGACGGAGTGGCTATTTCTTCCAATTCTAAATTGGTAGGAGAAAGGGAAGCTTTGTACCTGCTCCGAATCCCAATACCAGTTGTATAGATCAATTTCCCTGTCACCCTACCACTACAACTTCATAGAAATTAATCTAGGAACTGACTGGTTAACATGTAACGTTGTCTACTTAAATGCTTGGGGAAATTGGTGACCGTGATACATCCATCAAACTGGATATTTTGAGGAATGAAGTAGCCTCCTATGCAGCCAAGGCCACATATGGCCAGGAAAACGTGACTTTCATTTCCTTGAACCATGTGGCAAATGCCGTGGATGGTCTTGGCTCATCTATATGGCTCCACTCCTCTAGTAAAATCATCCTCGCTTGTAATTTAGGTGATAGTGAAAAAGATAAATAACAATACCTGAATGTGAAAATCACACCCAAAGGTATAGAATAGCATTGAAGGTGAAAAACAGCACCCAAAGGTGAAGAATAGCACTCGCAGGTGAAATCCCCTTTATGGAGGAAGATCCACCACAAGCTTACCATCACTAATCCTAGGGCCAAGTTTATGGCTTACAATGATGCAATTTAGTATAACTAATAAGAGATATGAAGAGAGAAGTGATCATTTCATATGTGAGCATACTTGAAATTAAATTTTTATAATTCCTTCGTTGTGAAGATAGTGCTCTGGAATAGCAATTAGAATGTGTAAATATGTGCTAATATGGTAATCACACAATGTAGGCCATTGTAGTAGAGGAAAGGAAACTGCCCTAAAAGGGGCAAATTATGCCTGAAATTCTGCTCCATTTTCTAGAGGAGTGCCTATATTTTAAAGAGAAAACGTACTGGAATGGCATGTAGTGTTGGATATACTGAGAGGGGGGGTGAATCAGTATTCCTTTCAATTAGTATTATTATTAATCTTTCAGAGCATTAGTTAATCTTCAATTATTATCAGTGTTTGTACAATGATAGTAGCAAACAAAAGGAACACAAATGCACACAGTTTTTAAGGTGGAAACCCTCTCCGGGACAAAAACCACCTGAACGTTTTTCTAATAACTCTTTAATATTCAACTCCAATTGAAAATAAAGCTCCAACTTCCTAGAATCTAGAAAAGCATTCTTCTCCAGCTCCCATTTGATGGACGCTCCAACGCCCAAGATTCTTCAGTAGTCAACTGAACGGATGCCCCAACACCCAATGAGCTACAACTCACCCTAGCACCACCCTGAAGTTTTCACAAGCTTGAACCTGTTGGTGACTTCATGCACCAGCCTAGCACCACCCTACCACCCTATAGAAGAATAAAAGAAGAATGTACTCTCGTACCAGGGAAAATGGTCCATTTTATGATGATACAGAATGATGTAGAAGAAGACACACTAGACCATAAACCCAATTATGACACAACCACCTAATGATGATCATAGACCTCCCGACACTGCCTCTTCAACTCTTGGCAGATAGACACTTGTACAATTTTTACAATGATGCATTTACAATGACTTAGTACAATGATACCTTTATAAAGACTGTATGCAGACTTCATGTGGTGAACTTCTTGTTGCTGTTTTGCACCTTGATTTATGCTCTTGTCATGCTACCCTCTACTGCACCTTGCTTTGCTTTGCTGCCCCAGAAAGTCTGGCCCTTTGCAGCGCTTGACAACACATGATCTAGCTTTTTCTTGCCTTCTAGGATCTCGATATTGAATCTGGTGTATCTTTGTTATTTCAGATCCTCAATATGTGATATTCGGTTCTGTAGTAGTCCTCTGAGTCTTCTTTCCAATGCCACGGGTCTGATCCAATTTGGATTTTTCAAGAGAGAGTTATGCCCAATCTCTCACAATGACCTAATTATGGATTGGTTCAGTAGAGCGAACTTGTACGGCGTGCCACGTGTCAATGTTTCTTCATTCGGCTCTAAAATTGATACAGCGAAAACTACAGTCTGTGCACTATCTGCCACTTTTTACAGAATTCCAATCCAATACTCAGAGAGAGAGTTATGACGATTTTCCCAAGGTTACTTCTTTGAGATGAAGTTCAGGAGCCTGCAAAAATACTGACTTCCACAGATCATATCTCCGAAAATATTGCGCACCTTGATCTGAAATTTTTACAGGAGCTTCCTCAGGATTTCGGCTTCGCCTCAGAAAAATTTCAGCTTTTGAACCTTCGTAGAAAAAAGGTTAGAGCGCAAATGCCACGATGACCTGTTTCAGGTGGTGAAATCCCTACATAAGGAGGATATGAGGATCACAATTCATATAAATGCTTAGGTTGAGAGGGGCTTCAACAAGTGAATTTGGGAGAGATTTTAGGAGCTTAAAAATTATTAATTATTGACTTTTCAACGACCCATGCCAAAACCCCATGGGGTTTTAGCCCACTAACTGGGGTTACAAACTTTAAACATGAATATCTTTCAACTCGTGAAGAATTACATGGCGTGCCATATATCAACAGAAACATCTCGACAAGTAGAAACCATCAAAAATATTCTTGGCCCAGAATATAGTAATTTTGTAGGTCAAAATTACCATGCAAGATCGGGGTAGCCCCTGGTGCTGCTTGAGTTGACATCAATGACAACCATTGATCAAAAATCTCCCCCTTTGGCATTGATGGCAACATAAGTACTCCCCCTACGATCATGACACCTCTTCTTACAAGATTCTCTCCCCCTTTGACATCAATGGCAAAGTGTAACTCCCCCTAACATACAACCATCCTACGAACCTGTACACTCCCCCTTTGTATTCTGAATAAGGAAAATCTAATGAGAACTTGAGAGAATCCCAAGCTTCTGGCGAAGATATTCAAATGCTTCATGAGTACTCTTACGATCATCAATGCTTCCTACCCAATCTACATCTGTAAAGGCTTGAATAATGAGATTGTTACCCTTGGGATACCATAAGCCATATTCTGTTGTTCACTTTAGATATCGAAGAATTCTTTTGACGGCAATAATATGTGATTCTTTTGGTGCTGCTTAGAATCTTGCTACTTGTCCAACTGCTTGCATAACATCTAGTCGAGAGGTTGTTACATATAGAAGACTACCAATCATAGATCTGTACAACCTTTGATCCACATCCTTAGATGAGTCGTCTATGCTCAATTTGCAACCTGTTACCATCGAAGTAAGGATGGGTTTGCAATCTTCCATTTTGAATTTCTTGAGCATTTCCTTGATGTACTTGGCTTGACATATAAATATTCCTTTCTCTTGCTGAGATATTTGAAGCCCTAAGAAGTATGTCAGCTCACCAAGTAAAGACATCTCAAACTCACTTTGCATCTTTGTAGCAAAGTTCTTACTTAGTCGATCATCATTGCTACCAAATATTATATCATCCTCTTTAGTTATTAGATGTGCTTTAGTTGCCTCATCCAGAACATATATGTTGTTTGGAGCTCAACTCGCTGTAGCCACAATTTCACCATACCTGCCTTCCCTAATTTCACATTTTGTGGAGTGGAATAGTGTATTGTGTGTCCTTGATCACACATTTGTCCAACACTGAGCAGATTGTGATTCATGTTTTCAACCAATAGAACATTCTTGGCTAGAGCATCTTTGCTTTCGAGAGTGACGATACCTGATCCTATAACATTTGAAGATCCATCATTTCCAAAGGACATGGTTCCATCCTTCTTCTCTTTCAGAGATACAAATTTCTTTCTATCTCCAGTCATATGCATTGAACAACTGCTATCAACATACCACACATCTTTGTTGTTTTGAGCCTTGAGAGCGAGAGCACAATTATCAGTCCTCTTCTTCTTCCATGTTCGTTCGTTCTGTGGCTTCGAAGATTCTTCTTGAGGATTTTCAAGTCTGCAGTCTCTGGCTATGTATCCAAAGTTTCGACATTTGTAACATTCAATATTATTTATTAAATGTTCAAATCTATTGATGTTTCGTTGAGCCCTGGGAGGTTCATATGTGACAGATCTCCTGAAATTGTATTGATTCCTAGGGTACGTGCGACATTCTACAGCTTTATGACCAAATTTTCCACATGAATAACAATAGCCATAAAAAATATGTTGGTACCTGGATGGAAATCTTCGTCAAGGAATTGTCTTCCAAGGCTGTTCTTGTGAATCTTGTCCAATGAAGTCTACATGCATGTCAGATCTCATAGGTTCATTGTATTTTGTTGTAGAAGGTCCTGCTTCTTCTTCTTTTTAACCAAGGCAAGTTCTATCGTTGTAAGATCATTGATTGTTGATGAGTTCTTCCAATGACCTTGAGCTGTTGGCATAGTTTTGGACAATTTTTCCCTTCTTCACTTCCTTACGCAGCGAGACTACTTCGACTTCTAATGCTTCCCTTTCTTGGTTGCTTTCTTCCAACTTCTTTTGAAGTGACTCTTCAATACATTTCTGTTCTTCAACTTCAATTTTGAGACCTTGAACTTGTTCATCAAGAGTATTGGAACGGATCTTCTCAACCCTGAGCTCTTTTATAAGCTTGATTGCCTCCTTAGAAAAATATTCTATGGTCATCCCTTCTTCTTCGTTGTTTGATACCTGTTGTTTAATGTGCTTGGCCATAAACAATACTCTCTCATTGGCTTCTTCTTCACTGTCATTGTCTTCATCGGATGATGAGCTATCTTCTTTAGAGAGAAAGTTCCTTTTGAATCCTTTATTTTTTCTTTGCTTGTTGAATCTCTTAAAGCATTTCTTTTCTTTTGAGTTTCCATCACTTATGTTCGGACATTTCGCTGCAAAATGCCCAACCTCACCACAGTCGAAACATATCAATGGAAGTTTAGCCTTGTGAATTTTCCCTTACCAATTTTTAGTTTTCTCATAAAGTAAGCATATTCTCCATCTGAAAGACCTTCTTCATCATCTTCCTTTTCTTCACACTTGCAGGTGCAGGTTTGTGCCTTTGAAGGTTGTTTCTCCTTATTGGTTTTCTAAGATGCAGCAAACGCAGTTTCTAGATGCGAAGTACCCTCTTCTTCATCAAGTCTCATTTCATATGCTATGAGAACTCCATGTAATTCCTCTTTGCTGAGTTTGTCCAGATTTGCACTATATTCTAAGACCGATACCTTTGGGTTGAATCTCCCTAGTAACGTTCTAAGAATCTTTCGTATAATAGTCTTCTCATCAACAGGCTCTCCCAATCCTTCCAGAGTATTGGTTATTTCATCAACGTGTTGGAAGTATGCAGCAATGTTGTTATCTTTTTTCATTCTGAGTTGCTCAAATTTTGCTCTGTAGATTTGAAGCTTTGCTTCTTTGACATTTGAGTCACCTGCATATATATTCTCAAACTTGTCCCATACATTTTTGGCAGTTTTACAACCCAACATCTTAGGATAAGCAGATTCAATAAGTCCACTGATAATAATATTCTTTGTTTTTGCATCATTTACCAAATTCTTCTTACGCCAAGAGATAGACCTCCATTCTTCCTTTCTAGAGTGCGTAATTATTTTCATTGAACAGAGGTACACCATTCTTGGTATGCTCCATGACCTCCTTCCAGCTGTTAAACTGCTATTAAAGGAACCAAGCTCTGATACCAATTGTTGGAAATACTGAGAGGGGGGATGAATCAGTATTCCTTTCAATTAGTATTATTGTTAATCTTTCAGAGCATTAGTTAATCTTCAATTATTATCATTGTTTGTACAGTGATAGCAGTAAACAAAAGGAACACAAATGCACACAGTTTTTAAGGTGGAAACCCTCTCCAGGACAAAAACCACCTGAATGCTTTTCTAATAATTCTTTAATATTCAACTCCAATTGAAAATAAAGCTCCAACTTCCTAGAATCTAGAAAAGCTTTCTTCTCCAGTGCCCATTGGATGGACACTCCAACGGCCAAGATTCTTCAGTAGTCAACTGAACAGATGCCCCAACACCCAATGAGTTACAACTCACCCTAGCACCACCCTACCACCCTGAAATTTTCACAGGCTTGAACCTGTTGGTGACTTCATGCACCAACCTAGCACCACCCTACCACCCTATAGAAGAATAAAAGAAGAATGGACTCTCGTACCAGGGAAAATGGTCCACTTTACAATGATATAAAATGATGTAGAAGAAGAAGACACACTAGACCATAACCCCAACTATGACACAACCACCTAATGATGATCCTAGACCTCCTGAAACTGCCTCTTCAACTCTTGGCGGATAGAAACTTGTACAATTTTTACAATGATGCATTTACAATGACTTAGTACAATGATACCTTTATAAAGACTGTATGCAGTGCTGCCCACTTGAAGACTTCATGTGGTGAACTTCTTGCTGTTATTCTGCACCTTGATTTCTGCCCTTGTCATGCTACCCTCTGCTACACCTTGATTTTCTTTGCTGCCCTAGAAATTCTGGTCCTTTGCAGCCCTTGACAACACATGATCTAGTTTTTTCTTGCCTTCTAGAATCTCGATATTGAATCTGGTGTATCTCTGTTATTTCAGATCCCCAATATGTGATTTTCGGTTCTATAGTAGTCCTCTGAGTCTTCTTTCCAATGCCATAGGTCTGGTCCAATTTGGATTCTTCAAGAGAGAGTTATGCCCAATCTCTCACAATGACCTAATTATGGACTAGTTCAATAGAGCGAACTTGTACGGCGTGCCATGTGTCACTGTTTCTTCATTCGGCTCTGAAATTGATACAGCGAAAACTACATTCTGTGCACTATCTGCCACTTTTTATAGGATTCCAATCAGATACTCGGAGAGAGTATTATGACGATTTTCCCAAGGTCACTTCTTTGAGATGAAGTTCAGGAACCTGCAAAAACACTGACTTCCACAGATCATATCTCCGAAAATATTGCACACCTTGATCTGAAATTTTTACAGGAGCTTCCCCAGGATTTCGGCTTTGCCTCATAAAAATTTCAGCTTCTGAACATTCATAGAAAAAAAGTTAAAGCGCAAATGCCACGATGACCTGTTTCAGGTAGCGAAATCCCTACATAAGGAGGATATGAGGATCACAATTTATATAAATGCTTAGGTTGAGAGGGGCTTCAACAAGTGAACTTGGAAGAGATTTTAGGAGCTTAAAAATTATTAATTATTGACTTTTCAATGACCCATGCCACAACCCCATGGGGTTTTAGCCCACTAACTGGGGTTACAAACTTCAAACATGAATATCTCTCAAACCGTGAAGAATTACATGGCGTGTCATATATCAATAGAAACATCTCGACAAGTAGAAACCATCAAAAATGTTCTTGACCTAGAATATAGTAATATTGTAGGTCAAAATTATCATGCAAGATCAGGGTAGCCCCTAGTGCTGCTTGGGTTGACATCAATGACAACCACTGATCAACATGTAGAAGGATGACCTTGATTGGTTAAACTTTAGATATTAGTTCACGTAATTATTGAATAAGTTCAGCCCAACAGTGAATAATGCTGGCCTGTATTGACCCCCATAGTAGGTCCATAGAGCTGCGATGGCCTATCCTTTGTACATTGGTCCCCTTGTAAATGGCCATTTATCTCTTCTTTAATGATTTATGATTCTCCACTTTTTCTGAAACAAAATTACATTATATTCTTAACATCAAGGTTGCCTTCTTGTGTAATTCATACCTTATTTATTTTTAAATGATTTCTGCAAGGTTGAAACAACATTTATAACTTTGCAATCATGGGAAAATGCATTATATGGAAACATCAGGATTTCAAATCTCCCTGGATTCCATTGCACTGTATATAAGATTAGTTTCACTTTCGCTCATATGGAATTTGCAACTAGGTCCAATAGATAGCCATTGCTCACTCTTATGAAGCAATAATAGATAGACAATTTTACAGTGTATTTTAATCTGAAAATCACTGAATTAATATATACAATCTCTCACACTAATAGTAAAAAAAAATTCGTATAAAGTGTGATTTACCTTAGCTTAGTTCAATCTCCTTGACCTCTGTGCCTTTTTACATGTCTCTTTAGAGTTCTGCTTTGAAAAGGTCCATCCCCAAGTGCTGGATTCAAAAAGTGTTAGTTGTAATGGTACTATTTGCAGAACCAACCTTGTATAAAGACTGCTAAAATACATATTCAGTATATATATTGAAGGAATGTTTCCATCAGACCAAACTACAGTCACCAAGTCTGTTGAATCCTCACTCAATCTACCCAGCTCAGCTCTGAAAAAGGGCAAGACTGCTTATCAGGTCAAGCTCAGTCAATATTCTCAACCCCACCGAGACATAATGAGTTTGACAAGACTTGGTGAATTTGACCATGTTTGAACAAGTTTGATGAAGATTGACTATCTTGACAGATGTTTTTCTCTTTTGCGTAATGCTGCTTATAGAATCTTACAGCAGTCCTTTGGCTAAGCTGCCACACTGTGAGTGGTGTTTCTATGCTGTCAAAATCACCTAGGACATGCACCTGTCCTCATTCACACACACAGAGGAGATTTGTACCTGGATCTCTGGGTTCGCATAAGCCTGATCACCTTGCTGCTTGCCACTAGACCACACACCCATGGGCTTCTTGAAAAAATATTGAGAAATAAAATAGCATTTGCCTATTTTAAGTTTTTTGTAATCTTTAAACTGTCAAGTTTTATGCTGTTTTTTCTTTGAGAAATTCTTCATATATTACATCATAGAAAAAATAGTTACTGTTACCATTCAAACCAGCAGGGGACCTAAAAGGACTCCTAAGAGAAAAACTGCTAGGTTAAGGGCACCGAGGGAGACTTAGCCCACTGTCACCACAGCTAAGACTCCCTACTCTTTACGGACTTTCACCGATGAGAAGAGACCTGATATTAGGAAGTCACTTATAAAGGGTGGAGCAACAAATAGATGTGAAGTGACCTCAAAGACCCTTTCCCTAAAATAGGATCAAGAATGGAGCCTGCTTGCTCTTTAAGCAAGGTACAAGATTTTCTAGGGAGAGGAGGTGAGGATTTGAGGGTTAAGTCAAAGGAATATGACTTGTAAAGGAGTTTTTCAATCCCTAAAATCCTTATAGAACTTGGATTCCCAAGTTGTCCTTGATAAATTGTCTTTGATAAGAAATGGGACCACACCGGGGCGAAGTGGACTCAGCCTAGGCTAAGGAAAGGAAGTTTAGCAACCAATGATAATCTTAACCCAAACAAGGCAAGGGAAAGGATCAAAACAAGAATTTTCACTTACAGGTGTCAATTTGACCCTGTGAGGTGCTAGCCTTGGGAACACCAGGGCAAAGTTTGATCTCAGACCTAGGGCTTGGGATATCTCGCAATCCCACAGTCAGAATTTCTTCAAATTTGGAGGAGACCTTGAAGACACATCAACGCAGTAGGGGCTAGGAGATTGAACTTTTTCTAGGGCTACTCTGTCGGGAAATTGATGCCCTAGGTGGCCCAGCATGGCTAGACTTAGAAGAGGGAGTAAAATGGTGAAGAAATAGGTTTAAAGTGACCACCTTTCAATGGATCAATGCCTAATTCCTCTTGGGGATATGGAGTCAATGAGAACTATGAAGATGGATCTCATTTCTTGTTCAAGGAGGCTCTCAAAGTCAACTTCGTCCAATGTTAAGGGCAAGAGAAGAAAAGTGACCATAAAAGAATTTATACTTCATTGCAAATGGAGGAGGTTTGTCAAGATGACTTCGATCTCTAGGACAATTTGTTCATCAAGCATGGCCCATACATAGAGAGAAGCTATATAGAAACATATTTCCACATTGATGTCGTAAATGCATGCAGCAACTAGCCCTAAAATACCGAAAATCTCATTATCTATGTATGCAGCAAAGTAAAATAAAATAGCATAAAAATTGTACTTACATGTAAGAGAATATATCCGACCATCAACACATTTGTAATATAAGAAGCTACAAGATAAGAAGACCCAATCCACACATCAAAATTCATCCATGATCCAAAAATATCTTCCAAGAAAGTGTGAAGTTCTCAAGAGAGAGAATGATCCAAGTCAAGTGATGATCCAAAATGAACTCATGTAACTCCTATTTATACACAAACTAGGAGTTTGAATTACCTATTTGAGCCTACGTTAGCCCCTAAAATAGAATAATGTGCAAATTAACTAACTTTTGGTGACAAGCCCACCATACTAGCTCACAAATAAAATAATAAGCCTCTCAGGAGGTCAAATGATAATCTATGCATGTCGTAGGGCCCTCAAAGAGGCCTTATGAGGTCCATAAGTGTTATAATGACTGGGACCTTCAAAAGAGATGGAAAAGATGGTGGTCCCTTGTTCTCCAAACAATAAACCTGTGGTGCTCCCAGTGGGTGTGGGGGCACACCAATGACCTCATCAGTATCCAAGTGAGTCGAAGATGCCTGTAGACCATATATAAGGGCTCTGATGATGGGATAAATGATCCCATGTCGCTGTATAAGTCCTGGGACACCTTCCAAGTGCGTGGTGCACCTATGGGGCCAACTGGGCATGATGTACCAAACGCATCTTCCTCGTCCAAAAGGTGGATTTCGAACAATCTATGAACATCTTTGAGGACCATGGAGTGTTTTCTACAGCTATGGAGGCCCATGGCTCTCTACACACCCTACATGTGCCAATGTAGCCCTCTAGAGGGTTAGGACCCCGTATAGGGAGACCAAACCTGGAATGGACATCATTTGCAATCCTGCATAAGAGCCAATGCATCCCCTATCCCTCCAACACAAGAAGTCATTAAAGTAATCCGATAAAAGAGCTTACAAACCATGGACAACTTTTGATTTCTGGTAGCATCGGATGTGCTCTAAGTCTCAAATTTTGCAGGGAGGCTTAGACACATGTATTCCAAAATACCTAGAAAGCATTTGGGGAAATTCCCTCTGGATGGAGTTTTATTAAAATAAATACGGAGATCGAGTCAATATGATCTAAGTCGTTGATTATGTTTTAATCTAAGCCATTGGTTATCCAACGAGAAGATTATAAGGACATCAATGGGCATTCGGAAAACACACCGAATGAGTCTAGAGATTGATTTCTCAAGTGAATAGCACAGAGTAGCCAGAGAGATCATCGAGATGATTTGATTGTAGTTAGGGGCAGAGATAATTTCGGTTGGAAGCTCTTTTCCTGAGCCAGGAATACTTTGCAGAGAAGGCAAAGAAAAGGACGCAAAAGAGGCAGTGTAGGGGCTATGTTGGGCAGTGCAGAGCCATGCAGAGGCAATGTTGAAGCCTTGAAGAGATCCACTATTTTGTTGAGGATCAGTCTGATCCAGTGCTGGAGTGTCGGGGTATGAGACCGGAGGGGCAGAAAGATCAACATCCAGCCAGCAGAACGACTAGCAGAAGGAGTTGATGCAGTCCCCAGCCAAAGTGATGCAGATCTGCGCAGAGGCAGCGTGGGGCTCATCAGTTTAGTGTTCAGTGTCGGATCTCCAGTGTTAGTATGAGGTAATCCCCACTGATTCTCTGTCAGTCAGATTCTCCGTGGATAGCCAAATTTGGGCATCCAGTTGTGTTCAAAAAAAACTATTTCTTAATAATACAAACCCTCAGTTGCTGCACCAGTTTCCCGCATTGGATTTTTCCGGGGACTTAGTCCAAAAATAACGGTGTCATGTGTGTTTAACTTTCTTGCTCAAATCTTGTTTCCGCAATTTATTTAGTAAAGGTTGCAGTGTATTTTCTTCAGTATTTACTTGTAGAACACAATAATAAACTTGTATAATTTATCAAGTAGGAGAAGTAATATCAATTTGTTGCAATAGGATTCTGGGACTAGGAATTTTCACATGGTATCAGAGCAGTGCAGGTGAAGCAAGAGAGCAAATCAGAACTCAGCGTTGAAGAGAAAGAGGGAGATCAAAGAGTTGCGTAGGCAGCAGATCAAATCCCCAAGAGATTGCGCAATCTAGGCCAGGAGGGCAAGTTTCTCGAGGAAAATCTCTCTGAGTGAGTCGACAGAGAGGTAAGATTTCCAGTTCATGATTTGTCAGCGGCATAGGGAGTAGCGCAGCGCTGTTTTCTGTGGGACATAGTTTTTTCCTACAGCGTTTGTTGGGGCAAAAAAGTGTCAGAAGAAAGAAGAAGACATTTTTGAGGGAATTTTTTCCTCGGTGAATTTCGAGCCAAGGAATTATAATTCTCAGTTGTTGAGCAACAGCGTTGAGGAGCAGATCTACCAACTCCAATAGGGAGTGCATAGGCCAGCCTAGCAGCGACGTAGAGGAGAGAGGGGGAGAAGTTCAACATTATTCAGTCGGCAGAGATCGCAGCGACCGAGTTGAGAGATCAAGATCAATTGGATGGTGCATCCAACTATGTGATCTGGCAGGCAAGGATCACATGTATGTTAGATGAGCATGATCTCAAGGCCTTTATCGAGAATCTGGTAGTTGTCCCCGTAGATGCAGATCTATTGAAGGCCTAGAAGAAGAATATGGCGAAGGCTAAGCTCTTGATCCTCGACGGAGTGAGGGATCATGTAGTATGTCACATCGCTGGCAAAGGGATTGCCAAGGATATTTGGGATGCCATAGCGACGTTATACAAGGATCTTCCGAGCAGCGAAAGATGTACTTGCAGAAGAAGATGCAATCTATGAGGATGCAGAAGGGAGAACGCATTGATCCATTCCTTGCAAAGCTTCACGAAACCAGAGATCAGTTTGCAGCTGTCGAATCAGCACCTCAGGCCACAGAGATGGTCAGATTGGCCCTAAACTCAATATCTGATGAATGGCAAGTCTATGTCCAAATCATCCTGGGCAGAGAAAGGTTGCCTAATTGGAAACAGATGTAAGCCGCTCTTCAACAAGAAGAGATGAGGCGAGATATGATCAAGTACAAACTTGATGGCAGCAGCAGCAATGGGTTGAAGCTCAGGAGGAGGAAGAGAATGCAGCCCTTGCATTCAAGGGGTAGCAGGAGCAGCGGAGGCGGAAAAAGGACGTCTCAAAGATCAAGTGTTTTTGGTATGGATAAATGGGTCACTACACTACACAGTGTCCTCTCAAGAAAAAGGATAAGGACAAGAAACATGATCCGTAGGTTGCAACTGCAAGGATTGAGGAGGAGGAGTTTGCCATGATTGCCCACATATCTCCAGGGGAGAATTGGGGTGATCTATAATTGTAGCTTGAAAAGGCTGCAGTTGGGAAGGGTCCTTGAGGAGTCCACCTCTTGGATCAATACATTGCTACGGGAGCCCATGACAGAAGTAGTTGGATGGACCAGTGTCAGTTGCTGCAGAGGAGTTTCGGAGTGACAACGCAGTGGCCAGAGAGCACCAGAATCTGAGCAGTACAGAACAGAGTTGGCAACAGTACAGGAAGGCACAACGCAGGGTCAGCAGCAGCGCAGAGCTTCAGAGGGTCAACGCAGAAACTAGTAGCAGTCAGAACTTCAGTATCAAATGCATCATGTTGAACACTTAGTTCATTGTTTTGATGTTTTTATGTTGCAACAGGCAGCAGAGTTGCAATGCAGATACAGTTGGCAGCAATATGCAGGGTCAACGGTAGCATAAATGCAATGGCGCAATAGTTTGTGGACAGCAGTGTCATTCATCAGCAGCACAGAGGGAGATGTTACAGAGTCAATGTAGTGCTTCAGCGGGATGCATTACTAGAGCACATTCCTCACTAAGAGGGAGTGTTGATTTCTAGTAGCATCAGATGTGCTCTAAGTCTCAAATTTTGCAAGGAGGCTTAGACACATGTATTCCAAAATACCCAAAAAGCGTTTTGGGAAATTCCACCTAGATGGGGTTTTATTAAAATAATTAATTATTTTTAATGGGAGCCTAAGTCTAAACTTAGGGAATTAAAATAATTAAAGTATATTAATAGAACTGGGTGTGAATCTTCTAGAAAAATACAGAGAAGGAGTCAATATGATCTAAGCCATTGATTATGTTTTAATCTGGGTCGTTGGTTATCCAACGAGAATATTATAAGGACTTCGATGGGCATTTGGAAAACACACTAAGTGAGTCTAGAGATTGATTTCTCAAGTGAGAAGCCGGAGAGATCATTGAGTTGATTTGATTGCAGTGAGGGGCAAAGATAGTACTGGTTGGAAGATATTTTCCTAAGTCGAGAATACTTTGTAGAGAAGGCAGAGAAGAGGACGTAGAAGAGGCAGCGTAGGGGCTATGTTGGGCAGCGCAGAGGCAACGTTGAAGCCTTGAAGAGATCTGCTATTTTGTTGAGGATCAGTCAAATCTAGTTCCGGAGTGTCTGGGTGTGAGACCGAAGGGGCAGAAGATCAACATCCAGCCAACAGAACAACCAGCAGAAGGAGGTGATGCAATCCCCAGCCAGAGTGACGCAAATCTGCGCAGAAGCTGTGTGGGGCTCATCAGTGTAGTGTTGGGTCAGTGTCGGATCTCCAATGTTAGTGTGAGGTAATCCTCATTGATTCTCCATCTGTCAAATTCTCTGTGGATAGTCATATTTGGGCACCAGTTGTATTCAGAAAAAAATACTGCTTAATAATACAAACCATCAGTTGCTACACCAGTTTTCCCGCATTGGGTTTTTCCAAAGACTTAGTCCAAAAATAACGGTGTCATGTGTGTTTAATTTTCTTGCTCAAATCTTGTTTCCACATTTATTTTCCACAGCTTATTTAGTGAAGGCGCAGTGTATTTTCTTCAGCATTTACTTGTAGAACACAGTAAATAATTTGTATAATTTATCAAGTAGGAGGAGTAATATCAGTTTGCTGCAATAGGATTATGGGACTAGGAATTTTCACAAGAAGTGGACACTTCATAATGGCATGCCCTTCCATAGTGGGCTTTGGCATGTGTTAATGTCTCCAAGCTCCATAATGGGGTTAACCAAGTACCTTGTTAGGTGGTTTCTACCTTTAGAGAGGGATAATATCTTCGAGGTACATCCATCCAATGGTGGTGGCATGTGACAAAGAGGTGAATGGAATAGGGAATGAAAGGGGCAATCCTGGGCCACATATCAGGGTACAAGGGTAGTTAGAAGAAAGGAAGCCCACACCTGAGAATCTAATGTATAGGAGGGAGCAATCATGGTATATGAGGTGCCCCAGCCTTGATTTTTCCACCCTTCTTTATATTCCTTTTTGCTTTTATGATTTTTCTTCGATTAACTGCTCGGGGCTCAAAGGACAAGAACATGATGTGTAAGATATAGCAGTGAATACCCCGTAATTGGTAGGGCGGTTCATTTCCCTCCAGGGGTTGGGACAATCATGGGTTCCTGAATGATAAAGGAGGCTCATCTAGGGCCTATGGAACTAGGGTGATGGCCATGGGTATGGGGTAGAGCTCATGCATTGGCTTTTGCTCACGTGCTAATTTGTTTGTCCCGGCCATCTTCTGCATTTTTTGGTACGTTTTCCTGTTGAATGTGGCCATTTATGCTTTTACCTTTTATTTTTAGTTGTTTCAACCTTCGGGCATCGTTCCAAACCTGACCCAAGGTGGGGGCAAGGGAATGGGGAGGCCAGCCCTATGTGGACCTAGTGAGGGAAAAGTGGACCCAGATGGGAGAGATGATGAATGGAGTTACAGTGAGTGGTAGTGGAGTGATATACGTGGATAAGGGAGTGGGACCACGCAGCGAAAGTCGGGGTTTCCCAAGTAGTACCACCCTAAAACCCAAATGGTCAATAAAGGAGATCCCACGGGACTAAGATCCAAGGGTAACACCCAAAAGAGGCCAAGGGGACAGAATCACAAACTAAGCCCACTCTTTCCGCCGAATCCCCCCATTAATTCATGCCCAGAAGTGTCCATGATAAGCAAACCCAATACTCAATTACCAAATGACAAGACATAACTTTGGGTTCCGAAGGCCCACTTTCAAAGGTATGATCAATATAAATGGGTAAGGGACCACATGGCTTGCTCAGGTGGCGGAGAAATGGCACAACGAGCTAGTTGATGTCTGCAAGGGGATGTTGGCTGCCGGCTAAGGACCATCATGAAAAAATTGCTCCTAGGGATATTACCCACGAAGTGGTGGGTAACAGTTAGATCATAGAACGGAGAGTTGCATCAAACAAACAACAAGAGTACCAAGAAATTCCCTCCTTAAAAAGGCCAAAAAGCAGGCATATGTGCCCCTGCCCCAATAGGAAGGGACTCAACACCTCTACGAAATGTTAATTTTACTTGTTGGATCAGTCACTGTTCTCTCCCGCAGTAGCACAGCAGTCTCCTTCAATGGCAGAGGTGTGCCAACAGCACCAGCAGCAGTTAGAATTTCTGTGCAGCATTCTTGTGCAGTCATGATGAGGGAATGGCACTATGTTGTCTAGTGTACTGCACTGCAGCTATGTAGGAGAGAGATTAAGAATACACATGCATGCCTCCAGCATGTATGTGCCAGGTTCCTCCACCTCCAGTTTTATAACTGCAGTTCCAGAATTAGCATTCCAGTTTTAGAATAGTTCGGAGTTTGATTTCCAGATTTAGAAGTCAGCTGCTTTTATATCCAATTTGCTTTTGTTCTAAAGTTAGCTTTAGAGCATAAGCTAAGGAAATTTCCATATTTAGATAGGACACACAATTCTAGGTAGAAAGTGCATGCTTGCATGCATGATAAGCCTCTCCTAGTCGAAACACCTCCCTAGGTAGTTAACTTAAGAAGGGAAGTGCACTTCTCTAGGACAAAATCAGATTAGGGTTTCTCTTTTCTAATTTTGGTGCCCACAGGGATGGCTGTTTTTATCTTCTCCCATAGCCTTCTTAGTCTATAAAGAAAGGCAAAAGGAAGGTGGTATTCAATTTAGCTTTTGTGAGATTGAGTTGTATGCTAGTGATTAGCAGGGTATTTTTGTCTTATAGCCATAGGTACATGGGTACCGCTCCCAGACATTGGAGAGCACGTACCCCAGGTTCCCCCACTCTTGGGAGCTTGGGAGCTTGTAGGAAACGCTCCAAAACCGCCGGGAGCTTCAATGGGTACTTTGGAGCTTTTCGGGAGCTTCACTGCAGCAATTTTTTGACGTTTTGGGAGCTTCACTGCAATGAATAAGTGAAAACTTAGGTTTATTTGAAGCTGACAGCTTGGGTGTTGCTTAAACTGATGGAACTGAGCGAAGAGAAGGGTATGTTGCTAGGTCTAGATCTGGATACGGGTCTGGAACTAAGCGAAACAACCTGTTTATGGAAAGCCCTTCTATCCAAATGAAGATGAGGTGCCTAGGCAATCTTGATGGGCAAGATTTGGATGGAAATAAATTAATTATTTTATTTTTATTTTTAATATCTATTAAATTGTAATATATTATATTATTGCCGCTCCAAACTTGACGTTTCCTATCAATTTGGGCAAAACTTCTAGTCGTGCCGGATACTCGTTTCCGCGTACCGGAAGTACCTGCATACCAGAAACTTGTATAGCAGTATGCAGTTTTTCTATATTTAATGAAAAGCAGGTTGCAGGTTTGAGAATCCAGTTCTATGCTTTCTGTCCTATATTTTCAGTACGATGTGTTAGTAGGCTAGCATATTCTAGCGTATTCAGAATTTACAGTTTTTATAATCCTTGTTTTTTGTTTTAGCTGTTAAGGCTTTCTGTGTGCAGAATCTGCCTCTCATGTATTGAAAATTTCAACAAGGTATCAGAACACATTGTCCAAGATTTTCCAGATCCATGTATTGAGGGAGCTTTCAGAGGATCTCAGTGGATGTGATGCCCTTGCTTCAGTGATTGAAGCTAACTTCACCCTGTTATAGATTGTTGGGGTGGTGATGCCCAAGTTGCTCCAGTGATTGAAGTGTTGATCCACACCTATGGTACATTGTTGATGTGATTTTTCTGCAGACTGATCTGTTTGGTGTAGTTGTGTTCCAGGAATAGTTACCAGATTCACCTTAGGGCACCCCACATCTGCATCTGCTTCTCCTCAGAATCTCAGATCCATATCAGATCTTGGTTTTTTGGTGTGTTTTAGATTGCATCTATTTACTAAAATAGAATCCATTTCAAGTATAAGTGGATCCGGATCCCAATGACAGATCCATGTGTTGTGATGCTCCACTTTCCACATCCCACCCCAAAGATGGTGTTGGTGAAAAGGCACAAAACCATATAAAAAGTTGTCTCAAGCCTAGAGGCTAATTCATCCACCCCAACTGAAGCTTCTGCACTCCTTGCAAACTTATTTTGTTGTTGCTTGGCTCTCATCTTCGTAAGACACTAAGATGCATTGTGGCCCATCTTGTGGCACTTGAAACACTTCAGGAAACTTAAGTCTTTCTTTCCCTGGTTAAAATAACCTCAATTTTCCCTCTTTCGTTTTTAACCCCTCCCAAGTCCTCCTTACCTCCTCTCCTCACCTTCCCAATGAGCGATAGGTTCTAGATCGCATCCACTCTAGATGCAATTCTCTCTCACCTTGTCTCCTCTTCAACAAAGTCATCCCAAAATTTCTCAAGGGTGAGTAGCTTTGCATGAGCATAGAAAACCTGTACAAAGGATTCCCAAAATGCAAAGAACCCATTTAGTACTATAGGTACCAACTCCTCATCCTCAACTTTCTTCCTAATACCAACAAGTCGATCTCTCAACTCAATGATTGTCAACAAGTAGCTAGCCATTATGTTTGTGTCACTCATGTGTGGCCATGACCCTATTCTTCAAGAGCGTCTTGTTGGAAATATTCACTCTGATACAACAAGGTCGAGGATACTGTATATTCTTAGCCAACTTCTCTTCAATCTGAAGGATAAAAAACTTGTTCATGGCCACTTTCTTACTGTGTTCGCCCAACAGCACAATATGGATGGCCACTATAGCCTTCCCCCTTACAATTGTCCAAAAATTAAAACTCCCAACAACATCTGCAGCCTACACTTCCAAAGGTACAAAGTTGGAATCGCCCCTTAACCAATCACACTCTTTGAAACCTAGGTCCAAGTGCCGATCTCTGGAATAGATTGCTTCAATCTTTGGAGACTTCTAGACATCACACTCACTGAAATCTCGAGACAACAGCTCCATCTCACAGGGAGCAACACTCTCCATACATGAATTAAAAGATATCTAGTCATGTGCCTTGACACCATGTTAATTTTTGGAGCACGGTAAGTAGATTTGCACTCCTAATAGGAATGCTATATCTACAAACACATCAAACTGAAAACAGAACATCAAGCTTGAACACTCAATCACATCTCTCTCGGGTCTCTATCATGTAAAAGAAAGAATTACAATGCCTTGAGCTCAAAACTCTAATTGTGTAATCAATCCAATGATGCATCCAATGTCTCCAATATAATATAGGATAAAACTAGGATTTATAATGATATGGACTCCTCCAATAGTGTGTTGACTCTAGAAGATGCAAAACCCTAACCCTAGGCTCTCTAGAAAAATGTACACAACCTATGTGCACAAGTATCCTAGATTAGAGCACCTCCCTCGTTGGAATATGTGCCCCAATCTAAATCTAAAAAACCTCCTCTAGCATCCACCTCATCCTAAAGTAAGAACTATGATTAACTAAAGATAATAAAATGCTTCTAAACATAGAAAAGGCATGTGCCTTCTTAAACTTCAAAGCACACTCTAAATATGTAGAAGTTAAATATGGTACATGCATGCCTCAAACCATAATATCATCTATAAAATTGCACTTACACTAATGCTATGCCTTCCTCATGGCTTCTCTACTATTGTGCCTTCACTTTAGCAATAATCACTCTACATAAAATGAGGCTAAGCCAAACTATTGACGACACTATACATGATCTACAAAAGTGCACCAATCTGGTGAAGAAGAATCCCTTGCAGAGAAACCAAGTAAAGCTAACAATGTTTAGTGGATTAGGTCCCTAAAGAAATAAGGCACTGAATACCACTTCTTCAAGAAAAGGTTCAAGAGCATTTCTTAAAAATATTGGGCATGTGTTTGGACTTTGGAGTGGATGGCCTAGATACTTTTATGTGGAAGGCCTTTGACGGTGATTTTACAACAATCTTAGTGAAAGGAGAGGAATTTTCCTCAATGGTTGGTGGAGTAGGTTAGAACGAACAAAGTTCATTATAGCAGGTTAAACACTCCAAAAGACTTGGAATATGTAGATCTCCATTGAAGATACAAGAATATATATTAAAATGTATGAATGAGAATGATCTTACAAATAAGAGTGAGGGCATGCTTATATACCCTAGGAAGGTGCCCTTTCATGGAAGGTCATGTCCAATTTAGACATGCCTCTTCAGTAATAATTACTAAGTAACTAATCATTATTATCATTATCATCATTATATATATATTATTCATAACATTGTCTTCCCTTTCAAAAATCTTTGTCCTCAAAGCTTAGTGATGAAAATGCTTGACCCGTTTTCTATTTCGAATGTCTTCTTGACTCGGAACTGTCATCTTCGTCGATACAAGTTGATATGATCCTTGGAGTGATATATAAAATTTCTGCACGAAGGAAGGATCTGACCATCCTAAATTAATCTTTTGTGGAGTCTTTCGATTACTAGAAACTTGTGATGAATTGTTATCACTAGACTGAGTTGTGCGCACTTCAGTATTCTTCGGAACATAAGTTTGTTGTTTATGTTCTGAGTAATACGGATTCGTAGATTGATTGAGATGTTTGTTCTTTTGATTCGGATGTAGATAAGGATTTCTTTTGGTTTGTCCTTCCCTTATCATGTGTGTGGCAGGCTTCTGATTTACTTCAAGTTCCGATGTCAAGTTGGTAACAAAATCTTCACTTGGAATTTTCATCATCTCAACACCTGAGTCTGGTTTTTCTTTCACTAACTTGTCTTCTTCTTGAGTTGTGATAGTCAATGGATTGGTATTCATTCCATTTTCTTCAATTTAAATTTCTTTATTTGAAGATTTCAATGCTTCCTTCTCAATAAATTGTTGTACCTTATTTTCTAGCGACTTCTTGTCCTTCTTAAGCTTCTTAATTTGTGTTAATAATTTTTCACAATGGTCTTTAAGCCGAGAAACTTCTTCATTTCGATTAGTAGTGATTTTGTCAATTTCTTTTTGCATATTTTGTAGTACTTTTTTACCTTCTTACAAAATTACTTTTGAAATATCTTGTATGTCTTCTGGTGTTACTAAATTTGGCTTCAATGTAACACCCTGTAATGTTATCTTTTTCTTTTTGTAAGAAAATGTCGAAAATTTCTTCTTCATATTTAGAATAAAAGATTCTAGTGATTTGATCCAGGGTGAACCCAAAACTATATCACTATTGTCGCAAAATAAGGTTTTAACAGTGACTTGCGAGACAAAAGTATAGTCTCCAATACCTAGTTGTAGATTGTTTATGTCATATTGTTTGTCACTTGTGTCAAAAAAAATCGTTTCAACTATACATAATCCAGGAATCACTAATTGGTTAGCACATTTAGTACTAACATAGTTATTATTTTGAGTAGGAGCAATAGAAATGATAACATCATTTCCCGCAAGTGATCCTTTGATTTTAAATAGTGCACCGACACATATACTAAAAGTTTTGGGAAATCTTTCATTATTGGCATCCATTTTACTAAATGCCCTTGTTCCATGAGATTATAAAATCTTCACTATTTAGTATTAATACTTTGCATTTTTTCCCTTTTATAATATATCTTCTTAAGAATAAAAAATGCTTTCTTTGTTTTTTTTTTAATTGCTCCTTTGTAATTTCAAAAAAATGCCCTTTATGAATTTTCTCCCTTTCTTCTTTTTAATACCTTTATGACTTTGGTATTTTTTTTATACCCTTATGAATTATGATATATATATTTAATAATAATAATAATTTTTTAAACTACTTAATTAATTATATGATTTTTAAATATATATTTTTGAATTATATCAAACTATATGTTTTAATTTGTATAACCCTCTGTAATAACACCAATGTTACTTCCAAACATAGTGTAATGGACCAATGACTGAACCAACGTGACGGCTTGATCGGACAAGTGTGATCGACGGCAAGGGTTACTCCCAAACGTAATAGACCAATGTTTGAACCTACGTGAGGGTTGGATCGGACAAGTGCGACCAACAGTTATCGGACCTGTGACGGTAGGGATGGTTAGTGGTGGTCGAGGGGGTGAAAGTTAAGAGTGATCAGGCGAAAAAAAAGGTGTTGGGGAAACAGTCGTTGTGGTTTCGCATTGCAACAGTATCTGCACTGAAGAAGGCGACAGGTGAGAGTTTTCCTGTGGTTAATTTTCCGGGAAATTGATGCCCTAGGTGACCTAATGAGGCTAGACCTAGTTAAAAGGGGAAAAAGGTGAAAAAGAGGATGGAAATGATCACCCTTTAAGGGACCAATGCCTAGTTTCACTTGGGGACTTGGGGATATGGAGTCAAGGAGAATAATGAAGACAGATTTTGTTTCTTGCTCAAGGAGGCCACAAAAGTCAACTTCATCCAATGTTAGAGGAAAGAGAAGAAAAGTGACTTTAGAGCATTTATACTTCATGCAAATGGTGAAGGCTTATCAAGATAACACGATCTCTAGGACATTTCATTCATCCAACATGGCCCATACATAGAATAAGCTAAATAGACACATAATTCCACATTAAACACATGCAACAATTAGCCCTAACTATAGTGAAGTTCCAATGTATGCAACAACATAAAAAGTAGTGTTAAATTTGCACTTACATGTTAGAGAGTACATCCAACCAGCATCACATTTGAATTATAAGAAGATCCTAGATAGAAAAGAACCCAATCCATACCTCAAAATTCATCCATCATCCAAAAATATCCACCAAGGAAAAAATGTGAAATTCTCTAGTGAGAGAGAGATCCCAATCCAAGTGATGATACAAATGAATCCATCTAACTCTTATTTATACACCAATTAGGAGTTTGATTTACCTAATGGGCCTACATTAGCTACTAAAAATAAAATAGTGTGCAAATAAACTATTTTTTGGTGACAAACCCATTAAACTAGCTCATAAATGAAATAACAAGCCTCTCAGGAGGTCAAATAATAATATATGCATGTCGCAGGGCCCTCCAAGAGGCCTTATGAGGTCCATAAGTGCCATAATGATGAATAAAATCCTCAAAAGGTGATGGACAAAGGGGTGGCCCCTTGTTCTCCAAAGAGTAAACCTGTGGTGCTCCCAGTGAGTGTGGGGGCACACCAATGACCCCATGGGTCTCCATATGAGTCTTAGATGCCTGTAGACCACCTGTAAGGGCTCAGATGACGGAATGAACTTCCATGTCATCGTACAACTCCTGGGATACCTGCCAGTGTGTGGTGCACCTGTGGGGCTAGTTGGGCATAGTGTACCAAGTGCATCTTCCTCGTCCATGGAGCGTTGTTTGTTGTTGTGGAGGCCCATGCCTCCCTACACACACCCTATATGTGCCAATGTAGCCCTCTGTGATGTTAGGACCTCGTATAGAGAGACCAAACCCAAATGGACACCATCTGCAATCCTGTATAAGATCCAATGCATCATCTAGCCCTCCAGTACAACAAGTCACTAAAGTAATCGTGTAAAAGAGTTTACAAACTATGGACAACAAGTGGACACTTCATAATGGCATGCCCTTCCATAGTGGGCTTTGGCATGTGCTGATGTCTCCAAGCTCCAAAGGGGGTTAGCCAAGTACCTTATTAGGTGGTCTCTACGTTTAAAGGGGATAGTACATCCCTCATATGGTGGTGGCTGTAGAAATTTATGAATCTTATATCTTATGCAGAAATTATTACTATTAATCTGGTTAAGCTCCTCCTACTTAGATAAGTTATCAACTGAATAAATTCAAGTTAACATCGAAGCAAAACACATAACAGATCTCTACCAATTCAGATCTAGAATAAGCACATGCACACATTGACAAAGTGACAGTTATTTCTGGACAAATAGTCCCCGGAAAAACCCAAGGTGGGAAAACCGGTCTCTGGCTGCTGGAGGGTTCTATTATTAAGAATATTTCTGAATACACAAATGCGGGTTCCGGATGCGGGAAAGGCGAACGGAGATAACACTAGATATACGGCTCAACGGGGCGATCTAGGGCCAAAATAATGACTGATCCACATCCTTAAACGGGATTTACATAACTCAGCCAAATCTAGGCCTTGAAACCCCAGCGTTGCCCCTGAAAGGCTCTGTGTCAGCCTCTGAAGCCCCTGAAAGCCTCTGCGACAGCCTTGGATGGCCTCCAAACCCTCAGCGCTACTCCGGAAGGGACCGCGTTACCCCAGAATGGGTGACGCAGCCACTACGCTGCCCCTAAGGGTCTCTGCGTAACCCATGAAGGGTTTCCTGAAAATTACTTTGTTCTTGTTGTTGCTGCCTTCCTATGCGCTGTCCTTGAGTTGATCTCTTCTCTGCCTCTTGCGTATTCTAGACCCTGGGATCAAATCATCCCCTTGGTCTAAATTCCCCTATCTACAGCTGAAACACTTCTGAGTATTCTTAGCAAACCCTGCCCTAGAATCTTAGCTTAGCTTCAGTACTTTGCCTCTGTGTATCTTTACAAATGACCCTAAGCCTTTCCTTTATACTTTTCTCATTAACAAATCAACGGCCATGATCAAATCTTGAATCAATGGCTAAGATTAAAAGAAAGCTTGATCCATGTGACTTAAGACAATTTCATCACATGTTTAATTAAGTTCACTTTAATTATTTTATTTTCCTAAGTTAAATACACTTAAAATAACTAATTAATTTAATATCTCCTAAACCAGATGAAATTTCCCAAATCCCATTTACAGGTCTTGTAAATCAAGTGTACTCTAGTCCACTCCACAAAGTTTGGGAACCATAACACAAGCGATGATACCCCAATTTTACAAAATCTCAACACTCCCCTCTTAGCATCAAGGGTGTGCTCTAGCAATACATCCACACTATGCATTACATGACTTTGAGTACTGGTTCTGTGCTACTGAAGCTTGGCCTTCTGCCACTCAACTCTGCACTGCTGCTGCCATTCTATACTGTTGCCCATGACTCTGCCACTTCCACTACAACTTTTGTACTGCAGCTCCCTCTCAATATGTTGCATCTATGTTGCTCATAGCACTGCCATTCTCTGTTGCATTTTGCATTGTAACTTTGGTTGTTAGGAAAACAAGCTGAATCTCACCCTTTAATCTTTGACAAACAAGTGAGTGGGTTGCATCCTAATCAGAAGCTCCATAGGCTATAGATGTAAATTTGGCATCTAAAGAACGATGCACGGCTCTGACTGCCTGTGTCCGAGACTCCCCTTTGCACTACCGAAGTCACATCAACCCCTCGTCTTGAAATCTATCACGGCTAGCTGTACACCTTTGTGTTGTTTCTGCGAAGCCTTAACGCTGCGTAAGTCGCAACTGCTTTCTATCTTTCTTGAAGTCACATCGACCTCTTGTCTTTGCTACGCTTCTATGTTGTTGTTTGCTTTGCTCTGTTATACTCCTCCCGAGAATTCAAATCTTTGTCTCTGCCTACTTCAACTATGATCTATTACTTACTTTGCTCCACTTGTCCCACCTCTTGTCTTTAAGGCTGCCGTAGCTCGCATGTGATCCAGGAGATGAGCTGCTCGAGGATCCCGCCTCTCTTCCATGTAACTCCTCTACATGTCCATGTCACCCCACCTCTGTGGTTCATGAGCACTCATGGCTGCAACATCTTTTGACCCATCATCTGCCACAGCTGCCTTGGAAGAGGATGCTTCCTTGTCCTTTTTCTTCTGAGAACAATGGCTGGCAAATGTCCCATTTCACCACACTGGAAGCACTTGATCTTTGAGAGATCCTTCTTCTTCTTCGCCTGTTTCTTTGATGCCAAGGTTGCATCTTCCTCATCTTCCTTCTTCACTTTGCTCAATCTTGGGTTGTGCTGCCTCTTGGTGAATCTGAGGAGTTCTTCGTGATGCAGAACTGACCATAAGTTGTCCCAATCTGGGAGGTCCACTCTGCCCAAGATACTTTGGACAAAGGTTTCCCACTCATCCGTGACTGCATTGAGGGCAGTCCTAATTATCACAGCATCATCCACCGTTGCACCCGTTGCAGTTAGCTGATCTCTGATTGACTGCAATCTGAAAGGAAGTGTTCCATGTCTTCTCCCTTGGTCACCATGAATGACCTCATTTGGGTCTCCAATAGCATTTTTCTTTGGACAGACTTTCCCTCATATAAGGAAGTCAAGGCCTTCCACATCTCATTAGTTGTCTTCTTCTCAGCTATGTGTGGTACAATATGGTCCTTGATACTATCCATAATCAGTCGTTTGGCATGCCCAACAGCTTCCTTATGCTTCCAAAGGAGATCTGCATCTGTCGGTGTGGCCAGAGTCTGCTCTGCATGGTCTCTTAGATTGCACGCCTCAAGGACAATCAGGATCCTTGCCTTCCAAACCGAAAAGTTTGAGAGGTCATCTAGCCTATCCTGATCACGCAGTCCATGAGGAGTCATCTGCTTAGAATGTGTCGGAACTTCCTTTTCTCTTTGCTAGAGAAATGGATCCAAGGCCCTTGGTGAAATAGGTGCCTTCTGCTCCCTCTAACACTTGATTTCCCTTCTTGGAAATCTACCAAATCAACTATGATTCAGCCTCTTCTTTGATCCTTTGATCAAACTCTAAATTTCCTTTGGCAAAAACTCGAAGCTGATCTCTTCCCAATCTTTGTCACTTGTGCTAAGGCTAAAAATCTGAAATCTTCAGAGTTTTAACCCCACCAACTCTTCTGAATTTCTGCAACTTTTCTGCAGACTTTTCTAGATCTGACAGATTCAGATCTGAATCACACTGGCTGGCTTCAGACCCAACCAACGCTGTTTCTGAGCTGCCTCTACGCAATAATTGCGTGGGCTTGCTAGGACACAGTGCTGGACAACGTCACCCTTCCCTCTGCGTGAATCTGCTCCTGAAAACTATGCTATTCCTTCAAATCTGCTTCTTTGCTGCTTTTCCGGTCACTTTCTGCAGCTAGATCTTTCAGATTCTTCAGCTGGTGACCCTCCTAGATCTGCAATTGCTTTGATACCATGTAGAAATTTCTGAATCTTATATCTTATGTAGAAATTATTATTGTTAATCTGGTTAAGCTCCTCCTATTTAGATAAGTTATTAACTAAATAAATTCAAGTTAACATCGAAGCAAAACACATAACGGATCTCTACCAATTCAGATCTAGAATAAGCACATGCACACATTGACAAATTGACACTGTTATTTCTGGACAAATAGTCCCCAGAAAAACCCAAGGTGGGAAAAATGGTCTCTGGCTGTTGGAGGGTTCTATTATTAAGAATATTTCTGAATACACAAATCTGGATTCCAGATCTAGAAAACCCAACAGAGATAATGCTAGATCTACAGCTCACTGGTTGATCTAGGGCCAAAATAATGACTGATCCACACCCTCAAACAGGATTTACAGAACTCGGCCAAGATTAGGGCCTAGGAAACCCCGGCGATTGTCCCCGAAATGCACTAGGTCAACCTCTGAAGCCCACGAAAGCCTCCTCGTCAACCTTGGATGGCCTCCAAACTCTTAGCGTTGCTCCCGAGGCCACGTGGCAGGAGATGGGTGACGCAGTCACTACGCTGCCCCTAAGGGTCTTTGCGTAGCCGCAGTATTTTGAAAATTCGATTGTTCTTCTTTGCTACGCACTTCTCTGCTTGTTGTCCTTGTCTTTGATCTCTAAAGCTTGTGTATTCTAGACCACAGGATCATATCATCCCCTTAGTCTAAATGCCCCTCTCTGCAAGCCTGAAACACTTCGAGTATTCTTAGCAACCACGCCCCTGCAATCTCGGCTGCTTCAATGCTACACTTTGTTTATCTTTACAAATGAGCCCAAGCCTTTCCTTTATATTTTTCTCGTTGACAAATTAACGACCATGATCAGATCTTGAATCAATGGCTAACATTAAAAGAAAGCTTGATCCGTGTGACTTAAGACAATTTCATCACATGTTTAATTAAATTCACTTTAGTTATTTAAGTTCCCTAAGTTTTAACTTAGGAATTACACTTAAAATAATTAATTAATTTAATATCTCCTAAACCAGATGAAATTTCACAAATCCATTTCTAGATCTTGTAGATCAAGTGTACTCTAGTCCCTCCACAAAGTTTGGGAACTAGAGCACAACTGATGCTACCCCAAATACACAAAATCTCAACAGTGGCATGTGACAAAGAGGTGAAATGGAATAGGGAATGAGAGGGGCAATTTTGGGCCACGTATCGGGCCACAAGAGTAGCTAGAAAAAGGCAAGCCCATACCTGGGTGTATAATGTGTAGGAGGGAGCAATCGTGGTACATTAGGTGCCCTAACCTTGATTTTTCCACCCTTCTTTATATTCATTTTGCCTTTTATGATTTTTCTTTGATTAACTGCTTGAGGCTCAAAAGACAAGAGTATGATGTGTAAGATATAGCACTGTAGCAGTGATTACCCACTTTTTGGTAGGGTGGTTCATTTCCCTCCATGGATTGGCAAAATCATGGTTTCTTGAATGATAAAGGAGGCTCATCTAGGGCCTATGGAACCAGGGTGATAGCCATGGGTATGGGGTAGAGCTCATGTATTGGCTTTTGTCCACGTGCTAATTATGTTTGTCTCGACCATCTTTTGCATTTTGTGGTACATTTTCCTGTTGAATGTTGCCATTTATGCTTTTACTTTTCTTTTTTTTTAGCTGCTTCAACCTCTAGGGCATCGTTCCAAGCCTAACCCAAGGTGGGGGCAAGGGAATGGGGAGGCTGACCCTATGTGGAACCAGAGAGGCAATGTGGACCCAGTTGGGAGAAATGATAAATGGGGGTATAGTGAATGGAAGGTGAGTAGCATATGTGGATAAGGGAGCGGGACCACGCAACCAAAATCGGGGTTTCCCAAGTAGTGTGAAATTTTCAGATCTAAAAATTATTACTGCAATGATTGATTTATTTCGCCTACTTATTAGATAAGTTATTTACAGATGCTTCAGTAAATTTTGAAATAAACACACCTGCAGTACTTCACTCTAATCAAAATCAGAAGAACATAAATCACGCGTAGCACAATACAAAACAAACATATGAACACAGTTATTTTTGGACAATTGTCCTCGGAAAAACCCAATGTGGGAAAACCGGTGCAGCAGATGAGGGTTTGTATTTATCTTCAGCAATGAAAATATCTTTTACAGAAGTCTTGGTGAGCAAAACAAATTAGCATACACCTAGCATGAATTTTTCAGACACTCTGGAAGTATTCCCAACTCTTGGGGTGATCTCCTACACCCTCTGTGACATCCTCCGTAGCTGCTCTGCGCAGTCCCTCCCTGGACTGCGTAACTCTGCGTGGAGGGGTTTGTGTTGCTACTCGGCACTCCCTTCCCTTCACCCTTCTGCCTTTTGCTTCTCCGTCAACTGACCTCTCCCTCCTCCTTCTGCCTCTGCAATCCCGCCTCTACAAACTCACCCACTGAAGTCGAATTTTCTTACTTCAGAATCAATTTCCTTCGAGTACTGAGAATGTCCCCTACTTGATTTCCAAATGACCCTCAAGCCTCTTCTTATAATCTTCTCGCTGATGAATCAACGGCCAAGATTATATATTTAATCAATGGCTCAAATTAGAAGATGACTTGATCTTCGTTTTCTAGAAGATTCACACTCTGCTTTATTAATACCCTTTAATTATTTAATTTCCCTAAGTCTAAACTTAGGGTCTACATTAAAATAATTAATTATTTTAATAAAGTAAGATCTGAGTGGAATTTCCACAAACGTTTTCTAGGTTCTCTGGATAACTATTGTCCAAGCCTCTCAACCAAATTTGAGACTTGGAACACTTCCCGATGATATAAAATCAACACTCCCTCTTATTGAGGAAAATGTTTAAGCAAAATACCATTGTACTGCTCTGACTCTAGAACATCTTTTGCGCTGATGATGTCTTGGCTGTTGCCCCTCATCTCTGCGCTGCTGCCCTCTGTACTGCTACATGTGACACTTTTCTCTACCACTGCCTCATCCGAATTTCAGCTCCCTCTATCTCTATAGACCACCCATCCCTCTAATGGAAGGGGTTCTCGACCATCTCCATCTTCTCTCTAAAGTAAGTGATCTTAATCTTACTCAGAGCTTTGGTGAGGATATCTACCACCTGTTCCCCTGTAGGAGTGTACCTTAACTGCACTGCTCCCCGTTGGACATAGTCCCTAATGAAGTGGCACTGAATGTCAATGTATTTTGACCGGTCATGAAACACAGGATTCTCAGAGAGCTTAATGCAACTCTAATGATCACACATAATCCCGGTTGGTAACATCCTTTTCTTGAGTAGGTTCAAGAGTAATTTACAAAGCCATATGGCCTCATGCGAAGATGTGCTTGCTGCCATATACTCTGCCTCGACTGAACTTAGTGCGACGGGCTTCTGTTTCCCGCTGCACCAGGAGGTCATTCTTGATCCGAGACTGAAACAATACCCACTGGTACTCTTCCGATCCACTATGCTTCCAGCCCAATCTGCATCTATAAACCCACTCAACTGGACCTCATTGCCCTTGGTGTACTTCAATCCATACTCGACTGTCCCCTTTAGATATCTGAGAACATATTTGGTTGTTGCCCAATGAGCCCTCCTTGGTTCCACCATGAACTAACTAAGGGTATTCACTGCATGACAGATGTCTGGTCTAGTATTGACCATATACATCAATGAATCGATGAGCTACCTATACAAGGTGGGATCAGCCTCATCACCCTCTGTTGTGTCTATCTTCTTCTAGTTAGTAATCATTGGCGTGGCCATGGGTCTACAGTCTTCCATCTGAAATCTCTTCAGGATTTTTGTAGTGTATCTTCCTTGCCCCAGGAATATTTCTCCCTTCTGCTACCAAACCTCTAAACCAAGAAAATAGTGCATCTACCCCAGATCCTTCATGTCGAATTCCGTAGCCAGATTCTCCTTGCAATCCTTGATGAGCTTAGATGATCCAGTGAGAAACAGATCATCTACATATAATACCAGAATTAACGGCTCATCCCCTACTCTCAAGTAGTAGAGATTGGGATCTGCGTCACTCTTCACAAATCCCATCTGCAAATAGCTATCAATTCGCCCATACCATGCTTTAGGGGCTTGTTTTAAACCATACAAGGCTTTCTTAAGCCTGCAAACATGAGTCTTCTACTCACGTGTCTCGAAGTCCTCTGGTTTTTCTATGTACACTTCCTCCTCTATCACCCCATTCAAGAACGTTGTCTTTACATCCATCTGGTGAATCTCCCATCTCATCTGCGCTGCTAGAGAGATGACGGATCTAATAGAACTGTAGCAAGCTACAAAAGCGAATGTTTCCTCATAATCGATCCCTTCCTTTTCTACGTACACCTTAGCTACAAATCTGGCCTTGAACTTCTCTATGTTGTCGTCTGTAGCATACTTGATCTAGTAGATCCACCTTGATCCTACAACTGATCTATCCTGTGGTCTAGGGACTACTTCCCAGACATTGCTTGTCATGATGGAGCTATACTCCTCCACCATGGCATCTACCCACACCTGATGCTGAGCTGCCTCCCGAAAGCTAGAGGGTTCTCCAACCTGAGCTACCAGGGCCTGGTATCTGTCAAGTTGCTTCTGTACCCTCTTCCCGTCTCTAGGGGCTCCAACAAATTCTTTTGTGTCCTTTTGAATTTGTTGAATTTCTCTGCTTGGTCTTCCACTGGTGGTGGGCGGTGCTCTTTGCTCTTCTTGGAAGAACTCTCCTGGAATCCTTGTGTCTTGTGGAGAGGCACTTGACTCCTCTCTGTGGAGTCATTGTGGGTATGGCCCTAGTGGATCCTCCTCAATGTGCGTATTTGTAAGCATTTCCTCAGTTTCTGAAGGCTCTCTCCTCCATGAATTTCCGTCCCGCCTTACTACAATTTTTCTTGCTTTCTAGAATATAGATGCGATATGCTTTCACGTTTTCACTATAGCCCAAGATAACTCATTAAGTAGTTTGATCCAAATTCTTCCTCTTCTCATTTGGAACGTGGCAATACACCATCTTGCCAAATATCCTAATATGCCTCACCTTGGCTTGCTACTGTGAACACACTCTCCCAAAGTCACCTTCCCAAATGCTCTATGGGGTACTTTGTTCTACTTTTATGTACAGGTGCCTTGATTGCGGGCTTAAACTACAAAATTTTGGCATATCTTGGTCATATGGCATTGCCCTTGCGGCCTCTACAATGGTACGGTTCTTCCTTTACGGCTGTTCTTCCTTTACGCAACTCCATTATGTTCTGGATTGTATGGAGTTGTCCATTCTCTGCCGATGCCCTCCTTTGTGCGAGAAGCGGTGAAGTCTTCATCGATACTCACCACCATTATCTGACCATTGACCTTGATCTTCTTTCTGTTGAGTTTTCTACCAACGCTTTGAACTCTTTGAATCGTTCAAAGACTTCATCTTTAGTTTTGAAAATAAATCCAAGTCTTTATGGAATGATCATCAATAAAGGTAGCAAAATACTTTGTACCACTGAAAGCGGTTGTGGACATTGGACCGCAAATATCTGAGTGTATCAACTCCAATACGCTCTCAGTCCTGTTGTTGCTTCTTGGAAATTTTGCTTTAGCATACTTCCCTAGTACGCATCCCCTGCAGACTTCATCTCTCCTTGTGCTGAGTTCATGAGCTCCTATGACAGTCTTCTTGAGAATCCTCAAGGCTCCATGATGTAGATGTCCCATCCTTCTGTGCCATAATTCATTCAGATCTCTTTCGTCTGTACTGCCAACCAGAGCCACGGGGGATTCAAGTTGAAGTTTATATAGTTTATGACTCCTTACTCCAATTTGTACCTTTTGCTCCAGCTAGGATGTTTGAGATACACTTTGTTTCCAATAAAGTATACGTCATATCCTTTGTTCTGAAGTTGAGACACTGAGAGAAAATTCATTCCCAACCCTGGTACATGCAGAACATCTGTGGCCCAAATCTTGTTGCCAAATTCTGTCTGAAATGTTATGGTACCTCTTTGAATGAGGGTACACTTGACCTTGTTTCTCATAGTAATCTGGAAATTCATCTGTTCTTCTTAGTAGCTCAAAAAACATTTTCAAACCCCCTTCATATAAGCAGATGCTCCACTGTCAATATACCAAACACCTGGAGGAGTCGTGCTTGACACACAAGCGAGATCCTCCTCTAGTCTGGAGGCCAGCACTGTCATTTCATGTTCCCTCTGCGTTTCTGTGTGCTTTGAGGGACTGCGTGAACCCTTTCGAGTGTCGAATCTTTGGTCCAAAGCAGATCCTCCCTTTTTGTCTTTAGCCTTTTGCTCTGATACCATGTGAAATTTTCAAATCTAAAAATTATTACTGCAGTGATTGATTTATTTCACCTACTTATTAGATAAGTTATTTACAGATGTTTCAGTAAATTTTGAAATAAACACAGTTGCAGTACTTCACTCTAATCAAAAGCAGAAGAATAGAAATCACACATGTAGCACAATAGAAACAACCATATGAACACAGTTATTTTTAGACAATTGTCCCCGGAAAAAACCCAATGTGGAAAACCGGTGTAGTAGATGAGATCACGAGAACTCCAGCAATCTTCAGCAATGAAAAGATCTTTTACAGAAGTCTTGGTGAGAAAAATAAATTAGCATACACCTGGAATGAATTTTCCGGACACTCCGGAAGTATTCCCGACTCTCGGGGGATCTCCTACACCCTCTGCATCATCCTGCATGGCTACTCTGCACAGTCCCTCCCTGGATTGCGTAACTCTGCGTGGAGGGGTTTGTGCTGCTGCTCTGCACTCCCTTCCCTTCACCCTTCTGCCTTCTGCTTCTCTGTCAGCTGACCTCTCCCTCCTCCTTCTGCCTCTGCAATCCTGCCTCTACAAACTCACCTACTAAAATCGAATTCTCTTACTTCAGAATCAATTTCCTTTGGGTACTGAGAATGTCCCCGGCTTGATTTCCAAATGACCCTCAAGCCTCTTCTTATAATCTTCTCGCTGATGAATCAACAACCAAAATTATATCTTTAATCAATGGCTCAGATTAAAAGATGACTTGATCTTTGTTTACTAGAAGATTCACACTCTGCTTTATTAATACCCTTTAATTATTTAATTTCCCTAAGTTTAGACTTAGGGTCTACATTAAAATAATTAATTATTTTAATAAAGCAAGATCTGAGTGGAATTTCCACAAACGTTTTCTAGGTTCTCTGGATAACTGTTGTCCAAGCCTCTCCACGAAATTTGAGACTTGGAACATTTCTCGATGATATAAAATCAACAAGTAGTACCACCCTAAAACCAAATGGTCAGTAAAGGGCATCCCACAGGATTAAAATCGAAGGGTAACACCACAAAAGAGGTCAAGGGGACATAAGCATAAACTAAGCCCACTCTTTCCGCCGAATCCCCCCATCAATCCATGCCCAGAAGTGTCCATGAAAAGCAAACCGAATACTCAATTACCAAATGACAAGACATACCTCTAGGTTCGGGAGGCCCACATTCAAACATACGATCAATACAAATGGGTAAGGGACCACATGGTTGGCTCAGGTGGCAGAGAAATGGCACAACGAGCTAGTTGAGGACTGCAAGGGGCTGCTAGCTGCTAGCTGAGGTCCATCACAAAGAAAACATTTCTTCTAGGGATATCACCCACGAAGTGGTGGGTAATATCTGGCTCCAACTCATACGTGATTTCTCGATGTGGTGGGCAAAGCTACTCGAACAGGAGGTCACGAGAACTCCAGCAATCTCTTGGTCACCGTAGACCTGTTAGCTGCACATATCAACGATCAAAACCACGAGGTAGCATGTTTTTCATGGTGTCTTATGTTCACCCATGCTTAATGTCAGCCCATAAAATCAGCAAGTAATAAAAATATGCAATTTTTAATCTAAATGCAGATAATTTGTCATGAGAAATACCACATGACATTAGTTTTAATGCAAAAATCACCATTCGATGCATGCTACTCTAACATGCATATGGTACAATGTCAAGTGTTAGGTATATTCGTAGGCCCAATACAACCAACATGTCAATTGATCAATACAAGAATGCATGCTTCCTTGATTATTTTTGCAATGGACTTGACAATACAATCAGGAATAATGATATGAGGAGTTGCGAGGGCAGGAGGTGGGAAAACAAGAGACTCATATGCCATATAAAGGAACCCTGGAAGAAGGAAAAGACACCAGTCGAGAGGATTGAATTAGATCCTCCAACCAAGAGATGGAAATATCAAGGACCAAGTATATGAATCTTTGATGAAGAACTATCTCAGGCCTATTATCCTTGGGGTGAGTAAATGACTCAAACATGTTTAAAATGATACTATTTTGGTCATTGGGAAAACAAGAAGTGGACTCATCATTGTATTTGGGGAAAAAACATAATTCTTGTTTTTTCGTAAGGGAAACGGGCTCATCATCAAAACTAGGGGAACAAACCTCGTCACAAACATCCATTTCCAGGGTAGGGACATAACAAGGGGAGGAATGCTCAAACATGAAGAAAAACCTTCGGTGACATGCATCAGGAATCTTGTTCCTCAATTTCTTTTACATTAGAGTGATCAGAATTTCCCACAATTTTGGAAGGCTATTCTTAGATTGAATCATCTTGGAACATAAAGAAGAGACCTTTCCAATCACTAGGGAGGGCTCCATAAGGGCCAACCCTATTGTGCCGAATGGGAGGGGTATCTTCTTCTTTCTTGAGCTCATTCTTATAGATTTGAGAGACAATGGGGTCTTCATTTTTATAGTCATACCCAATTCCCCAATCAAGAGCCCAAAATCCATTCGTAGATTCTTCATTTATTATCATGATCTTCCTTAGAATCATCCCATTCTTCACTACATATTTGGTGTTGCTTGGGATGCCATTCATTCTCTTCTTCAGACATGGAAGATTGTTCCTCCTTCATGCATTCTCGAAGAATGATATCCAATGTATTTACTAAATTATTTTGACGAAATGCTTCAAGAAAAAGGTCATCGGGGGGACTCCTTTTATATTCATATTTCATGTTACGGAGTCTTTCCAATTGCTCACAATAGTATGAGAAAATCTCCTGGGAGTTATATGTGGCCATCAATTGCCTGCAAGATTTCTCATATTCCATCATCCATTCTTGCAACACCGAGGAGCTCTCGGGATCCAGATCTCTGTTATCATTACCTTAGAGGACATGCTTTCCAATTCAAGAGTCTTTTTTTGGGCACTATCCTTAAGGTACACATCAATCAGTTGATCATGATGATTTGGAGAAAGATCAAGACATTCTTTCTCAAGCAAAAAACCATATTCAATAACTTCCTCCTCTCGAAGGGCCACATCCAACATTTGGCATATGTCTTCATGAGATTGGAAACCCGGCCCTTCATGCAACAAGAAGGGCATAGTCAACATTGGAAGAGAAGGAATGCTTTTAGGTTTACATGACGCAAGCCAATCGGTATTGGGGGCAATGGATAGGACAAACAATTCCATTTGGTCACAAGGTTGAGTTATATTTTGCTTTGAAAGATACCTCATGAACCTTACCACGTGATTGGATGTGGAAAGTGGATCCCCATCGAAAGTTGGCATATTTTTCATGGATTTTGATGACGGATATCTCGGGATCCCTATCATATCTATGCGAGAATATATGTGGTCAACATGTTGCTGGGTCCTTAATGACATGGGAGTCGCCAGGGTGAATGAAATTGCTTTGACAAATGCTTGCTTCACCCTACAAGCATTGACCTTAGACATCAATGAAGAACTCGGGTTTCGTTCTTCCAATGGAGTCACCAAGAATGATATATCAATATCGTCGTATGGAGAACAAGACACGTGTCTCAACCCCGGCACCGGCGCTAGAAATGTTACCACTCAAAACTAGCAAGGGACCTAAAGGGACTCCTAAGAGGGCAACTGCTAGGTCAAGGGTAACGATGGAGACTTAACCCACTGTCACCACAGCTAAGACTCCCTACTCTTTATGGACTTCCACTGATGGGAGGAGGCTCGGTGATTAGGAAGTCACTTGTAAAGGATGGATCAAAAAATAGGTGTGAAGTGACCTTAGAGACCCTTTCCCAAAGATAGGATTAAGAATTGAGCTCGTTTGCTCTTTAAGCAAGGTACAAGACTTTCTAAGGAAAGGATATGAGGATTTAAGAGTTAGGCTAAAGGAATATGAATTGAAAAGGAATTTCCCAATCCCTAAAATCCTTATAGAACTTGGATTCCTAGGTAGTCCTTGATAAATAGTCTTTGGTGAAGAATGGGGCCACACGAGGCCAGTGGACCCAGTGTAGGTTAGGGGATGGATTTTGGCAGCCAAGGTAAGGGGAAAGGACCAAATAAGAATTTTCACCGAAAGATATCAAATTGATCCTATTAGGTACTAGCCTTGGGAACACCGGGGCAAAACTTGATCCTAGAGCTAGGGCTTGGGATATCCAGAGATACCAATGTCGGATTTCCTTCAAATCCGAAGGAGAGCTAGGAGACCCACCAACGTAGTTGTACCTAGGAGATCGAATTTTTTCTGTGGTTAATTTTCCGGGAAATTGACTCCCTAGGTGACCTAATGAGGGTAGACCTCGGAAAAAGGGGAAAAGGTGAAAAAGAGGGTGGAAATGATCACCCTTTGAGGGACCAGTGCCTGATTTCACTTGGGGATATGGAGTCAAGGAGAATAATGAAGAAGAAGTTCATTTCTTGCTCAAGGAGGCCCCAAAAGTCAACTTCGTCCAATGTTAGAGGAAAGAGAACAAAAGGTGACTTTAGAGCATTTATACTTCATGCAAATGGTCAAGGCTTATCAAGATAACACGATCTCTAGGAAATTTCATTCATCCAACATGGCCCATACATAGAATAAGTTAAATATACACATAATTCCACAATTAACACATGCAGCAATTAATCCTAACTATAGCGAAGTTCCAATGTATGCAACAAAATAAAAAAATAGCGTAAAATTTGCACTTAAATGTTATAGAGTATATCCAACCAACATCACATTTGCATTATAAGAAGCTCCAAGATAGAAAAGAACCCAATCCATACATCAAAATTCATCCATCATCCAAAAATATCCACCAAGGAAAAAATGCAAAATTCTCTAGTGAGAGAGAGATCCAAATACAAGTGATGATAGAAATGAATCCATCTAACTCCTATTTGTACACCAATTAGGAGTTTGATTTACCTAATGGGCCTACATAAGCCCCTAAAAATAAAATAGTGTGCAAATAAACTAACGTTTGGTGACAAGCCCACCAGACTAGCTCATAAATGAAATAATAAGCCTCTTAGGACGTCAAATAATAATCTATGCATGTCCTGGGGCCCTCCAAGCGGCCTAATGAGGTCCATAAGTGCCATAATGATGAATAAAATCCTCAAAAGGTGATGGACAAAGGGGTGGCCCCTTGTTTCCAAACAGTAAACCTATGGTGCTTCCAGTGGGTGTGGGGGCACACCAATGACCCCATGGGTCTCCATATGAGTCAAAGACGCCTGTAGACCACATGTAAGGGCTCAGATGATGGAATGAATTTCCATGTCATCATACAAGTCCTAGGACACCTACCAAGTGTGTGGTGCACCTGTGGGGCCAGCTGGGCATAGTGTACCAAGTGCATCATCCTCATCCAAATGGTGGATCTCTAGCAATCTCTCAACATCTGTGGGGATCCATGGAGTGTTGTTTGTTGCTGTGGAGGTCCATGGCTCTCTACACACACCCTATATGTGCCAATGTAACCCTCTAAGAGGTTAGGACTGTTGATTTTTGTAGCATCCGGAAGTGTTCCAAGTCTCAAACTTTGCAGGGAGGCTTGGACAGCAGCATTCCAAAGAACCCAAAAACAGTTTGTGGAAATTCCACTTGATTCAAGACTTATTAAAATAATTAATTATTTTAATGAAGACCCCAGGTCCAAACTTAGGAAAAGGAAATAATTAAAGGGCATTAATAAGTCAGAGTGTGAATCTTCTGGAAAACATGGATCAAGTCAAGATTTAATCTTAGTCATTGATTAATCTTTTAATCTGGGTCATTGGTTCTCCAACAGGGAGATTACAAAAGAAGGCTTGAGGGTCACTTGGAAGATAAGCCGGACACACACTCCATACCCGAAGGAGATCCATTCTGATGTAGAATTCGATCTCAATGGGAGAGTTGCAGGGCGAGAAGATTGCAGAAGCAGGAGGAGATAAGGGTTGGAGAGCAGCAGTGGGTCACTGAAGGTAGCTTGAGGCTACAGCGCAAAGACCCCACGTAGTCTCCACGTTGATTCACGCAGTCCAGCACTAGGACTGCGCAGAGAATCACGCAGACTGACGCAGGGGCTTGCAGGGGTTGTTCTGGGTATCAGAAATTTGTCCAAGAAAAATGGTAATTCAGTGTCAGGTGGTTCAGAATTTATTTGCCGAATATTTTCCCTGTAAAGATATCATTTGCTGAAGAATTAAAAAAACCCTCATCTGCTACACCGGTTTTCCCACATTGGGTTTTTTCGGGGATAATTGTCCAAAAATAACTGTGTACATGTGACTGATTCTTGTGCTTATGTTCTCTACTATTTATTTCTCTGCATATATAATTGTGAATGTTGCAGTAGTATTTATTTCAATATTTGCCGAAAGATTTCTGAATAATAACTTATTGAAATAATAAGTAGGAGAAATAAATCTATCACTGCAACTAGTTGAAAATTTTCACATGGTATTAGAGCCAGAGATGAATAACAAAGAGGGGGCATCTATCAGTCAACGAAGATCTACGCAGTTCTCCAGCGCAACAGCACAGAAGGGTTCATGCAATCCTCCAGGAGGGGGGGGAAGCACAATAGAATGGATGGATCACGATGTATCTGTATTTGCATCCAGATTAGAGGAAGATTTTGCTTGTGTATCAAGCACTACGTCCTCAAATGTCTGGTATATTGACAGTGGAGCCTCTACTCACATGACGGGAATACGGGACTGTTTTTCCGACTACCAAGAGGAGCAAATGAATTTCAAAATAACCATGGGTAATAAAGCAAAGTGCACTCCCATTGGGAAAGGTACCGTAGTTTTTCAAACTGAGGCAGGGAACAGAATCCGGGCCATTAATGTACTGCATGTGCCGGGTTTGGGGATGAATCTACTCTCAGTGTCACAGCTTCAAAATCGAGGATATGACATCTACTTTATTGGCAATAGAATCTACGTCAAGCACCCCAGTTGGAAGAAGAAGGAACAAATCAGGGTAAGAAGCACCAAGCTGTACAAGCTGCAGCTTGATTCCCCAATGGCACTGGTTGGCAGCGCAAATGAAACGGATCTGAATGAGCTAGGGCACAGAAAAATGGGGCATTTGCATCATGGGGCGTTGAGAACTCTCCAGAAGACTGTCACTGGTGTTCCAGAATTGAGCACCAAGCAGGATGATGTCTGCAAGGGGTGCGTATTGGGGAAATATGCCAAGGCAACATATTAGAGAAGCGACAATAGGGCCAAGGGTGTGTTGGATTTAATACACTCAAATATTTGCGGGTCAATGTCCACGAGAGCTCTTAGTGGTGCTGAATATTTCGTCACCTTCATTGATGACCATTCCAGGAAAACCTGGATCTACTTCTTGAAGACCAAGGATGAAGTCTTCAGTCGATTTAAAGAGTTCACAGCTCTAGTGGAGAATCAGACAAGGAAGCGGATCAAGGTATTACGATCAGATAATGGAGGTGAATACATAGATAAAGAATTCACCGGATTCTACGCAAGGGAAGGCATCAAAAGAGAATGGACAGCTCCATACAATCTGGAACAGGATGGAGTGGCAGAAAGGAAGAACCGGAGTATTGTTGAAGCAACCAGACCTATGTTGTATGACCAAGACATGCCCAAATTCCTATGGGTTGAAGAGTGTAATACAACTGTCTACATTCAGAACAGAACTCCTCACACTGCACTGGGAAAAATCATGCCAGAAAGTGTCTTCACTGGCAGCAAGCCCGAAGTGAGTCACTTTAGGATCTTCGGAAGTACAACTTACTGTCATGTACCCAGTGACAAGAGGAAGAAGTTGGAGATGACTACTGAAAGGGGGTATTTTGTAGCATACAGCGAGAATGCAAAGGCTTATCGCATCTACGTTCCTAAGAGCATGAAAGTAGTGGTGCGAAGAGATGTGAAATTTATGGAGGAGAAAGCCTTCAGAAGATCACGAGAATTTCCTTCTGCTACGCAGTCAGAGGAAGGGCCTTTGGTCCAGCCCCAGCAACCAACAGCAAAAAATCCAGCTGCCTCTCCAAGGCATAGTGATCCAAAGGATGGGGCTCCTGAGGATTTGCAAGAAGGAGAGCCGGTAAATCCACCCACCACCAGTGGAAGAACAAGCATGGAACTTCGACAGATTCTGAAGGATGCAGAGGATTTTGTCAGAAATCCCAGGGATGAGAAGAGACAACGTAAGCAGCCTAAGAGATATTAAGCCTTGGTTGCTCAAGTTGGAGAACCCTCCAGTTTCCGGGAAGGTCCTCAGCACCAGGTATAGGTTGATGCAATAGTGGAAGAGTACAATTCCATCATGACAAATGATGTCTGGGAAGTAGTACCCAGACCACAAGAGAGATCTGTTGTAGGATCTAGGTGGATCTACAAGATCAAGCATGCTGCAGACGACATCATCGAAAAATTTAAAGCCAGGTTTGTGGCTAAGGGATATGCTCAAAAGGAAGGAATAGACTATGAAGAAACCATCGCCCTGGTAGCCAGATACACATCTATCAAGGCCGTGATATCCCTTGTTGCACAGATGGGATGGGAAATTCACCAGATGGATGTCAAGACGGTATTCTTGAATGGTGTGATAGAAGAAGAAGTGTATATAGAACAACCAGAGAGTTTTGAGGCACATGATCAGAAGACTCATGTGTGCAGATTGAAGAAAGCATTATATGGACTGAAGCAAGCTCCCAGAGCTTGGTATGGTCAGATTGACAGCTATCTGCAAAAGATGGGATTCGTCAAGAATGATGCAGATCCCAATCTCTACTATCTAAGAGTAGGAAGTGAGCCATTGATACTGGTATTGTATGTGGATGATCTGTTCTTGACAGGATCATCAAGGCTCATCACAGATTGCAAGAAGAATTTAGCTAAAGAGTTTGACATGACTAATCTGGGACGGATGCACTATTTTCTGGGGTCGGAAGTTTGGTAGCAAGATGGGGAGATCTTCCTTGGTCAAGGAAGATACACTACAGAGATTCTGAAGAAATTTCAGATGGAGGATTGTAGACCCATGACCACTCCAATGATTACCAACTGGAGGAAAATTGACACGTCCGATGATAATGAAGTTGATCCTACATTGTACAGACAACTCATAGGGTCATTGATGTATCTGGTAAATACAAGACCAGAAATCTGTTATGTTGTTAATACCCTAAGTTCGTTCATGGTTGAACAGAAGAGGGCACATTGGGCAGCGGCCAAACATGTTCTCAGATACCTTCGAGGAACAGTCGAGCTTGGATTGAAGTACACCCGTGACAATGATGTCAAGTTGAGTGGTTTTGCTGATGCAGATTGGGCTGGAAGTTCAGTTGATCGGAATACCAGTGGGTACTGTTTCAGTCTGGGATCAGGAATGACTTCCTGGTGCAATGGGAAACAAAAGTCCGTGGCACTAAGTTCAACAGAGGCAGAGTATATGGCAGCTAGCACAGCGTAGTGCGAAGCCATATGGCTTAGGAAACTATTAGTAAACCTACTCAAGGAGAAAATTGAAGCGACCAACATTTTATGTGATAATCAGAGTTGTATAAAGCTCTATGAAAATTCTGTGTTTCATGATAGGTTGAAACATATTGACATCAGGTGTCACTTCATCAGGGATTGAGTACAACATGGAGTTGTTTAGTTGCAGTACACTCCAACAGGAGAACAGGTGGCAGACATCCTCACCAAGGCTCTGGGAAAGACAAAGATTGTCTACTTCAAAGAGAAGATGGGGATGATGAAGAATCCCTTCCAGTAGTAGGATTTAGTATTCAGAGGGAGCTGTGGTACAGATGCAGCAAAAGACAGTGGCAATGTCAAAGGAAGCAGTACAAGGGGCAGCAGTGTAGAGAGTGTTTCAGAATCAGTGTAGCATGCAACAGACATATTGTTGGAACACTTTCCTCGCTAAGAGGGAGTGTTGATTTTTGTAGCATCCGGAAGTGTTCCAAGTCTCAAACTTTGCAGGGAAGATTGGACAGCAGCATTCCAAAGAACCCAAAAACAGTTTGTGGAAATTTCACTCGATTCAAGACTTATTAAAATAATTAATTATTTTAATGAAGACCCTAAGTCCAAGCTTAGGAAAAGGAAATAATTAAAGGGCATTAATAAGTCAGAGTGTGAATCTTCTGGAAAACATGGATCAAGTCAAGATTTAACCTTAGCCATTGATTAATCTTTTAATCTGGGTCGTTGGTTCTCCAACAGGAAGATTACAAAAGAAGGCTTGAGGGTCACTTGGAAGATAAGTCAGGCACACACTCCATACCCGAAGGAGATCCATTCTGATGTAGAATTCGATCTCTGTGGGAGAGTTGCAGGGCGAGAAGAGTTGCAGAAGCAAGAGGAGGTCAGGGATGATCGAGATCAGGGTCGGAGAGCAGCAGTGGGTCACTGAAGGTAGCTTGAGGCTATAGCGCAGAGACCCCATGCAATTTCCATGCAGATTCACGCAGTCCAGCGCTGGGAATGCGCAGAGAATCATGCAGACTGACGCAGGGGCTTGCAGGGGTTGTTTTGGGTATCAAAAATTTGTCCAAGAAAACTGGGTATTCAGTCTCAGGTGGTTCAGAATTTATCTACCGAATATTTTCCCTGTAAAGATATCATTTGCTGAAGAATTAATAACACCCTCATCTGCTACACCGGTTTTCCCACATTGGGTTTTTCCGGGGACAATTGTCCAAAAATAACAGTGTACATGTGATTGATTCTTATGCTTATGTTCTCTACTGTTTATTTCTTTGCAGATATAATTGTGAATGTTGTAGTAGTATTTTTCGATATTTGCCGGAAGATTTTTGAATAATAACTTATTGAAATAATAAGTAGGAGAAATAAATCTATCACTGCAACTGGTTGAAAATTTTCACAAGGACCACGTATAGGGAAACCAAACACAAATGGACACCATCTGCAATCCTACATAAGATCCAATGCGTCCCCTAGCACTCCAGTACAACAAGTCATTAAAGTAATTGTGTAAAAGAGCTTACAAACCATGGACAACAAGTGGACACTTCATAATAGCATGCCCTTCCACAACGGGCTTTAGCATGTGTTAATGTCTCCAAGCTCCAAAGCGGGTTAGCTAGGTGGTCTCTACCTTTAAAGGGGATAGTATGTCCAAAGTACATCCCTCAAATGGTGGTGGAATGTGACAAAGAGGTGAAATGGAATAGGGAATGAGAGGGGCAATCCTGAGCCACATATCGAGGCACAAGGTTAGCTAGAGAAAGGGAAGCCCATACATAGGTGTATAATGTGTAGGAGGGAGCAATCGTGGTACATGAGGTGCCCTAACCTTGATTTTTCCACCCTTCTTTATACGCTTTTTGCCTTTTAAGATTTTTCTTTGATTAACTACTTAGGGCTCAAAGGACAAGAGCATGATGTGTAAGATATAGCAGTGATTACCCCCTTTTTGTAGGGCGGTTCATTTCCCTCCAGGGATTGGGATAATCATGGGTTCCTTAATGATAAAGGAGGCTCATCTAGGGCCTATGGAACCAGGGTGATGGCCATGGGTATGGGGTAGAGCTCATGTATTGACTTTTGCCCACGTGCTAATTATGTTTGTCCCGGCCATCTTTTGCATTTTGTGATACATTTTCCTATTGAATGTGGTCTTTTATGCTTTTACTTTTCTTTTTTTTAGCTGCTTCAACCTCCGAGGCATCATTCCATGCCTGACCCAAGGTGGGGGTAAGGGAATGGGGAGGCTAATCCTATGTGGACCCAGAGAGGCAATGTGGAACCAAGTTGGAGAAATGATGAATGGGGCTATAGTGAATGGAAGGGGAGTAACATATGTGGATAAGGGAGCGGGACCATGCAACCAAAATCGGGGTTTCCCAAGTAGTACCACCCTAAAACCAAATGGTCAGTAAAGGGGATCCCACGGGACTAAAATCCAAGGGTAACGCCCCAAAAGAGGTCAAAGGGACAGAAGCACAAACTAAGCCTACTCTTTCCCTCAAATCCCCCCATCAATCCATGCCCAGAAGTGTCCATGATAAGAAAATCCAATATTCAATTACCAAATGACAAGACATACCTTTAGGTTCAAGAGGCCCACCTTCAAACATACGATCAATATAGATGGGTGAGGGACAACATGGCTGGCTCAAGAGGCGGAGAAATGGCACAACGAGCTAGTTGAAGGCTGCAAGGGGTTGTTATCTGCGAGCTGAGGTCCATCATGGAGAAAAAATTTCTCCTAGGGATATCAGCCATGAAGTGGTAGGTAACAGGCCTCTTACTAAATCAGCAAATGGAGAAACTCCAAGCTCTTGTATCGAAACGCTTTAACGATAACAAGGCTGACGAATTTTACGGCCAAAGACCTAGATTGGAGAACAAGGCTTTGTGCAGCGTTTAAGCAGCCAAAGGATCGAGCTACTCTGATACCAATGTAACAAACAATGTTCTTACTTCACAGAGGAATGCTCTGATACCAATTAGAACGAACAAAGTTTGTTATAGCAGGTTAAACACTCCAAAAGACTTGGAATATGTAGATCTCCATTGAAGATACAAGAATATATATTAAAATGTATGAATGAGAATGATCTTACAAATGAGAGTGAGGGTCTGCTTATATACCCTAGGCAGGTGCCCTTTCATGGAAGGTCATGTCCCATTTAGACATGCCTCTTCAGTACTAATTACTAATTAACTAATCATTATTACCATTATCATCATTATTTATATTTATGTTATTTATATATATTTTATTCAGAACATGGGTCCCTATGGAAATAAGACGTTGAATACCCAAAACTGTGAAAATTCCTAGATCCTAGATCTGAAATCCTTACTGCAACAAGCTGAACTACTTCTCCTACTGGCAAATCTGATTTAACAAGTTATTTAAAGATTACTTCTTAAAATATCGAAGGAGTTACTGAAACAGCGTTCACCCATTAAAATACATTTGTGAAAACAGAAACTGAGCAAGAAAAATAACACACACACAAGACACCATTATTTTTGGACAAACGTCCCTGGAAAAACCCAATGCGGCAAAACCGGTGCAGCAAATCTAAGGGTTTATATATTATGTAGTAATTTTCTGAATACAATCTAGGATGCCTTTCTGGCTATCCCTGTAGAGAATATGATTGACAAAGAAGCTGGTGAGATTACCTCACACACTGATACTAGAAGTCCGACTCACCAACAAACCCCGGATGGCAAGCCCTAAACTGCTCTGCGCAATCTCTATGTCACTCTGCGTGGGGACTGTGTGGCTTTTGCGCTGTTGGTCTTCTGCTAGCTGGATCTGACCCTCTGGCCCCTTCTGGTCTCACACCCCGGCTTTTTGGCACTGGATCTAATTGATCCTCAGCTGAAACTCGAACCTCCTACGGGCTACTGCGAAGGCACTGCTAGCTCTGGGTAGTCTCTGCGTAGCTGCTACGTTGCCTCTGCTGGTACTGCTCTCTGCCTTCTCTATGATGTATTCTCCGACTCAGGAAAATATCCAACCGGAATTACTCTGCCCCTCAACTGTAATCAAGAATCACTTAGATCTAAGTTTTCGTCCAAGCACTGCTCCGTCAAAAAATTTGATCACTAGATCCTTTCGGTGTATCTTACAAATGACCCTCAAGTCTTCCTTTATAGTCTTCTTGTCGACAAATCAACGTTCAAGATTAGATCTCCAATCAACGACTAAGATTATATTAGACTTGATCTGCTTTATCTAGAAGTTTCATTCACAGTTTACGTTAATACTGATTAATTATTTTAATTTCATAAGTTAGACTTAGCGTCCTCATTAAAAATAAATAATTTTTCTTATAAAATTGTTTCGAGGTGGAATTTCCCAAAACAATTTATGGGTTATCTGTAATGCATGTGTCTAAGCCTCTCCACGAAATTTTGGATTTAGAGCACATCTGATGCTACCAAAAATCAACACTCCCTCTTAGCGAGGAATGTGCTCTAAGCTCTAACAGATATGCCCTGCTGCATACTACTATGACTCTGAAGCATCTCCTTCTGCTTTGTTGATGCTACCCATCAACCACTATGTTGTTGCTCCACTATACTGTCGCTGACCCTGCCACGATCAACGCTGCATTTGTACTGCAACTCCCTCTCAAATGGTGCATTTGCTGCTAGCACTGCCACTGCTAACTCTGCATTGCAACTCAGCTACTGAGAGAGGCAACTGAAAAATGTCCACAAATTCTGAGCAAGTGTTCAGGATGCATCTCAATGTTAAAACACTAATTGATGCTAGCCTCTGCATTGTCCCTCTGAAGCACTGTGTTGTTGCTGCTCAACACTGCGCCCTTCTACGTTGTTGCAACTATGCTCTGCACTACTCAGATGTTAACGTTGCTAACCACTACATCTGTTGTTTCTGCACTCCTCTGCACCGACTAAAAACTCCCCCAACCTATTACTGCTGATCATGGGAACACGTAGCAAGGTTGTGATCTGAGAGGTGGACTCCTCCAGGATCCTGCCCAGCTAAAGTTCTTGCGAACTTACAACTCAATGTCGCCCCATCTCCCTCGTGGAGATGCATGAGCACTCATAGCGTACTTATCCTCATCGATCTTTGTGGTTGCAGCCTTCGAATCGTGCTTCTCATCCTTGAAATTTTACCTCAAAGGACATTGGGAAGCGTATTGACCAAGTTCACCACACTTGAAGCATTTGATCTTCGAGACATCTTTCTTATGTCTCTGTTGCTCCTGTTTCCTTTTGGATGCAAGGGCTGCATCTTCCTCCTCCTGCTTCCCCTTCGATCCACTGCCACTGCTACCTTCAAGTTTGCACCTGACCAAGTCTCTCCTTAGCTCTTCTTGCTGAAGAGTAGCCCACATCTCTTCCCAGCCTGGCAAGGTTGCCCTGCCCAAGATACTCTGGACAAATACCTACCTATCATCAGTGACTGCATTCAATGACAATCTCACCATCATTTTAGGAGAAGGGTAGACCCCACTACTGCAAGTTGGTCATTAATTTCCTGAAGTCTAGTCAGGAATGGAAAAATGCGCTCCCTTTACCGCATCTACGCCATCCTCAGTTGCTGCTCCAAGTACATCTTCTGATGCTTGGAAGATCCCTGATATACTGTGTCCAAGGCTTCCCACATCTGCCTCGCAGTATCTTTGTCGGCTATATGGGACACTATGTGATCCTTGACTCCATCCAGGAGTAGCCTTTTCGCGTTTGCCATATCAGCCTTGTAAATTTTCAACAGATCTGGATCTACAGGGACAACTACCGTGATATCCACGAAAAGATTCAGATCGTACTCATCCATAAGACAAGAGACTCTTGCCTTCCAGATCGCGTAGTTGGAGGGTCCCTCCAACCAGTCCTAATCTCTAAGCCCGTGAGCTGCCATGGTCATCAAATCTATCGAATTTGCTCCTCTTCTTCCCCCTCTGCGCAGCGTTGAACAGGCTTACGCACTCCTTGTGAAGCTCGCAGATCTGTTGCTCGGATCTGCTACTCAGATCTTGGAAAAACTGAAATTCCCCAACTAGGAACTTCCTAAGAGAGAAAATTCCTTCATTGTGTTATTTCTTCTTCTGACGACGACTTTCCGCCAGGCAAAATCAAGATCTGCCTGCAGAAACTGCATTGCTCCTTCCGACTCAGCAAAATACCGATCTAGAGATCTTACCTCTCTATTGACTCACTCAGAGAGAGATCTTCCTGGAAACTTCAGCCTTCCTGGCCTAGACTACGCAATCCCTCTAGGGATTTGAATTGTTGCTTTCTGCAGCTTTTCGGCCTTCGTCTCAGCATTGGATCTGCTTGTCCTGTTTCACAATACACCCTCTGATACCATGCAAAATTTCCTAGATCCTAGATCTGGAATCCCTACTGCAACAAGTTGAACTAATTCTCCTACTTGCAAATATGATTTAACAAGTTATTTAAAGATTACTTCTTAAAATATCGAAGCAGTTACTGAAGCAGCCTTCACCCATTAAAATACATTTGTGAAAACAGAAATTGCGCAAGAAAAATAACACACACACAAGACACCGTTGTTTTTGGCCAAACGTCCCCAGAAAAACCCAATGCGGGAAAACCGGTGCAACAGATCTAAGGGTTTATATATTATGCAGTAATTTTCTGAATACAATCTGGGATGCCTTTCTAGCTATCCCTACGGAGAATATGACTGACAAAGACGCTGGTGATATTACCTCACACACTCATACTAGAAGTCCGACTAACCAACAAACCATGGATGGCAAGCACTCCACTGCTCTGCGCAGTCTCTGCGTCACTCTGCGTGGGGACTGCGTGGCTTCTGCGTTGTTGGTCTTCTGCTGCCGGGATCTAACCCTCTGGCCCCTTCCGGTCTCACACCCCGGCTTTCCGACAATGGATCTCACTGATCCTCTGTTGAAACTCGAACCTCCTCTAGGCTAATGCATAGCCACTGATGGCTCTACATAGTTGCTATGCTGCCTCTACTGGTACCAATGTTACTAGACTCGGAATCGGCAAAAAATTGGCGAGGCAAAAGAGTGAAGAGTTTTAATCGGATCGGGAAAAAATCGATGAATTCAATATATAAAAATATACACATATATTGAATTTAAAAAAAAAAAAAAAAAAAAAATTCATTGATATTCAATAAAGGCATATCCAAACAATGCATATTATCAATAGATGTCCAAAATATCATAAATGAATAAGTATCTCATATATGTTATGAGTCCAAACACGATCCAAAGTACGGAGTCCTAACTCCTAACCAGTGACTACATAGAACCAGAAGCATCTGCTTCTAGAAGTTTACAAAAAACTGCATACTAATCAGTAAAAAATCAGTAACTAAGAGTCTAAGACTCTTAAGAGTGAGAACTAGAAGCGATTCCTCCCACTCCTTCGCTTGCTTGACTCTCATAGTTCTCCAGGTCATGTAGGCTTAAAAGAGGAGCCTCCTCTAATTGGACCCAATCTGCTACATTTGTAGTTTGCAGATCTATCTCTTCAAGGTCGATTGGTGAATGATCCAAACCTGTCATTATCATGAGACATTGAAATGTGAATTAAATTTTGAACTTTGAACTTTAAAGTGCAAATCAGATTATGAAACCTTCAAATTCAGGTTCTCACCTAGTATTTGCTTGTTGCGAAGTCGTAGACTGTAATGGACAAATACAAGGTCATTTAAGCGTTTTTGTGTCAATCGGTTGCGCTTCTTAGAATGTATTTTCTCAAACACACTCCAGTTGCGCTCACAACCACAAGCACTACATGCTTGGTTTAAGATTCGAATGGCGAATCTCTTCAAATCTGGTGTATCACTACCAAAGTTTTGCCACCAAAGACCTAGCAAGTGGCAAGGGTTCATGTCATCATGAGTAGAAGTATTAAATACTAAATAATAAAAACTTAAAAAGACAAAATAAAGTTTGAAGTTTGAACAAATTTAATGAATTGATGAAGCCTTCAAGCCTCAAAGGGTACCTGGCAACATCTTGGACCTTTCTCGTATAGCATTGGTATAAGCAAATAATTTAGCTGGCGCCCTATAATCCTGTAGTTGGGAAAAGACACGGCTTTGAAATTATGGATCAGGAAAGCACCTTTCAATGCATGTCATAAGTCCTCTGCCAACCTCCCCATCCTCGTTAAATTCGCTCTTATCATAAAAATACTGTGGGTTTAAGAAGTACCCAGCAGCATGTAAGGGGGAATGCAATTGCCTATCCCAACGTGCATCAATAATGTCCCAAAGAGGCATATACTTTGCCTCCTCATCCCCATATCTTCTTTTGATGGCCTCCTTTGCGAGATTCGTTGCCTCATAAATGTAACCCATAGCAGGTTTGTCACCATCAACCATCCTGAAAGTTCAAGCTTTAAAATTTAAAGAAATATGAAACAATGAAAATAAAAAGAAGCTTGAAATGAAATTTTAAAAACGAAAAAGTTAAAAGACTTGAATTACTTGAGTACTCTAACAAGGGACTCCGTCACAGCAATAATCTCTTCGGCATCTTTCCAGAAACCGTCATTAAACATAAGTGCAAAAATTTCAATGCCTTCAAGGGTCTTTGAATGTTTAGATGCCATCCACTCAAGTCCCAAGAACATCCTCTTAAAATTTATCTTTTGCTCAACCACAGATTGCAAAGATATAAAATTTGTTGCTAATCTATTAACTGCAGGTCGAACAATTTCTTTACCTTCAGTGTATTTTCTCATGGTGGTTAGGAAAATAGTGTGGTTGTATAGGTATTTGGTTATGGATTTTGTCTTCTCCACCACCTCATGTACCCAATGAAGCTTACCAATGTCCTCAAGCATTAAATCTATGCAATGGGCAGCAAAAGAAGTCCAAAAAATAGTGGGGTGCCTAATCTCAAAAGTCTACCAGCAGCCATATAATTCGCTGCATTGTCGGTGAAAATTTGTACAACATGTTCTTCTCCCACTTCTTGAACGACTTCCTCCATCATTTCACAAATAAGTTGGGCAGTGTTAACCTTGTCTTATGCATCCACTGATTTGAGAAACACTGTGTCTGCTGGACAAGATACAAGGAAATTTATTAAAGTTCTATTCCTCTAATCTGTCCACCCATCACTCATGATGGTGCATCCTGCTTCTACCCATGATGAACGAAACTCAGATAGGACAAGCATGACATCTTCAACACTCTCTAACAGCAAATCTGTCCTAAGGCTCTCTGATGTAGGGGTTTTGAACCCTAGACCTACAACATCAACTGCATCAATCATAGCTTGCCAATAAGGACTTCTGGCACAATGGAAAGGTATGTCAGAATAGTACCAAAAGTTAGCAATGGCCTTCCTTGCCTGATTATGGATATTTTTTTTCCAACCAGTTGCTTCCAAGGTAAGTTGGGAACCAGGTTTTGTGCGGGGAGCAAAAAGAGTGTTTATGTTTCCACCTCCAATGTTGAATGAAGGAGGATTCATTTGGCCTTCAGTTTGTCCTAGACTTGGAGGCATGTGTAGGAAACTTGGGAATGGCATTGAGAATTCAACAGAGGGAGATGACAATGGGCATGGGGCATTGGAAGAAAATTCATCAACTCCAAGAGTTCCTATTTCTTTATTTTGCTTTGCTTTCTTGGCATTACGCTGACTCAACATTTCAATGGCCAAGGTTGCTTGGTGTTTGACATTTTCGTCAACATCTTTGCAGAGAACTATATCATGGTCGGGTATCTGTGCAAGGTGGTACTTGAATCTCTAAATGCCTCCACTACATTTTGCTTTGCAAAATTTACAATGGAGCTTGGGGTTTCCCGGAATCTTGTCACAATAAGCCCAAGCAAAGTCCTTCTCCCTCGACATTGTAGTTGTTTTGGACTTGTGTTTAAATTGTGGCTTCTGTTAAGATTGAAGAATCAAGATTTGAAGTTGTGGCTTTGCTGCTTTTGTTTAATTTATGGCTCCTACAAAACAAAAAAAAATTAAAAATTAAAAATGCAGATAAGTAGGAGAGAGGTTTTTGCAGCTTGTTTCCAAGTACTCAATAAAGATATCTATTTAAAAATTAATCCTGAAATAAAGATATCTGAAATCTGAATCTGATATCTATTTAATATTTAAATTTTATACAGGAAAAGTTTTAAATTTTAATAATAAATTTTTAATGCGATGAGAACAATGCACATTGAGAATAATACGGTTAGGAAAATTACGAAAATTGAGAACTTACGAAAATCTAGCATTGACCACAACTAGGTAAGGAAAGATATTGTATCCAACAGTGGACTGATATTTCCGGTTGTGGAATAGGTGACATCACTTGGCTCAGAACTAGGTGATAGTGTCAGCGATAAATATTAAATAGACAGTCTCCGCTGTAGTTTAGGAAGTTGGTTTCAATACCAACAGAATTTGACTTATATAATTATTAATAATGCATCCACCCACCTATTTTGGTTGTTTCCAATTACAACTATGCAGAGATTGATTTTCTCACCCGACGGATTTCCGATTGACATTATATTTTACAGTTTACTGGTTAAAAACTTAAAAGTCTAATTTTAAAAAGTTAATATCAATTTTCTTAAATATTTATATCTATAGGCATAAATGTATATCTATAAATTTATATCTATATGAGAGGGCCAGCTCGCAGCAATTTTCGCAGGTTGAGAGTTTCGAGCAAATGTCGGATGGCCACGCCGGCTCACAGCAATCGACCGGATGGCTCAGCGATGGCGCGCGTAGTTTGGCAACCGGATGGTTGTGCTCCGCTGCTCCCACAGTGATGCGGTGATGTGGTGATTGTTCAAACTTCAGCGAGCGGGTTCAGCAAGGTGATGCGGTGACTGTTCAGCAAGCAGCGAGAGTGAAATATGGCGAGAGTGAAAGATGTTGACAGTTAAAAATACAAAGCTAAAACCCTAAAAAAATCCCGATTCACTCGTAAAAATAGCCGCCAATCGTAATCGCTGAGTGCAAATCGCGTTGACCACGAGTCAAACTCAGTCAACGCAAGTTTGACTCCTGCAGATTCGAGTCCGCTTGTTTAGCCGCCGAGCAGAGTTTAACTCGCGAGTAATCGACAAACTTAGCGAGTCCTGTTTCACCGGCTGGTACTACTCTCTGCCTTCTCTGCGATGTATTCTCCGGCTCGGGAAAATCTCCAACCGAAATTACTCTGCCCTTCAACTGCAATCAAGAATCACTTAGATTGAAGTTTTCGTCCATGCATTGCTCCGTCAGAAAATTTTATCAATAGATCCTTTCGGTGTATCTTACAAATGACCCTAAAGTCTTCTTTTACAGTCTTCTCGTTCACAAATCAACGGCCGAGATCAGATCTCCAATCAACGACTAAGATTATATTAGACTTGATCTGCTTTATCCAAAAGTTTCACCCACAGTTTACATTAATACTGATTAATTATTTTAATTTCCTAAGTTAGACTTAGCGTCCTCATTTAAAATAATTATTTTTTCTTATAAAATTGTTTTTGGATGGAATTTCCCAAAACAATTTATGGGTTATCTGTAATGCATGTGTCTAAACCTCTCCACAAAATTTGGGACTTAGAGCACATTTGATGCTACCAAAAATCAACAAAAACAACATCTACTCCAATGGTTATGGCATAAAAGTCATTATTGAGGGTGTAATATTGCATTCTAAGTTCCACATTATGTACCACACCTTCATATTGATTATTTTATGACTCACGATGCTAGTAGGGAAGTGTTCAAATGTATCAAGATAGAAACCCAATCAATAAACCTATTTTGTATCAAGTTGTAATGTCCCTGAACCCTTAGGAAGCTTATGACAGAGTCTAATAGCCTAAAGTGGTTCCCATAGGCTAAAGCGGGGAAATATATAATAAGGGGACATAAATTGCCTAAGGAAACTTTATAAAGTTCAAAAAGGAGAAAGGGTGATATTTCCTAGGCAAGTTGGAAGTCACTTTAACTTTATAAAGTGAAGTATCATAGTGACTCTATAAAAGTGAATTTGATAAAAAAAGGGAAGGTGAAAATGCAACCCTAAACTCATAAAAGAAGGAAAATGAGGAGACTCCCCTCATTCGTGTATTTGTGAGTTTGGAGAAATAGCTCTTGGGAAGAGTTTGAAGGACAAGTTTGGGGCTTTGGAACCCTAACCGCCATAGCAGACTTCGGTGTTGAAACTAGACACCCCAGTTTGGATTTGAGAGTGAAGTCACTTAGATTTCACCACTGCACTTCAAGTAGAAAGAGATTTATGAGAAATTACGAGGTATTCTAGTGTTATCGGTTGATTTTAGAAGTTTATTTGGTATTTTCTATATTCCCTTTGCAGGTGGAGGAACTGCTTGAAATTTGAGCCCTGGGAACCGAATTCCATGACCAGACAGAGGTTGAGTTTGTGGTTTATAGTGGATAACACCCAGTCACAGCTATCTCGTTGTTTTATTGCTAGACGAGTTTCTTGGTTGCTTGGGACTGCATATTGGTAGCAGAGTATAATGCAATGACTGTGGGGACAAATCGTTGACATGGCCAGGTCGAGTATTGATTTTTTGGGCTGCATATTACCTTCCTAGCTTGTGCGTGGAGTTGTGGGAAACTCAAAGGCCGAGTTCCCTCTGTTGTGCTTGACTGTGAGTCCTATGGTTTTTACTAAGGAACGAGAGCATATCTAGCATGCCAATACTACTGTAATCTTACATCTGGAGGTGCGTGCTATCTCCAAGGCAAGTTCTGCGTGGAATTCAAGGCTAAGATTTGGAGTAGAAGGAGGATGTGTCCAGTCCTCTTGTTGGAGAAAGGTTTTGCGTTGTTCATGTTTGTAGCTGAGCACGAGTGGACTAGATCTTGGCATCCCTGTAGTTGAGCACGAGTGGACTAGATCTTGGCATCCCTGTAGCTGTAAATATCTCCACCTATATACCAGGTTCTATTTATTATGTAATGCATTTTTCCAAGCAGTTTGAGAAATGAAAAATGGTGGACTGATTTACCAGTGAAACATGAATCTTTGATCACTCACGATTAATCGCGAGTCAAACTCTGCTCTTCCCTTGAACGATCTGATTCAACTCTGGGCGAGTTAACTTATGATCTACATGAGTTTGACTCGCGACTCACCGATTAATTGTGATTTAGGTGACTGAGGCGATTTTCAGCCCCCGACTCGATGGTTTTAACTTTTAGGGTTGCCACATTGTTCGTTGCATGGTTTAGTTAGGTCAAAAATTAAACATCAGTTTGTAACTCACTTCTAACTGCTCAGGCCCAACAACTCATACGTCGAGAAGGTAATAGAGGCGTAGTGTAATAGAAGCATAATGTGCAGTGTGCTACAATGTTAGCTTCAGCGTGTGCTCTATCAAAGATTTCAATAGAAAACCATTATTGTATCATTTCAACAACAATCAAGAGATTTCAGTCACTGTTTTTTTACTAATTAGTATGCAGTGTTTTATAAACTTTTAGAAGTAGAAGCTTCTAGTTCTATGTAGTCACTGGTTAGGAGTCGGGACTCAGTGCGTTGGATCATGTTTGGACTCATAACATATATGAGATACTTATTCATTCATGATATTTTGGACATTTGTTGATATTATGCATTGTTTGGATACGGCTTTATTGAATATCAATGAAAAATGTGTTTTTTAATTCAATTTAAGTGTATATCTTTATTTATTGACTTCACTGATTTTTTCCCAATTTTTTCCCGATCTGATTAAAACTCTTCGCTCTTTCGCCTCGCCAATTTATTGTCGATTCCGAGTCTGGTAACAATTTGATTTACATATGATTTTCGAGGTTGTAATGTGATGAGTTTGGAATTTATGAACTAGCCAGCCTACCTTTTGTTGATGTATGCCTATGATTATTTATTTTTCTAAGTTCAATATATGGAGCAATATATGGAGCAATGGCTAGTCTAATGCTTGGTTTCAATTTCCTTCATCAATTTGTACTGTGTTTGGGACAGAACAAAATAAACTAGTACTTACAGCAGAAATAAATCTAACTGTTTGAAGAAACACGTCACTGAAACTCAAACCAAAAAGCTCAAAAATTTAAAAGAAAATCAGAAGCTTGACAAGGCAGAATATTACAGTGGTATCAGAGACTCGGTCTTGGCTCAGCCTGTGGGTTTGGTTGGAGGGTAGTCAACTAGATATTTCATGACAGAGGAAAATCCATATTCAGGGATTCCTTACAAGAGGAGATATCCACATAGGGAGCCCACCCCTATCAGGGAAGAAGATATCCCAGATAGTGAAAGTGAGGAAGAAATACCAGATAAAGGAAAGGAACCAGAGAAAACACCTGATATTGAAGAGCTAGATGTGGCTGATAAGGAAAAACAAGCCTTCAACAATCTACTCAATGCAATAAATGACTTAGCCAGAGGCCAAAAGGAGATGGTAGACTTGATGAAAGGTATGTCAAATACAAGGACTTTCACTAGGAAGGGGCCTCTGAATGGAGAAGTGTCCAACAGTGTTGAAGGCATTCAGGGCCGTATCCATGTGCAGAACCAATCACACACTACTAGTAAAATGCCCAGAACCAATATGCCCCATTTTATATATGAGATACCAGAGGACAAACCTGAGCAGTCCACTCATGGAATTCCCTATGCAGAGTACATGGAGGAGTGCAAAGCATTGGGGAATGAGTTTCAGTCTACCATAAGCTTCACTAATTTCCGCCACCTGCGATTGAAAAGCAAACCCAAACCATTTTAGAATGTTTCAAAGCAGAATCAGGAGCTACAGAAGGCTCTAGGGAAAGTGACCATCCCCTACTTTGATGGGTCAACCAAGTGTTCAGCTTGATCATGGGCTCAAAAGTTGGATACATATATCCAGTTACATCAGATGACCAAGGAGGAGGCTAAGCTAGCCACACTACACTTGGATGGCAAGGCCCATGAGTGGTGGAATTGTTACCCATCACCTATGGGTAGTGTATATAGGAGAAAAAAAATTCTCCTCGATGGTCCTCAGCCGGTAGCCAGCAGCCCCTTGCAGCCACCAAATAGCTCGATGTGTCATTATCTCTGCCACCTGAGCCAGCCATGTGGTCCCTCGCCCATCTGTTATGATTGTATGTTTGAAGATGGGTCTCCCAACCCTGAAGGTATGGCTTTTCATTGGTATAGTTGAGTAATTTTCCTTACTTTCCATGGGCACTTTGGGCATGGATTGGTGGGGGAATTCAGCGGAAAGAGTGGGCTAAGTTTGTACTCTTGTCTCTATTGTCTAATTTTGTGGTTAGCCTTCTATCCTAGTCCTATGGGATCTCCTTTATTGGCCATCAGTTTTAAAGTTCAGGGTTGGCACTACATGGGAAATCTTGATTTTAGTTGCGTGGTCCCGCTTCCCAACACCGTATACATCACTCCCTTCCACTCATTTTAGCCTCATTCATCTCTTTTCCCTTCCAGGTCCACATGTGTCCACTACATCCACATAGGATTAGCCTCCCCTTCCCCTTGTCCACACCTTGGGTTGTGTCCGGAACGATGCACGAAGGTTGATTCAGCGAAAAAGAAAAGAAAAAGCATAATTTGGCCACTCTCAACAGGAAATGTACCACAAAATGCAAAATATGGCCGGGACATACAAATTTAGCATGTGGGAAAAAGGCAAACAAGAGCTCCACACCTTATCCATGGCCATCACCTTGGTTCCTATAGGCCCTAGAAGAGCCCCCTCTATCATTAAGGAACCCATGATTGTCCCAACCCCTAGTGGGCATTGAAATGCCCCACCTCAAAAAGGGGTGCCTATTGCTTCACCCTACACAGCATGCTCTCATCCCCTAGAGCCCCGAGCAGTTATGAAGAAAAATCAATCAAAGGCAAAAGGCATATGAGGGTGGAAAATCAAAGGTTGGGGTAACTCATGTACCACAATTTTCTCCCTCCTACAATCATATACCCAGGTGTGGGCTTCCCTTATTATAGCTACACTTGTACATGCCAAAGCCCACTATGGAAGGGCATGTTTGGATTTTTCCCATGTGCTTGATTAAACCCCTTATTGAACTTATAGGCACTTTTACATACCAAAGCCCACTATGGAAGGGCATGCCCCACTGGTTCCATGATTTTCTAATGATTTGTTGTATTGTACGGAAAGGCAATGCATTGGATCTTATGCATTATTGCAAGTGAGTCTCCATTTGGGGCTTGGTCTCCCTATATGGGGTCCTAGCCCTCCAGAGGGCCACATTGGCACTTGTAGGGTGAGCGTTGAGAGCCATGGGCCTTCACCACAACAGAGAGTACTTCATGGATCCCCAGCACCATTCATTGATTGCTCGTGTTCCACCTTTTGGATGAGGATGATGCACCGGGTTCACCATACCCATCTAACTCCACACTTGCACCATACACTTCGTAGATGTTCGAGGGTCCAGAAGAAGATGTGTCTCACTGCAGGAGACAAAGGGAGTGCTTATGTCATCATCCTAACCCTCATAGATGATCTACGGGCATTTTCGATCCACTTGGAGACCCACGAGGATGTCCTTGTGCCCCCATGCCCACTTCGGAGCACCACAGGGATTTGCTTGGAAAACAAGGTGTCAACCACTTGTCCACTATGTTTGAGGTCCATTCTCATACCATGGCACACTCTGGACTTCATTAGGCCGCCTCAAAGGCTCAATGACTCATTTTATTGATCATTCTACCCTCTTGAGAGGTTTACTCTTATGTTATTGAGCTATCTTGGTGGGCTTGTCGCCAAGAGATGTTATTATTGCACATTATTTTATTATTTGGGGCTCAATTAGGCCAAATTAGGCAAATTGAACTCATTAGAAATTGTTTAAATAGATGAGAGGTGATTCAGTCTCTCATCACCACTTGGATTGGGATTTAGTAGCTACTCGATAATTTCACATTCCCTTTTGGAGGACGAGTTTGCATTACATGGATGAATTTTGATGTTTGGATCTATTTCTCTTGTCTTGGAGCTTCATTATTGGCATAATTTGATGATTGGATATACTCATTTGTACATGTAAGTGATCATTTCCATGCTTATTCTTGTTATTTACTTTGTCACATGAAATGTTGCTGGGATTTTTGCTATATAAATCTGAAATTTACTTCTTTTCTATGCAAAATTGTGGAAATTTTGATCTTTTGTAGTGTTGCGTCATTGCATGGGCCATGTATGAATGGGTGAATGTTCCTAGAGATTATTGTTGTTAAATACATCTTGATAAGTCATCAATTATTGCATATCGAAGTATAAAGACCTTAGGTAGCTGCTCTCATGCACTAATGCCATGAGAAGTTGCTTGTAGGCCTCCTTGATTGGGTAAATATTTTCCACACAATAAATTCTCTGTGACTCCATCTCTCCCAAAGAATAGGGCACTAATATTTCCGTAGATGATCACTTTTAAAGAATATTTCTCTCAGCTTGTAGACAGGAGACACGGAGTTCAGGAGGAGTCAGAGGTTTTGGAGGAGTAGCATGCCTCGCCAGGGATGATCTCAGAGACAGAATCTCTATTGTAGCGACCGATGATCACGCCAGATTCATGTGGATCGAAATCAGAGCCAGTATCCCTTCTCTGAGAGACATTTATATGGCAGTGTGTTACTTCCCCCCTAGTTCTTCATCCTTTGCTATCCACAGCGGTGACGGCGACCCCTTAACAGACTTGTACTCTGACATTACCAAATACTCGGCAGTTGGAACACCATTATCATGGGGGACTTTAATGCCCAGACCAGAGACCTCCAGACACCCATCCATGATCGTTCTAAGGATGCGTTCTGCACTCGAGGGGTAGATCCGGCCTCGGTGAACATGCACCGAACATCAGAAGATGTCCTGGGCCCCACTACAGCCTACGGGAAACACCTTCCGCAGATGGGGGAATCTCACGAGTTGATAATCCTAAACGGCCTCCCTTGCTTTCCATCCTCCCATTCTTTTACTTGCCAACCCCACGGGGGGGGTGCGAGCATGGTTGACTACGCCCTTGCCAGCCCGGATCTCCTCCCGTACATCCAAAACTTTTCTATCGTACCTATCCCTCTGGCTGATCATGCACTTCTCTCACTTTCACTTCAGCTCGGCATCCCGCGCAAGAGCCCCCCCCCGCACCACACGGTCCACCCCGTACTCTCTTCAGGTTCGAGGAAGGCGATCCTGATGTCTTCTCCTCCACCCTCAAGCACGTACTTCCTCCTGTAGCCCAGTTCGCCTCTATTGAATCCGCCAACAACAAATACCACTGCCTCTCATCCGCGATCTAGGAGGCCGCACTCTAGTCCTTCCCTTCCTCCACCCGCTCCGCCGCAGCCCCCCCAAACCAGGGGGATGTCCTATGAATAAGTGGTATGATCACGAGTGCAAATCTCTACACCAGGATCTCCGGCATGCTTTCCATCATTCCCTACCGTCTTACCCCCTCATCCGTTCTGCCTACCGCCACCTCCTTCGCCGCAAGAAACGTCTCTTTATTTCCCACCGGAGACTGATTCTTTCTGATCTTCTTCTCCACTCTCCTAAGGAGTTCTGGGGCACCTTTCTTCCCAGGCAATCTCCCACCCCGACCGACCTTGACCCCACCTCCATGGTCTCCCACACATCCAAATTGTATGACATCCCTGGGCAAACCCCCATTCAGGCTCCTTCCCCCCCTGCCACTTGTCACCTTTTCTCCGTCAAAGATATCAGGGAGGCAATCTGGGCCTTAAACAGCAGCAAAGCAAATGACGAAGAAGGCTTCCAAGCAGAATTCTTCAAGCTTGGGCCTTGTCCTCTGGTGGGTTATCTAGTGGACCTATTCAACCACGTTATTCGTGATGGTTTCCCGGAGGATGGTCCCACCATATTATCTACCCTATACATAAAGCAGGGACCCCATCTGACCCGAAAAATTACAAAACGATCATGGTCGGACACACATTCTCCAAACTGTATGCTACTGCCCTCCACAGGGGGCTCTCCAACTTCTTAGAGCAGAAACAACTCAGGGCCAGGGGCCAAGCTGGTTTCAAACCACCGACCATATCTTCACTCTTCGGGCAACGATCGAGGAAGCCGAGCACCGGTCCTCCAAGGTGTACTACTGCTTTGTGGATTTCAGGAAGGCCTTCGATTCGGTCCCGAGGGAGGACCTTTTTTAGAGGCTCAGAGAGATTACCATCTCTTCGACTCTTCTGACTGCTATTATGCGTCTCTATGAGTCCGTGCTTGGCCGTCTCCGCACAGTTGGAGGGTTGTCGGAGTTCATCCGAAGCACCATTGGGGTCAAGCAGGGGTACCCGCTTTCCCCCACTCTCTTCGGGATCTACATTGATGAGCTAGAATCTTTCCTCCGTGAGCATATCCAGGAGTTCGATGGGTGCCTTCTCTACCATGTCCTGATCTCCATCCTCCTTTTTGCAGATGATATTGTTCTCCTAGCCTCCTCCCTGGAAGGAATTCAGAGACAGCTAGATGCCCTCGCAGCGTTTTGTGATCTTTGTCACTTGACGGTGAACCTGAGCAAAACCAAAGTTATGATCTTCAATGGGATGAAGAAGACCTCGAGTTTCCGCTTCCTATTCAAGGGAGAAGAAATCGAAGTCGCCAGCAGCTACACTTGCTTGGGAGTGCAGTTCTCGGGCCCCCATTTCAGCCTTCGTCCGGCCCTTCAGCCTAGGATTAACAAAGGGTAGGGCTCCCTGGCCCTCCTTGAGAGACAGTGCTTTCACCACCACTTCCAGGATATACCATCCAAGATGAACATCATGGATACCTTGATCCGTCCCACCGTGCTTTATGGATCGAAGATTTGGGGCCCCTCTCTACTGGAGTCAGATTGGGCCTTGGCTGAGCGAGTCCAGACTCTTCTCTTGCGCCGCTTCATCCAGTGCAAGCAGACAGTTCCCCAAAACATCATCCTAGCAGAATTCGAAGCTAAGCCTTTCCGTCTTGAGGCAATTTTCAAGATAGTCTCTTATCTTCATCAGATCCAGAGCTTGGCAGACATGAGAGAGGGGAGAGACAGGTACCCATACTTGGCCTATTGCTCCTTGGAGAACATTGCTCAAACGCAGACTGGCCGCACCAAATGCTGGTTCACCAGAGTGACTGAACTCCTTGGTCTCATCGGTATCCAGACAGATCATCTCCCCCCATTCCAGTACTCATTGAATGCCCCCGGGCACCTTCTTCCAAACCAGCAGGAACTCAACAAAATCATCAGGGAGGACATCTACAGGCAGTACATTCAAACTACATGGGTTAATCCTCCAGGCGGTCTGCGCCCAAAGATGGCCTTCTACGCAAAGCACTTTCTGGAGATCAAAGATGGACTCATCACTCGACCCCCGTATACCCTCCAGCATTGGATGCATGCCATCAGGATCCTCCTCGAGCAGCTCAAAGTTGGTTCGCACAGGCTTCGGGTGGAAACAGACCACCATATTGACAGGACAGAGAGGATCTATCAGCTTTGTCATCTACAAGAGGTGGAAACTAAGTCACACTTCATCTTCAAATGCCCGATCTATTATGAGATCCGCGGGCGCTTCTATTGCTTATTCAGGGGGGCCCAAAGCCTAGCCAGCTTCCTTAGATACCTTGACCAACGATGCCTGGCACTATACCTCCAGGAGACCTTCAGATACCGTTTGACTTTACTCCAGCCTCCATCCACTTCGGCCACCACACAAAAGATCACAGACTTCTTCAGAGTGCTACCAGCTTCGCAAGGCACTAAGAGAACCGTCGATCGATCCATAGACCACGACTCCAGATCGGTGCGGATTTGGGACTCTCGCCCCACTAGACCCCATCAGCGATCCAGAATCAGGCACCCTCCCCCCTCCAGGGGACGCCCCAAATCCTCCAGACGGCAGCGGCAACAGTCCAACTCCTCTTCACGGCAGCAGACATTGACAAATTTCCTTCAGTCCTCTTCGTTCGGCCTCGGATGCTAGGAGAAGGAGTCTCCTCCCCTTTTAGGAGGCTCATCCTTCTCCTCCAAGACTTCTTCATCACATCTCATTGTCAAGATGTCTTAGTCATCCAAACTTCTCTTTTGCATTCCTTGTAGTTTTGCATTTCCTGCTTTTATAAGGAAAGGGGACCGTTTGGTCCACCAGCGAATATGACGTAATCATTGTAAACAGCAGTCCCATTGACCTTTGTGTGGTCATTCGTTGGACATTAATAAAATTATCTTATCTCACCATGGACCGACAATCATGCATTCTGAACCTCTTCAGAATTTCCGTGGCATATCTTCCTTGCCCTAGGAAGATTTCTCCATTCTTCTGCCATACCTCCAACCCTAGAAAATAATGCATCAACCCCAAATCCTTCATGTCGAATTCTGCTTCAAGATTCTTCTTGTAGCCCTTTATGAGCCTAGATGATCCTGTAAGAAACAGATCATCTACATATAGCACCAGAATTAGTGGCTCATTCTCTACCATCAAATAGTAGAGAATGGGATCTGCATCACTCTTGACGAATCCCAACTACTGCAAGTAGCTATCAATCTGACCATACCAAGCTATGGGTGCCTGCTCGAGCCCATACAGGGCTTTCTTCAGTCTGCATACATGAGATTTCTTCTCATGGGTTTAGAAGCCTTCAGGCTATTCTATGTACACCTCCTCTTCTATCACCCCATTCAAGATCGTTGTCTTGATATGCATTTGGTGAATCTCCCATACCATCTGAACTGCTAGGGATACAACAGATCTGATGGAGGTGTATCTGGCTACAAGGGCGAAGGTCTCCTCATAGTCAATTCCTTCTTTCGGCGCATACCCCTTTGCTATGAACCTGGCCTTGTACTTCTCCACGCTACCATCTGCAGCGTACTTGATCTTGTAGATTCATCTTGATCCTACCACTGATCTATCCTCAGGTCTAGGTACAACTTCCCAGACATCATTCGTCATGATAGCACTGTACTCTTCTACCATGGCATCCACCTATACTTGGTGTTGTACGACTTCCTGAAAACTAGAGGGTTCTTCTACCTGTGCTATCAATGTTTGGTACCTGTCAGGTTGTCTACCCTACCTCTTCTCGGTTCTGGGAGCTCCAATGAACTCCTTTGCGTCCCTCAGTGTCGTCGTGTCTCCCTACTGGTTCTACCACTAGTGGTAGTAGGTTCTCTCAATCCCGAGGAAATGCTAGTACTGGTCATTGTACTTGATCCCAGTGTCTTTCCTCTTGCCTGTCCTCCTTGCTGCCCCTACTGTTGTTGGACTAAAGGAACTTCTGCTAACTAATCCTCTGCTAGCATCTCACGAGATCTCCTGAAAGCTCTATCTTCCATGAACTTAGCATCTCGTCTCACTACAATTTTCTTGCCGCTAGGAATGTAGATTTTGTTGATATTTGGTAGCATTAGAAGTGCTCTAAGTCTCAAAATTTGTGGAGAGGCTTAGGCACTGGATTCCAAAGAACCCAGAAACAATTTGTGAAAATTCCACTCGGAATATGTTTTATTGCAAAAAATAATTGTTTTAATGGGGAACCTACGTCTAAACTTAGGGAAATTAAAGGGTTTTAATAAAACAAAGTGTGAATGCTCTAGAAAAAGCGAAGATCAAGTCAAGTTATAATCTTATCCGTTGATTAGAGATCTAATCTCGATCGTTGATGTCTCAACGAGAGGACTATAAAGGAAGACTTGAGGTTCATTTGGAAAGACACACCGAGTGAATCTTGAGATCGATCTTTCTGACGGAGCAAGTGCTCGGATAAAGGATTCAATCTAAGTGATTCCAAAGCAATGAGGGGCAGAGATAGCTTCTGGAGAGAAAGATTTTCTCAGTCGTAGAATCATCAGCAGAGAGAGGCACAGGACGTCCAGCACAGCCAGCGCAGAGCCAGACACGCTGATGCAGAGCCAGCAAAGAGCCACACAGGACTACACAGAGGTTGCACAGTGGCTAAGAGGGTTTCCGAGATTTAGCTGTCGAATTAGATCCAGAAGCTGGGATCCGAGGTGTGAGACAGTGAGGCCAAGATCTGAGATTCCAAGAGTCAAATTGATCCTTTGTTGGGGTGACGCGGTGCCAAGAGAAGGTGACACAGTGCCTATGCAATCATTGCGCAGAGGCAACGTAGGGACCTCCAGGGGCAGTTTTTCCAGTGACCGGATCAAACGGATTTTCCTGTGATTGAGTGAGGTAAAACTCAAAATTCGTTCTCTCAGCGTTTCTCTCTCGGTAACTGAATAACCCTTGAGGTATTCAGCGATGTATTCAAAAATTGCTACCGCTTAATAATACAAACCCTCAGATTTGTTGTACTGGTTTTCCCACATTGGATTTTTCCAAGGACTTTCGTCCAAAAATAATGGTGTCCTATGTGATTTATTCTTTGCTCAGTTTCCATGTTTCAGAATCATAAAGTATTAAGTGTAGGTTGCTTCAGTAATTTACTTCAAAATTTTCATAAAGAAATATGAAAATAACTATGTAATTTAATTTACAAGTAGATAAAGTAGATTATGTTAGTTGCAGTAAGATTCCAAAGATTGTCAGATCTAGGAATTTTCACATGGGTTCAGAGTATTTGATGTGAAACAGGAAGAGCAGATCTTGCACTAAAGTGAAGGCCAAATTGCAATTTGTTGCAACAGCAACAGATCGAATCCCCAAAGTGATTGCGCAATTCTAACCAGGAGGGCTAACTTTTCGAAGTTGTATCTCTCTGAGTGAGTTGACAAAGAGGTAGGACTTCCGATTCGAGATTTTGCTGAGGCAAAGGGAGCAGCGCAGAGCCAGAGGGACGCAGTTTTTTCTACAGGCAATTGCTTGGCAGATAAGCGTCAGACGAAGAAGAAGAACACATAGCAAGGAATTCTTCCTCAGTGAGTTCATTGCCGAGGAACTCAGGATTTTTCCAAGATCTAAGCAGCAGATCTACGAGCTCCATAAGGAGTACGTAAACCAGCCTAGTGCTACGCAGTGGGGGAAGTAGAGGAGCAGTTCGACAGTGTTCGACTGAGATGGTATCTCACGGACTGAGAGATCAAGACTGGTTGGAGGGATCCTTCAACTACGTAATCTGGAAGGAAAGAATTTAATTCCTTCTAGACGAATATGATCTCAAAGGTGTTCATGGACAACGTGGTAGTTGTGCGTACAGATCCAAATCAAAACAAGAAGTACAAGTCCGATATGGCAAAGGCCAAGAGACTAATCCTTGATGGCGTCAAGGATCACATAGTCTCTCATATAGCTGGCAAGAGCACTGCCAAGGAGATATGGGAGGGCTTGTCCCTGCTATACGAAGGAACTTCCGAGCAGAGGAAGATGTACTTGGATCAGAAGCTCTGGATGATCCAAATGAAAAAGGGGGAGCACATTGCTCCATTCTTAACGAGACTTCAGGATATTCGAAACCAGTTGGCAGTTGTGGGATCCACCCCAACTTTTGCAACTATGGTGAGGCTGGCCCTTAACGCAGTCACAGAGGAGTGGCAAGTTTTTGTCCAAGTATTCTGGGCAAGGCTACACTTCCTAGTTGGGAGCAGATGTGGGCAGCACTCCAAGAGGAGTTGACGAGAGATCTAGTCAAGTGCAAGCTTGACGGTAGCAGCAGGAGCGGATCGAAGAATCCAAAGGAGGAGAATGCAGCCCTCGCATCGAAGGGGCAGCAAGGGAGAAAAAAACAGAAGAGAGATTTTTCAAAGGTGAAGTGTTTCAGATGTGGCGAGATGGGCCACTTTGCATCACAATGTCCTTTGAAGAAAAAGGACAAGGATGAAAAACATGATCCTAAAGTTGCAGCTGCAAAGAGCGAGCGGGATGAGTTTTCCATGGCTACCCATGCATCTCTGGGAGGGAGATGGGGCGACATTGAGTTGTAGTTCACCTTGAACTTTAGTTGGGCAGGATCCTTGAGGAGCTCACCTCATGGATCATTACCTTGCTACGGGTGCCCATAATCAGTAGTAGCAGGATGGAGGAGTTTTCAGTGGGAGCCGAGGAGTGATGGAGCGACAGTTGCAGTAGGTAGCAGTGCCTACTTCTAGAGCGACACAGAACAGAGCAGCAGCAACGTAGTGCTAAGCAATGCAGCACAGTTCAAAGCAGTGTTGCGCAATGCAGAGCAGCAGTAGCGCAGTGCATCAGAGGGATAGTGCAGTAGCTATCAGCAGTCAGAGTCTTCAACACCGAGGTGCATCCACTGAACACTTGTTCAGTTTTTGGGTGATTTTAGTTGCTTCTCTCAGCAACTAAATTGCAGTGTTAGCAGTGGCAGTGTTAGCAGCATAGCAAATGCAACACTTCAGAGGGAGTTGTAGTACGGATACAATAGTGGCAGTGGCAGTGGCAGTGTCATGGGTAGTAGTACAGTTGCAGCAGCAGCGCAGTGGCTGATGGACAATTTGTCAGATATCAGCAGCGCAAAGGATGCTTCAGGGTCATAGCAGTATGCAGTAGGCATGTTGTTAGAGTACTTTCCTATCTAAGAGGGAGTGTTGATTTTTTGGTAGGATCGGAAGTGCTCTAAGTCTCAAAATTTTGTGGAGAGGCTTAGGCACTAGTATTCCAAAGAACCCAAAAACTGTTTGCGAAAATTCCACTCGGAATATGTTTTATTGTAAGAATTAATTATTTTAATGGGAACCTAAGTCTAAACTTAGGGAAATTAAATAATTAAAGGGTATTAATAAAACAGAGTGTGAATGCTCTAGAAAAAGCGAAGATCAAGTCAAGTTATAATCTTAGTCGTTGATTAGAGATCTAATCTCGGTTGTTGATGTCTCAAAGAGAAGACTATAAAGGAAGACTTGAGGGTCATTTGTAAAGACACACCGAGTGAATCTTGAGATCGATTTTTCTGATGGAGCAAGTGCTCAGACGAAGGATTCGATCTAAGTGATTCTAGAGCAGTGAGGGGCAGAGATAGCTTCTGGACAGAGACTTTCTCAGCCAGAGAATCATCAACAGAGAGGGAGAGGGACGTCCAGCACAGCCAGCGCAGAGCCACGCAGGGCTACGCAGAGGTCGCGTAGTGGCTGAGAGGATTTCCAAGATTTAGTTGTCAGATCAAATCCAAAAGCCGAAGGCCGGGGTGTGAGACAAGGAGGCCAAGATCTAAGATTCCGGGAGTCAGATCGATCCTTTGCTAGGGTGACACAATGCCAAGAGGAGGTGACTCAGTGCCTACGCAGTCACTATGTAGAGGCAGTGTAGGGACCTCTAGGGGCAGTTTTTCCAGTGATCGAATCAGTCGGATTTTCCAATGATTGAATGAGGTAAAACTCACAATTATTTCTGCCAACATTTCTCTCTCTGTAACTGAATAACCCTTGAGGTATTCAACGATGTATTCAGAAATTGCTACTGCTTAATAATACAAACCCTCAAATCTGTTGCACCGGTTTTCCTGCATTGGGTTTTTCCGGGGTCTTTCCTCCAAAAATAATGGTGTCCTATGTGTGATTTATTATTTGCTCAATTTCCTTGTATCAAAATCATAAAGTATTAAGTATAGGCTGATTCAGTAACTTCAATTTTTTCATGAAGAAATCTGAAAATAATTGTGTGATGTAATTTACAAGTAGATGAAGTAGATTCAGTTAGTTGCAGTAGGATTCCTAATACTGTCAGATCTAGGAATTTTCACAGATTCTGTATGCTTTTGAGGTCTCGCTATATCCTACGAGATACCCCTTTTTTGCAGTCTGATCAAGTTTACTTTGCTTCTCATCTGGTACGTGACAATATGCCAGACTTCCGAATATCTGGAGGTGTCCTACTTCTAGTTTCTTTCCTATGAAAACTACTTCAGGTGTTTTCTTCCCCAATGCTCTGTGAGGAGTTCTATTCTGGATATACAAAGTTGTGTTACATGCCTCTGCCCATAAGAATCTAGGCAAGTCTAGGTCATATAACATGGCTTTTGTTGTCCCAACAATATTTTTGTTCTTCCACTCCACTACACTATTTTGTTGTGGATTGTATGGAGATCTCCGCTCTCTCTTGATGCCCTCCTTTGTGCAGAAACCTATGAAGTCTCTGTCTGTATATTCTCCACCGTTATCTGAGCGCAACACCTTTATTTTTTTCCCTGTCATGTTCTCCACGAGAGCTTTAAACTCTCTGAGCCGATCAAAGACCTCATCCTTGGTATTTAGGAAGTAAACCTAGGTTTCCTTGGAGTAATCATCTGTTGAGATTTTGGGGTAGCATCGGGTGTGCTCTAGCTCTGAAACTTTGTGGAGGGGCTAAGACACACGAGATCTCCAAGACCCAAAAAGCGTTTGGAGAAATTTCATATGCTGTACGAGTTATTCAAATAATTTATATTTTTAATGAGGACCCTAAGTCTAACTTTGGGAAATAGAAAAATTAAAGTGAATTAATTTACACATGTGATGAAATGTTCTAAGTGACATGGATCAAGAAGTCCTTTAATCTGAGCCATTGATGAGGGATTAGATCACGGCCGTTGGTTTCCAACGAGAAAAGTATAAAGGAAGGGCTTGGGGTCAGTTGGAGGACACACACACATTGCAAAAGCACTGAAGCTAAGTCGAATTTCTGGGGCGTGGTTTGCTGAGGAATTCGAAGTGAGTTTGTAGTGCAGCGAGGGGCAGCGATCAAAAAGGGATGATTTGATCTGAGGCAAAGAATACAGCAGCAGAGAGGCAGTAGTGTAATAGGGCAGTGTAGAGGCCAACCAGAGGAACGTAGTCCAGCCAGCACCCAGCAGAGCACTGCGCAGACGCTGTGTAAGCCCAGTGAGGGTGACGCAGACCTAGCCAGCGCAGCACAGCACCAGCCAGGGTGACGCAGGCCTAGCCAGGGCAGCACAAAGCAGTGCAGCACCAGTGAGGGTGACACAGTGGGGACGCTGGCCAGTAGGGGCTGACGCAGAGGCTGCAGAGGCAGCGCTAAGGGTTCCAGTGTGCCAGAAAGGGCTCGAATTCGTAATTCCCCAGAGAGGGTTGGATCAACCATATTTTCTGTCTTCGAGTGAAAGCTACAACTGCCGTGTAATTCCTCTGTAAGGGAAACTGTTTCTGGTGCCTATATAATTGTATTCAGATTCTGCATAATAATAAAACCCTCTAGAGCTACTGCATCGGTTTTCCCACATTGGGTTTTTCCGGGGACATTTGTGCGAAAAATCTGTGTAATTTTGTCACATATGCGTGTTGTTCAGTAAATGATTTGTAGATGTGTAGACTGCAGTTTGTATTTGCTATAGTGTTTTTTAGAATATTTCAGATTAATAACTTGTAATTAATCAAACAAGTAGGTGAAGTAGATCAAGACACTGCATTAGGGTTTATGTTTTGAAACTTTCACATGGTATCAGAGCGTTGCAGATCAAGCTGATCCACCAGCAGAGCGACTGAAGATAATTGTTGTAGGAAGGGCAGTTGAAGCAGCAGAGATCCAAAAGAGGGTAGCACGGCGCCAGGAGGGACGCAGCCCATCCAGGTTGACGCAGAGGCCATGCAGAGGCTGACGCAGAGCCATCTGAGTGACGCAGAGGCGACGCAGAGCCTTCTGGAGAAACGCAGGGGCAGCCTGCACTACGCAAAGGCTGTGCTGAGCCAGTCTGCTCACGCAAAGGCCAGCCAGAGGGACACAGTCCGTTTGGAGAATTGTTGTGCAGTTTGCCAAAGTCTAGAAGCGGAGCTTCTGATCTTCAGAAGTTGTTGGTGTGGCACAGGTTCTGTCGGTGCAGAACAGTGCCTAGCAAAGGTGACAAAAGTGGGAGGAGAACAGTTTCTCAACAATTTTGTGCTAAACAGATCTGAGATTCGATCAAGAGGGTGATCGTAGAGGACTGATTTAGGTGATTTGGTGAAGTATTTCCGGGAGGGAAATCAGTTTTCAGAGGGAGCAGCTACTATATAGGGTTTCTATTGTCAAGAAACCTAGATCCAGTCTCCTGTTGAGTGTTGCAGCAGGAAGAGGGAGAGGAGTACCTGTTTCCGCAGATTTGAGCTAGATGGCCCTGTACAGATAGCGTGATCAGGATAGGTTGGACGGTGTGTCCAACTTTGCGATCTGGAAGGCCAGAATCCCGTCAATCCTGGAAGAGTACGGCATCAGGGAACACGCGGAGAATGTCGTAGCTGTATCAGCCGATGCAAACGCTCTTCAGAAGTTTAACACGAATCAGGCGTGGGCAAAGCGCATGATCATGGATGGGGTGAAGGATCACGTGGTCCCACACATTACCGAGAAGAAGACGACAAATGAGGTGTGGACAACTTTGACCACGCTGTAGTAGGGGAGCTCTGTCCAATGTAAGATGCTTCTGGAGAACCAAATGAGGATGTTCCACATGCACAAAAGTGAAGAGATCGATCCATTTCTCTCCAGATTGCAGACTATTCGGGATCAGCTAATTTCCATCGGGTCAACTCCGGACGAAGGACTCTTAGTAAGAACAGCCCTGAATGTTGTCACTGACGAGTGGGAGACATTTGTCCAAAGCATTTTGGGCAGAGCACAACTCCCCAATTGGTGTGACATGTGGGTCATTCTTCGGCAGGAGGAGATCCGATGGATGACCAAGAGCAAGGTTGCGGGGGAGCACCCCCCCCCCCTTTCAAACCCGCTCCGAAAACGCTCCCGCTAGCGTTTTCGGGAGCGCGCTCCCTATGTGCTCCCAAAATGCTCCCGCTAGCGTTTTCGGGAGTGCACTCCCTATGCGCTCCCAAAACGCTCCTGCTCGGAGCGCGTTTTGGGAGCAGGTTCGAAAGGGGGGGCGCTCCCCCGCAAACTTGCTCTTGGTCATCCGTCGGATCTTCTCCTGCCGAAGAATGGCCCACATGTCACCGCGCTCACTACGCTGTCAAAAACGCTCCCTGTCTTTTCGGGAGCATTGCAGGGAGCTCCGGGAGCGCTTTTTTTAAGGGGGGAGCGTTCGCTCCTGAGCGTTAAAAAGCGCTCCCACCTGACGTCCGCGCATGGAAGAAAAAAGCGGCCGACAGCTGGAAAATTGGAGGGAAGGGAGGGCAGGGGAAGGGAGGGGAAGAAATAAAAGCCCTCCCTCCCATTCTATTTCTCATTTCAGAGAAGAGAGAGAGCAAGAAGAGAGGAGAAAGAGGAAGAACAGAGGAGAGGAGAGGAGAAGAGAAAAGAACAGAGGAGAGGAGAGGAGAGAGCAAGGGAAACAAGAGGTTGACCAGTAAGGAGCTTGGAGGTCTCTGCTTGGGATTGAATCATCGAAATCATCAAAGGACAAAGAGGTAGGAGAGTCCAATCACCAATGATCTAAGTTCTTTTTTCTCTGTGTTTTTAATTTGTCCAAACATCAAAAATTGATTTTTTTTCTATGTTTTATAATTAACTTGTTGAAAAATGAAAAAAATGAATTTTTTTTTCTATGTTGCATTTTCATTTGTTTAAAAATGAAAAAAATGATTTTTTTTATTTATATGTTGCATTTTAATTTCTTGAAAAATGAAAAATTGATTTTTTTTTTCTATGTTGCATTTTTTCCTATTCCCATTTGGCATTCCTCCATTGTTTTGCACGTTAAAAACTTGAAAGTTTGAATTTTGAAAGTTGAAAGTTGAAACATCATGGACATGGCTATATTGTTTGGCATTTTCTTCATGTTGGTTCCGTTTTTTGTTATTATGGTGTTGGAGAGTAGGAGAAAGAGGCCTATTCCAAAACAGGAGGATGAAGAAGTGGGTTACAGTGGATATGATGAAAATCCTAAAGAGGAGTACCAACCTGAGGAGGAAGGGGACTGAGGGGAGAGTGGAGATAATGAGACCACAGTGACACCAACTAAAAGTGACCAAACACCATTGTGGAAATATTTTACTAGGCCTGAATCAAGGAAAGGGGGTGGAACCACTAAATTTATATGCCCCCATTGCAATACACAAATTCATACACCCGTACCAGAAGGCACATTTGTGGGAAAAGGCCATGGGATGGAGATAAAAATATAGGAATCAAAACTTGTGTAAGTGTGTCAGCAACAGATAGAGCCAAATACATAAGGGAGGAGGAGGAAGCCCAATACAAATCTAAAAGATCTAAGGGTTTCATTGAATCTTATGCACCATCACAAACATGAACAAAGAAGTCCAACAACTTCCACCCATAGCAGTGGATTGGAGGCACACCTGGACCAAACATCTCTTTAAGGCGTAGAACCATATCCGATTTCCTTGACAAAGGGTCAAGGAGTGATGTGGATTCAAAAAAATTTCGATTTCTCTATGCATGTGGGGTACCATTCAATATTCTTTGCTCACCACACTGGCATGAAATGGTTTCTGCCATTAATGATGCCCCCAAAGGATACAAGAGCCCTGGGTATGGCAAGGCTAGAACCGTGGGCCTTGATCGTGAAAAAGCAAAAATAACTCATTCTTTGAGTAGAATGACAAGTTCTTGGAATGAGCATGGAGTGTCTGTTGTATCTAATGGATGGACAAATGTAAAAGGCAAGCCATTGATAAGTGTTCTTGCTATGTCTGTTAGTGGCACAATATTCCTTTCATCATATGATTATTCAGATAAGTTCAAGACCGCCATCAACATTGCAGAGCCATTACTTGAAACAATTGAACGTATTGGGCCATACAATGTCATCCAAGTCATCATTGATAATGCTACTAATTGTAAGGCAACGGGAGCAATTATTGAGGATAAATACCCCAACATATTTTGGTATGGGTGTTTGGTTCACACAATGAACCTTTTGATGCATGATATAATTAAAAACAAACAACCTCAATACAGATGGCTTGGTGATTTGTACAAGAGAGGAAAAAAATGATAAGATTTATTAGAAATCATAGCAATACCCATGGTCTTTTCCACAGTCACTCAACATTGGAGTTGTTGAAGATAGCAAAGACTAGATTTGCTAGCTATTACCTCACCTTCAGGCGCCTTTTGAAAGTAAGAGAGTCATTGGCTGCCATGGTATCAAGTCCACACTGGCAGGTATTAAAGGACAGGGCAACAACATCAATTGACAGGCAAGGTTTTGAACAGGTGGGGGAGACTGCTCTTGATCCTTTGTTTTGGGCACGTGTGAGGGAAATTTTGAATTTCACCAAGCCCATTTATAACATGATTTGTTTTGCAGATACAGATAAACTAGTGATTGGGGAGGTGTATGAGCAAATGGATAGCATGTTGGGGCAAATAAAAGACGTCGTTAAGGAAAAAGATCCAAACTTGTATTCAATGATTCACAATTGTGTGTGTGCACGGTGGAATAAACTTAATGTTCCACTACATGCTTTGGCATATATCCTTATGCCAAAATACTACTCTCCATCTTGGTTGGGCCAACCTGCACCTAGGGGTGGGGTTAGGATCGAACCTCATACAGATCCAAAGGTACAAGAGGGATACATGAAAGCTTTAGACAAGTTGGTCCCTGACAGGGAGGAGTGTGCTAATCTACGCCTTGAATTAGGCAGATACTTTAGTTGCACTAGTTTGTTTGGTTCTTTTCATGCAATGGAAGATAGAGACAGGTTTGATGCTCTCACATGGTGGGATACATATGGCGGCATGGGACTTTTGCCAAAATTCGCAAAAAAAGTTCTCTCACAGGTTATAAATACTTCTTCTGCAGAGAGGTGTTGGAGCACCTACAGCTTCATCCATAATGTGAGAAGAAACAGACTCAACGAAAACCGAGCAGAAAGCTTGGTTTATGTGCACTACAACTTGAGGTTTTTGAGTCATTATTGTGATCGGGCTTATGAGGATCTCTCATATAAAATTTGGGACAACAACCCAGAGGACGATAATTTGGAGGACGGCACTATACATCTGGAAGAATTGGAAGCAAAACTTTTGAGAGATGAGGATGAAGCAGCAGCAGGCATACCATTGCCACACCCACCATCCGATAGTAGTGCCAATGCCAGTGTTTGAGTTCTGACTGTTATTCCTTTGCTACCTCCACCTACATCCTCACATGGAGGGCATGGGGCTTCTAGTTATGGTCGTGGTACTTCCCGCGAGGAAAATGCTGGAAGACCACCATTACCACGAGCTGCTCGTAAATTAGACATTTCTCGTGGCAAGAGGCCAAGCAATAGATAAAATAGATTTACAGTGTACTAGTCTTTTCTATTTTCTAGTAGTTTTTAACTTTTTATATCTGTTGAAACTTGACTCTTTCATATTTAATGGAAGATATTTTTTGTAAACAATATATGACAATTTAAGTTTGAAGTTTGAAACTTTGAAGTTGGCAGTTATAAGTTTATAAGTCATTATGAATTATGAATATGATGCTTCATGAAAGTTGAAAGTTGTTTCATTTTATAACATTTCATTTCATGTTAAATATTCTTTGTTGTAATGGTTACACTTAGCTTACAAATACAACTATGGTGATCAATGAATCAATGATGATAAATGTTATATATTGAATTCTGAAATCTTGAAACTTTAAGATTGATGAATCATGAGACTCAAGAGTCAATATGTTGTATGTTTCTAACTTATGGACGTGGTTGATGAAGATTATAACTTCTAGATGATTGATGTTATATGGTTCAATCTATGTTTTTATGTTTTTTATGTCTAATTCATCATTCTACGTGCTTTTGTTGACATATATGCATCAATATATATATATATATATATATATATATATATTAAAAAAATTCTCTCCGAAACGCTCCCGAACCAGGGGCTTTTGAAAATGGCGCTCCCGCTCCCGCTCCCAAGTAACCTTGACCAAGAGGGAATTCAGCACCGGAAGTAGCAAAGTGAAGAAAGAGGAGGAAGAGGATGCAGCCCTTGCATCGAAGGAACGACGACAGCAAGGGAAGAAGAAGAGGGACCTATCAAAGATCTGATGCTTTAAATGTGGCGAACTTGGACACTTCGCCAGCACTTGTCCTAAGAGGAAGGACAAGGAATCTTCTAATTCCAAGGCAACAATAGCTAGAGGTGACCGTGGTAGTGAGGATGATGTGGCTATGAGTGCTCATGCGTCTTGAGAAAAGAGGTGGGACGACATAGATCTATAGAGCAGCTACAGATGGAGGCAGGATCCTCGAGGTGCCCAAACTCTTGGATCACATACGTGCTATGGGAAGCTTAAGACAGTAACGGGATGACTAGAGTAATGGGTGCAAAATATCACAGTGAAGCAAAGGGTCTAGCTCGGACATTATAGATGGGAGTAGTGCAGTGCAAAGGTAGCAGCAACGTAGAAGCAACAGCGCAGAGGCTGATGGGACTTCAACAGCACAGAGGGGCAGTGCTTACGCAGTGCAAAGCAGCAGCAACGCATTGGCTTCAGAGAGACAGTGCAACGCAGTAGCTAAGGGAGCTTCAGTGATGAGATGCAGCTCGACTGACTTGTTTGTCAATGTCTGGGTAGTGGTCCTTCAGTTGCTTACTTCTCAGCAACTGAGTTGCAGTGCAGCAGTTGGCAGCAAAATGCAGCAATTTGAGAGGGAGTTGCAGTACGGATGCATCAGTGTCAATGGTAGTGACATGGGCAGCAGTACAGTGGCAGCAACGTAGTGGATGGAGGGCAGCAGTACAGTGGCAGCAACATAGTGGATGGAGGGCAGCAGGCCAAGCATCAGCAGCGTGGGGACCGATGCCGAGATCAGGGCAATGCTTCAGTGAGGAAGTATTGCTACAGCACACTCCTCGCTAAGAGGGAGTGTTGAGATTTTAGGGTAGCATCGGGTGTGCTCTAGCTCTGAAACTTTGTGGAGGGGCTGAGACACGCGAGATCTCCAAGACCCACAAAGCATTTGGAGAAATTTCATCTGGTGTATGAGTTATTCATATAATTAATTTTTTTAATGAGGACCCTAAGTCTAACTTAGGGAAATAGAAAAATTTAAGTGAATTAATTTACAGATGTGATGAAATGTTCTAAGTGGCGTGGATCAAACAGTCTTTTAATCTGAGCCGTCAATAAGGGATTAGATCACGATCGTTGGTTTCCCAACGAGAAAAGTATAAAGGAAGGGCTTGGGGTCAGTTGGAGGACACACACACATTTCAGAAGCACTAAAGCTAAGTCGAATTTATGGGGCGGGGTTTGCAGGGTTTGCTGAGGAATTCGAAGTGAATTTGCAGTGCAGTGAGGGGCAGAGATCAGCAAGGGATGATTTGATCCAAGGCCGAGAATATAGTAGCAGAGAGGCAGTAGTGTACCAGTGCAGCACAAAGGCCAACCAGACGAACGCAGTCCAGCGAGCACCCAACAGAATACTACGCAGAGGCTGCGTACACCCAGCCAGGTTGATGCATACCCAACCAGCGCAACACCAGCCAGGGTGACGCAGGCCCAGCTAGGGCAGCGCAGCACCAGTGAGGGTGACGCAGTGGAGACGCTGGCTAGTAGGGGTTGACGCAGAGGCTGCAGAGGCAACGCTGAGGGTTCTAGTGGGACAGAAAGGGGTTGAATTCATAATTACATGAAGAGGGTTGGATCAGCCATATTTTCTGTCTCCGAGTGAAAGTTACAACTGTCGTTTAATTTCCCTGTAAGGCAGACCATTTCTGGTACCTATATAACTGTATTCAGATTCTACACAATAATAAAACCCTCTAGAGTTGTTGCACCGGTTTTCCGGTTTTTCTGGGGACATTTGTCCGAAACATCCGTGTAATTTTGTCACATGTGTGTGTTGTTCAGTAAATGATTTGTAGATGTGTAGACTGCAGTTTGTATTTTCTTTAGTGTTTTTCTCAATATTTCAGAATAATAACTTATAATTAATCAAACAAGTAGTTGAAGTAGATCAAGACACTGCAGTAGGGTTTTTGTTTTGAAACTTTCACATCATCGATGAAGGTGACAAAGTATTCGCCACCGTTGAGAGCTCTAATGGACATTGGGCCACAAATTTTTGAGTGTATCAATCCTAATACTCCTTTTGCTTGGTTATCACTTCTGGGAAAAGTTGCCTTAGCGTACTTCCTTAGTACGCATCCTCTGCATACACCATCATGCTCCGTACTGAGGAATGGTACTCCAGTAACAGTCTCTCTAAGCATCCTCAGTGCTCCATGGTGCAGATGTCCCATTCTCCTATGCCATAGTTCATTCAGGTTTCTCTCGCCATCAAGATTGTTGCCTATCAATGTCATTGGAGACTCAAGTTGCAATTTGTATAGTCTATTGCTTCGAGTTCCAATTTGCCTCTTCTTCTTCCAGCTCGAATGCTTGACGTATGTCTTCTTTCCAATGAAGTATACATCGTATCCCTTGTCCTGTAACTGAGACACTTAAATCATATTCATCCCTAGCCCTGGCACATGCAACACATTAGTGGCTCTGAGGTTGGTTCCTGCTTCTGTCTAAAACACTATGGTGCCTCTCCCTGATGGAGTGCATTTTGTTTTGTTCCCCATCGTGATCTGGAACTCCATCTGCTCTTCCTAATAGCTCGAGAAATATTCTCATACTCCAATCATGTGAGTTGAAGCCCCGCTATCAATGTACCAAACACCTGCAGATGCTAAACTTGACAAACATGCAAAATCTTCTTCCAATCTAGAAGACAAATCAAAAACATCTAAATTTTCCATACTTATCTGTGTTAGTTTTCCTGTAGAATTTAGTCCCCACTTCGGTTATCAGTTTTCCCTTATCACTCCATGCATTTAATGTTAAATCCAAGCATGATAAAAACACTAAAATCAAGAAATGACATTTATTTCTGAAAACACAAATTTGGAGATTTTACTACTGCTAGAAAATGCAAAAATAAATGCACAAAAAAATATAACAGCCACACAGAAAATGACATAGTGATTTTTGGTCAATGTGAACCTAGAAAAAACCCCTACAACTCTTTGGGCAAAATTAGTTTGAGAGCTCTTCTTTATTTCTGAAAAACTTTTACAAAGAAACTGAAATACACAGAAAAATTCCAGCATTCACAAAATACAACTTATCTCGATTTCTGTGCATAAACCCCACCTCGAAAATCGTGCCACAGCAAAACAAAAAACAACAGAAAAATTTACAGCATTAAATGTTGTACGGCCTGCCTCAGTTTTCGTGCCCATAATTCAGCGTGTGTTTGTACGGCTTGTACGGAAATGTACAGTTGTCTTTCTCCTCGAAAAATCGTGCCTAGCTTGCCTCGAAATATGTGACGTACTTCCTTGGAAAATGTGCCAAATAGATGTACGAAATTCTGTCTTGGAATGCGTGCCAACTCTTTCTGTACAAATTTGTTGTGAGTGTCTCCTTGGGATGCGTGCCAAGGTTCGCTGCTCTCCTTCACTTCCTCCCTGCTCAGAAAATCTCCTTGCTCCCTCTTGCCTTTTCCCTCAAAATCTCATGAAAGAATGAATGTGATCTTTTCTCTTCTTCTCTCCTTTTACCCTAAATGACTTTTTGGGCAACTCTAAGATCTAATGGCTCAGATTCATTTAGATCAAGGTATGAGAATAAATGTGCATTTAATTCTCACTTTCTATTTTTTAACTCACCCACTTAAATAAAGACCCACTTAACCTTTTATTTCCATAGTCACTTTTTCACTTTCTAGTTCTTCATTGACTTTAATAAAGTCACTTTAAAATTAGAATGTAACTTTATCACTTATAAAGTCACTTTTAAATTAGACTGACTTTACCACTTATAAAGTCACTTTTAGGAGAAGAAGTACATTAGAGTGGACACTTTTCCCTAGGCAAAAGATCAAATCCATAGGGAACCACTTGTCCTCTGGTACCCAAAATTTAACACTCCCTCTTACTGAGGAAAGTGTTGCTCACCATTCCCATCTTGTCTATGAAATAGACATGTTTGCCCCATGGTAAGGCTTTGGTGAAGATGTCCGCTACCTGCTCATTTGTGGACATGTACTTCAACTTGACTGCTCCCTTTTGGACATAGTCTCGAATGAAGTGGTACTTGATCCCAATATGCTTTTGACCTGTCATGAAAAACTGGATTCTCCGTGAGTTTTATGCAACTCTAATTATCACAGTAAATCACAGAAGGTCTCAATGCCTAACCAAATAGACCAAACAACATCTTGCGAAGCCATATGGCCTCACAACTAGCCAAACTAGCAGCCATATACTCTGCCTCAGCTGAGTTCAATGCAACTGACTGTTGTTTCCAGCTGAACCACGACACAACTACCCAACCCAACCCAAAACAGCACCCTGAAGTACTCTTCTTGTCTGAAGCGCATCCTGCCCAATCTGAATCTGTGTACCCTGCCACTCTCACTCCATCACCCTGTCTATAATCCAGACCAGAATCCACAGTACCCTGCAAGTAACAAAGAATGCATTTTGCAGCCACCCAGTGCACTCTCCTGGGCTCACACATGAACTGACTCATAGTGTTAACTGCAAAACATATATCTAGTCGAGTGTTGACCAAATACATCAATGATCCAATCAACTGCCTGTATAGTGTAGGATCCACCAACTCGGAGTCAGAAGCGTGAAGCTTCTTCCAGTTAGTGATCATAGATGTAGACATGGGTTTGCAATCCTCCATGTGAAATCTGCTAAGAATATCCAAGGTGTACTTCCTCTGTCCCAGGAAGATATGCCCCTCCTCCTGCCACACCTCCAATCCTAGAAAATAATGCATCAAGCCGATATCCTTCATCTCAAACTCTGAAGTAAGATCTCTCTTGCAGCCCTCAATGAATCTCTCTTCTCTAGTGATGACCAAGTCATCAACATAAAACACCAAAATGAGAGGCTCCTCACCTACCACAATGAAGTATAGCTTCGAATCAGCCTCACTCTTAGTGAAACCCAACTACTGTAAGTATGTATCAATCTGAGAGTACCAAGCTCTAGGAGCTTGCTTCAGGCCATAGAGTGCCTTTTTCAATCTGCATACATGGGTCTCCCACCCATGCACCTCAAAGCCCTGTGATTGCTCAATATAAACTTCCTCTTGAATGAAGCCATTTAAAAAGGCGGTCTTCACATCCATCTGGTGGATCTTCCAACCCATCTCTGCTGCAATCGATATAATGGAGCGAATAGATGTATACCGAGCCACAGGAGCGAAGGTCTCCTCATAGTCAACTCCCTCTACCTGTGAGAACCCTCTCGCCACACACTGAGCCTTGAACTTCTCTATGCTTCCATCTACAGCATGCTTTATCTTGTAGAGCCATCTGGAAGTAACAACTGATTTACCTTCAGGCCTAGGCACTACCTCCCAAACATCGTTCTTCATAATAGAAGAATACTCCTCCATCATGGCCTCTCTCCAGACCTATTGGTTGGCTGCCTCCTCATAACTAGAAGGCTCAGTATCAACAATGCTTGTTACCAATGCCATGTAACTACAGAAACGCTCAGGTGCTCTACTCTCTCTGACCTGTCTCTTTGGCCCAAAACCAATGTGGCCTCGCGCAAGGTATCTTGAAGCCACTTGGGCTTCTTCTTCCCTGAACCTACTTCTTCCACTAGAGTGAAAGAATCCTCATCATCATCATAAGCCTGAACTCCTGAAGGCCTGTCAACTGACCCCATACCTATACCTGTGCCTGTAGAAGCTGAAATACCATGCAAGTTGTCCATCAATGGACTATCCTGTGAACTGCCCTGCATGCTGCTCGAAGATCCCCTCGCCTGAATCTGAGAGCCACTGCTCGCTGATGGACCTGAAACTGTAATAGTTGTACCTCTGGATCCCTGACCTCCTGCACCCTGTGCACTGGATCCTTGTTACTGACTTAGCTACTGCTGAGTGTCTGGTGACTCTATATAGTGTAACTCATGTGACCTCCTAAAATCTCTCTCCTCCTCGAACTTTACATCCCGCATGACAACCACTTTCCTCTTTGCAAGAATGTAAATCCAGTAAGCTTTCAAGGTCTCGCTATAACCCACAAAGATGCCCTTGTCTACAGTAGGTTCTAGCTTGGTCCTGCTCTCCTTGGGGACATAGGAGTATGTAAGGCACCCAAAGATACGAAAGTGCCCAACATCAAGCTTCTTCCCTGTGAAAGCCTCCTCAGGAGTCACATTCCCCAAGGCACGATGTGGACTCCTGTTTTGCAAATAAACAGTAGTGTTGCAGGCCTCTGCCCACAAAAATAAAGGTAACCCGTGATCATGAAGCATGGCTTTGGCAGCACCTACAATGGAACTGTTCTTCCTCTCTGACACCCCATTCTGTTGGGGGTGGTAAGGAACATTGAACTCCCTCTTAATGCCTGCCTCAGCAAAAAAATCTACAAACTCACCAAGAGAATACTCACCTCCATTGTTTGACCTAAGTACCTTGATCTTCCTGCCTGTCTGGGTCTCCATGAGAGCTTTGAACTCTTGAAACCACTTGAAGACCTCACTCTTGGTCTTCAAGAAATAAATCCAGGTCTTCCTGGAGTGGTCATCAATGAATAAAACATAATACTCAAAGCCACTCAAGGACACATTAGACATCCAACCACTCACATCGGTATGAATCAAGTCAAGGATCCCTGTTGCCCTGTTGTCACTGCTGGGAAAAGGAGATTTTGCAAACTTCCCCATAGCACATCCTCTACATACATCAAGGTGATCAAAACTGAAATCTGGCACACCAATGGTGATCTCCCGCAATGTCCTCAAGGCCACATGATACATGTGACCCATCCTGCGATGCCAAATCTCACACAACTCTGAACTGCTAAAACTGTTGTCGATCCTATCTCTGGTGCTGCTACTCAATGCCATCAGGGGCTGAAATGAGAACTTGTACACCTTAGCATGGCGCACTCCAATCACTCTAGCTAAAGCAGCTGGAGTTCCCCTAGGATATATGAGCACCTGTCTACTCCTGAACAATACCTCATACCCTCTATCCTCAAGTGCTGAGACAGATATCAAGTTCTTCTTCATTCCAAGCACATATAGAACATCTGACACTTTCAAGGGAGGTTTGGGTTCCCTATAAAATGTCAATGTTCCCACACCGACTACTCTAACAATGTTGTCATCACCAAGTACTACCTCCATATCAGTATCACTCTCTGATAGCTTTGAGAAGTACTCCCTGACTCCTGTCATATGACGAGAAGCGCCATTGTCAACATATCAAACACTAGAAGATGCTCTGCTAGTAGAAGTAAATGCACACTCCCTCTGAACCTGCATGGCAGATGATACTGCATTGGAGGACTCACAAGCTATGAATCCAAACTCTCGATCAAAGCTCTCTGAGAAGCCCTCTATCTCTGCAGAAGCTGCCATGGTTTTCTCTTTCCCTTTCTTGTTTTTCTTTTATAGACACACAACAGCATAGTGTCCCATCTTTTGACAATTCCAACATTTGACTTTGGAATAGTCATTTTCTCTATTATGCTGCTTGCCTTTACCTTTTCCTTTGCCTCCACTAGTGGAAGCTCCCTTCTTTGATTTGCCTTTCTTGCCTCTTGCCAACAATGCCACATTGTCATCCTCCTCCCCCTGTTTGGTTGCCCCTAGATGGTTCTTCTTGATCTCATTTTGAATACAATCATCCCACAACCTTTCCCATCTGGGAAGGTTCTCACGTGCAACAATACCATCTACAAAACTCTCCCAAGACTTGGGAAGTCCATACAAAGCTATCCTCACGAACTCAGTGGGTGCAATGGTCTCTCCTACGGCTGCCAACTCATCTCTCACCGAAGTGATCTTGGTGAGGTATTTTGTAGCACTGTCAATCTTAGCCATTCTTATGGCCTTCGGTTTCTTCTTTAGGACCATCTTACGGTTCTCATTTGAGCTCTGGTAAAGCTCCGTCAAGGCAGTCCACATTTCATGTGCATAAGTCTTTCCTCTCACATGAGGAATGACATGATCTTTGACTTCATCCAAAATCAGTCTTTTGGCTTTAGCATTCTTTTTATTGAACTCTGGTAATTGTACTGGGTCAGCAGGAACTGCTACTGGGTTTTGTGTGGTATGTACCATAATGCCCCAAACCTTTGCTTCCTCAAAGATACTTTGGATTATTTCCCACCATGCACTGTAGTTACTCTGCCCATCTAACCTGTCTTCAACCCTCAATCCCAAAGACATGATTCACTGTCCTATAAAGCTGAAATTTCAAATCTGGGTAAAGGTTTTCTATTTTCTGTGTAAAAATCAGATTGCTGTAATTTACACACTGTTGTCCCAAAATGCAATTTCCAGCCAACTAAGCTCTGATACCATGTAGAATTTCAGTCCCCACTTCGGTTATCAGTTTTCCCTTATCACTCCATGCATTTAATGTTAAATCAAAGCATGATAAAAACACTAAAATCTGGAAATGACATTTATTTCTGAAAACACAAATTTGGAAATTTTACTACTACTGGAAAATGTAGAAATAAATGCACAGAAAAATATAACAGCCACAAATAGAAAATGACACAATGATTTTTGGTCAACGTGACCCTGGAAAAACCCCCTACAACTCTTGGGAAAAACCAGTTTGAGAACTCTTCTTTATTTCTGAAAAACCTTTACAGAGAAAACACAGAAAAATTTCAGAATTCACAAAATACAACTTATCTCGATTTCCATGCATAAACTCCACCTCGAAAATCGTGCCACAATGAAACAAAAAATAGCAGAAAAAATTACAGCATTAAATGTTGTACAGCCTGCCTTAGTTTTCGTGCCCATAAATTTAGTCTACGGCCGTATGGATTGTACTGACTATACAAAAATGTACAGTTGTCTTTCTCCTCGAAATTCGTGCCTTCGGCTACTGTCTTTTCTCCCTTGAAATTAAAATATGTGTCATACTTCCTTGGAAAGCGTGCCAAATAGTTGTACGGATTTTTGTCTTGGAATGCATGCCAACTCTTGTTGTACGAATATTCTATGAGTGCCTCCTTAGGATGCGTGCCAAGGTTTGTCGCTCTCCTTCACTTCCTCCCTACTCAGAAAATCTCCTTGCTCTCTCTTGTCTTTTCTCTCAAAATCTCATGAAAGAATGAATGTGATATTTTCTCTTCTTCTCTCCTTTTACCCTAAACGACCTTTTGGGCAACCCTAAGATCTAATGGCTCAGATTCATTTAGATCAAGGGATGAGAATAAATGTGCATTTAATTCTCACTTTCTATTTTTTAACTCACCCACTTAGCCTATTATTTCCATAGTCACTTTTTCACTTTCTAATTCTTCATTGACTTTAATAAAGTCACTTTAAAATTAGAATGTAACTTTAACACTTATAAAGTCACTTTTAAATTATACCGACTTTACCACTTATAAAGTCACTTCTAGGAGAAGAAGTACATTAGAGTGGACACTTTTCCCTAGGCAAAAGATCAAAGCCATAGGGAACCACTTGTCCTCTAGTACCTAAAATTTAACATTTCCTTTGATTTTTGGCGTTTTTACAGTCTAGCAAAAACCGCGTCCCTCCTGAAGACTGCTCTACTCTGAACCTGCTGCGCAGCTCCCTCTGTCACAGGAAAATTTCGATCCGGAAATCTCTCTCTGTCAACTCACTCAGAGAGATATTTTCCACGTAAATTTGTCCTCCTGGACTGGACTGCACAATCCTTTAGGGAATTTGATTTACCGCCTACGCAGTCTCCTCCCTCTTCTGTTCAATACTGGCTCTTCTGGATCTATTTTCTTTGCTTTGATACCATGCGAAAATTCTACTATCCAAATCCTACTGCAGCAGCTAATTAAATTTCTTCTATTTGTATAACGGAACAAATCAATTAACATATGCTATGGTAAATATCGAAATAAAATACACTACAGTCTTCACAATAAACAAATGCAAGGAAAAATACTAGTACAAGTATACACACATTAACACCGTTATTTTTGGACAATTGTACCCGAAAAAACCCACTGTGGGAAAACCGGTGCAGCATCTGAGGGTTTGTATATTATGCAGTAATTTTCTGAGTACAAATCTATGATTGTCAAATTTGACAATTATACAGAGAAATTTGACAAACAAAGTCTCGTGGGACAAATCTCACTCTGCCACGAGAATCCGGCACTGGCCTACACCTGAAACAAGCTGCTTTGTGTTGCCTCTTTGCAGTGATTGTGTCACCCACGCAGTCTCTGCGTCACAACTGAAGTTGCTCTCTATCTCTGTGTTGGATCTCTCTGTTGGCTGGAAACTGGAATCTTCTGCCCTCTAAAAACACCCTCTGGGAACTGGCACTGGCCCTATATTGTCTTCTCAACAGAAAATGGAATTCCCTCTACAGCTCTGCACAGTCCCAACGTAGCGTCTACGTCACCGACTCTGCGCAGTTGTCTGTGGCTTCTGCAGCCTCCTCTCTATGCACTCTCCAGATCCAAAATTCTTCCTTCTGGAAATTATCCCTGCCCCTCTCTATGAGAATCCTCTCGATCGATATTCTCCCTGAGCACTGCTAACTAAAGAATTTCAATCTTTGGATTCCTTCTCTGTCTCGATATGTTTTCCAAATGACCCTTCAAGTCCTTCTTATAATCTTCTTGTTGAAACTTCAATGGCCGAGATCAAATCTCTAATCAACGGCTAAGATTAACTTTTGACTTGATTTCCGTTTTTTCTAGAACATTCACACTCTATTTTATTAATACCCATTAATTATTTTACTTTCCTAGGTTTAGACTTAGGGTCCCTTTAAAAATAATTAATATTTTAATAAAACTCATTCTTAGTGGAATTTTCATAAACGGTTTATGGGTTCTCTAGAATACATGTGTCTAAGTCTCCCTACCAAATTTGAGACTTAGAGCACATCCAATGCTACCCAAATCAACAACCCACGCTTCCATGTGCTTTATCACCTTTGCAAAGGTTTTGTTATAATTTTCAAATTTTTAGGAAAATAGTTCTTCTTGACTTGGAAGCATTTTTTCCCTTGGTATAATTTTCCCTTTAAACCCAACAGTTGTATCTTGGCACCTTCAAAATAAATCCCTCGAACTTGGCTTTACAAAGATAACCCACCACTAAGCCAAGATCAAGGCTCTCATACCACTATAAGATTCCGCTTTGACAAACTTCTGATTTTTCCTTAAAATTTCTGAGTTTTAAGTTAGGGTTTCAGTGAGGCATTCCTTCAAATAGTTAGTTTACAGTTTGTTGTAGGTGTTTATTGTAAAATTTTAATTTATGGGCATGTCATTCAATGACTAACATGAACCGATAGACTTCTCCCCACACACACACACACACACATATATATATTCCTTATGACAGCTCAAAAATTAATATACAATTGATACAAAATGAAATAAGCCATTAATAGCCCTCTCGCATTTAACATTTAAGTATACAATGAGCAAACAGAAGGGTAGTACCTGTGATTTAATGGCATTCCCTTAGTAAAATATACAGACTTTATATCAGTCCATCTGAGCAACGTTCCAACCCTTAATGAAGTCATACGATGCCCCTTTTGGTGAATAAATAACCCAGACTTCAATGTAAGACCTCCACGTCCAGTCAATGGCCCAGTGGTGAGTAAACTGTGTGCCCTCCTTCACTGTTTTGACCGCTCCAGCATGCACAATCTGACCACGTATCACCCAACACTATGAATTGGTCCTTAGTATCCCAGAATAGAGACTTCATGGCCCTTGAAGGCAATACATACTTTTGCGTTGGAGTTACTGCTCCCTAAACCACATGAACAGTTAGCAATCTTGGCATTAGATAGTTCGTATCAGCATGAAACTTAGGTTCATCCCTTGCCAAAACACAGCAAAGGATTTCGGCTTGTCTCACTGGTATCTTTGCCTCTTCTTATCAGTTGTAAACTCAACCAGGAATGAATATTGTTTGTGTTCCCTTATTCACAAAGGAAAATCGACCCAAGGCACCATAAGCTCGTTTAGCAACAAATGGTGGGAAGTTGGGTCTCTTCTTGGCTCAAACTCTTCAATAGCTATGCTCCAGAACACGATTTCTTTGTGGAATAACTACCCAACAAGCTTGTTCTTCAAATTTGGCTTTGACTGCTACTTGAGCTTGAGTCCTTTGGCTCCACAATTTCTTCTTCAACTTGAAAAATGTTAAATGAAGAACAATAAGTCAGAGATTCAACTGATAACACCTCTTCTAGCTCAAATCTTTAGAAAAAAAATTCTCCTTTGAATTTCAACAGTGACATCTCGATTTTCACTCTCAAATCCAAACTAGGGTATCTAGTTTCAACACTGAAGTCTGCTATAGTGGCTAGGGTTCCAAAACCCTAAGCTTCTCCTTCAAACTCTCTCCAAGAGCTCTTTCTCCAAAAACCCAAATTCACCAATGAATGAGGAGACGCCCCTCGTCGCCCTTTTTTATGACTCACTTAACTTTTCCCTCCAATTAAATATTTAAAAGCACTTTCCTTCTTTTATTTAATAAAGTGATTTTAATAAACTAATTAAAGTCATTTTTAATGTCGGAAAATGTTTAATTTGCCTATGTTGTCACACTGGCCACCCAAAGCCCTTTTTTATCATTCTACCTGTAGATATTTTTGCCCCGATTCCAACGAGCTATTACAGTAAGGTGTTTCTCCAAGTAACCAGCCTGAAACAACACCTTAAGCATAATCAATTAAAATAAGCCTATTAATAAAGTCATTTTACAGAAATCATCGGAATGCAACAAAACCAAGAGCAAACTGTACGGAATTGATCTTGATGATGAAATATAGTAAGCGATCCTAGTCGAAACAATAAAACTCCTCTAAAACACTCCAGGCCCACTAATGGAGTAATCCTACTCCTATGACCAGGCTGACACAAGCTTTGGAAAACCCTCCTAACCACCTCACCATTTTGGGACATTAAAACACGAAATTTAATACGTCAATTCAGGATAAGTTCACATCATCTAGCAATAAAGACAGACAAATGGAAGAAAAGATTGAGAGCCTTGTATGTGCTTGATGTGCAACAAAGGAGAAATTGAAGATTAAATGTATGGGATGCTTCATTGTTAATTGCTTAGTAAGACTACACCAATAAAGCGAGCGACAAAGTCTGAGGAATTTACATAGCACGCTGAACTTTCCCGATAAACTAGGCAGCTGCAGTAAAGCTGTTTTGGAATCAATTTTCAAAACCTTGCCTAGGGGAACAAATCGCAAGCCCTGAGAATAAAAGTATGTCTCACACTGTACGCAAATTTTCACCCATAATTCTCTGGTTCAAAAAATATTTTTCCCCGAGCTCTTGCAGAGTTTTGACTGTTGGCGTGTTACTAATTTTTGCCTGGTTTTCACACCCAACCTAGTTGGGAGTTTGAGTCATACCCCATGAGTTTTGGCACTATAATTAAAATGGAAAGAAAGGTATTCTAGATATTTGAGATATGAAAGGAGTTTTTGTATCCTGTGGAGCTACAAGAGGAAATAAAATGTACAACCTTTACTTGTTTTCTCTGCACTCGTCTGTAATATTCCCAATTAGCAATAGCTAATTGGAAATATTAATTTTTGACTACTTTACATTAATAAAGTTAAGTTACAAATAAAGTGGGTGAAAGGGACACTTAACTCACACTTAGGATAAAAAGCATTTCCTAAAGTCACTTGGAGACATGATTATTTGGCAGCGTGGGGCCTAGGGGACGAAGTGGCAGCATGAAGGAGGTGTCAGCGTGGGCAGCGTGGGCCCATGACAGCGCCGTGTTAGAGGGACAGCGCAGTTTTGGTGGGGCCTAGGCGAGAGCAAGGCTCTCCAAGCATAAAAAGGGAGAGAGGCTCCTCATTTTCTCACTCTATTATGCATCTATGATATTTGTATTTTGACATTGAACACAATTTTGTTGTTGAGCGAAGTCTGCAAGTGTTGTCCAGCACATCGGGTGTCGTGGTGCGGAGATCCCAACCTCAGCCCCAGGGGACTTCGAGTGCCTGCTCGGGTGAGGAGTTCTATCTTTGATTTTCCGGAGAGAGTTGTAGCAGCCACAGTTGGGATCATTCACTTGCTTGGACAGCAGAGTCAGTGAGAGGGATCACACAGTGTTTGGAAGAGGAGGTTCTGGATTGAGGGTTTGTCAGGGGATTCAGCACGAGAGAGTGGGAAAGGGGTTAGGACTTCCCTATTCCATCATTTTGGTAGAGTTGGAGGCCAGCATTTGCAACAGATCATTCAGGGCCAGTGTTTATCACTGGAACAACGTCATACCTCAAGGGAGGTCATTTTCTGAGGTCATCCATTCCTAAAAAGCTTTATGGGCTTTTCTGAGTATTTGGTGGAGAGCCTATTCCCAAAGTTTCATAATTTTCTGAAGAGGGGAGCAGCCCCAAAGAGTTATTCTATTCCGGCAGCAGCACCAGCAGCTTTGGAGATCATGCAGCCATTGAGGGAGCAGCCATTCCATGATATACTTTGAGAGTCTTTATATGCTTGCCTAGTGCAAGCCAAGGTGCCATCATTCTGATCACCTTTGTATTCATTTTATCTTTCAACACTTAATAAAATGGCTCAGCGTTCTCCATGTTTTGTCTTGTTCATATGATATCTCTCTAGTTGTTGTAGTTTCTTGTGTTTTATATTGCTGTTTATTTCTATTTGGAATATTACATCGTCCATAGATCCTTTAGGCTCTCTGGAGGAGAACATTATGGGTTTGTGTAGTGGAGGCAGGAAAAACAATATTTCATACCTAAAGAAATCAGGTGCTATCAGGACCTAGGCCAATACTAATGAGTAACTAATTCAGTAAATTGTAACTTTTGTATTGGGTCACATTCAAATCGAATAGGAGCTGTTCTACTTCAGATAAACACACGAAAAACAATGTAAGTGTTTATAAATTACCTTCTGCACACCAATGCTTGTCCAGGATAGTTCAGAAGCCTCTTCAGAATCATCATCATCTTCTCTCTCATCGTAATAATCCTCTTCGTCTGGAAAAGTCCACCATGGCTTCTTCTCATCATACCCATCGTCGTTATCGTCATCAAAAGAAGGGCTCCTGCTCTTGAACTTGGCTTTGCCAGTGCCTCCTGTATCAAAATTCCACGACCCATTTCGCCTTTTATCTCCGAAAGCATTCCATCTATATGGAAATCTGTAATATCGTTCAATTTTACGGCGGTCCAACTCTCTAACTGTTCCGAATTCCGGAACGTACTGATGAGGAGAATGCAGCCTGAATGGGCTCCATTCTTTAGCAAAACCCAATTGGCATAGGTGCCCAAATGGTGAAGGAATGCAATCCAAACGCATTATAGTCTTGCTGCTAACATCTTGCTTCAGTTCAAGTTCATGTCGTCCGAAAGTTTTTGGAAGTAAATGGATAATGTCTTCTTGCCACACAAATTTATGTATCTTATGAACTTCAAAATGCATCATATTAATCATGAAGGGTGCCTATGTGTATGCTTCATCACCGGTCACTCGTACATGTACGCAAGCATGTATTTATCATGATCATGTAGCCTGAGTGGACAACTTTCTTGTTTCTAATTTAATAAAATTAAAAATAAAGATATTGGTTTATTATAAAAAAATATTTTTATGTAAAATTTATGAAAGGTTTGTAGAAACCAAAATTCAAATAACTTATAAAATATTAATTTAATTAAAAATTTATTTATTTAATAACTATTTATTTTTTTGAAATATGACTTTTGTGATCCATAAAGTGTATAAAATTATTATTAAAAAGATTAATAAAATAAATATATATATTTTAATATTTATTATTTTTTTTTTATTTGATTTTATAATTATTATTGTATTAATTAATAAATTAATTTTTTATATGATAAATATAATAAAATTATTATTAAATAAAGATAAATAAAATAAATATTTTTTTTAATTTTTTACTATTGATTTACTCTAATGTTGATGGTTATTTATTTAATAAACCTTAATATAATAAAATAATAATAAAATATAATAATAATAGTAAAGTAAATTATTTGATTAAAAGAATTAAATTATTAATTTTTCAAACTAGCAAGTTAGTAATATCTTCTTTGCATCTATTTAAATCAAGTTCATGATGTGATGTATCATCCTATTCTCAAGATGAACTAAAATAGTTTGTTAAAAACAAATATATTTATATGTGATTATCCAAAAGATCTTTCTAAACAATTATTTTCTTAATAAATTTAAAATATTTTAAATGCAATGATGTTTATTTTTTATCTTAATCAATTAATTTATATATACCTTTTAAAGATTTTAATAAAATTAGAAATGAGACCTACAACACTATATCTTATTTGTTGTTAGGCATGTTGCAAAAGACAATATATAATTCAAATTAATTTATATATACTTTTTAAAGATTTTAATTTTGTTACATAGGTTTATAGAAGTTAGTTAGAGTTTATATATATATATATATATATATATAGTTTAGTGTGATGATTTTTAAAATTTATATATAAGAGTCCAAGGTTAAATTTCTAAATTCATTGAATCTATTGTCTTTATTTATTGAGGGCTTCATTCAATGCTTTTGCCACTAAGTTAGCAAATTTACACTTTCTAAGTGAATGAGAGAAAGTGCCCATTTAGTATTACAAGTTTACACCATAAATATATAATGCAATGTTGTATAGCTCTCTTATATTTAATTATCAAATTGAACCTTACAAAAAGGTTTAACCATGTTGTAAATTGTATAGCTATCTTATATTTAATTATCAAATTGAACTTTACAAAAAAGTTTAACCATGTTGCAAATTTTGTTTGGATTTGGAGAAACTATAACAACTTGTGATGTGAGTGGATTAACATATTTTCAGGAGATGATGCCATATACTCTTTATTGTTTGAAATATGGGATAAAACTTCTATCCGTTTGCAACATAGTTCATTGTATGCTAACAAATGTTTTAGAACAACACTCCATGGGTTTTTCATACTATATAAACATTATACCAATGAGACGGATTAAAGAACTTGTTTCAGTTTTAACATAGCAATGCCATAATGTTTCAATTTCACCAACTTCTATATGTAAAATTTTATAAATTAAGTATGATATCGAGAAAGTGGTAAGTATAATTACATTTTGTAGAAATTTATTTACAAAACAATATAAATTACTTAAGGTAATGGTCTTCTGATTAATGTCAAAATTCAAAGAATAAAATGTAGTTTATAGTCTTAGTGCTATCACACTTGCTTCTTGGGCAACTAACTAGTTTCTTTACTTGACTCTACTATTTGACTAAGTAATTAACTCTACTTAGTCCCAACTAGTTCTTTTGTTAAATTTTTATCTCGTTAGTTTTCCGTTTTAATCTTTGTCTTCCTCATTCTTTAGTCATGTATCTCACCTAACTATTCAACTTCATCTTCAGTATGTCATCAATGTTACTTTTTTTCACCTTCTTCCATTCATAGTAACCTACATGTTTGCAGATCTTATTCCATGTCACTCTACCATTTTCCTTGGTTTACACACTTTTATGTTCCATCTACATATATGTATATGTTCATTTAACTATGTCCTAACCCCACAATCTACAAGCTAGTCATTGCTTCAAACTACTTATGTGTATATACATCCTATTGCAACCCCGTTGAGTCTCTGTGTGTATCCTCTCTAACATAATTATGTTTCATTTAAATGTGATTTATCCAAACAAGTACTTAGCCTCATTATTGATGTTATTGCATTAACTTCTTGTTTAAGAAAATATCAATGTGTTCTAGCAATAACTCTACATTTTCAACATCAATCTTCCTCTATAAAAAAATTGGTACTCTACTTTAGAAATCCAAGTATTGTCTTCAACAAACATGTCATTCCCCTTCACTAATTATTGTTTGTATTAAACCCTTTTCATTCAAAATGTCTTCTCTCCTCCTCCATAATTTGCTTTATTTTTCCTAGCTTCTTTTTCAGCATTTTCTTCCACCAATCCCTTTCAATGATATCCTCTTATTTTTTTGTGACAACTTCTACTCCTTCCTTGTATTCATGTAAATCTACAACATGGAATACGGGAAAAATTATCATATTCCTTAAGCATATCTACCTTGTATGCATTGTTTTTAAACCTTCTCTAGATCCCAAATGGTCTCATCTTCCTCAGGTTTAGATTGTTGTGTGTACCTCAAAGATAGCACTCCTTTCTAAAGTACATTATGTTGTATTTCCTAGAGACAGCCCTGAGTTGTGAAGGACCAATGCCTAGGTCATCTTAAAGCCAAGAAGATGGAACGAAGCTTTCCATGGTTAGTAGCATGTATCTTCTTGTTCGTAAACGATTTCTATAACTTCATAAACTGGGATCAAGACTTGAAGAGCAGAGATATACAAACAACAATACCTGATAGCAAGTAATTTGGGTCTTATGGAGATATCATTGAAGATAAATCTAAATCTACAAGCTACGAGAAGGGCCAGATTGTGAAACGCAGCACACATATATAAAAGTGTCAAGAGCGAAGTGACAATGGCAGCAAATAAAGAGAATATTAACCACAGATAGGCTTAACATTATCTAAGAATCTATCAGCAGTCAACATAGGAAGAAAAGTGAGTACATGAAGTGAAACATATGAAAATAACATCATAGCTCTGAGTCGTATTTAAAACACAATAGACAAAAGACATGAGTATCTAGAAAAGATAAATTCATCCCAATTAATCATGTGCTCGCATTCCAAAAGCGTGTGACATATGACACAGGAAAAATGACGAGGTGAAAAAATGTTTGTATTAGATTATAACAAGAAGTACAAACTGCAACTGGTCTCACCAGGAATCCATCTCACAGCAAAATTGTTTCATTATATTCTTCCCCATCGGGATTCTTCAACATAACACATAGGAAATCCTCAAACTTTTCAAAAAGGGAATTTACCAATGACAATCTCTATTCTCCAAATCCGGAACCTTGTTTTAGACTTGGGGTCCTCCTTCTATATTTTTCCTCTCTACTGTTAGCAGAAGATATTTTAGGATCAACATTCGTTCTTGGAAATATCTTCTCTGTTAGTTGTCTCTATCAAAATAAAAAACCGATGATGAGGAAAAACACCTCTTATCATCTCTATAGTGGCCTTAGTATGAGCGCCAACCGAAAGTAAAACAACATGAACAGAAAATAAGAAGTACATAGGGCGAAATGACAATTTCACCCGATATTAGAAAAGTAAGAAAATAAAAGTAAAAAGGCCACGAGGGCCAGAACATGATCATCATTTTTTGGTGGAGCGAGGTGTAGCAGTGGCTGACTGAGTGGGAAGCATCGATGACACAGATGAACCAGTTTTGTGCTTCTGAGGTGGCAGATACTGGATGGATGGTGTGACGGGTGGCGCGTTTGCAAAATTACTGCATTTCTGCCAAATGGCTGCTCCTGGCAAAGGCATTGTAGCGAAGGTCTCCACTGAGGCTTGCATATCTGTCAATTCTGAATAATCCACCTGCACCATCAAGCGCTGTCTGATCTGGCAGAGAAGGGAAGTTTCTTTCCTTAGGGCAACAACTATTGTTTCAGCTTTCAGGCGAGTGGTTTTCTCATACGAAAGATTTGTCTGATTCATAACCGCTGCCAGCTTCTCATCATAATTAGTTAGACTTGGGAAAGCGGCAGTTTCAGAATCACAGCATGAGGGGAGACCTGCTCTCACCAACTCATTCCACTCCTCTTCAAACCTCCCTATTCCCTTAACGACTCGATCCAAACCACTCAAATCATTCATGCGCGTTGTCTCTTTCTCGATTATCTGCCTGATTTCCATTATTCCCCTGAAACGGTCTTCAATTCCTTGCGTGGCTAACTCCTCAGAGCGTAAAACGTTTAGGTAGGAAATATATCTCTTGGCCATGGCTACCTTTGCCTCGGCTTCAGCTCACCCTTCCTGCAATTTCTCTTTACATGATTGGACAACAACTTTCTTTTCATTCATCAGCATGAGGTAATCCCAACGTTTCCTTAGCTCTGTTCTGATGTCAGCCCAAATGAGACACCTAGCTTCGAGGAGAGTTGCATTTCCTTTCATACGGTTATTCAGATCCCTAATAACCTTCTCTTGCAGTTGCTTCTCCTTCTTTGCCTCTTCCACCTTTGTTTGTAGGGCCACTATGATTTTATTATTTTGCTCCACCCTAGCCATAAATTCTTGAATCCTCTGCTGAGCAGTGTGAGCTTGTTTCTCCGAAACCTAGAGGTCCGAGAGGGCCTTGGTTAACTGTGTTGAGGTAGCGTCCGCCGGGTCAGGAGTTGGGGTTGCGCAGACATGAGTATCCCACTTCTCTTGCAAGTTAGTGAATCTCCGCCTCATGGCGGCCAACTTTTCAACTGTCTTGGCATTCTCGTCTCATTCCCGAGCAATGGAGTCTGTCAGGGCCGCCTTTTCTTTCTCCGCTTGAGCTAATTCCTCGGGTTGCACATAGTCCGCTCGAGGGATTTTAAGCCTCTTCTTCAATTCTGAGTTTTCAACCTCTAAATTCCAGATGATTTTCTTCCGGATTCCTTCCTTGTCGCTTCCCTTTTCGCTCATTATTTTCCTAAGATGATGAAGGTTATTGCTGACCCCCCTGGCATTAGTCCTCTCCTTCTTCAAATTATCTACCACCTCCTTATATTTATCTTCGAGCTTTCTTAGAGCAAGTGCAAGCTTCACGACCTCATCCCTCAACATGTCTCCAATACATTGATGTAGCCCAGTTTATCGGTTAAGGGAACCTGCGATAGATCTACAATGTGCTATGAATTCCCAGCTCCATAGCTGGCTCTCTAGAATGTCTAGAATGGCCTCCAATTGTGTAGTTAGATGCCTCTTCTCATCAATAAGTCCCCAAGTGGCAACCATATGCTGTCCAAGGATCTTCTCTATGCATGAGATATATAAAATGAAGTGTTTTCTTCCCAAAGTGGAAAGTCCCAACTCCTGAACCATCTCTCCAACCCATGCTACATAGAGTAGATTGCATCTCTCCATGCTCCCATCATTGACCCTGTTGGCCTTGTTGGCTCCAAGCATCATCTCAACACTGTGCAAAAGAAAGAATAGAGACATATGGGTTAACATGTGAGATGTTGAATCATATTCTCCCAAAAGCAACCACTGCAACAATTTCTCTTGCTGCCACATCACCTCATCATCATACCAAGTGTGGTGACCATACTCTCCTAACAAAAGCCAATGAAGTAAGGCCTCCTGTCTCCATCCTCCATCATCATGATATAGTGTATGTGATAAAGTCAGCCCATACTCTCCCAAGAGTAACCAAAGCATCAAGGACTCTTGTTGCCACCTCACACTATCATGATGCAGATCATAAAGCAAAAATACACTGATAGACATGTATAATGTCACATCTGAACAACATGCTCAAACAATAACACATGCATTGACATAGGATATGTCATGCGATGGCCAAACTCTCTCAAGAGCAGCCAGCGCAGCCATGCCCCCTACTGCTTCATCTCAACAGTAATATACAAAACATGGATCATACAAATATGAGATGTTGGGTGGTAACCATACTCACCCAAAAGCAACCAGCGAATATGAGATGTTGGGTGGTAACCATACTCACCCAAAAGCAACCAGCGTAGCCATGCTTCTTGCTGCCCCGTGTCATAGATTTGCAAGTAGCTCACCAGCCTCTTGCTTATCATCCTCACCCATCCATCCAACTGTGGGTGATGACTCCTATCATGTTCCTACTTGGTATCCACCCAATGGAGAATATAATTCTCCTCATTCTGATAATCTTTAGACTCCATGACATGTTGAAGTGCATCCTCCTTGAGGTTGATCAATGAGAACCTCCCATCGATGACCCGGTAGAATCCATAAGATTCTGAATATGTTGTAGGTAGAAACTTCTCTTTGAGCTGCGATATGCTCATCAAGGAAGATATATCATAATAATGGAAGATTTTATCCATCACAAGATGTCTATCATCGACCATCTTCCCATCCAATGCTTCATAAGTGAAGCAGTCATCGGAATGCTCCAAGAATAGTTGGCCCCCCAACTCATCACTGCTCCTCAATGACGACACTGCTGATCTCCATGATGGTGCATTTGTGGTCTCATGGACATACACAAAGCTAAACTCATAGCCCGACATTCTACTGATTAGGACTATGCTCATCCCATTCTCTGAAACTCCACACTTCAACACAAAGTGTTGTGTGTAGCTCAACAATGAAGAACTGGGATGGCTATACATCTCCTTTTCGAGCAAGTCAAGTCAAAATGAGGTGTTGAAATAATAGGGAATATAAATGTTTGCAAACCTTAGATCAACTGAAACTTGGGAACATCTTGTAAAGCTATAAGAGTTCCTCCAACCGGTGCAATGGCTTCTTCAACTGTTGGGGATGGTGATGGCTACTCCTCTACTTCTGCACCAATGTTTTTATCTGCCTCCTCTTCCTCATGCATCTCCTGAATCATGCACGGGACTCTCAATGTCAAGTGCTCAAGACCATCTTGCAAAGATACAAGTGCTCCTTCACCTGATGCAAGTAATTCTGCAGCTGATGGTAGAGGTAGGGGTTCCTCTTCCGGAGTAATAATGAGGACATATTCCTTTGGCTCCTCATGTACTATTACAACAATGATGGGAGATGTCTCAATGTGGGATATCTATAGTTTCTTCCTACCAAACTTCTTCTTCAGTCTCTGAATGAAATCTGCATAAGAAGACACTTTCATATGTGATAGATGACTGAACCACTAATATTTGGCGTCACCCTCTAGGTGCAGCGCTACAATATCCACCGCCTCTCTTTCTGCTACAGGATATAGCTGAAATAATTTAGCTAAATCATCCCTCCAAGCCCTCAATGTGCTTGTGGGAGATCCATCAAATGTAGGCAAGAAGAATATATGCCTCTTTCTTCTATTGCTGTTGTGGGATCTCCTCTCCTCTTTGAGTTGCAAAAACTGTTGGAGAGTTATATTCTCCTTCAATGCTCTAGATTGTGATTTGTACTCTGCCAAATATTTACTTAGAGTCTCATACTCCAAGTTTCCTCCATCTCCATGCCATTCACCTTCCACTTCAAAGAAAGTGGACAGAGTAGATTTTTGTGGAGCTCTATGCATGGCCGGTTGTTTATGTTGCTGATAGGAAGTGCTTGGACCTTCCTCATTCTAAAACTTCTCATTTCTTTAGTCTCTGTGGAGAGATCGTGCATAGATCTGAAGAGAAGTGTGGAAAAAATCAATCCTTCCACCATTGTAGACTTCTTCTTTTTCTGTTTCTTCTTCTTATTCTTCTGATGTCATGAAATTCCACAAGCTGAGAAAAAGATCATGCTCTGATACCACTTTAATATTACAAAATGGAAAATACAGGAATATAGAACATTTATAACATTTCAATCAAGGCAATAACCATAATGTAAGCACATAACTGTAAAATGTTGGAAATGTCGGAATATAAGATCAAGACATTAAAACATTAGCAGAAATAGCTTAGCCATATTGGTATACATCAACAACAATGAAAGTACATAGTGCTCTAAAAGGAAGGCACTCAAGCCGCAATATGGCTGAAATACATCAAAGAAACTAAACACTAGAAATGTGCTGCTACTGCTGGAAATTGTTGCTACTGTGAAGAAGATCTATGTGTGAGAGGCTGCTGAAGTGCTCAAAATGATCCAATATTTTAACCACGGATTATTCTAGAAACACCTAGAAAAACCCAGAAATGGTTTGGCCATATTTTACCTTTGGAGTTTCGGCCCTTTCTGGGTTGGACATTGCACCCCCACTGGATGAGTTACGCACTCCCTGAAGACAACTGCTGATATGGGGCTGAAAGAATGATCTATCAGCTAAAAAAACACCCAATCAACTCAATACATGAAGTGTTAGTCCCTTCTCTTGATCTCCAAGCTAGAAGCTTGTGATCTAGCTCCTCCTTCCTCTGCTCAAGTTGCAGCTGCACACTGCACAACTGCTGGAATGAACTGCGCTGTCAAGAGGGCTGAAGTTGTATCCTGATGCTAGGTGATGAAGTATAGCTCACAGATGATGGAAATTATCTCTCCAAAGTGAGGGAAAGACCCCTCACATGATTCCAAGCTGAAATACTTGGAACTTCCTTCTTCCCTTAGATCTGCCTAAGTGAACTGCGCAATTCCTGTAGGAACTGCTGCTGCATGGAGGTGTAGAAATGATGGCCTGATGTCAAATGTAGCAATGTTGATCTTGGAATACTGAAATGAAGCACAATATGAGAGGGATGATCCCCCCACCGGTTGCTTAGCTGGTGTTATCACAAAATTATACTTGATTGGCTGCTTATTAAACAACTCAGTGTAACTGTTTCAAACCACTTCTAACTGAAGCTTAGCCTCTTCAGTTTGAGAGGGCTTTCTCAAGGGGGTTTTATGATATGGAATGATGATAGTACTAAATGGCTAACTCTATGGAAATTGTAACTTGTTTTTTATGATTGCAGGTTGAAAAGAATGCAGGCTTTCTACCATTGGGCTTATGGAGTCAAAAATCAATATTTCCAGTGACAAAGATTCTTCAACATGGAAGCTGAGGCAGATAGATGTCTTTAACAAAAGAAACTCCCACATAAAACATAGGAAAACACATTCATTTCATCACTAAAGGAAGTCAGAGCATAAGGTTATGAATTCTGAGTAATAGAGATGAAATCTACTTCAAGTGGTAAAACATAAAGATATAGATCAATAAGACATTAAAAACCTCATGAGAATCTCAGGTCTGTCAGAAGAATGTCATTTTGTATTACTGATATAGGTCAAAAACATAAAAGCAACAGTTTGGTGCAAATGTTCTCCAACCCCTTACTATTTCGATGCTTTGTCTTTAAATAGACATTATTTACAACAAGGATGATCTTCCTGGTGGCTAGATCATCAAATTCTCCTATGACACCTTTCATAACTGAAACACATAACTTCTAACATTAAACTGATAGCTACACCTTAAAGAAACCATCTCCTTATAGGACTCTAACTCTTATTTATTACATTGCTCTTATCTTATCTATGAAACAGTTACATGATGGTTACAAATTAAGTATCACATGCTCGAAAGACCCATGATAGAGTTCATCACCACTTTACATATTTAAAACCCTCCTATATCTATGGAACATAACCCTACTTTTTAGGAATGTATGACCCTTATCTTCAAAGTAGCTTTGGTTGATGACCTGTCTTCATAACACTCCCTTCGAGTCATAAGTATTTGATGATAAGCTCCCTCATTAGAGAATCTTTGAGGTCTAAAATGGGCCTCCAAAGAAAAATGTACAACCAAAATAAAATTTATAAGAACCAATAGGATTTAAGATGATGATGTCAACCACGGGGGATGATTCACCATTTTTGGGGTAAAAAATAAAAAATATTAAAAGTCAATAAAATAATAAAAACTACTTTTCAACATGTATTTTCAACTTATCTCTCTAAGGTTTTACTCAAAACATGAGTAAACCCTTAGGGATATAAGTTGAAAATACGAGTTGAAAAAGTAGTTTTTTCTTTTTTCCCTCTAAAATTTGATGACGTAATCAAATATAACTTTATTATTTCCACTATTATTTTATAATTTCCTTAGGAGGCCCATTTTCGACCTAAAAATTCCCCTAATGTGACATTATGGAGGACTCTAGCTGGCCAAAAAAGGCTTTTAGGATGCTTAAAACCTCCAACAATTGCTCGCTACAAAAATAGGACAGTTTCGTAGTGAGTTTTGGTAGTGTGGAAAAAGTGTCTTCTGCATCCATTTAATTCGATCCTTTGCTATTGCATGATGTTAATCAAGTCATGACACATCACCACCATGAATCTCCCTCCTTGTATCAAGCAAAAACTAACTTTAGAAGCAAAAAGGCTGCTACAGGTTTTTTCGTAGCGTATTCCTGGCTTTAAGCCTAAGGAACACTATGAAACTGTGTAAAAACCCCCATAAATTTCCCCTTTCAAAACAGTCTTCAAAAAATGACCTCCAGCTGCAAAATATTAATTCTCTGCATGTAATGAAATTTCTAAGGCATATTCAATCTCAAATTATTCCTCCTGTGGTGTTTCCTCTTCATTTATGATCAGTTGACTTATAGGCTCTTCCACCACAGTCATTTTCAAACCTTTCTTTTCCAGCTCTTCATGAATCAACTCCAATTACTGCTCTAGGTCTTTCACTTGATCTTTCGGTGCCCTGATCTTGGATTGCAAGTGCAGATTTAACTTTTTGATGTGCTTGACCTCTCCTCTTAGTGGCTGAGTCCACTTTATCAATTTTTCTGAATTGTCCAAGTTCTTTGAGACACTTGTGACTTGATCCTCCAAAATATTCCTCATTTGTTCAAACTAGACACTTTCAGCTCTATGCTTCTTTGCCTCTTTCTTTATGACTGATATCTCTTCCCTTGCCTCTTTAAACTGCTCCTTAAGAGTTTCAGCTTTTTATTTTTCAGTGATTTTCTCTTTGCCCTTCTTTTGTTTGATGACCCGATCTTCTTTTGTAGGTGAGGAGAGGTCTATGATGCTTGGTGGTGGCTGAGCAATTTCACTGACCTTTTGAATCTCTTTGCTGCTGCCCATGTCCTTTCTTGCATGCCTGGTCATTGGTTTTCTAGGTTGAAACATGAATCCATCATCATCACCTGCAAACTCCAATTTTTTAGTTGTTTTTCCTTTCTTAAGTTTTCTTCCTCCCTTTTCTATGTCTTTAGCCTAGACAATGGGAGTTCCTTCAATATCAATTGCATGCAAGATGTCCTCTAAGTTACCGTTAACCACTTTTTTGCTCCTAGTAACTCTCTTGCTGCCATGTTTGCTAACTATTGGCGTTTTTTTTTTAGGTGTAGCTTTGGGTGTGTCAATCTTCTGCAAAGGCTCTATCTCCATGTTCACTGGTTCTAACTGCTCTGCCACTGTAGGTGATGAAACATCTCTAGGTTTGGGAACTCTTTTAGGAGTAACAACATCTTCAAAACCACTCATCAATAGAAAGTATGTCCAATCTCTACCTAATATCTTCAACTCCTCTAACACCAACAACTTAATCAAACCATGATGAAAGAGAGAGGTTTCATTTCCTTCTATTTTAACTTGAACCTTATCTGACATTTTACTTAGAGTTCTGTATAAGTAAAAAGGAAAGTCAAGAGACCCATTACCCACAAAATGTAGCAAAAGCCTAAGGTGGTAGGAGTAGACCATGTGAAATCTTCCTTCACATGTGAAATACTTATGAATGATCATCAACAACTTTGAGAATTTGTCCTTCATGTAACTCCTTGGGATAGAATTTGTGAGATCAATTTCACTATGCTCTAGATTGATGAATTCTTTGCAGTCCTGCATGGTGAATTTGATGCCTTTAAACCATTGTTCCCCTCCTCTAGGGATTCCTGTTGCTGCTTAAATGTTGTCCGGTGTCACTGTGAGGTTTAACATTCCCACCTTTGAAGCTATTCCAGTAAAGCTTTTAGCAAAATCCTTTGAAACCTGCAAATGGCATCCTTGAAACCTTTGGCAAAATTGCAAACAACCTGTTCTTCTAAACACTTCCAAGGCAGTTGGGTTTTCATTTAAAAAATTAATGTCCATGGGATCATACCTCAGGTAGTGACCACCTTTGTTAGTCTTCTTCCTTGTAGCCATGGTGAATTTATATCTTCTCAGCCTCGCTTTATTAATGACACCTGCAACCTTTGAAAATGCCAGCAACCTGCTTGGCTTGGTGAAGAAACTCTCCAGAAACTCAATAACATGCAAGGATAAAGTAGAGAATGAGAAAAAGACTCAATTGGGTAATGTTTTATGGTTTCGATGACAACTCATGCCCTCATCATGACTCATGCATGCTAAAAACGGTAATGATGACCTCAACCATGACCTTGTACCTTTAAATTAACCCTAACTGACTCGAATGACATCCACCCTAACTCCTCTAATCATGAATTGACACTTTGCATTGGTTTTGACAAGACAGACATAAAAAATGTTTTTCATAGCATAACTATTTCATTTTCTGATAGTTTTGCTACGAAACTATTAGGCATTTTCGTAGCGAAAACTGCTATTTTACAGTGTAAAATGCTACGAAAAGAGGTAAAACTGGCTAAAGTGTCCTTTTTCAAATTTAATTCTTAGGAAATGAAAACTAACAACAAATGATGATTGATGGGACATGACATGACCTGAATGGAGGTGGATTGAGATGAAATGGAGGTGGTCTCGAACCTTAGGATAGTTGAACCCTTAGTTAAACTGAGAGGGGGGGGGGGGTGAATCAGTTTAACACATACATGGACTTTTAATACTTTTCTTTTAAATCTTATTTACACCTTCATTTCATGGTCAACTTAATATGTGAGCAATCTTAATCTATGAGCAACAAGTATTACTATCAAACAGATTTGTTAATGTAATAGCAGATTGAATATGAGAGCAGCAAGTATTAAGCAGATGAGATAAACCACATCAACACATAAACATCATGCACAGAGACACCAGATATATGTGGAAACCCATAAAGGGAGAAAACCACATCTTATTATTGTTGTGATGCAAAGGCAAGCTCCAAATCCCTCTCACCATTGTTTTCTGCAGGCACCAACCTACAGGAGGCTCTATCCTCAATTCTGCAAGCTACAACTTGCAAGGAAGCTCCAACTCCCATCAATTTTCTGCAGGCACCAACCTACGGGAGGCTCCAACCTCAGTCAGCTACAACTGAAATTTTATCAAGCTACAACTTGATGTGGAAGCACCAACTCCCATCTATTTTCTGCAGGCACCAACCTACAGGAGGCTCCTACCTCAGTCAGCTACAACTGACATCTATCAAGCTACAACTTGATAGGGAAGCTCCAACTTCCTTACTCTTTCAAAAGAAAAACACTTACTGATTTACCTTGGATATCAGCTCTGTTTTGTACCTTCTTCTCTGTTGTTCATCAAATCTTATATCAGACCTGCATCATCTCTGCTCAGCCCCTTCTTCTTCTTTTCTCAGCTCCTCCTTATTCACATTCTTCTTTCAGCTTGCTTATTTTCTTCAACTCTCTTTAATTCTGCTGCATACTCTCTTCTTCTCTCACTCCTTTTTCGTCGACTTTCTCCCCTTGGATATTACCTTGTTTTATACAAAAATAGTTTCATGACTGTTTGTATTCCACTGGGAATTTGAAATGGACAGTCATGTCTCTTTGCCTTCTGCCTTCTCACTCCTTTTATCAGCTTACTCAGAAATTATAACTGTAGGTGTCAATTTTAACATTACAGTGGGAGTTTGTTTTCTCTCGGAGACTTGCCAATGCATCACAAACAATAAAAATTTAAATAAAGCATTTACATTCAAATTTAAATGAGAACTCCAGCTCACTCGTTTTGTCTCTTGGCTTGCTGCGCATCTGTCTTTTCTCTGACTGTGTATTTGTACTTTATGTCCTCTGCTGTGGTGTACCTGTTGCATGCGTGTAACTGTTCCTTTTATATCTGTTGACTGTAAATCTGGAGGAACTCCAATCCCTTTTACGCTATTAGTGTCTTGTTGATGTGGAACATTCCGCAAGCGGAACGGACATATATCACAGTCGTATATTAATAATCGCCCTCCCCTTAAGCTGAGGCCCATGGGTCTACAGACCACACGGCACTTTTCAATACAATCGCAACATTCGTTTTATATTACCAATCGCCCTCCACCTTAAGCCGAGGCCCGTGGGTTTACAGACCACGCGGCATATTTTAATACAATCGCCCTTTATATATATAACAACACCTTTTGATACAACTTAAATCAACTCTCGACATCCTTATATAAGGTTTTAACAAACAACTGCTACTTCTACTATAATCAATGAATAATCTTGATAATACTTAACAAATGCCCTTTCGGGCCCACCTGACATGTTTTCCGATGCATTGGTTCTCCTCCGATTGCGATTGATCGCTCCTGCTCCGATTGCGATTGATCGCAATCGCAACTAAAATCTTCCGATTGCGATTGAATCCTTTGCGCTTGTTCTGATTGCGATTGATCGCAATCGCGACTTCGAATACTCCAATGCAATTGACCTATCCAGCTCTGATTGCGATTGATCACTGTTCACTGTGTTTTGCCAATGTGATTAGACCTGGAACTCAAGTTGTATATGAGTCGTAGTTTATATACCAATCGGGTCTGGATTTCCAATCGCAATCGCAACTCTTATATTCTTCGATGCGATTGACCATTGCCGATGCGATTAGAACCTGGAGCTGAAATCTTTGTTAATCATAATTTATAAGTCCATCGGGTCCGAACTCTTAATCGCAATCGCAAGTTCTTTAATATGTGTTGCGATGGTTTGTTTCTTTCCGATGCGATTGGAACTGGACTTCAAACACTTTGTTAAGCATGGTTTATAGACCCATCGGGTCCGGTCTTCCAATCGCAATCGCAAGTCTTTAACATATGTTCCGATTGACCAATGCTGATGTGATTTGACCGTAACTCAAATATGTATTAACCCCTGCTTATAACAGGATCGGGTCCGCCATTTCAATCGCAGCGTTTTACAAAAGTCATGCGATTGGGAACTCGGATGCGATTAGCATCTATCAACTCCTGCTTATAACACGATCAGGTCCGCCATTTCAATCGCAATCGCAATTTTTTGTTGCAATGTTTCGCTACCCTTGCGATCTCCGATTGCGATTGGGTGAGGGTCCCACTTTATATTACTTCCTTTCCATTGATCATAACACGCTCCACTTAAAAATATATCAATGTATGTGCCTTGGACCATTGCAGAATATGGAATGCGTGACATTTATATGTATTGTGATGGATATTATATATATATATGTGTCTGCCATCGGGTTAGGCGATTCCCGGAATAATGTTTATGAATTATGTTAAATCTATAACGTCGGTTGGAGTGTGCGATTCCTGGAATTTGGTTTTTCATTATATGCGTAACCCCTGGCTTGGGGTATGATTCTTGGAATTATATATCTGTCCTCTGGGTTGGGTGATTCTCGAAATTATAACAGCTCTACCTCTACCTCTGTCTCTGCTGCTCCTGTCGCTTTGCCTCTACCTCTGCCTCTGCTGCAGTGATAACGACTCTGCCTCTGTTATATTCGCTTCCTCTGCCTTCATTTTCATCCTCCATTGTATTCATTGATTCCTTTTTCTGTCTTTGTTTCAGCGCTAACTCCTTTGCCTGTCTGTGATTCAGCGCTGCCTCATTTTTCTTCTTTTTGTTGCTTCTGCTACTCAACCTCTGCCTCTGCCTTTGCTGTACCTCTGTTCTTTGCCTATCTCTGCATCTGCTGCCTTCTTTGCACTACATTTCTTAAGTTCAACTCTTTTGTACATTACGTTGCCTCTGCTTCTATTCACTGTCTCTACTTTGTCTGCTGCCTCAATTCCTTATCTCTCTTGCTTCTTTTGCTGCCTTGCTACTTCTTCTTATGCTTTCTCTACTCCTTGGCTGATGTTTCAAGTGCTCCTCCTTTGTCATCTCCTTTGCCTTATTGCTAGTTCAGGTGTTCCTCCTTTGTGCTTCTTTGCCATCAATGACAACATTTCCAACAGTCTCCCCCTTTGGCATTGATGGCAACACATCCACCAATAATCCAATGCTTCCCCAAGTCTTCCTCTGCCTAGCTTCTTTTAGAAGACCCTTTCTTCTATTACCTGCTTTTCCTCCCCCTTTGACATCAATGGCAAAGGGTTGCACATTTCTTAGTGTAGATTCTATCTTTTCATTTTCTCTCTCTGAGATGTGTTTAGGCATTCTTCTTCTGACTTTGTACCATGCTGCTCTATACTGGTGTACAATATTTGTTGAGAGAACACTTTTGAGAATATTTTAACTTGTATATACACATTAATTTGATATTATTCCAAAGTAATGACAACTATAATCAGACTTGTATAATAAGAGATGCATCATTGGATCAAGACTTAAAGATTGTGAATGCTCCGAGTGACATATCAGGCTTGCTTCAACTATACTTTGGTCTATATCTGATGTAGTGTGCCAATATATTTCTGTTGAGGAAGATTGTAGATGGAATATGTCTTCTTCTGCAATAGACATCTGTAGACAACATCTGTTCCGTTGTGATGATGCCAATATATCTTCTATTGCTGTGGTTCACTTGTACTGCCTATTGTTGGTAATCTGTGCTAAACTGCTGACAGGGATAATACACTTAAAGACTGAAAGGTCCTTGTTGTTATTGTAAATAAATGAATCACACCAGAGCTTACAACTTATTGTGAGGATAGGCAATATCTTTCAATATAAGAGACTAATGACTTTCACTTCTTACACACTCTTCCAAAACAACCCCTGCAAATCCTTTGTGCTTGAGGTTCTTTTGCCATAGTTCTTTGATCTTGAGGACCTGTATCATATTGCTGTTCCATGATAACTCTTGATATTCTATTGATAGATATGCGACCTGTACCTAGTACCAATTGATATTACCTTGATAAACCATGCAGAGATTTCATTTTAGCTTGCACATGAACCCATAGTTTCCACTATTGATCTTTCCACTGTTCACACCAACAATCATCAATATACTAAATCTGATCTTGGCATCATTAACCTGCTACTTATTCTGTCATCCTGATTTGAAAGAATGTCACTGCATTTTATTTTCTATGACAGCTCCAGAATCACTGCTGCTTTATACACTGCTTTATATACCAATTCAACTGTTCTAACATGATGATCTTCGGGAAGACATTTTCAATTTCTTTGCTTGGAATCTTCATGGGCAGATCACTCACTTAACTGTGCTCCCCTAAGGGACATTTTCATAGATGAAGGAAGTAATGATATTAATGATGACAGGCACTTTTCTCACTCATTCTTGTTAATGTGATTCATTGTCAATTCTAGCAATATGATGCACAATATGATCATCATTTAAGGTGTTGATGTCTTCTTTCTATTACCATGGCTTCTTGTCGCCTTTTTAATAATCGCAACCAGACCTCATAACAAACCTTTGAAGATTTGAATATACCGCTCGCTTTATAGTTCGCCACCCGACCTTGTATTAATACTCCATGCTTTGAAAACAGACTTTATAATAAGACTTTCGGACTGGCCCACCTATGCACCGTACTTCCTCTATCTTCCGCGCACTTTTATTAAAATTCGCGTATTTTCATCGAATAGTCACCGCTGGATGTCCCTTTTTCAAATCAATGGTCCTGAGAAATTCCGCTCGGTGTCCCGGTACTCACGTTAACTTGCGAAATCGCAGGTTAAACGGTGGCTTCCAATACCACCTATGCCACGTGTCAACAATCTTATGGAATCGCTAGCCCTCTAGATAATACCATCTCCGTACCAAAAGTGGTGCGAAATAATCCGAAAACCACAAGTGGTTTTGCTACAGTGTTTCACCAAGGTTCCGGTCTTCTTTATTAAATAGTCATTTTTCAATATATTATAATGATTCGAACCCACTCACGAATGTTTCGCTCCACTATTGACATTGCGCATTTGACTATGGTTCCGCTCCACCATTCACAACCTTTGCACCTTACATAACCTTTGCAGAGTTCCACATTATCAAACATTCTTCTTTCTGAATATACAGGCAGATTCTTAGCTTGATTTACTAGGTTCAACTTCACAGGGTTTTAGTCTTCAATCAAAGCCTATGCCACTCAATTAATGAATAATTGCTCAATAATTCATCTATAAAATGCATTACACCCCTAATTCATGAATAAACCTATTATTCTTCAATTCTTCTATTTCTTCTGTAGAGTGCACACACAGACACTCATTCACAGAGAGTATGGTTCATTAGTCTTCTGAGTGGAACAGGAAATTCGCACAAACCGATGCTACAAGGTTCTTCACCACAGAATTGCCACACAATCACTCTAATTTCCATACCCTGCTTATTCGACTCGGCTCAATTACATAGGATCATTCATCAAGAACTCATGTGTTCACACAGGATTTAACTAGTCAAATGCCTTTGCTGCCTTTGTTCTCCTTCTAACAATTTCACTGGCTATTGTGAGTTTTATATGGTCTTCTTCCTCCATAGATCTCTGTTAGAGGAACTTCCTTTCCCTTACTGATCTCATAGCAGTTATCATTCCAAGGAGCTCTTCTTAGACTACTTTCATGGGGTCTATATATGAACTGCTCTCCCCCTGGGATGCTGCTTCATATCTATAACTGGTTAGATATTTGCTTTGTTTCGTAGCGCAGCTCCCCCTGAGACTATGCTAGATTCATTATGTTATGGAGATAATAGGCTCCCCCTTTCTCTTTTCCTTCCAAACTTTATTGAGGTTCTTCATAATGTATGCACTTCTTTTAAATTCATAGTTTTGTTTGATTTGCTTTGATCCCATCATCTGTCTAGAGTTCTTTAATGTATATGGCAGATTACAGTCTTTAGCTTTGTGACCACGCTTGAGGCATACATAACATCTTATTTGACCAAGGTGCATTTGAGCTGATGTATACTATTTCATTCCCCTTTTTGAACATAATTTACAATCAACATATTTATGTCCAAATTCATTGCATGCATAACAGTAGCCATAGAAATGATTTGTGTACCTGGTGGAAGATTGTCTTTTCCCTTTGCTTGCTTGAGGGTTTCTTCTCTTTTGCTGCATCCTTTGTTGGTTGGACTGGATTGGCTTTGTCTTACAATATGCTGCATTATGTCCTGGTTTATGACAAGATAAACATGTGCTAATTTTCATAGGAGGGAGGAACCTCCTTTGACATCTTCCGAATTTGTTCAATTCATCCCTAGGAGCATATGAGCCTTTAGTAGTTGATTGTTTCATCCTCTCATTCTCTGCTCTTTCATGTTGCTGCTTGATTATGTTTGTTTCTTTACAACTCATGTTCCTGCTGGTTTCTGCTTCTGTAGGAATTTGCTGAGCTGTTTCACAGTTCTTTACAACTTTTACAAAAATGATTTTCTTGTTATCTTCAACCTTGGACTTACTGGTTTCACCTTCATATCCTATCCCATCCTTTATGAGAGGTGACCTTTGAGCCTTTAGAATCTGGTCCAACTGTCTGGAGCTTTTCATTTGAGGAGTATTCATTAATAAATCTCTTTGGGCCTTTTCTAATTTCTTTCTTAGGTTCACTACTTCTTCTTCCAATTTTTCACATTCCATATTTTTCTCTCTCATTTGTTGCAGCAAAGTGTCTTCTATTTTCCTTGCTTCTTCAAGGTGTGTCTTCAGGCCAACAATTTCTTTCTTATCTTCATATTCTCTCTCATCACATATTTGCACCATTGTCTTAAGGTCTTTGTTTTCATTTTTCAATTTTTCTATTTCAGTCAAAGCAGTGTCAAGCTTGGCTTTTTCTTCAGCTGTAATTTCTTCATGGTTCTTCTCTCCATTCACACTAGCAGGTACTTCATTTGATTGAATATTTTCCTGTTGACATGAATTTTTCTTCTTCTTAATTCTCTTATCCTTCTTGTCAGTGCCGTCCTTAGTGTTTACTCCATGCATGAAGTGCAATCTATCCCAGATTTCTTTTGCAAAGGTTAAATCCATTATCAACTCAAGGTCCTTATTATGAAGACTGTTATATATTACACATTTTGCCTTGGCATTCCTTTGTTGTTCTTTCACCGTGGGGGAGTCTGTGCAGTAACCATCACATACAAGCTTCCATACTTCAGGTTCATAAGCCAATAATCCTGTTTTAACCTTATCTCTCCATTCAGGAAAGTTTGTTGTATTTAACACAGATACATTTTGATAGTCCATGACTCAACCAGATCTCCTTCAAGTTATTAAGCTTACACCAAAGGAACCGGCTCTGATACCAATTGTTGAACCCTTAGTTAAACTGAGAGGGGGGGGGGTGGGGGGGTGAATCAGTTTAACACATACATGGACTTTTAATACTTTTCTTTTAAATCTTATTTACACCTTCAATTCATGGTCAACTTAATATGTGAGCAATCTTAATCTATGAGCAACAAGTATTACTATCAAACATATTTGTTAATGTAATAGCAGATTGAATATGAGAGCAGCAAGTATTAAGCAGATGAGATAAACCACATCAACACATAAAAATCATGCACAGAGACACCAGATATAAGTGGAAACCCATAAAGGGAGAAAACCACATCTTATTATTGTTGTGATGCAAAGGCAAGCTCCAACTCCCTCTCACCACTGTTTTCTGCAGGCACCAACCTACGGGAGGCTCTATCCTCAATTCTGCAAGCTACAACTTGCAAGGAAGCTCCAACTCCCATCAATTTTCTGCAGACACCAACCTACAGGAGGCTCCAACCTCAGTCATCTACAACTGACATTTTATCAAGCTACAACTTGATGTGGAAGCACCAACTCCCATCTATTTTCTGCAGGCACCAACCTACAGGAGGCTCCTACCTCAGTCAGCTACAACTGACATCTATCAAGCTACAACTTGATAGGGAAGCTCCAACTTCCTTACTCTTTCAAAAATAAAACACTTGCTGATTTACCTTGGATATCAGCTCTGTTCTGTACCTTCTTCTCTACTGTTCATCAAATCTTATATCAGACCTGCATCATCTCTGCTCAGCCCCTTCTTCTTCTTTACTCAGATCCACCTTATTCACATTCTTCTTGCAACTTGCTTATTCTCTTCAACTCTCTTTAATTCTGCTGCATACTCTCTTCTTCTCTCACTCCTTTTTCGTCAACACCTCTCCCCTTGGATATTACCCTGTTTTATACAAAAAATAGCTTCATGGTTGTTTGTATTCCACTGGGAATTCGAAATGGACAGCCATGTCTCTTTGCCTTCTGCCTTCTCATCTCTTTTCAGCTCACTCAGAAAAATGTAACTGTAGGTGCTTATTTTAATATTACAGTGGGATATTTGCTCTCTTCGGGAGACTTGCCAATGCATCACAATAATATAAATTTAAATAAAACATTTACATTCAAATTTAAATGAGAACTCCAACTCACTCGGTTTGTCTCTTGGCTTGCTGCGCATTTGTATTTTCTTCTGAATCTGTCTTTGTCTTTTCTGTGACTGTGTTTTATCTCTTTTCAGCTCTGTTTGCTCTTCTGTTCTCTGCTGTGGTGTAACTGCTGCATACGTGTAATTGTGCTTTTATATCTGCTGACTGTAATCTGGAGGAACTCCAATCCCTTTTATGCCATTAGTGTCTTGTTGATGTGGAAGCTCCACAAGCGGAACGAACATATATTACAGTCGTTGTATATTAATAATCGCCCTCCCCTTAAGCTGAGGCCCATGGGTCTACAGACCACACGGCACTTTTCAATACAGTCGCAACATTCGTTTTATATTACCAATCGCCCTCCACCTTAAGCCGAGGCCCATGGGTTTACAGACCACGCGGCATATTTTAATACAATCGCCCTTTATATATATAACAGCGCCTTTTGATACAACTTAAATCAACTCTCGACATCCTTATATAAGGTTTTAACAAACAACTGCTGCTTCTACTATAATCAATGAATAATCTTGATAATACTTAAAAAATGCCCTTTCGGGCCCACCTGACATGTTTTCCGATGCATTGGTTCTCCTCCGATTGCGATTGATCACAATCGCAACTAAAATCTTCCTATTGCTATTGAATCCTTTGCGCTTGTTCCGATTGCGATTGATCACAATCGCGACTTCAAATACTCCGATGCGATTGACCTCTCCTGCTCCGATTGCGATTGATCACTGTTCACTGCATTTTGCCGATGCGATTAGACCTAGAACTCAAGTTGTATATGAGTCGTAGTTTATATACCAATCAGGTCCGGACTTCCAATCACAATCGCAAATCTTATATTCTTCGATGCGATTGACCAGTGACGATGCCATTAGAACCTGGAACTGAAACATCTGTTAATCATAATTTATAAGTCCATCGGGTCCGAACTCTTAATCGCAATCGCAAGTCCTTTAATATGTGTTGCGATGGTTTGTTTCTTTCCGATGCGATTGGAACTGGACTTCAAACACTTTGTTAAACATGGTTTATAGACCCATCGGGTCCGGTCTTCCAATCGCAATCGCAACTCTTATGTTCTCCGATGCGATCATCACTATTCACTGGAACTCAAACACACATGAATTATGGTTCATTGATCCATCGGGTCCAGATTTCCATCGCAATCGCAACTTTATGTTGGTTACATGTTCCGCTGCCCTTGCGATCTCCGATTGCGATTGGGTGAGGGTCCCACTTTATATTACATCCTTTCCATTGATCATAACACGCTCCACTTAAATATATATCAATGTATATGCCTTGGACCATTGCAGAATATGAAATGCGTGACATTTATATGTATTGTGATGGATATTATATATATATATGTGTCCGCCAGCGGGTTAGGCGATTCCCGGAATAATGTTTATGAATTATGTTAAATCTATAATGCTGGTTGGAGTGTGCGATTCTCAGAATTCGGTTTTGCATTATATGCGTAACGCACGACTTGGGGTATGATTATCAGAATTATATATCTGTCCTCCGGGTTGGGCGATTCTCGGAATTATAACGGCTCTACCTCTGCCTCTGTCTCTGCTGCTCCTGTCGCTTTGCCTCTGCCTCTGCCTCTGCTGCAGTGATAACGACTCTGCCTCTGTTATATTCGCTTCCTCTGCCTTCATTTTCTTCTTTGCTACCTCCATTGTATTCACTGCTTCCTTTTTCTTCTTTTTGCTGCTTCTGCTACTCGACCTCTGCCTCTGCCTTTGCTGTACCTATGTTCTTTGCCTATCTCTGCATCTGCTGCCTTCTTTGCACTACATTTCTTAAGTTCAACTCTTTTGTACATTACGTTGCCTCTGCTTCTATTCACTGTCTCTGCTTTGTCTGCTGCCTCAATTCCTTATCTCTCTTGCTTCTTTTGCTGCCTTGCTACTTCTTCTTATGATTTCTCTGCTCCTTGGCTGATGTTTCAAGTGCTCCTCCTTTGTCATCTCCTTTGCCTTATTGCTAGTTCAGGTGCTGCTCCTTTGTGCTTCTTTGCCATCAATGACAACATTTCCAACATGTTAAATATGAAAAAATGAAATTTTCCTATATCAACTTGAGACCTTTTATAAATGAACTATATGACCATGTCAAGTAATGTTTCACAAAATCATAAGTATTAACAGTTGGAATGCTAAGAACTACCTCCTCCTCTCAAACCCTAAGACAGGAATGAATAATTCCTGAAGTTGTATGTGCTGCAGAGAGGGGCTCAATGTGGAACCAATGTCAGATGATGAGTTGCTGCTCCAACAAACCTTCGCAGAGTAGGCACTCGAAGTCCCCTGTGGGTAAGGATGGGATTCCTACTCGGGAACACTCGTGTGTAAAACAACACAAAATACTTAGATAAATAACAGAAGCGTGCAAAGAATGTCAAATGACAATACAATATTAAATTCCAGACTTGTTTGCTTTGCTGCCCTCATCTTCCTTATATGGTTGTGAGCCTTCCCTAGCCTTGGTCCACCTCATAACTGTGCTGCACATGTGGGCACTAGTCAACATGAATAATACACTGTCTCTCCATGATCTCTGCATTTACTTTCTAATCCTCCATCATGTGTGCATTTAATGCACCAATCCCTCCATCACTTCATCATTATTGCTCTATGATATTATTTTTATTCCTCTATGATCTTACTTTATCTCCATGATATTCCTCATCAATGTTGCATGATATCCATTCTTCCTGCTTTAATAAGCTGCTCCACTACTCCATAATGATGATCTACTATCTAATTAACCCACATACACACAACAAAAGTGGATTTTATTCATCTATGGGGTTTATGGGGCCTTCCACCCTTTTATTTACTTAATTAATTAGGAAAAGTAAGAACTCTAATATTCCAATAATCTGATGGAAAATTTGGAATATTACAGTCCTCCCCGCCAAAATGTTGTGTGTCCTCAAGCAAATACAAAAGTAGATGCTACAAAAATCCATCCCCCTCCAAATGGAATCCTCATATGGAAGGTACCCCCATCTGCTACAATGTGCTATGAATGCCCAACTCTATTGTTGCCTCTCTAGAATGTCTAGAATGGCCTCCAACTGTGTAGTTAGATGCCTCTCCTAATCAGTTAGTCCCCAAGTGGAAACCATATGCTGTCCAAGGATCTTCTCTATGCATGATATATATAAAATGAGGTGGTTTCTTCCCAAAGTGGAAAGTCCCAACTCCTGAACCATCTCTCCAACCCATGCTACATAGAGTAGATTGCATCTCTCCATGCTCCCATCATTGGCCCTATTGGCCTTGTTGGCTCCAAGCATAATCTCAACAATGTGTAAAAGAAATGATAGATACATATGGGTTAAAATGTGAGATGTTGAACCATATTATCCCAAAAGCAACCACCACAGCAATTCCTCTTGCTCCCACATCACCTCATCATCATACCAAGTGTGGTGGCCATACTATCCTAACAGAATCCAACAATGTAAGGCCTCCTATCTCCATCATCCATCATCATCATGTAATGTATGAGATAAAGTTAGCCCATACTCTCCCAAGAGTAACCAAAGCAACAAGGACTCTTGTTGCCACCTCACATTATCATGATGCAGATCATAAAGCAAAAATATACTGATAGACATGTATAATGTCACATCTGAAAAACATGCCCAAAATCCCTCCTTCACATCATGTGAGTGCTATGCAATGTCCCAAACAATAACACTTGCATTGACATAGGATATTTCATGTGATGGCCAGAGTAGCTAGTGCAACCATGCCTCTTTCTGCTGCATCTCACCATTAATATACAAAACATGGATCATACAAATATGAGATGTTGGGTGGTAACCATACTCACCCAAAAGTAACCAGTGCAACCATGCTTCTTGCTGCCCCGTGTCATATATCTGCAAGTAGCTCACCAACCACTTGCTCATCATGCTCACCCATCCTTCCAACTGTGGGTGATGACTCCTATCATGTTCCCGCTTGGTATCCACCCAATGGAAAATATCATTATCCTCACTCTGATAATTTTTGCACTCCATGACATGTTGAAGTGCATCCTCCTTGAGGTTGCTCCATGAAAACCTCTCATCGATGACCTGGTAGAATCCATAATATTTGACTATGTTGTAGGTAGAAACTTCTCTTTGAGTTGTGAGATGCTCATCAAGAAAGATATATCATAATAATGGAATATGTTATCCATCACAATATGTCTATCATCGACCATTTGCCCATCCAATGCTTCATAAGTGAAGCGGTCATCAGAATGCTCCAAGTATAGTTGGCCCCCCAACTCATCACTGCTCCTCAGTGACAACGCTAATTATCTCCATGATGGTGCATCTGTTGACTGCTAAACTCATAGCCCGGCATTGTACTTATTAGGACTATGCTCATCCCATCCTCCGAAACTCCGCACTTCAACACAAATTGTTGTGTGTAGCTCAACAATGAAAAACTAGGATGGCTATACATCTCCTCCTTGAGCAAGTCAAGGGTCCTTTGCACAATGATAGTTTGCTGCGCAAAATCAACAAGGTGCTCTAACCCTTGGTTATGAAATTTCCCTGATGGCATGATCCCACAAATATCAAAATGAGGTGCTAAAATAATAGGGAATATAAATGTTTGCAAACCTTGGATCAGCTGAAACTTGGGAACATCTTTCAAAGCTACAATATTTCCTCCAACCGACGCAATAACTTCTTCAACTACTGGGGATGGTTATGGATGCTCCTCTACTGCTGCACCAGCGCTGGTATCTGCCTCCTCTTCCTCATGTATCTCCTAAATCATGCATGGGACTCTCAATGCCAATTTCTCAAGACCATATTGCAAAGATGCAGTAGCTCCTTCACCTGATGTAAGTACTTCTGTAGCTGATGGTGGAGGTAGGGCTTCCTCTTCTGTAGTAATAATGAGGACATATTCCTTTGGCTCCTCATGTACTATCTCAAAAATTATGGGAGATGTATCATTGCAGGATGTCTCCAGTTTCTTCCTACCAAACTTCTTCTTCAGTCTCTGAATGAAATTTGCATAAGTAGACACTTTCATATGTGATAGATGACTAAACCACTAATCTTTGGCTTCATCCTTTAGGTGCAGTGCTGCAATCTCTTCCGCCTCTCTTTCTGCTACAGGATATAGCTGAAATAATGTAGCTAAATATTCCCTCCAAGCCCTCAATGTAATTGTGGGAGATCCATCAAATGTAGGCAAGAAGAATATATGCCTCTTTCTTCTATTACTGCTGTGGGATCTCCTCTCCTCTTTGAGTTGCAAAAACTATTGGAGAGTTAGATTCTCCTTCAATGCTCTAGACTATGATTTTTACTCTGCCAAATATTTACTTAGAGTCTTATACTCCAAGTTTCCTCCATCTCTATGCCATTCACCTTCCTCTTCAAAGAAAGTGGACATAGTAGACTGTTGTGGAGCTCAATGCATGGACGGTTATTTATGTTGATGATAGGAAGTGCTTGGAACTTCCTCATTCTGAAACCCTCTTGAGGTTTCTATTTTCCTTCTCCTTCTCATTTCTTTAGTCTCTGTGGAGAGATCGCACATAGATCTGAAGAGAAGTGTGGCAAAACTCAATCCTTTTGTCATTGTAGAATTATTATTTTTCTGCTTCTTCTCCTTATTCTTCTGATGTCATGAAATGCCCATAAGATGAGTGAAAGATCATGCTCTGATACCGCTGTAATATTCCAAAATGGAAAAGACAGGAATATATAACATTTATAAAATTTCAATCTAGGCAATAACCAACATTTAAGCATAGAACTATAAAATGCTGGAAATTCCATAATATAACATCAAGACATTAAAACATTAGCAAAAATAGCTGAGCCATATCATTATACATCAAAAACAATGAAAGTACACAGTGCTCCAAAAGGAAGGTACTCAAGCCACAAGATGGCTGAAATACATCAAAGAAACCAAGCACTGGAAATGTTGTGCTGCTATTACTGGAAAATATTGTTACTATGAAGAAGATCTATGTGTGAGAGGTTGTTGTCTTGCTCATAATTATCCGCAATTTTAACCACGGATTATACTCGAAAAACCCAGAAATGGTTTGGCCAGATTTAACTTTGTATTTTAGGCCCTTTTTGGGTTGCACACTACACCCCTGCTGGCTGAGTTATGAACTCCTTGAAGAAAACTGCGGATATGGGGCTAAAAGAATGATCTATCATCTGAAAAAACACCCAATCAACCCAATACATGAAGGGTTGGTCCCTTCTCTTGATCTCCAAGCTAGAATATCGAGATCTAGCTCCTCCTTCCTTTGCTCAAGTTGCAGTTTCACACTGCACGACTACTGGAATGAACTGGACTGTCAAGAGGGTTGAAGCTATAGCCTTCTAATAGGTGATGAAGTATAGCTCACAGATGATGGAAATGATCTCTCCAAAGTGAGGGAAAGACCCCACATAGGATTCCAAGCTGAAATACTTGGAACTTTCTTCCTCCCTTAGATCTGCCTAACTAAACTGTGCAATTCCTACAGGAACTGATGCTGCATGGAGGTGCAGAAATGATTGTCTGATGTCGGATGTAGCAATGTTGATCCACCAGTTCCTTAGCTGGAATGCTAAGAACTATGGAATGCTAAGAACTACCTCCTCCTCTCAAACCCTGAGATATGAATGTGTAATTATTGAAGTTGTATGTGCCACAGAGAGAGGTTGGATGTGGCACCAATGCTGGACGATGAATTTCTGCTCAAACAAACCTTCCTAGATTAGGCACTCGAAGCCCCCTGTGGGTAAGGGCGGGATTCCTGCTCGGGAACACCCGCGTGCTAAATAGCACATCAGACTTAGCTAAATAGCTGAAGCGTGCAAAGAATGTCAAACAACAATACAATATCAAATTCCAGATTGATTTGCATTGCTGCCCTCATCTTCCTTATATGGTTGTGAGTTTTCCCTAGCCTTGGCCCACCTCCTAACTGTACTGCACATGTGGCCACTAGTCTCCATGAAGACTGCGTTGTCTCTCCATGATCTCCATGATCTCTGAATTTACTTTCCACTTCTCCATCATGTGTTCATTTAAGGCACCACTCCCTCCATCACTTCATCATTATTGCTCTATGATCTTATTTTTATTCCTATATGATCTTACTTTATCTCCATGATCTTCCTCATCAATGCTGCATGATCTCCATTCTTCCTGCATTAATAAGCTACTCCACTACTCCATATTGCTGATCTACTATCTAATAAACCCACACACACACTGTAATATTCCCAACTTAGCTCCTAGCTAAGTGGAATATTAATTTTTGTCAATAAATTCAAATGCATGAATAAGTGAGCAAGGAGGCTCATAAAAACTACTCTAGCATGAATAAAAACCCATCACAATGTAAAAAGGGGCCGTGAAATAACCAGCTCAAGCATCCACATGTGTGAACAAGGTTAAGTTGACCAAGTCAACTCAACTTGTCTTTAAAACAATGGATCCATGAATAGGGAAACTCAATGTGAATGGAGGCAAATTCAGCAAAACAATTTGAAGACTCCTTAAATGTGAAAAGGGGAAAGGTAAAGAGACTCAATCAAGGAAGATTCTTAGAAGATGCATTTAGTCACATTGACTAAATCAAACCACACAACACCTAGTTGCTCTCCACTCAATGGGACAGCGTAACCCTAGAGGAGGAAAGCTTGGCAAGGAAGCAAACCCTAATGGAGTGGGGCCCTTGGAGGAGAAGCACATTTTCTATATAATGAAGGAAGGGAAACCATTTGGGTTTAGATTGGCGATTATATTTTCATGAGGTCTGCTTAGACTTCCTGCATACTTAGCTGTTTAGCTAAGTTGTTGCACTGCTTAGTGCAAGGGTTTTCTCATGTGGGAATGCCTTGCTTTTTCTTGGAGATCTTGTAGCAAAAGATTTTAGTGAAGCTTCTGATCTATAATTTCCACTTTCAGGTGTTGGGCCAAGCACTTGTGCTCCATATCTACACAGTCCCTTGAGGATACTGTGTTATTTTTACAAAGGTGCAGTGGAAGGGGTTAAAACCCCATTGTTTTGAGCTAGTTTCCCAAGGGGGAGCTCAATCCTTCTTCCGGGAGCTGATTAAAAGGATTGCATACATTTCTCATGTGTATTCAGCCATTTCATGTAGAGCTATAGCCATACTACGTTATTTCAGTTTATATCTGCAGCTACTTCTTTGTACTTTCAGTGTATGTGGGAAAACCCTTGCCGGGTGATCATAATTTCATTGTAAAGGAGATTAGATCTCTGTTTCTTTGCCTCATTGAGTAATATAATGTGAATATCAGATTTATTTCTCCATTTTATGAGTATTTCCTTCAATAGACAGCGTAGTCTCTTTGCAGCAGCTCCGGCATTTGCATGTTTTGGGGTTTTTGTCCATTTTCAGCTATTTGAGCATGGGAGGCTTGTTTAACTTTGTTGTTGGTCTTTGTTTCTGAAAACCTCTTGCATGTAGCTCCTATATTGACTAATATAAGAGAAAAAACCATTATTTTATACTGCTGTAACTCAATACTCAGAAAAACAACGTTTCTGGGTCACTAGTGGTGCTTTTCCCCACTTGGTTGTCTTTCTGAAGTAATGTTTTCTGTAGTTTGTGTCAAATGATGAGATATGCATCTGATATGACCTCTGATCTGATAATTTTATGATTCCTCTTGAGTTTCTGAAGAAATTATGCAAATTCTGAATTAGGATTTCCATTTTGCTGCAACCTTCCTCTTTCAACAGTTTTCAGCTAGTCTAGTTTGTGGGAGATCTGTTTAAGGTCTCTAAGTTCATTTTTTTCAGCTGAAATTACGTACATAAGTCACATACAGCCCATATAAGAGGAAAATAAAATTAATCTGCATTTATGTTGCATATTTTTGCTTATAAAGCGTTTTCCTTGAGCTGCTTGTCAATAGTCCTGAAAAGGAAAATATTAGCCTTCAACATAGTTCTATAGACAAAGTCTGTTAGTGGGCCAGCTAGCCTTTGGATCTCACCCTCTTTTCAGAGGTGACATATCTAGTAAATTCCCCTACATTCAATCTCTGGAATAGATCCAGTTATTGATTGGTAATGTTTTCGAAAAAAGGATTCTCATTTGTCAGATTCATGAGAAGTTCCTAATTTGGAACATTGCAGTGGTATCAGAGCATGATCTTTGGCCTAGCCTATGAGATCAAGCTACCCAGGAAGTGCTGAGGAAAAACAACAAGCAGAAAGCAGAAAGTATGGAGAGGATGAGATTACTCTCATCAATATTCATATCCAAGAAGAGCCTCTCAAAGGGGGTTGAACAGTTGGAAGCAGAAAGATGCAGTGAAACTCCAAGAGGGTTTCAAGGAGAAGAGTACTGCAGTGAAACCTTTATGAGGTTTCAAGAAGAAGAATAAGACATGGGAATTCCTCCTTCAAGGGAAGACCAAGATCTAGGGTCTCTTATTGAGGATGGGACATTTCCCATATTCAGAGAAAGAGCTGGGGGTGACAGCGCAGTCATAACAGAGGCACCTCTAGCATCTCAAGAAGAAGAAGTGGTGAGGACAGTTGCACCAAGGAGAGAAGCTCTTGCACCTTTGCAAGGAGTTTCAGAGAATCTCACATATAGAGATTGTGGCACCATCCATGTGCAGTATGTGCCATCATTATCAAATGGCGAGATCTGGAATATTACAGAGTTTCATAGGATAAGCAATATCTACCCCTCTTTCTTTCTAAAGAATGAAGCACAAGGAAGGCAGGAAGATCCATGCACATCAGGTCATCCATCTCTCTATGATGATCTATATCTTGATGCCTCCTTATTTGAAGAAGGGCCATTAGGGAAATCCCCTGATGAGAAGAAAAACAAAGTGTTCCCTCAACATGATACAATGAAGACACCAGAGGTCAGAGGAGACACTGTCACAGTGCTGGAGGTTATGGGTAAGAAGCATATTTATGAAAATAACATTTTATTTTATGATTGCATGTGCTCTCTTACCTTATATGTGTTAGCCACCTATGAAATTTTTGTCAAGCAAATAGGTGGCTATATTGTTTTGAGCCCTCAAGAGATATATTTTCTATGAAAATCTCCCATCCTTGAAGCCTCTGTGTGTCCATTTCCCTTCAAAAATACCCTCACTATTGTTTCCATCCAGAAAGCCTCATTGACTGAAAATAACTGTGCTCAGAAAGGCCCTCGTTTGACCCTTGTACCTCTGCAAAATTTCCCATTTTAACCCTTGCCCATTTTCAAAAGTTTCCCTTTGATTCCTAAAATCCCTTCCTAAATCTCCTAAACCACCCATTTCCCCTTTAAAAACCAAGTGAAATCCTTTCATTTGATGTTAATCCATTTTCCTTCCCTCGAAAGCCTAATGTTATCCTTAAAACTCTATTTCCAAGCGAAAAAACCCATTTTCTAACGTATTATAGGCTAGCACCTTTCGGCCCAGCCCCGCAAACCACTTCCCCATGTAACCCAGTGCCAAGAGCAGGCGCCAAAGCATAAGGCGCTTATTGCAATCGCAACTTTCGGGAAGTTCATTTCTGTGTTATACCAAAAAATCCCGATGCGATTGGAGTTTAGTCGTTTGGCCTCCACTAAGTCTGAGCCATCAATCTGTGTAAGATCTAACGGCCAACGATTTTTTGCAATGCGCCCGTCGCCCCCCCCCCCCCCCCATTTACTCCTCCAATCGCATAGCCACTGTCGATTTGATCCACAGATCGATGACCCACATTTCACCTGCACGGTGGTCCCCGCGGTCACGTCCTATGCAAATCCAGTGGTTTCTATCGCACCGCCTTTGGAAGGAGGGCAGTATTTTTCATTTGGAAGTGATTAGCGCCACCGGTTGACATGTGTCCTCGAGCCGTTTTAAGAAACCGCTCTCATCGTGCGTTAATGTTCGACCGTAGATCCGGCGCGATATTGTTGTACACCGTCCGATCTGTGGCCGACCAGCCAACGACGTTCGCACCCCAAAGATACTCGGGTGATAGTTGAAGCAAAAAGGACCCATGGCCCACCATCTGTCGCCCTCTGACGCACTTACAACCATCGATCTATTCCTGAGATCGGACGACCTGGATTAAATCCACGCCCCGCCATTGACCCGGTCCCGCCACGTCACCCATTTCATATATTTTCGTCGCATTTTCGTCCGTTCCCTTTATATTTCATTCAAAGGTCAAATTTTAATGTTTTACATTTAAATTTCCAATCTCACCGTCTTCCAAATGCATCTCCCGTTGTTCCACGACGTTCCTCCACAGTATCCTCTGCATTCATCGTCCTCATCCATGCCACATTGCCATTTTCGCAGTCATCCACAGCGTTCGACCCCATGCACGGTTTCTTAACGCATTTGTGTGTTTTGCAAGGTTACAGGTGGAAACCACCACTGTTCATAGCCACCATCATCATGGCACAAAGCACAGGGAAGAAGGCCAAGAAGGCCATTTTCCGAGCCTAATATTGCAGGAAAATGTTTGGGAAGGATTCTACAGGAAAGATTTCATCAAAGTACGAGGTTCGACTCTATAAAACCTCTCCAGCATCATTTAAAGTTCCAATATCGTAGACAGAGACAATCATGGAACGACAGAGAGTATCAGTAAAAAAGCAGAGAGCTTAAGGCCTGTAAGTGAAGATTTTGAGCCTTAATCCAATAATTTAAAGGCGAAGTACCATATCGAAGACCTCATGAATCACACAGAAGGTCCAATACGTAGAAAATGATATCATCAAGGTTTCACATCAGCAGAATGTCTCCCCCTGAGAAAGGACACAATACTCATTACTGTTTCAGTCTACATTGTGTCCATGAGAAAGTTTTCCTCCCTGACAACAGTCCTAATGCTACCAGTGCATTATTTATGCGGTATGGCAGACCTCACAGTCATTGTTCTACCTTTTGTTCAATTCACCAGAGTACCACAAGTACAATAGCAGAAGATACATCAAGGACATACCTGGAGTAAATTGCAGCCTGACATAGGCCACTCTTTCATCCAAAGAGTACTGGAGATAAATGCCCAGAATTTAAAATAGAATGGGGCCTCGGCCCTCTTCCCCCCTGAGTGTTAATGCTACATTTAGTTTTCATCTACCTCCTCTGCTTCTCATTCAGGTATAAATCTCATGAAGAAACTCATTGTAAGGGTTGTTGATCGGATATCTGAGAATTGCAAGCTGTTTCTCTTGAGATATAGTTCTCTGTGTAAAGTTGTAAGATAGGCTGAGGAAGATGTTTTCAGAATGAATACCATGCTGTTGGCAATGTTGTACATGACTAGTGTTGCTCTTTGATATGACAAGCACATTTCTTTGGATCTTGATTTAAAGTAGCTGTGATGTTTTTCTATCTTTGTATTTGTTTTACCTTGTAATTCATTTCATTTCATTTCTTCTGACAAGCATCAGAAATCTAGCATAGGATTTACCCTTGTTAGGTACCCTATTTTTCTGCTCTCCCTGCGTTCAATGTTTTCTGCTAAATGTGTTATCTGAGGATTGGTTTCAACTAATTTAGCCAGTGTAGTGGTCAAACATATACTACTAGCTGATGTATGAATTAATGAATCTGTTCTTAGATGTTCTTGTTAGGCTTTAATTGAATGAAATAGGATACTGGGAGTTTAGATCTCTGTCTCTGTCTCACTAGAATCCTTTTCAATTAATTGAACCTTCCTAAGTTCCCTCAAGCTGGAGGTCGAAGCATTGAAGTCCCTCTCTGATCTCAGGTCTTCAACTTTGTGTCCTAAATATTTAATGTTTCCTTGTCTGAAGAGTTAACCTTTTAGGTTTTGGATCACAGGTTGTCTAACGGCATGTCCTGTCCCTGGATCTGATCCCTGAAGGTCACCTTGGAGGTTTCCTTGCTTTCACCTTCTCTCTTACCATTTCATGCCCGCTATACCATCTTTAAGATCCAATATAGCACAGATGTGCCTTCATGCAAAGCACGCCATTGAATACTTGATAGCCCTTCACACGGCTCCATTGCCCAATGGTCTTGAATGTTCTCTGAATTATCTCTCCTTTGCCTAAAACCCTCTTTGCTCAGCCTTGTCTTATACTGAACCCTTCTTTCCTGATTCCCAATAACCAAACCAAACGAAAATCAAACAAACAAACCCGAGCCTTATAAATAGCCTAAAACTTTAAAACAGAGCTTCAAAGACATAAAACCTTTGCCTATATAGATAGATCCCTCTTTGGACCCAGGAGGGCTAGATCCTGAGGTCTGAAAGTGGTTCTGATGTTGTCTCATCTTTTGGTATTGCCAAACTTGCCAAAACATGGGAACCCCAACATAATGGTGACTCCACTGGGGACTTTGAGTAAAACACACCTTTAAATTCTTCAGACTCGAAGGAGACCATAGTAGCCTTAGTTTGGTGGTTAACCACTGTGGTGGATAGTATACCATTCTTGAAACATTCTAACCTTCCACCTGGCGACTCCATAGTTCCTTTGTGATCAAAGACTCCACTGGTGATCAGTAGGCCTGCTAATTAGCTTGGGTTTACATAAGACTCCACTGGAAGACTAGCCCCCATAACAACATCAGCCATAATAGAAGTAACAAGTAGGGTTAAGCTGCTTTGTTGGAAAACAACATTCTAGCTTCAAGAACCATTCACACAAGAGCTTATCCCAACCCAAACCCACCTGGAATAGTTGATAACCTTGAGAGCATCCTTAAGAAGTCTCCTACACCTAAAAGACCAACTATTTCCAGTCATATCCATAGAGCTAACTCTGCACCGAAATATTTTGCAGCTCTATCAGACCCACATTTTGACCTAGACTCTCAAAACAGTGTACCTAGAACTAGGTCATTCAATGCTCTAGACCAACCAGACCTTAAACTTCCCGGTTCACCACCTCAAAGTGGTCAACACAGTAGGGACAGAGAAACCTCTCCATCTACACCTCCTGATAATCACTTCATTCAAAACTTGGGACTCTGTCATCCTAAATCAGCTCAATAGACTTCTGCTGGTCCTAGTATCCTTGTCATACATATACCAGCTACTCAAGCCAACCCCTTATCTCCTCAAAATATTATCATGGCAGCCTGGTATGCACCTCTGGTTTTACCTCAACCTCTAGTAACCTTACCCAATGACTATCAATCAAAGATCCCACACTTCACTGCAAAAGAGTCTACCACAACTCAGCACCATGTAGACAGGATGGAAGATTCTTTTGACTACATGGAGATAGATGATGATACAGTCAAAATGAGAATCTTTGCCCATAGCTTAGGAGGTGATGTGAAGAAATGGTTTAAAAGCCTACCTCCTAATAGCATACAAGATCTACCCTCCTTATACCAAACCTTCATAAATAAATGGGAAGTTAAGGCCAACCCTCTCCAAATCTTAGCGGAATACAAGAACCTGAAAAGGAACGTAGGAGAGAGTGTCCATGACTACTCTACAAGGTTTAATAGCGTTTATAACGCTCTTCCTCCACACATGAAACCTCCCAAAGGTATGGATTTAGTAAAATATCCCGAAGGCTTTGATGCTGACATGGCCTACCAGCTTAGGGAGAGAGATTACAACACATTGGAAGACATGCAAAAAGGCGCAGTGAGTGTAGAGGTCAATCTGATTGAGAAAAAAGCAAGATTGAGAGCTGAGAAGAGGGTAACATATAGAGACGACACTGTAGCCTCCACATCTGACCCCAATTATGACCGTCTATCTAAAAGCGTGGAAAGGCTGCAACAAATGATGGAAAAAATGGTTGTCATAGTCAGTAACCAGAACAAAAACCAAAATCATAACCAGAACCAGAACTTTAGAAGAAAAAACACCCCTCCCAACAAACAAAGAGACTCGGATCAGCAAGTCATTCCCCCATTTCAAGAGAACTTCCTTGACGAAGATGAGGGAATCATAGAAGAATCTGAGGGAAACAAAATAAACATGTTTGAGGTAGAAAACTCAATCCACAACTGTTCCACAGAAGAAGATCAACCCTCACCCTCATATTGGGACGAGGAAAGATTGGAATCTGAGGATTACAGGCTTGAATTTGAAAATGCCATCATGCAGGTCAGAGAACAGTATGAACTTAGAAGAAAAAAGAGTCTAGACACTTCCAAACCAAAGGCTTCTGAGGTTACCATCAAGAAAAGGCCTGAGAAAACTTCTAAAGTAACTGTTGAAAGTAACAAATCAACAGCTGAGAGTTCTAGGAAGAACAAAGAAAAAGACAACCAAAACACTGATAAACAAGGTCAACCAACCAGCAGCACTAGCACCGCAGTTAGTGCTCCTGATAAAATAGTTCCTAATCCTGTAAATAGTGAGAATCAGCCCACTGATTCTGCCACCAAGGTAGTGGCTAACAAAACAGAGTTGAACATTCCGAAAAGTCAGTCCACTTTCAATTTGGAGAGTGATATTGCAAAAATTAAAATCTCTGTCCCACTCTCTGAGCTGGTCACTAAAGATGTATATAAAGGCCAAATTTTGAAGGCTTTAAATCTAGGTGAAAACAGTGACACTGTCAATCTGAGTGATGATCAACCAGCCCTTCTTTTTGGTCCAAAGATAGAAGGGAAATTTCAAGAAGGGGTAATACCACCTTTTTATACCAGTCTCAATATCCATGACAAGATCCTTCACAATGCAATGCATGACTCTGGGGCCTCACACAACCTGATGCCTAAGGTATTTATGGAAAGATTAGGCCTAGAGATAACCCGTCCCTATAAAGACCTCTATTCATTTGATTCTAGCAGGGTAAAGTGTCTTGGCCTGATCAAGGACTTATGTGTGAACTTAACCCAGATTCCAGTCAAATGTATGGTCATGGATGTGGTAGTGGTAGATGTGCCACCTAAGTATGGCATGTTGCTATCAAGGTCATGGGGAGCCAAGCTGCAAGGTACAATGCAGATGGATGGGGCATATGCCACAATCCCAGTCTTTAGCCAACTTAGGAGACTGTATAGAGAGGCACAAATGAAATTCCTGGTCAGTAGCCCTGAAAAGCCTGAAAATTCTCCTCTGTATTTTGTACACACAAATCTAGACTCCTTTATCCTGTGCAATGATGAATCCTTAGAGGAGCCAGCACTAGAAAATAGAGTCACGGAACATGAGATGGCACCTATAGATTTCAACATAATGGCGACTCTGGACTCAGAAGGAAATGGTGTCGAGACCTGTGGGCAGTGCACTGAAAACGAAACTCTGAGTAAACAAGAAACAGAATGTAAACATCTGGCTAGTCACCCCTCACAAACTCATACACCACACGAAAAATGAAACGATGATAAGCCTGAGAGAGAACCTTTATGGGAAATGAATTTCGACGGGTCTTGTACTAGAAAGACTGTAGGAGCAGGGGTGTGGTTACATGACACAGAGAGTGACTATGCAGAGAGCCATGCCTTTAATCTGAACTTCAAATGCAAAAATAATATCGCGGAATATGAGGCTCTTATCCTAGGCATGAATTTATTGAAAAAATTAGGAGCCCGTAGGATAGCTGTGCATGGAGACTCTGAGTTGATCATAAAACAAGTGAATCGTGAATACACAGCGAAACACCCTAGGCTGAGAGCGTACAGGAATGACGCAATGGATTTATTGAAAACCTTTGTAGAATACGAACTGGTGTTTGTCCCTAGGAGTCAGAACATAATTGCAAATGGATTATCCTGTATCGCTAGTTCGTATCACAAGCCTCCTAGTGACTAAAAAATCATCATTCAGACCAAATTCAGACTTGCAATGCCGGATAACGAAAAATATTGGCAGGTCTTTGAGGGCGATAAGCAGATTGAAGATTTCCTAATAGGCAGGAACGAGTTTGAATTTTTCGATTCAGAGTCTAAGTCCGATGATAGCTGCCTAAGTGAAGAACCCTTAGATGAGGAAGAATCACCCTGTAACATAGAAATAAAAACTTTAAACGAACATATTGGAAATCTAAACGAAGAATGTGAAAACGCAGATAGTGAGGAAGTAGAGGTGCTGCAGGCCAAAGATAAGAACATACCTTGAGTTCTGGCACCTTTAGAGGATCTTTTCGACTTCGATGATGTAGAAAAAAAGCCCACTATAGAACACGCAGACTCTGACGTCGAAGAATGCAACATAGGTACTGAATATAAGCCCAAGATGATCAAATTGGCTAAATCCTTACCTGCAAACATGAAAAAGAAATATATCGACTTATTCAAGGAATTCATTGATGTGTTTGCCTGGAACTATGAGGGCTTAAAGGCCTATGACACAAACATTATACAACACAAAATACCTTTGAAGGATAACTAGAAACCCTTCAGGCAGAAACTTCGTAGGATTAACCCAAAAAATTTGCCTGCAATGGAAAAAGAGATTAAAAGGATGTACGAGGTAGGAATAATAGTTCCTGTGAGGTTCTCTGATTGGGTCTCGAACTTAGTAGCCGTGAGAAAGAAAACAGGTGAGATCAGACTGTGCATATATTTCAGGAACCTTAACAGAGCCTCACTTAAAGACAGTTACCCTTTGCCAAAAATGGAACACATTCTTCAGAAAGTAGTAGGCTCAAAAAGGATCTCCCTGTTAGATGGTTTTTCAGGTTACAACCAAGTTTTAGTACTCCTAGAAGACCAAATCAAGACTGCTTTCACCACTCCATGGGGCACCTTTATGTATGTAAAAATGCCTTTTGGACTGATGAACGTTGGTGCAACCTTCCAACGAGCAATGGACATAGCCTTTTTGGAGGAAATAGGACACTTCATTGTCATCTACCTGGATGACATAACAATCTACTCCAAGACTGATGAGGAGCACCTAAAACATCTGAGAAGAGTCTTTGAAAAATGTAGAAGGTTCGGTCTGTCATTAAATCCCAAAAAGACTGTGTTTGGGTTGCAGGAAGGTAAGCTCCTTGGCCACATTATATCTGAAAAGGGAATTAGGATACACCCACAAAGAGTTGAGGGAATACTACAAATCACACACCCGAGAAACATCAAAGAGTTACAGTCCTTTATTGGGAAAATCAACTTCCTAAGGAGGTTTATTCCCAACTTAGCTGAACACCTTAGGAATATGACTAACATGCTGAAAAAAGGTGTAGGAGTTAAATGGACTGTTGAGGCTAGAAAATATTTTGAATCAGTTAAACTCGCACTCACTCGGGCTCCTGTCCTAATCAACCCAGATTTATCAAAGGATTTCCTGATATTTTCATTTGCCTCTGAGCATACAGTGGCTGCAGTCCTATTGTAGAAAAATCCAGAGGGAATGGAATAGCCCATTGCTTTCTTCAGCAAGGCTTTGAGGGATGCACCCTTGAAATACAACATAATGGAAAAACAGGCCTATGCCCTGGTGAAGGCCTTGAAAGTTTTTAGGATGTACATACTACATTCCCACATCATAGCCTACGTGCCAAACATAGTGGTCAAAGACATCTTGTCCCAAGACCCAGATGGGAAGAGGGGCAAATTGATTGATGTGATCTTAGAATATGACCTTGAGATAAAACCCACAAAACTGATTAAGGGTCAGGGCCTAGCTCAACTAATGGCTGAATAAAATTTACAAGCCCTTGACATAAACATGGTAGATGCCTTGGATGAGCAGGAAGGATTGCCTGATCCCACTTTTGAGGAGAATTTTCAGAGATCTCCTTGGTATTCTGACATTCTATACGTGCTCACAAATCTCAATGCCCCCCCTGAACTATCAAAAACCAAGGCCATATTCCTAAAGCTAAAAGCAAGAAACCATTGCATACTGAATGAATGTTTATACTGGAAAAATACAAATGGCCTATTGCTTAAATGTTTGCCTGAAACTGAAGCAGAGAGGATTAAATGGGAGTTCCATGCAGGAGAGTGTGGAGGCCAATTGAATTGGAAAGCCATTGCTAACAAAATTCTCAGAGCGGGCTATTATTGGCCTACACTCTTCAATGACATCCATAAAATGACAATTGCCTGCCATAAATGCTAGATTTTCGAAGGCAAAAGAAAACTCCTCCCCCTCCCTTTACAACCCAGTTCTGTTGAGGGTCCCTTTTTGCAATGGGGCCTAGATTTCATTGGATAAATACACCCTGCTTCTTCTGCACAACACAAGTGGATCCTAATAGCCACAGATTAATTCACTAAGTGGATAGAGGCTATACCTTCTAGGAATGCCACAGATTCTATCATCATTAGGTTCCTAGAAGACCACATCCTCTCTCGGTTTGGCTGCCCAAGGAAAATAATCACTGATAATGCTGCTGCTTTTGGATCCAAGAAAATGGTTGATTTTTGTCATAGGTATCAAATAGCACTTGTTCATTCAACTGCTTATTACCCACAAGGTAATGGGTTAGCTGACTCATCAAACAAGAGCTTGGTGACCATTATCAAGAAACTGCTCGAAGAAAATAAGAAATCATGGCACAACAAGTTGGTGCATGCCTTGTGGGTCGATAGGCTTACAACAAAGAAATCCATTGGCATGTCACCGTACCAACTTATCTATGGAACAAAAGCAATGTTTCCTACCAGCCTTGGAGTACCAGTGATCAAACTTGTCCAAGAGATACAGACAGAAGAAGACAGCATTGTGAGGAGGATAAACCAAACCATTCATCTCTAGTAGAAAAGGGAGGAGGTCTATAACAGAGCTATGAAAGTTTAGGAAAATATAAAGAAGTTATTTGACAAGAGAACAAAAGATTGTGACTTCAAAATTGGAGATAAAGTTTTGAAGTGGGACTCAAGGAGAGAAGACAAAGGAAAGCACGACAAATTTGATAGTTTGTGGCAGGGTCCATACATCATCCAAGCCACTGTTGGTCCAAATGCCTTTTTTCTGCAAGAGCTAGATGGTACAGAGCTGTTTGGGGGTCCTGTCAATGGCAGGATGCTCAAACACTACTACTGCTGATATCCAATTTCCAGTTTCCATTTCCATTGTAAATACCATTGTTGTGTTATGATTTCAAGAAAAGAGAAAATGTTTCAAAAGAGAGAGAAGAGAGGTTCAGACATGCTCAAAACGTGAACCTCAGAAGTGCAAAAGACTGGCTCTAACATGATCAAAACCTGAGCCAGAAGAAGTGAGGACAGTTGGTTCTAACATGCCTAAAATCTGGACTAGCGAAGAAGAAAGAAGAATCAGCTCTAACAAGCCCAAAACCAGAGTTGAGATGAAGAGGAAAGTGACTCTAACAAGCTCAAAACTTGAGTCACAAAGAAAGGAAGGATGCTTCAAGGTTTCAAATTTCAAGCCTTCAAGATTTTGTTTTCAGTTTTCTGCAAATTTTTTCCATGTGCAACTGTCTTTATGCCTTGGATCCACAACAAACTAGACTGTCTAATCCTAGTTTGATTGTTTTAAATTTCTGTTGTAGAATGTAGAGAAGAAATCTGCTGGACAGTTTAATCCCAACAGATATTAGATTAGGTAGAGAAACATGTGAGGCCAACAGTTTAATCTGGTCTCATGGAGTGATAAGGGTAGAATTAGATTAGTGTGTTTTCTGTTTCAATAAAAATGATGAAGAAGGTCTGCCAATTCAAATGCACCTTGAAGAAAAAAATGCTAGGATTGTAGGATGGGTAGGTAGATGGTTTGAGAATGTTGCTGCTGATTTATCATGTTTGTAACAGCTGAAAATCGAAGAAGGAAGATGGCTCAAAGATCAGGCATCTAGACTACCTCAAAGATTATTTTCTGAATTCTTGACTCCTTCAAGAAGAAGCCATCCCCATGTGGAGCCACTGTTAGCCACTTATGAAATTTTTGTCAAGAAAATAGGTGGCTAGATTGTTTTGAGCCTTCAAGAGATACATTTTCTATGAAAATATCCCATCCTTGAAGCCTCTGTGTGTCCATTGCCTTTCAAAAAGACCCTCACTACTATTTCCATCCAGAAAGCCTCATTGACTGAAAATAACTGTGCTTAGAAAGGCCCTCGTTTGACCCTTGTACCTCTGCAAAATTTCCCATTTTAACCCTTTGCCCATTTTCAAAAGTTTCCCTTTGATTCCTAAAATCCCTTCCTAAATCTCCTAAATCACCCATTTCCCCTTTAAAAACCAAGTGAAATCCTTTCATTTGATGTTAATCCCTTTTCCCTCCCCCGAAAGCCTAATGTTAGCCTTAAAACTCTGTTTCCAAGCGAAAAAACCCATTTTCTAACGTATTACAGGCTAGCACCTTTCGGCCCAGCCCCGCAAACCACTTCCCCACATAACCCAGCCCCAAGACCAGGCGCCAAAGCATAAGGTGCTTATCGCAATTGCAACTTTTGGGAAGCGCATTTCCGTGTTATACCAAAAAATCCCGATGCGATTGGAGTTTAGTCGTTTGGCCTCCACTAAGATCTGAGCCGTCGATCTGTGTAAGATCTGATGGCCAACGCTTTTTCGCAATGCGCCCGTCACCCCCCTCCCGTTTACTCCTCTGATCGCATATCCACCGTCGATCTGATCCGCAGATCGACGACCCACATTTCACCCGCTCGGTGGTCCCCGCGGTCACGTCCTATGCAAATCCAGTGGTTTCTATCGCACCGCCTTTGGAAGGAGGGCGATATTTTTCATTTGGAAGCGATTAGCGCCACCGGTTGACACGTGTCCTCAAGCCGTTTTGGGAAACCGCTCTCATCGCGTGTTAACGTTCGACCGCAGATCCAGCGCGATATTGTTGTACACCGTCCGATCTGTGGCCGACCATCCGACGGCGTTCGCACCCCAAAGATACTCGGGTGATAGTCGAAGCAAAAAGGACCCATGGCCCACCATCTGTCGCCCTCCGACGCACTTACAACCATCGATATCCTCCTGAGATTGGAAGGTCTAGATTAAATCCATGCCCCGCCATTGGCCCGGTCTCGCCACGTCACCCATTTCATATATTTTCGTCGCATTTTCGTCCGTTCCCTTTATATTTCATTCAAAGGTCAAATTTTAATGTTTTAAATTTAAATTTCCAATCTCATCGTCTTCCAAATGCATCTCCCGATGTTCCATGGAGCTCCTCCACAATATCCTCTGCATTCATCGTCCTCATCCATGCCACATTTCCATTTTCGCAGTCATCCACAACGTCCGATCCCATGCACGGTTTCTTAACGTGTTTGTGTGTTTTGCAGGGTTACAGGCGGTGGAAACCACCACTGTTCATAGCCACCGTCATCATGGCACAGAGCACAGGGAAGAAGGCCAAGAAGGCCATTGTCTGAGCCTGATATTGCAGGAAAATATTTGGGAAGGATTCTACAGGAAAGATTTCATCAAAGTACGAGGTTCGACTCTATAAAACCTCTCCAACATCATTTAAAGTTCCAATTTCGCAGACAGAGACAATCATGGAACGATAAAGAGTACCAGTAAAAAAGCAGAGAGCTTAAGGCCTGTAAGTGAATATTTTGAGCCTTAATCCAATAATTTAAAGGCGAAGTACCAGATCGAAGACCTCATGAATCACATGGGAGGTCCAGTACACAGAAAATGATATCATCAAGGTTTCACATCAGCAGAATGTCTCCCCCTGAGAAAGGGCACAGTACTCATTACTGTTTCAGTCTACATTGTGTCCATGAGAAAGTTTTCCTCCCTGACAACAGTCCTAATGCTACCAGTGCATTAGTTATGCGGTATGGCAGACCTCACAGTCATTGTTCTACCTTTTGTTTAATTCACCAGAGTACCACAAGTACAGCAACAGAAGATACATCAAGGACATACCTGGAGTAAATTGTAGCCTGACATAGGCCACTCTTTCATCCAAAGAGTACTGGAGATAAATGCCCAGAATTTAAAACAGAATGGGGCCTCGACCCTCTTCCCCCCTGAGTGTTAATGCCACATTTAGTTTTCATCTACCTCCTCTGCTTCTCATTCAACTATAAATCTCATGAAGAAACTCATTGTAAGGGTTGTTGATCGGATATCTGGGAATTGCAAGCTGTTTCTATTGAGATATAGTTCTCTGTGTAAAGTTGTAAGATAGGCTGAGGAAGATGTTTTCAGACTGAATACCAAGCTGTTGGCAATGCTGTACATGACTGGTGTTGCTCTTTGATATGACAAGCACATTTATTTGGATCCTGATTTAAAGGAGCGATGATGTTTTTCTATCTTTGTATTTGTTTTACCTTGTAATTCATTTCATTTCATTTCTTCTGGCACGCATAAGAAATCTGGCATAGGATTTACCCTTGTTAGGTACCCAATGTTTCTACTCTCCCTGCCTTCAATTTTTTCTGATAAATGTGTTATCTGAGGATTGGTTTCAACTAATTTAGCCAGTGTAGTGGTCAAACATATACTGCTAGCTGATGTATGAATTAATGAATCTGTTCTTAGATGTTCTTGTTAGGCTTTAATTGAATGAAATAGGATACTGGGAGTTTAGATCTCTGTCTCTGTCTCACTAGAATCCTTTTCAATTAATTGAACCTTCCTAAGTTCCCTCAAGCTGGAGGCCGAAGCATTGAGAGTTCAAAGTCCCTCTCTTATCTCAGGTCTTCAACTTTGTTTCCTAGATCTTTAATGTTTCCTTGTCTGAAGAGTTAACCTTTTAGGTTTTGGATCACAGGTTGTCTAACGGCATGTCCTGTCCCTGGATCTGATCCCTGAAGGTCACCTTGGAGGTTTCCTTGCTTTCACCTTCTCTCTTACCATTTCATGCCACACTATCATCTTTAAGATCCAATGCTTTAGATGACTAGCCCAACTGAAAGCTTGCATATTGAATAGCAAGTAAACCCTTTCCTGAATCCATTGCCCAATGGTCTTGAATGTTCTCTGAATTATCTCTCCTTTGCCTAAAACCCTCTTTGCTCAGCCTTGTCTTATACTGAACCCTTCTTTCCTGATTCCTAACAACCAAACCAAACGAAAATCAAACAAACAAACCCAAGCCTTATAACTAGCCTAAAAGTTTAAAACAAATCTTCAAAGACATAAAACCTTTGCCTATATAGAGAGATCCCTCTCTGGACCCAGGAGGGTTAGATCCTGAGGTTTGAAAGTGGTTCTGATGTTGTCTCATCTTTTGGTATTGCCAAACTTGCCAAAACATGGGAACCCCAACAATATGTGCAGGCCATAACTCCCAAGGGGAGTATTCTACCTTATAAGCTCCATGGCCAAGTATGGGCCAAGATTGTTTTCAAGTATGGCCACCTCTTTGATGAGTTAAGGGAGGTGATGCACTATGATGGGTGATTCCCTAAAGCCCCAAATATACAATTCACCTTCAGCCATGGTGAATTGATAAGAGCAGCAAGTATGTGGCATGAAAACCACTTACCATATCCTGATATGAAGCAGGGAGAAGGAAACCTGCGCTGTTTTTTGTTGGGTGAGTGTGGGTACTCCCCAAAATTTCTGATTCTCATGACTCATGCCTCGTATTCCAAGATAAGGTTGCATAATGGGAACGCATGGTTGTTATGGCTGTCACAAGGAGGGTTTGGACATTATATGCTAAATCTTATGTCCAAATATTTACCCATGTTTGAGGTATGTCTCATGCATTCCCATGTATTTTGGGTTGAGATGTATTTCAAGTATGTATCTTGGTTTGGAAGGAAGAACAACTCCCACATTGTGTGGAATGGGAGAAATAGCTTGCACTATGTTGATGGAGCACCCCACATGTCCATCATTACATCATTGCTCCGTGATCCACACATTGATAATGTAAGGAAGCAACAAGAGCCCTTGTTGCTATGGTTACTTTTGGGAGAATATGGGTTGAAAACTCTCCATACTCAACACAACATTCTAAAAGGAATGCATGGCACATCCAAAGTGCAAGAAGGCTATCTTTCAGCAATGATGGAAGGGAGGGAGATCCTCTCACATAGCAGCACAAGCGTGGATGGTTTTGGCATGTGGAATGTCAAAAGAAGAAGTCATGAAGTGGCAAGAGAATTGAAGCCTACAACGCTGCCATTTAAGTGCATATTTTTGTTGATTGAGTGTCCCGAAGGAAGTATGCATCCTCTTTCCTTGCAGAATTTTATGAGGAGATTATTATGGGAGAGCTCACTCATGGGCCTCATCTTCAGCTCACACATGAGGCATGGTAAGAAATACATATATATGCTTATTGATTGCTCTATTAAGAATTTGTATCTTCTCACCATTTGTCAACAATGCATTGCTCCACAAGAGAGCAAGATTATTCATGGGCTTCATGGTCACTTTAGGGCCAAATTTTGTAATGATAATAACCCATCTCTACATGAATTGGGGCAAGTGATTTATTGTTTTGATTGTATGCAGGTGATATATATTGTTGCTTGCTACTTTATAGTAGATGAGCTGACATGCATAGCTGAAAATGTTTTGGGAAGCAACTTGCCACTTGATGTTTTAAATCAGTAGTTGGGGAAACTGCGTTGTACCCACCTTGGAGGCTATATGTATCACCTTCACTTGCACATAGACTTCATAAACTTTTTGATTGGATGACATATGGTGGTGATGTGCCATTCACTTTGAATGGAATGATTTGGGCCAGCAAGATCCATGACTTTGGAGGAAGGATCTTTGGAGATCCAACCTTTGTTTTGCAATCAAAGGGCAGCCTTACTGTAGCCCAAGAACAGTATGCACTCTACACTTGCCATGAGTGAAGAGGGAGAAAACGTGGGGTAGGTTATTTTTCCTATCATGTTCAGCCATTCGGCCCACCTTCTTTGCAAGAGCTCAAGGTGGAGAAGATTTACCATGAGTTGCCATCTTGGGAGGCAAAAAATTTTGCTTGGATGATAGCATGGGGAGGAGAGTCTTTCATTGATGATGAAGTGCCCTATGATTGTCACCACTCCTATCTTGAGGAGGCCTTGGATCAGCAAGAAAGTTCCCATATCAGCCTTCCATTCTTCCATGACAAGAGACATTGGGCTTATTCACCACAAGCCAACTTGCACACTTGGGAGGAACCATTGGAAGACAAACACTTTGGCAGAAAATCCGATGCAGGGATGGAGGCTATGGATGAGGAGGCCACAAAAGAAGGAGAAGAAATTTTGCAGCACCCTTGCAGTTGCTTGAGGACAAGCAAAATTTGGGAGGGGGAGACTATAATATTCCCAACTTAGCTCCTAGCTAAGTGGAATATTAATTTTTGTCAATAAATTCAAATGCATGAATAAGTGAGCAAGGAGGCTCATAAAAACTACTCTAGCATGAATAAAAACCCCTCACAATGTAAAAAGGGGCCATGAAATAACCAACTCAAGCATCCACATGTGTGAACAAGGTTAAGTTGACCAAGTCAACTCAACTTGTCTTTAAAAAAATGGATCCATGAATAGGGCAGCTCAATGTGAATGGAGGCAAATTCAACAAAACAATTTGAAGACTCCTTAAATGTGAAAAGGGGCAAGGCAAAGAGACTCAATCAAGGAAGATTCTTAGAAGATGCATTTAGTCACCTTGAGTAAATCAAACCACGCAGCACCTAGTTTCTCTCCACTTAATGGGACAGCGTAACCCTAAAGGAGGAAAGCTCTGAAAGGAAGCAAACCCTAATGGAGTGGGGCCCTTGGAGGAGAAGCACATTTTCTATATAATGAAGGAAGGGAAACCATTTGGGTTTAGATTGGAGATTATCTTTTCATGAGGTCTACTTAGACTTCCTGCATACTTAGCTGTTTAGATAAGTTGCTACACTGCTTAGTGCAAGGGTTTTCTCATGTGGGAATGCCCTGTTTTTTCTTGGAGATCTTGTAGCAAGAGATCTAAGGGAAGCTTCTGATCTGTAATTTCCACTTTTAGGTGTTGGGCCAAGCACTTGTGTTCCATATCTACGTATTCCCTTGAGGATACTGCGTTATTTTTACAAAGGTGCAGTGGAAGGGGTTAAAACCCCATTGTTTTGAGCTAGTTTCCCAAGGGGGAGCTCAATCCTTCTTCCGGGAGCTGATTAAAAGGATTGAAGCCATTTATCATGTGTATTCAGCCATTTCATGCAGAGCTATAGCCATACTACGTTATTTCAGTTTATATCTGCAACTCCTTCTTTGTACTTTCAGTGTATGTGGGAAAACCCTTGCCGAGTGATCACAATTTCATTGTAAAGGAGATTAGATCTCTGTATCTTTGCCTAATTGAGTAATATAATGTGAATATCAGATTTCTTTCTCCATTTTCTGAGTATTTCCTTCAATAGACATCGTAGTCTCTTTGCAGCAGGTCCAACATTTGCATGTTTTGGGGTTTTTGTCCATTTTCAGCTATTTGAGCATGGGAGGCCTATTTAACTTTGTTGTTAGTATTTTTTTCTAAAACCCTCTTGCATGCAGCTCCTATATTGACTAGTATAAGGGAAAAAACTGTTATTTTATACTGCTGTAACTCAATACTCAGAAAAAAGCGTTTCTGGGTCACTAGTGGTGCTTTTCCCCACTTGGTTGTCTTTCTGAAGTAATGTTTGCTGTAGTTTGTGTCAAATGATGAGCTATGCATCTGATATGATCATTTGTTGATTCCTCTTGAGTTTCTGAAGAAATTATGCAAATTCTGAAGTAGGATTTCCATTTTGCTGCAACCTTCCTTTTTCAGCAGTTTTCAGCTAGTCTAGTTTGTGGGAGATCTGTTTAAGGTCTCTAAGTTCATTTTTTTCATCTGAAATTCCATACATAAGTCACATACATCCCATATGAGAGTAACCTAGCATTAATCTACGTTTCTGTTGCATATTTTTTCTTATACAACGTTTTCCTTGAGCTGCTTGTCAATAGTCCTGAAAAGGGAAATATTAGCCTTCGACATAGTTCTATAGACAGAGTCTGTTAGTGGGCCAGCTAGCCTCTCGATCTCACCCTCTTTTCATAGGTGACATATCTAGTAAATGCCCCTACAGTCAATCTTTGGAATAGATCCAGTTGTTGATTGGTAATGTTTTCAAAAAAAGGATTCTCATTTGTCAGATTCATGAGAAGTTCCTGATTTGGAACATTACATACACACCAAAATTGGATTTTATTCATCGATGGGGTTTATGGATCCCTCTAACCTTTTATTTACTTAATTAATTAAGAAAATTAAGAACTCTAATATTCCAATAATCTGATGGAAAATTTGGAATATTATAGTCCTCCTCGCCAAAATGTTGCTTGTCCTCAAGAAACTGCAAAAGTAGATGCTACAACAATCCATCCCCCTCCAAATGGCATCCTCATATGGAAGGTACCCCCATGTGGTACAATGTGCTATGAATGCCCTGCTCCATAGGTGCCTCTCTAGAATGTCTAGAATGGCCTCCAACTGTGTAGTTAGATGCCTCTCCTCATCAATAAGTCCCCAAGTGGCAACCATATGATGTCCAAGGATCTTCTCTATTCATGAGATATATAACACATCATGTGAGTGCTATGCAATGTCCCAAACAATAACACATGCACTGAAATAGGATATGTCATGTGATGGCCATACTCTCGCAAGAGTAGCCAATGCACCCATGCATCCTTCTGCTGCATCTCACCAGTAATATACAAAACATGGATCATACAAATATGCGATGTTGGGTGGTAACCATACTCACCCAAAAGAAACCAGCATAGCCATGCTTCTTTCTACCCCGTGTCATAGATCTGCAAGTAGCTCACCAACCACTTGCTCATCATCCTCACCCATCCATCCAACTGTGGGTGATGACTCCTATCATGTTCCCGCTTGGTATCCACCCAATGGATAATATCATTCTCCTCACTCTGATAATATTTGCACTCCATGACATGTTGAAGTGCATCCTCGTCAAGGTCGCTCCATGAGAACCTCTCATCAATGACCCGATAGAATCCATAAGATTTTAAATATGTTGTAGGTAGAAACTTATCTTTGAGTTGTGGGATGCTCATCAATAAAGATCTATCATAATAATGGAAGATGTTATGCATCACAATATGTCTATCATCGACCATCTACCCATCCAATGCTTCATAAGTGAAGCGGTCATCGGAATGCTCCAAGAATTTTCGGCCCCCTAATTCATCATTGCTCCTCAGTGACAATGCTACTGATATCCATGATGGTGCATCTGTTGTCTCATGGCCATACAAAATGCTAAACTCATATCCCGACATTGTACTGATTAGGACTATGCTCATCCCATCCTCCAAAACTCCACAATTCAACACAAAGTGTTGTGTGTAGCTTAACAATGAAAAACTGGGATGGCTATACATCTCCTCCTTGAGAAAGTCAAGGGTCCTCTGCACAGTTATAGTTTGCTGCTCCAAATCAGCAAGGTGCTCTAACCCTTGGTTATGAAATTTCCATGATGGCATGATTGCACAAATATCAAACTGAGGTGCTAAAATAATAGGGAATATAAATGTTTGAAAACCTTGGATCAACTGAAACTTGGGAACATCCTGCAAAGCTACAAGAGTTCCTCCAACTAGTGAAATGGCTTCTTCAACTACTGGGGATGGTGATGGCTACTCCTCTACTGTTCCACCAGCACTGGTATCTGCCTCCTCTTCCTCATGCATCTCCCGAATCATGCATGTGACTCTCAATGTCAAGTTCTAAAGACAATATTGCAAATATGCAAGTGCTCCTTCATCTGATGCAAGTACTTCTGCAACTGATGGTGGAGGTAGGGGCTCCTCTTCCGGAGTAATAACGAGGACATATTCCTTTGTCTCCTCATGTACCATCTCAACAATTATAGGAGATGTATCAATGAGGGATGTCTCCGGTTTCTTCCTACCAAACTTCTTTTTCAGTCTCTGAATGAAATATGCAAAAGAAAACACTTTCATATGTGATATATGACTAAACCACCAATCTTTGGCTTCACCATCTAGGTGCAACGCTGCAATCTCCACTGCCTCTCTTTCTGCTACAGGATATAGCTGAAATAATGTAGCTAAATATTCCCTCCAAGCCCTCAATGTGCTTGTGGGAGATCGATCAAATGTAGGCAAGAAGAATATATTCCTCTTTCTTCTATTGTTGCTACAGGATATCCTCTCCTGTTTGAGTTGCAAAAACTGTTGGAGAGTTAGATTCTCCTTGAATGCTCTAGACTGTGATTTGTACTCTGTTAAATATTTAATTAGAGTCTCATACTCCAATTTTCCTCCATCTCCATGCCATTCACCTTCCTCTTCAAAGAAAGTGGACATAGTAGACTTTTGTGGAGCTTTATGCATGGCTGATTATTTATGTTGATGCTAGGAAGTGCTTGGAACTTCCTCATTCTGAACCCTCTTGAAGTTTCTATTTGCCTTTGCCTTCTCATTTATTTAGTTTTCGTGGAGAGATCGTGCATAGATCTGAAGAGAAGTGTGGCAAAAATTAATCCTTTTGCCATTGCAGACTTCTTCTTTTTCTGCTTCTTCTTCTTATTCTTCTGATGTCATGAAATTCCCACAAGATGAGCCAAAGATCATGCTCTGATATCACTGTAATATTCCAAAATGGAAATGGTAGGAATATATAAAATTTATAACATTTCAATCTAGGAAATAACCAACATGTAAGCACATAACTGTAAAATGCTAGAAATGCCAGAATATAACATCAAGACATTAAAACATTCGCAGAAATAGCTGAGCCATATCATTATACATCAACAAAAATGAAAGTACACAGTGCTCCAAAAGGAAGGTACTCAAGCCACAAGATGGAGGAAATACATCAAAGAATCCAAGCACTGGAAATGTTGTGCTGCTAGTACTGGAAACTGTTGCTACTGTGAAGAAGATTTATGTGTCGGATGCTACTGGAGTGCTTAGAATGATCTGGTACTTTATCTGCGAATTATAATTGAAAAACCCAGAAATGGTTTGGCCGCATTTTAACTTTGGATTTTCGACCCTTTTTGGGTTGCACACTGCACCCCTGCTGGCTGAGTTACGGACTCCTTGAAGACAACTACAGATATGGGGCTGAAATAATGGTCTATCAGTAGCAACAGAACCCAATCAACTCAATGCATGAAGGGTTGGGCCCTTCTCTTGGTCTCCAATCTAGAATCTTGAGATCTATCTCCTCCTTCCTCTGCTCAAGTTGTGCTGCACACTGCACAACTGCTGGAATGAACTGCGCTGTCAAGAGGGCTGAAGTTGTAGCATGCTTCTAGGTGATGAAGTATAGATCACATATGATGGAAATGATCTCTCCAAAGTGATGGAAATACCCCTCACAGGATTCCAAGCTGAAATACTTGGAACTTCCTTCCTCCCTTAGATCTGCCTAACTGAACTGTGCAATTCCTGCAGGAACTGCTACTGCATGGAGGTGTAGAAATGATTTCCTGATGTCAGATGTAGCAATGTTGATCCACTTGTTCCTTAGCTAGAATGCTAATAATTACCTCCTCCTCTCAATCCCTAAGATAGGAATGCGTAATTCCTGAAGCTGTATGTGCTACAGAGAGGGGCTAGATGTGGCACCAATGCCAGATGATGAGTTGGTGCTAAAAAAAAACCTTCCCAGAGTAGGCACTCGAAGTCCCCCATGGGTTAGGGTGGGATTCCCGCTCGGGAACACCTGTGTGCTAAACAACACAATAGACTTAGCTAAACAACTAAAGCGTGCAAATAATGTCAAACAACAATACAATATCAAATTCCAAACTGATTTTCTTTGCTACCCTCATCTTCCTTATATGGTTGTGAGCCTTCCCCAGCCTTTGCCCACCTCATAACTGTGTTGCACATGTGGCCACTAGTCTCCATGAAGACTGTGTTGTCTCTCCATGAACTCCATGATCTCTGCATTTAATTTCCATTCCTCCATCATGTGTGCATTTAATGCACCACTCCCTCCATCACTTCATCATTATTTCTCTATGATCTTACTTTATGTCCATGATCTTCCTCATCAATTTTGCATGATCTCCATTCTTCATGCGTTAATAAGCTGCTCCACTACTCCATAATGTTGATCTACTATCTAATTAACCCACATACACACACTAAAAGTGGATTTTATTCATCTATGGGGTTTATGGGTCCCTCCACCCTTTTATTTACTTAATTAATTAAGAAAAGTAAGAACTCTAATATTCCAATAATCTGATGGAAAATTTGGAATATTACACAATCACTCACACATAATGACTATGAGTATCTCGCCAGCATGGCAACAAAGGGATCCCAATCAAACTTACATGTGACAATGAGTATCTTGCCAGCATGGCAACAAAGGGATCTCAATCAAACATTCATGTGACAATGAGTATCCTGCCAACATGGCAACAAAGGGATCTCAAACATAACTAAAACAATCCATGATAGAAATTACATCTCACATCAAGAACAAAAACAAGATCCTGCATCCTAACATCAAACAGGGATCTATACAACACAATGCATCTCATAGAAAAGAGACAACGAAATACATGAATTCAACACATCATATACCTCACGTTGAAGATGACTAAAGAATGAGCTGCTCTGCTATTGGATCTGAAATCACCATCGCAACTGTGGCATATAAAGGTGTGAAATCGACTGCTCACTTACTGAATGCTGACACCTGCAAATTCACTTTAAAAAGTGGCCAAAATATTTAAGCTTTAGATGGAAAATCTGAATACACCATTAGATTTGTGTCGTCGAATAGTGCAAAATCAACTGTCAAATTTTTGGATTCTATCAAAGTGAAAATCTAAGGCAAAAAGGAATCTTTTAGATTCCTCAAAGATGTTGCTCCATGAGCGGATTGGAAATATCCAACTCAAAAGGAAAATCTGACCTTGCCATTGCATTCCTTGCGAAAAATCATGAAAATGACTGTAAACTTGACTATATTCCGACATGGAGAAAAATTACCTCCCCGGGAAAATTTCAAGGATCATGGTTTTGCTCCCTGCTCATGGTTCTGCCTGCATTAAAAAAATGATTGTCTCGAAATCCATGCACGCTCCCGCTCTACCTTGGCTTGGGCGCACTTGTGAATTGCAAGTTTAAATAAAAAAGGCATGGCAGATTAATTGAAAAATCTGTTGGGCGCAATTGGTTAAAGAATGTAGTTCGTTGGAGGGGGGTCGGGTGGTCAAACCCGAGCCCCTCCAAAATAACATGTCTTTGTTTTAAACCAACGAACATATATTAAAATGGTGTATTTATTTGTGTTGTAAAGTGGGTCGGGCCCGCATTGGGCAGCCCGCCCAACAACTCTGTCGACATTTTGAATGGTGGTATTTAATATAACATGGTGTTATGGGTTGTGGTTGTTAGTGGTTCCATTGGAGAGTATGCAATATATGGCACGTTTGTTTTGTTGTGTTGGGGTGTGGTTCCGCCAGTAGACCGGCCGGCTAGTAAGTCGGGCGGGTTCGACACCCGCTAGAACCATTGGTAACGGTTAACATATGTGCCATGTGGAGTGGGGAGGGCTGGGTCCATCGCTGGTGCCCACCCCCTGTTACAATTGTTTATATATATTTTGCGGGTGCAGCGTGGGGTCCGCGGGGGTCGCAGCCCACCGAACAAATTTTAATATATAATATGACATGTGGATCGGGTTAGGTGGCAGGGGTGGTGGCCCACCAACCCAATTTTAATATATAATATGACATATGGATCATGTGGGGTGGCGGGGGTGGTGGCCCGCCACCACCCCCGCCACCCCCTTTTTTAATTAATTTTTTTGTATTTAAAACAACCATACAACTTTGAAAATTCAGTTTTGGGCATTAACAGAAATTTTAAGTGTCCCACAATTTTTCCCGGAATTCGGCCGGAGCTGGCCGGAATCTGTTGGTTGGATTTCAGTGAAATTGTGCCTCCTTTAAGCCTACCAAGTCACCAAGTCAACCCAAAACTTTGACTGCTTCTAACTTTCGCATACGAGCTCGGTTTGATGAACTGTTCACACTGTTGTAATCAAGATGACGAGATATACGCTCTAGTCCTAGTTTGAAATCATTCCGATTACTTTGATGTTTGATCTTCCATAAGCCCACTTTGTCCTGTGTGTGTCTTTGGAGCCACCTGGATCATCCGGAAGCTCCCAAGTCTTTATGGCCAGCATAGAACTTGTTTCTGTCACTACCTGATCGAAAGAATACCCAAATTAATTGAAAGATCCTATGGAAAAGGATGCTACAGATAACCCTTCCTCTTCCATTCCTCCTAGTTCTAGTCCTCTCTAGATCGAGATACCTAAAGGTGATTCCATCATCTGACTACCTCCAAAAGATTTTCTTTGGAAGTCGTCTTATAATCCGAACACACAAGTTGCTCTGAACTATAACATTATAGAGGATTTAGCTCATGCACCTTCGACGATGTCGGCATTGGAAGTCCTTCATTCGTGTCCATCACAATGGAAGACACTATTATCTGCTATTGGAGGGATTGATCCGGTGGAATCAAACCTTATTACTCTTGATCTTGAGAATTTTTTTCCTCGAATCCCATCTCATGTGGCTTTTCTGATTCAAGTCACTGTGATGGGTAAGATCATTCATCGGACTGTCATTGATGAAGGTGCTTCTACCTGCATCATGTCTTTCGCTTGTTGGAAAGCCATTGGCTCTCCTTCCTTAAGTCAGTCCCCTAACACTCTGGAAGCTTTCGATGCCAGAGGTTCTTGGCTGCATGGTATTCTCAAATCCTTTCCCATTTTTTTGGAGGGTAAGATAGTGAACCTGGAAGTAGAGGTGGTGAATTTCAACCTCAATTACAACCTTCTCCTCTTCCATAGTTGGACCCATGCAATGAATTATGTGGTCTCTACCCTCTTCCATGTTATCTTCTTTCCTCATCGGGGGAAGATTTGTTGGGAAAAATACAGAGAGAGGGGGGGGGGGGGGTGGGTGGTGAATCAGTATTTAGGACTTACTCAAATTTTTTTACTTTTTCTTACTTCAAAACCCATATGCTACTTTGATGAAGCCGACTAGCGTATACACGCGGATATCCTTCATGAAACTCGCGTATACACAAAGATCTTATTATGCAATTAAATCTTTACTTATATCTATGCAACATTCATTCTTCTGATGTTTAGTTAACAGTAAACATGTGCAGTAATAATAGAATAAACCATCACACATAAGCATCACACATGAACACCAGGATTTTAGGTGGAAACCCAAGTTGGGAGAAAACCACCGCTGCTGTTATCTCAGCCTTCAATATTTTATTATAGAGAAAATATCTTACAACTATGTGCTGGCGCAGACTCATACTAGCACACAGGCACCCACCTGCGCTCGTTTACCAGCCTCTCTTGGAAGGGAGCTACGATCCCCTGCTCTCGTTTACAGAGAAATGCGGAAGGGGCTACGACCCACGGCGGAAGGCTGGCTTCCCTCGGCACCACCATGAATTTTGGTTTCATCAATTTTCTTGGATCCAAACTTTCTTTAGAGCACAACTTGCGAGGCCACTTTTCATCATGTATTTTGTTGGACCCCTCCACACATTTAAGCTCATTCATACATCAAAGTAGTCACCTCCTTGCATCATGGGATAAGTAAACCAACGAGAATAGATTAGACATTTCATACTTCATACTTCGGCCAAACCTTAGTTTTCATACGTGCTTTCCTTTCACTGATCCGGCGTATATATGTGCTTTCATGTATACAAACCCGCGTATACATCTGCACATACTTCAGAACTGGTTTCACATTCCATACGCGCTTTCTCTTTATCCAATTCGCGTATATACACGCTTCCTCTGTAACAAACTAGCGTATAGATCTTCAAACATTATAGAGCAGCATACTTCATCAGATCAGATATTCAGTTCAGATTTTACCCTTTACTTCAGACAGATGTTCACCTCATCTCAGATCTAAACATTCCATAAACAGATCTAGAAGATAAAAATACATTTCAGATCTAGAGATCCTTCTTCATCATTTTCTTCATAGGTGCATCACAGATTCAGATCTATCATCAAACTGTTACCCTTTCCATTCAGACATACTTCAGAGTGAAGTATTCATTCAAACCAAGACTCATGCACACCCTTGCATAATGATTTTCTTCTCCTTATATAGGTTTACCCTTTTTCAATACCATGAGTCAAAACCACATCACTTCCGATGGTATTCCTAGACTGGATCAAATAGACAACCCAGCGCTCAATACAATGGGTCAATACCATGGTAGTAACCCCTGGTTTTACATATTTAGAGCGCAATTGACCATACGCGACTTGGCACGTACTTTTCCGCGTGCATACACGCCTTCTCCTAATCAAACCCGCGTATGCCTTGTGACATACACTTTTCATCATTGTTCTGGCTCATACTGAAATTCTTTCTTCTGCACCTTCTGTACTGATTGTAGATACATCAGATTTACATCATTAACAACCTCATCAAGTCAAGAACAACTTCATCAAGTAGGTTGCCATCATCTTCATCAAGTGGGTTGCCATCAAGGACAACATTCTGCATCATATTGCCAACAATCTTCCCCTTTGGACTTGATGGCAACCACGATGGTGTTTGATCACCACAATAGATAGATACATTAAGCAAAACCATCATTCTCCCCTTATTCAAACACCATGTCACTCTCCCCCTTTAACATCAAGGGCAAAGGGCGGATCAAAATCAACACAAGGTTTTTCTCCTCATGTAGAAAGAAGAGCGTTGTAGATCTGATGCGTACTGAAGTTGTCATGCTCCCCCTGAGTTCAAGATGAATCTTCAAACATATTTTCAATGAAGTACATGACTCTATGACCTTCCTATCGCCAAGGACTCATACTTACATCAAAGATCCAACCAAGTGGATTTACAAATGAGACTCAAATACCCAACCAAGTGGGTTTACACATTTTGACTCAAGTACCCAACCAAGTGGGTTTACACATTTGATCAAGTCCTTACATGACTGAATATTACAATTTTACATCATAGGTCTCAACATGACCTTTTCATTAAATTACAAATATGATTTTTTATGACCAATACCAGAAAGACCGCAAGAGAGAGATCATATTTCAGAACCATCATAATGCCAACAATGCATTATACTCAGCAAGGCTAATGCTCCCCCTGAAAATGTGCATCCAAGCATCCTTTTCATATGACCAAGGCTCCTCCTTAGCTTGTGCAACCTGAATACTTTCAACAACAAGTCATCAGCAACAATCTCTGAATGATCTATCCTTATCTCTGAATCATAAGACTTCCATCTCATCCATGTGTGAAAGCAAAGAAAAAAAAAAGCAAACAGGGCTTATTCATATAAGAAACCATGTATCATTTCATCATCATTTAGAACCGAGTAATAAGTAAATACAGTGCCAATAATACAATCATTAATAGTCAGACTGATGCTCCCCCTGAACCTATGCTCCTGATCTTCAGCTGTCATACAAATTTTCTTATCATAAGTGCATACGCGACTGTCTCCACTGTAAATCGCGTGTATACGCTGCTTTGGTTCACTGAACCCGCGTATGGAAAGTGAAACATTGAAAATTTTGCATTCCTCCATCTCCCCCTGAAGATGTACCACCTGTACTTGTCTTCTTCATATCAAATGCACTGTCAGAAATAAACATGACCAGAATCACCAAAGTAACCATGGGAATCATCATACATTGCTCCCCCTGTGATGATACATTACTAATCCTTATAATGTATCTCACATCAATCCTGCAGTCATTATGAGCAATAAGCTTTAGAAGTGGATGACTGTAGTAGGGTCAATATTCCCTACGTTTCTGACCGGTCTTCCTTCCTTTTCCAGCTTTGCTTGAAGTTTCTTATTGTGTGCTGGAAATTGTTCAATTTCTCAGATCTGTTCATCCTGCATTCTTTTTCTACATGTCCATACTTGTTACAGGCATAACATCTTGCATGACTAGAAAAGTAAGCATATGGATCATAATGTGTTTTTCTATACTTTCTTCTATTACAATCAGCTGCTTTATGACCATACTTGTTGCATGAAAAACAATATCCCTTAAAGAACCCAGAGTACCTTTCTGTATAGAATCTGTTTGTTTGTGACTGAAACAATATGCTTCTGCAATTTGCTGCAACATGCCCATAATTATGACATTTAAAGCATTCAACATTATTGATCAAAGGAGGGAATGATTTCTTTTGAGAGTTCATGATTGTCGATTGATCTTTTGCTTCTTTCAACACTTCAGGCTTTGCATTGATACCCTTTAATTCTTTAGCACTTCCTTGTGAACTAGATTCTTCTTTAACAGTTTCATGAAAACCAAGACCAAGTTTAATAGCAGGTGATCTTTGATTACTAAGAATATTGTCCAGAATCTTAGTACTATCTTGAAACCTCAAGAGTTTATCCTTTTCTTCTAATTTACCTTTGAGAATGTTTACCTCAACCTCCAATTTTTGGCATTGCTTCATCATGCTTTCTTCAACCATTTTTCCTTCTTTTACTTGATCATTCAATTTTAAAATTTCTTCCTTCAACCAATTTTCTTGTTCTTCACTTGTTTGTAACAGCTCTTCATTCTTCTTATTTTATTTTTTCAGATCTTCTTTGAGAGAGATGATTTCTGCTTCAAGTCCTTCCTTTTCAAATGATAGGGGTTCTTCATTCTTCTTATTTGATTTTTCCAGATCTTCTTTTAGAGAGATGATTTCTGCTTCAAGTCTTTCACTTTGATTGGTTGCATAAACATACAACTTTTGATACTTGTCTATCTGTCCATTCAGTATTTCTTTCTTTTCATTCATTCTAGAGATCATATCTTTGTAGGTCGATTCTCTCTTATGAAATTGATTCCAATCATTTCTTTCATCATTGATCTTGAGATTTGCTTCTAGACTTATACTGTTACTTTTACTATCTTCATCATTGCATGCACAAGAAAGAGGATTACAAGAACAACAATCGATACCTGTTTCCTCTTCTTCATTTTCTGCTGCACATGTTTTCTGAGGTATATTCTTTCTTTGAGTAGCCTTCTTCTTTTGCTTCCTTGCCATGAGCACTTTCAGATCTTGGTCAGAATCTTCTTCATTTTCACTTGACATTTCATTATTATCTTCATTTGCATAATAACTCTTTCCCTTTACAAATTGTTTTCCTTTATCATGATTTTCTCTATAAGGACATTTCGCAGCATAATGACCAACTCTTCCACAATCAAAACATTTGAAGGGAAGCTTACCTTTGAATCTTCCAGTACCTGGTTGGAGTCTTCTCACAAAATTTGCTTCTTCTTCTTCTGATATATAATTTGATTCCTTGACAACTTCCTTTTCTTTTCCTTTTGCACACGCCTTAAAAGCAACTTCTTTGATTTGAGAGGGACCTCCTTGTCTCATTTCATAAGCAGTCAGAATACCATGTAGTTGAACAATAGTAAGAGTTTGCAGATCTTGCCTTTCTTCAATAGCTGATACTTTTGACTCAAAATTTGAAGTTAAAGATCTTAATACTTTTTTCACCAGAGTAGTATTGGTTATGGTTTCACCCAAACTTCTTGTCAAACAAGGAGGTAACTCCTCAAATCAAAATGTGTATTAGCTGAAGAATGCATATGTATTTATACATGGAGGTGAGGCTATTGGGATTCATCTCCCAATGACTCTTGGCCTTCCTTATTTCCTACTATTATTTATTATACAAAATTAGATATCCACACCCATCCCATAGGATTAGGTGTCAACATTCCCCCCTTTAATCCGAAGGGATGTTGGTGAGTCCAAGCATTGATCTGAACTTTTCAAACTTTTCTCTTCCAAGTGCTTTGGTGAAGATATCAGCAGTTTGCTCATTTGTGGAACAATGATGTAGATGGATGGTTTTGGCCTGAACATGATGTCGAATTAGATGGTACTTTGTATTGATGTGATTTGTTCGATCATGGAACTTTGGGTTCTTGGCCAACTTTATTGCAGAAGTGTTGTCGATCATGAGTGGTGTGGAGTACATTTGTGTCATCTGCAAATCTTCCAGGATTTTCTGGAGCCACACAATTTCCTTTGTTGCTTCAGCTGCTGCCACATGTTCTACCTCAGTCGTGGAATCTGCTGGAATTGACTGTTTGCGTGATCTCCATGAGACAGCTCCTGATCCAAGGCTCATGGTGTAACCTGTAGTAGACACCCCTGTTTCTTTGTTGCCATCAAAGTCTGAATCAGAGTATCCGATCAAGTTGAAGTCGCCTACCTGTGTATATTTGAGTCCAAAGTCTTGAGTCCCCTTCAAGTACCTTAACACTATTTTTGCAGCAGACCAATGTCCTTCACAAGGTTTTTGCATGAACCTTGAGAGGATTCCAACAACAAATGAAATGTCAGGTCTGGTGGTAGTTAGGTAGATAAGACTTCCTACAAGCTGTCTATACTTAGTTGCATCCTCAAATTCCTTCCCTTCAATAGATGTGAGCTTCAAGTTTTGTTCCATTGGAGTGTTTAAGGGATTACATTCATCCATGCCAAATTTGTTCAAGAGATCTCCAATGTACTTCTTTTGAGAAAGAAATATAAATTTAGGATGTTGAATTACTTCAATACCCAAATAGTAATGAACATGACCCAAATCAGTCATTTCAAAACCTTTCTTCAACTCTTTCTTCATGGATGCAATATAGCTCTCATTGTTTCTTGTTATCAAAAGATCATCTACATATACCACAAGATATACAACTGTTTTTCCAACTTTCTTAACAAACAAAGTTGCATCATCAAGATCAAAATGTTTGAAGTCAAGTTTGAGAAGATGCTCGGTTAATTTCTCATACCAGGCTCGTGGTGCTTGCTTGAGGCCATACAAGGATTTTATAAGCTTGCAAACTTTGTGTTCTTGACCCTTTACCACAAATCCTTCTGGCTGGGACATATAAACTTTCTCCTTTAGATCTCCATTCAAAAAAGCTGTTTTTACATCCATCTGATGGACTTTCCATCCATTCTGAGCTGCTAGGGCAAAGAGAGTCTGGATGGTGGTCCATTTTGCTGTGGGAGAAAAATTTTCTTCATAATTGATTCCTTCTTTTTGTGCGAAACCTTTTGCCACAAGCCTGGCCTTGTGCTTGTCAAGTGAGCCGTCTGCCTTGTACTTGTTCTTTTAGACCCACTTACAGCCAATTGGTTTTGTTCCCAAAGGCGGATCAACCAGCTTCCAAGTGCCATTCTTTATCAAGGCATCATACTCCTTCTGCATCGCTTCTTTCCATTCATCGTGAGAAGCGGCTTCTTTGAAGGAAGTTGGTTCATGATCTGTAGACAAACTCAATTCACAGTTATAAGCAATATCCATATCAACAGGAGAATCAGAATTATCTACATCACCTTCGATTTGTTTAGTGGAACTTCTTGTTCCTGTTTTTCCAACCTCATCAGGATGAACATTCTCCAGTGTCTTTGTCAGCCATTTGGGAGGACCTTTCTGAGATGGCCCAGGCTGCTCATTTGACTGAGTTGGGATTAATTCAAGATTCAATCTCCCAATTCTATCAATCACATCATTCAATGTGTCATCCATGGTTGTTTCTTCATGTGGGGGAGAGAGTGCTTCAGGACATGATTCCATAGTTTGATTCAATATAGGAATCCCCCCTTCAAGATGTGGAATCTGATTATCAAATTCTTGGAAAGACTTTGCATGTGTGAATCTATCCAGGCGATCAAGTTGCCGCTCAAAAACCTTGTCACTCTTGGAAGATTCAAGAAATATGACATCTCTTGCTATTACAAACTTCTTATTTGTTTCATCATAGAGACGATATCCTTTGGAGGTATTGGAGTAACCCAAGAAGATACATTTTCTACTTCTAGCACCAAGTTTGTTCCTTTGATCCTTGGGTATCAAGGCATAACAGGTGGACCCAAAGACCCTGAAATGCTTTACCGAAGGAATGTGGCCATGCCACATTTCAAAAGGAGTTTTGTTTCTAATTGAACTTGAAGGACACTTATTCTTTATGTAAACAACACATAGAACTGCATCAGCCCAAAACATCAATTTTACATTCTTGAAAAATAACATGGAGCGAACCATATTTAAAATAGTTCTGTTCATTCTTTCAGCTACACCATTCTGTTGGGGATTATATGGCACGGTTGTTTGATGTTTGATTCCATGTTGACGAAGATAATTTTCAAATTCGTTTGAAGTGTATTCTTTTCCATTATCAGTACGTAGAGAGCCAATATGTGTTTGTGCATCATTTTCAATCCATGCATGAAAATTCTTGAAAGTTTGAAAAGCATGAGACTTATTCTTCAGTAAGTAAATCCAACACATTCTGGTGTAGTCATCAATAAATGTCATCATGTATTTGTTTCCATTTGCAGAAGCAATAGGCATAGGGCCACATAAATATGAATGAACAAGTTCAAGTTTTCTATGTGCTCTGGAGTGTGAATCATGAAATGGTTGTTTGCTATGCTTTCCTAGAATACAAGCATCACATTCCTTAGGTTTTCTAGGAATTGTGGGCAGTCCATTAACACCATTTTTCTTCAACAAACGAAGGCTTTCATAGTTTAAGTGTCCAAATCTAGCATGCCATAAAAGACTTGATGGGAATGTACCTTCATCATGATGTGAGCTGAATGCAAAGTTTTGAGCATGAGCAGATGAACCTTTCAGCTTCAAGAGTCTCCCTTCTTCTATTCCCTCCATGACAAGTGAGTGATCTGATGCTTTTCTGACCTCTGCCTTGCCATCAAACAAGTGAATTGAGTGTCCTTGCTGCCGGATTTCGACCAGGGACAACAAGTTTCTCTTCAACTCAGGGAGGTATAGAACCTCATGTAGGATATGATATGGAAGACCAGGCAACTTAAGCCTGACTGTGCCAAGCCCTGATGGCTTGAGTTTGGATTTATCTGCGAAATATACTGCTCCATCAACTTTGTCAGTGAATTCTTCAAAAAAATCTTTTCTAAATGTCATGTGACATGTTGCTCCTGAATCTAGCGACCAATCATCTCTCCATGAAGTAAATGAAACATCAAACAAGTCTTCAGTTAGTCCAGTGTTACAATGTGCTAGAACATAGTGAGCGGATTCAAGTGCTTTACCTTTGTCTTTGTCATTAGTTTTACCTTTGTCTTGATTTCTTTGCTACTCAATTTTCTCCCAAGGTGTTCTGCATTTGGATGCATCATGTCCATCTCTATTGCAACGTGTGCAATGAAGATTGGATTTTTCAGATTGTCTGCCCCCCCTTTCTGTGAAGTTTCTTCTTCCTCTTCCTCTTCTGCCACCTCTTCCTCTGGATGAATCTGGAGCATGAATCTTTTCTCTATGTGCCAAGTATGCAGCCTCTTCGGAAGACGAAGGGACTGTCATCTTCCCGAAAGCTTTCTCTCTTTCTGCAAACTTTTTCTCAAGTGTATCAAAGGTTATATGCTCAAGGTTCCCACTTGCTTGCAAAGACTCAAGATAATGTGAGTAAGTCGGATATAATGCCTTAACATATGCTATGAGAGGTATGTCCATTTTTACACCAGTGCTATCAATATCATGCATGATCGACCTAACTTCTGAAGCTAAGGCAAGGGGATCATCATTCTTCATTTCAAGACTGAACAACTTAATCATCAATTGAACATTTTCTAATTCTGGATGTGAGTCATAGAGTTCTTTTAGCTTGCTCAAGGCATCATAGGCATTTGAGAAAGATGAAATGTGGCGACTCACCTCTTCATTTACAGAAGCCGCAATCAAGGCATAGGCCTTGCAGTTCTTGTTTTCCCAAATGGCGAGTTCTTTGTCTGAAGTGGGCTTTGTTGGTGGATTTCCTTCTTGTCCTTCACGATTTCCTCTCCACAACTCATTAAAAATGAGTGTGTGTTTAATCTTCCGAGACCATTCAAGATAGTTCTCTTTGCCGGAGAGAACCACCCCAACAATAGAGATGAGAGAATGCATTAGTTTGCTGGAAAAAAATTCTTTTGAAGAGGAAAAAATTCTGCTAGAAAACTTTCAACTCTGGAAATTTGCTCAATTAAAGGGGACAAAAACTCTTTGCTGGAAAATAGACTGAAAAAAACTCTTTGCTGCAAATACTGAATTCTGCACCAAAAAAAATATATGTATTTTTTTTTGTGTTTGAAGAAGGAAAATATATATGTATTAAAAATGTGGAGGCGGTATTATGAATATGAATGGGGTGGTATTATGAATGTTAGAAGTGGTATTAAATATGATAGTGGGAGGGGGCAGTAATATGGTGCTATTGTATACGAATGGTGTGGGCGGTATTGTTAAGAATGGTGTGGGTGGTATTGAAAGATGGGAAGGGCGTATTAAAAAATGGGCAGTATTGAATATTATGAAGGGCATATAGGAGATGGGAGAGAAGTGTTGCAATGGGTATGACAGCGCTGGAGATGTGTAGAAGGCGGTAATAATGGAGTTGACAGAGCGGTATTGTATATAACCAAACGATGTATTATATATGTGAAGGTGGTATGGAATGTATGAAGGGCGGTATGGAGGGGCGGAAATATACAGTCAACGCTAGTATTGAAAGTGGTAAGGTGGAGCGCTGTATTGTATATGATACAACAGAGCGGGGGAGGGTCCTCAAGGTACGGGGCCGTAATGGAGGTAATGTATGCGTGGTTGTATTATAAGTGACGGGGTGTATGGAAAGTGTTGTATTTAATGGTATGACAGAGCGGAACGGAAAGGGGGGAACAACCGAGTGACAACGTATTGCTGGAAGAGATGTATTGTATTATGAATATGGAATAGCGTGGGACTGTGTGCAGCATAAATCGATAGGCAGCGTATTGCATAGGCGGGATAATGTTCTATGAGGAGGGGCGGACTGTATCGACAGACAGCATATATATATGACAGCGCTATGTATATTAAATGGAAGCGGTGTATGCGTTGGGGAAGAGGGTAGATATGGAGATGCGTTGAGTAGAATTCATTGGTGAGTTGGTGTGGGGAGAGAAGCGTGGATGGGGGAAGTGTGAGAGGGCGTGGGGAGTGAGAGGAATAGAGCTTTTTAAAAAACTGGAATGGCAGTTGCAGGTGCTGAGTTGCATGAACTGCAGAAATTGCAGGGGCTGCAAAATACTCAGATATTGTAGGAGCTGAACCTGCAGAAGTCAGAGACTGTAGAATTTGCACAAATAGAAAAAAAATGCAGAATTTCAGTATAGCAATAAGTAGGAGCAGCAAAAACTATTATTAGAAACTGACTGAGCAAAGGAGAGGGAGTTACACCACAGGCAAAATTGCCAATAGTGGGACTGGCTCTGATACCATGTCAAACTAGGAGGTAACTCCTCAAATCAGAATGTGTATTAGCTGAAGAATGCATATGTATTTATACATGGAGGTGAGGCTATTGGGATTCATCTCCCAATGAATCTTGGCCTTCCTTATTTCCTACTATTATTTATTATACAAAATTAAATATCCACACCCATCCCATAGGATTAGGTGTCAACACTTCTCATACGATTTACAATATCATCAAGACGTAAAAAGAAACTGGCAATACTCTCATCACTATGCATCCTTAAATTTTCATATTCAATTCTGAGAGTTTGGAGTTTTGCACCTTTTACCTTTGTATCTCCTTCATAGCTCAGAATGATTTTGTCCCATATTTCTTTTGCTGAATTTAGCTACATCACTTTAGCAAATTCTGGTTCAGACATGCTTCCTAATAAGACATTCACTGCTTTGGCATTGATTTCATACTTCTTCCTTTCAGCCGCATCAGTAGGAATACTTGCCGGATATTGATAACCTTCTTCTACGATTGCCCATACATCTGCACCAAGACTTTGCAGATATGCTTTTGTTCGTACCTTCCAGAATATCAGATTGCTTCCATTGAATAGAGGTGGCTTTATAGACATCACTCCTTCTTGACTTCCCATTGCGACGGATCTCCTTCAAGCGATCAAGCTTCTGGAGAAGAACTTGCTCTGATACCAATTGTTGGGAAAAATACTGAGAGGGGGGGTGAATTAGTATTTAGGGCAAACTAAAACTTTTTACTTTTTCATGCTCTAAAACCCATACGCTACTTTGATGAAGCCAACTAGCGTATACACGCGGATATCCTTCATAAAACTCGCGTATACACAGAGATCTAATTATGCCATTAATTCTTCACTTATATCATTCCATCATTCATTCATTAGATGTTCAATAAATAGTAAACATGTACAGTAAGAACAGAGTAAGTCATCACACATAAGCAACACACATGAACACCGGGATTTTAGGTGGAAACCCAAGTCGGGAGAAAACCACCGCTGCCGTTGTCTCAGCCTTCAATATTTTATTATAGAGAAAAAATCTTACAACATATGTGCTGGCGCAGCCTCCTACCAGCACGCAGGCACCCACCTGCGCGTGTTTACCAGCCTCTCCTGGAAGGGAGCTACGAACCCCTGCTCTCGTTTACCAGCCTCACCTGGAAGGGAGCTCCGACCCCCTGATCTCATTTACCAACCTCACTTGGAAGGGAGCTACAACCCCCTGACTGAAGGCTACAACCCTCAGCACCACCATGGACCATGTTTCATCAATTTTCACACTGGATCCAAAAGCTTTCTTTAGAGCACAACTTGCAGGCCACTTTTCATCATATTTTCAGACTGGACCCACTCCACACATTTAAGCTCAATCATACATCAAACTGATACTTATAACTTCATCATCAGATAGCAGTAAACCAATAGAACAGATTAGAAATTTCATACTTCATACTTCAGCAAACCTTAGTTTTCATACGCGCTTTCCTTTCACTGATCTGGCGTATATACGCGCTTTCATGTATACAAACCCGCGTATACATCTGCACATACTTCAGAACTGGTTTCACATTCCATACACGCTTTCTCTTTATCCAATCCGCGTATATACGTGCTTCCTCTGTAACAAACTAGCGTATAGATCTTCAAACATTATAGAGCAGCATACTTCATCAGATCAGATATTCAGTTCAGATTTTACCCTTTACTTCAGACAGATGTTCGCCTCATCTCAGATCTAAACATTCCATAAATAGATCTAGAAGATAAAAATACATTTCAGATCTAGAGATCCTTCATCATTTTCTTCATAGGTGCATCACAGATTCAGATCTATCATCAAACTGTTACCCTTTCCATTCAGACATACTTTAGAGTGAAGTATTCATTCAAACCCAGACTCATGCACACCCTTGCACAATGATTTTCTTCTCCTTATATAGGTTTACCCTTTTTCAATACCATGAGCCAAAACCACATCACTTCCGATGGTATTCCTGGATGGGATCAAATAGACAACCCAGCGCTCAATACAATGGGTCAATACCATGGTAGTAACCCCTGGTTTTACATATTTAGAGCGCAATTGACCATACGCGACTTGGCACGTACTTTTCCGCGTGCATACGCGCCTTCTCCTAATCAAACCCGCATATGCCTTGTGACATACACTTTTCATCATTGTTCTGGCTCATACTGAAATTCTTTCTTCTGCACCTTCTGTACTGATTGTAGATACATCAGATTTACATCATTAACAAGCTCATCAAGTCAAGAACAACTTCATCAAGTAGGTTTCCATCATCTTCATCAAGTGGGTTGCCATCAAGGACAACATTCTGCATCATATTGCCAACAAGATTTTCACCGTCGATCAACTTGCTTTCTTTTCCCCTAACCCTTCAATTGGAAATGTTCCATAGGTTTGGAATACCTCTACTCCCTCTAAGAGCGTCGAGCTGAGTCTTTTTAAAGATTCGTCCCTAATGGGAATTTTCTCGCTCCCGCCTCCTAATGTTGCCTCTATTAACATGATGTCATTTGGTCAAGATCCATGGCTTGTTCCTAATCTGACTAGCTTGATAGTTTCGGTGACGCAATGTCTCTCAGCCCTGCAAAACAAATGTATGAAAGCATTCTTCTAGCTTCTGGGGTTGCTTCTAAAGCCAATGATTATTTGGTTTCATATCTGGACACATACTCCCAATCTCCCTGGTTTGGTTCTTTGGATTCAGCTAATCCCTTGAATGAGATATTTCCCACTGACAAAAGTATCGTGGAAGTTATGTCTCTCGAAGAAACCCCATGGGATGATGGTCATCATCGTTCCTTATTTCTCCCAAGCCTGTGTGACATCTCTACATGTATGGAAACCCGCGTTTGACCCGAATCGACTGGCCCACTTCAAAATCCTATTCTGGTTCATGAAGTGTTGTTTGAAGGAAACATGGGAAACATTTCTTCTACCATTCCAATCGACATCTCTATTAAACCAGGGGTGGTCTAGAATGTTCATATTAGTGCATCTTGTTTTCTCGATGAGATCAAGATTTACACTGATCTTTTCAAGGAATTTTGCGATGTCTTCTCATGGTCTTATGAATAAATGCATGGCATAGACCCTAGTATTGTGGTGCACGAAATTCCTACATATCCAAATTCAATTTTTTTCCGTCAAGGGATTAGTCCTGTGCATCCAAGAAAGGTTACTTCCATTAAGGGAGAGGTTGAAAAAATTCTCAAAGATGGTTTCATCTATCCTATACCATTGAAAGATTGGGTTTCCAATATTTTTCCCGTGACTAAAAAGAAGGGAACCATTCGAGTCTATGTTGATTACCGTGATATAAATTGAGCTTGTCCTAAAGACAACTACCCCACTCCTTTTATCGATCAAATCATTAATGAATGTGACGGGAGTGAGATGATCTCTTTTATGGACGGATTTTTTGGCTACAACCAGATTAATATTCTTCATGTTGATCAACACAAGACTTCCTTTATCTGTCCTTGGGAAACCTTTGCTTACAAGAATCTCCCTTTTGGTCTGAAAAATGTTGGGGCTACCTTCCAAAGAGATATGTCCTATAATTTTCACAATATTAAGCACATAGTTCAACCATATCTTGACGACCTTCCGTCTCATTCCAATAAACGTCGAGACCATCCCGAACATCTTAGAGCAATATGCCTTTGCTGCCGACACTATAATATACGATTGAATCCTCACAAATGTGTCTCTTGCATTGAATCCAAACATCTCTTAGGGTTCGTGGTGTCTAAAGAAGGCATCCATATTGATCCTCTCAAAGTTGAGGCAACAATCAACCTGCCTCCTCCCTCCTCTTTACATCAACTGTAAAGTTTGTAGGGGAAAGCTAATTTTCTCTGTCGATTCATCCCAAATTATGCCGAGCTTGACAAAGGATTTACACATTCACTAAAAAATGGAGTCCCATTCATTTGGGATGAAATTTCTCATACCTCTTTCGATGCTTTGAAGAAAGCCCTTGTCAGTCCTCCTTTATTACATCCTCCCGATTATCATCACGATTATTTCCAATATTTGGTCACCGCATACAAAACTATTGGTATGGTGCTTGTTCAAGATGATAATGATTTTCACGAACATGCAGTTTACTACTTGAGCCGAAATCTCTACGATGTTGAGACTCATTATGCTCGCATGGAAAAACTAGCCTTATATGTTGTCTACATTGTTTAGTGCTTCCACCATTACATTATCTTTTGCAATATTACAGTTATTTCTGAATGTAACCCCATGACTTATATTCTTACTCATCAGTTACTTTTAGGCAAGTACTCCAAATGGATTTTCATTCTCCAGGAGTTTGACTTATAGTTTTCTACGGCTAAGTCTAATAAATCCCTAGTCTTTGCTAAATTAATTTGCGGTCTTCCAGCTGCAGTTGATCCTACCCTTTTCGATGAATTGATTCTCGATGAATCACTCTTTCTCATCAATAGTCTCGACCCATGGTATGGAGACATCATTGTTTATCTCCAGACCAAAAAATTTCTCTCGAAGCTCTCTTCCCCTGAGAGGCAAAGGATTCATTACCAGTCTCAACCATACCACATCATTGGTGATACTTTGTATCACCATGGTGTTGATTCCGTCCTCCAACGATGCTTAACTCTTGATATTTTTTGCCCTCTATTTTTAAAGACTGCATTCTTGTCATCCACAAATGTCATGTTTTCCAACTCTATTCTCGGAAAGAATGCGCCCCACCCTCACCCTGGCACCCGGTTGTGACCGCTGGGCCATTTTCAAAATGGGGCATATATTTCATGACCTGTAACCCTCGCTCGATCGAGGAGCATGGTTATACTATCGTTGTCGTTGATTATTTTACAAAATGGGCCAAGGCAATGCCTACATTTGATAATGAAGGTCTGACTGTGATGCATTTTATTTTCAACCACGTCATAGCTCGGTTTGGTGTCCTGAAGGCCATTGCCACTGACCATGGATCCCATTTTCGCAATCATATGATGACAGATATTGTTGTTTAGTTGGGGATATGCCACAATAGCTCCGCTATGTATTATCCACAGGTCAATTGCCAAGTCAAAGTTATTAACAAAGTTCTGGTGACAATGCTTCAACGAACCATTGGGAGACTAAAAGAGACTGGCACCTCATGCTATTATTAGCTTTGTGGGCTTACTAAACTTCTGCTAAGACTGCTACTGGATTCACACATTTTCAACTGGTGTATGGTTTGGAAGCTACACTCTCGATTGAGTGTGAAATCTCTTCTCTGCGACTAGCTATCGAATTACTTCCTGGTACTTCACCAAAAGAGGAACATCTACTTTACCTCGAACATATCGATGAGACTCGATGTCTCACTAATTTAGTTATTGAAGCAAAAAAAAAGAGATTTAAAGCTCAATATGATAAGTCTGTCACTCCTCACGTTTTCTCTGAAGGTGACTTGGTATTGCATTATGATCAAGCCCATGACAAGTCAGGGGTCAAGAAATTCGAGCCAATGTAGCATGGGCCCTATATTATTTAGTGTGTATTGGAAAGAGGTGCCTATGAGCTAGTCGATTACGAATGTAATCAGTTGTTTGAGCCTTGAAATGGGCTATATCTGAAGAAATACTATGCTTGATTCCAAGTATGGTTCTTTGTACATTAGTGTGTGATTCATTAGTGTGCTTTTAGATTTTTTGGTGTGATTGTTTACTTTACAGACATGTTTCCTCTACTTACCTTGTGTTCCACTTGGTTTGTAGATGTCATCAAACCATTATGTCGGTTTTGCTGATGGTGCTTTTCGTGGCATGCTGGACCTATCTTCCGTAGCATGGGAACTCTTTTCCCCTAATGGCGAGTTGGTTAATTTACAACATATTTGTCTAGGCCGAACAACTAATAATATTGCCTAATATAGTGCAGTCATCGAACTATTATCAGATGCAATTGCTGTCAGTAACAAAGACTTGGTTTTCAAGCTAGACTCACAACTTGTTGTGTTACAGTTGAATGGTCATTATTTAGTAAGAAACCCTCAGATTTTGTGCATGTATTTACATGTTCAATTAGTGGAAAGGAATTTTGATTACATCACATATCAACACATTCCACACAATTTGAATACATTAGAAAATTATGTATTAAATATACATCTGCGTCATATGTAAAAACCAATACATCATCACGATACATGAACACTTAGTAGCCGTATATATATATATCGAGTATGTCAGAGTGTGATACATAAAAATCTCAAAAATTATGTGTTCGGTGACACAACGGCTCTATGAGCCTACATCAGTGAAAACAATAAACTAAAAGCTGCCATCCTCCCACATGATGCTCATGATAGCATGTGACTACTCGGATAACTAGCCGGAGTAAATGACGCAATCGAATTAGGACCCCCACGGTGTGCCTCTGATAGCAAAGTGTGATATCGTCAAAGTTTCCATATTCTGGTATGCCTTTGGTCAGGCTTGCCAGATTACGCTCTATATCTGCTAGCAAGTCTACCCCCTCCTTATAGGGAGCATCCTCGATTTGGTTTGCCACTCTCCTTGTAATCAGAGACATACCGACTGGCCTTTCTGGTCCAACATCTGCAAAATATGATAAGTTTAGATCTCATAATGCATGGACAAAACATTAAAATGTAAAAAATTCAAACTTTTTTTTTTTTACCTGTATCATGTGATCTGAATGGAATGTATTAGATTTTCTGTGCTAAGTATCCAAACAGTAATTAAAATGTGTGCATAAGGTTCTTTGAAGTTTGCAGGTGAAAGAAATGGTTTTAACTTAGTTAAACATATTTTTGTGTGAGTTTAAAGCATGTAAATTGCTTATAAAACACTGTACAATAGTAAATAACAGAGAATTAAACATCACATGTAACAATACTCAGCAAATTTGATGAAGCATTTCACCCCTCGTGGGCTACATCTACTAGTCCAGATCCCAATGGCATGTCCCTCATATCTTATTGCTAAAAAATGGTAATTACTTGTGAAATAAAGCCTCAAATGGATGTGATCTCTATAAAAATAGCTTCAGAATGCTTTAATTAGTTAGGAATGACTATTCATTTGCAGAAAACAGTGAATGGGTGCTCAATACACTGAAAACACCCTAGTGGCCCTAGTGGCTCCTTCACCTTTCCCGAAGCTAAAACTGCACAATATGACCTCTAATGGCTTTGAAACCTATACCAATGTGTTAAAAATGTTGAGAATACCAAAAATTGTCTATCCATCCATCAAAGTGGTCAAAAATCCAAGAAGTTATGGCCAAAACAAGAATTTTCCTAGTGTCCCTTAAAAAACTCCACTAAATGTGGAGAAACATGAGTTAACTAAGGTTAATTAGGTGTTTTCCACCAATTTTGATGGCGCGTCCTTCAAACCTGTCGGGTGATCCGAATTTATGCAGGAACACAACAGAATAAACATATAACCATAAATACAAAGATTCAACGGAAATAACACTTCATTTCATTAATATCAAAGAACTGAAATTTGCTTATAGACAGAATGGAAATAAAACTAGCTAGGGCACTGGTAGCTATCTCTGAGAAGAGATGTGGCGGCTACAGGCCTCTGAACTGAGTTACAATGAGGCTCGAGGCCCTATTTATTATTGAGAAACAATGGAGAACCCTCAACATCCCAAAAACCTAACCCTAGGAGATGAAGCGCCAAAACTATGGGCCCCGTTTGGGTAAATTAGTGTTTCAACTTCCCAGGGACGTAACTTTGGCATACTATCTCCGTTTGACGCACATGATACATCATTAGAAAGCTCTATCCGAGGACTACAGCTGTCGAGACGAATTTTATCAAAAAATTTGCTGGCGCTTTCATACCCAAAAAACGTCGTTTAGGGCCTCAAAACGGCTCCGGAAGTTCGGGACCCGAAAAACTGCTAAAAATAGTAAGTTATGCCGAAACTGAAAAACTGAAAGAGACAATGGTGGGGGGCCAAGTGGAATAGGTGGGTGGCCACCAATATCCACCTGGATCATTCCTCCCCCCTTAGGAAGCAATGGTCCACATTGCGTTAAGTTCCTCCATGAGATGAGGAAATTTCTGCTGAACTTGGTCCCTGGTGAACCACTTTCCTTGGTGCAGGAGTTGGCCAGCTTTGACAACCTGATATAGTTGGATCTTCTGCTGGCGAGTGTTCTTGATTTGCATTTCCATGATGCAATCTGTGGTGGCCTGTTCCATGCAGTCTGGATTTAACTCAGTTGGTGTGAGTTGTTCTGCAATGTCCGAGGTGTCCAGTAGAGGTGCGAAGTAAGGACGAAGGCGATCCACATTGAAGACTGGGTGCAGACCAAGGAATGGTGGAATACTGAGCTCGAATGCATTGTTCCCTACAGCCTTGGTGATGGTGTACGGCCCGTATCGGAGTGGGAGAAGCTTGCGGTGGGGTCCAGTGAGGCGCTCCTTCTGCAAATGTAGCCATACTTTGTCACCCACCTGGAAGTTGTGTGGCACCCGGTGTTGATCATGGCGTTGCTTGTACTTGGCATTGGCTCTGTCCAATATATCATGAACCTGTTGGAGGATGTGTTGAATGCGCTCGATGAAGCTACTGGCTTTGTCAACTTCAGACTGGACATGAGCTGAATTGGCCTGAGCAGCTGCAAATGGCATGGCTACGTCAATGGAACATAGTGGCTGGAATCCCAAGCCCACCTGAAAGGGGCTATGGCCGATTGAACTGTGGAGAGCCCGATTATAACTATGTTGTACATAGGGGAGGCTCTCGTCCCATGTGCGTGGATGCTTTGAATTGTACATGCGCATAATGTGTACAATCATTCTGTTGACGACCTCTGTCTGGCCATCTGTTTGGGGATGGAAAGCTGTGGACTTGGTGAGCTTGGTATCCAACATCGACCAGAGGCTGGACCAAAATTTGCTGAGGAACCTGCTATCCCGATCTAATATGATAGACTGTGGGATCCCAAAGTGCACCCACACTCGTTCAAAGAAGAGTTTAGCAGTGGCTTCTGCTGTGATATTCTTCTTGCAGGCCGCCATAATGGCCATCTTCGAGAATATGTCGACGACCACAAAAACACAGTCATTTCCCTGCTTAGTAGAAGGCAGGCCCGACATGTAATCCATGGAGATGGATTCCCAAGGTCGACTAGGGGTAGGTAGAGGAGTATATAGGCCTTACTTCTTGATGGTCGGTTTGGCAATGGCACAAGCAGTGCAGGATCTGATGTGCTTCTCGACATCCTTTCGAAGGTTCGGCCAATAGAAATACTTCTGCAGGATTGCTACTATTTTCTCGACCCCAAAATGCCCAACGACTCGACTGTAGTGTGCTTCCCATATCATCTTGGCACGCTCGCTTGAAGGAACACAAAGGTGTCCCATGTGACATAAAAGTGCATCTTGGAGGTGAAAATTTGGAACTTGCGCACCCCCCAAGAGTGCCTTGTAAGTTTGGTCGAATTCTGGGTCACTCTCATAGAGAAGCGGCCAATCAGAAGTCTCGTGCCCACAAGAGTTGAGCATAGTGGTGAGCGCCACGATCGGTGGTCGGCTGAGGCAGTCTCCAACATGATTGGTGCTACCCTTCTTGTACTTGATGTTCAAATGAAACTGTTGCAGATATGTGGACCACTTCTGATGGCGATCATTCTGCAACTTCCCTTGTGTCTATATGAACTGTAGGGGCCGGTGGTCTGTGTGGATGATTGTTTCCTTCCCCAAAATGTAATACTTCCATTGTCGACAGGCTTGCACAATGGAATAAATTTCTTTGTCATAGGTGGGATACTTGCGAACTGTCTCAGACAATGTCTCACTGTGATATGCCACTGGATGTCCCTGTTGAGTAAGAACTGCCCCAATAGCATAGTCAGAGGCATCTGTCTCGATCTCAAATGGTTGTTGCAAGTCTGGTAAAGTGAGCACTAGGGCAGAACAGAGGCAATTTTTCAATTTTGTGAATGCCTTCTGTTGAGGTTCTGACCAAAATAATTTTTCTCTCGCTCCTCCCTTGGTGACTTGACTCAAGGGCCAAGTGATATGAGAGAATCCCAACACGAACCTCTGGTAGAAATTAGCAAGACCCAGAAAGCTGCGAAGCTCTGTTATAGTGGTTGGGGTTGGCCAATCCCGAATGACTTGGATCTTGGCTGGATCCACATGCACCCCCCTTTCATCAATAATGTATCCCAGATATTGAACCTGGGTCATGCCAAAAGTGCACTTCTCAAAATTGGCACACAACTTGTGTTGCCGCAGTGTTTGGAGGACTTGTCGGATGTGGTGAAGGTGCTCTTCCCAAGTCTGGCTGAAGATCAGAATGTCATCCAAGTACACCACTACAAATGAGTTGGTGAATGGCCGTAAGATGTCGTCCATCATCCTCATGAAGGTTGCGGGAGCATTCGTCAACCCGAAAGGCATCACCAGCCATTCAAAAAGGCCTTCCTTGGCTTTGAAGGCAGTCTTCCACACATCAGAGGGTTCAATTGGTACCTGGTGATACCCAGACTTCAGGTCGATCTTGCTGAAATATTTTGCACCTTTGAGTTGGTCCAGAAGGTCATAAATCCATGGGATTGGGTACCTATTCCGGACAGTGATCTTGTTCAGCGCCCGATAGTCAATACAGAGTCTCCACGTCCCATCCTTCTTCTGTACCAACACGATCGGGCTCCCACAGGGCGATGAACTTGGTCTGATGTGACCTTTCTGCAACAGCTCCTGAATCTGTCTCTTGATTTCATCATTCTCCAGAACAGAGCGCCGATAGATCGGTCCATTCGGTAGCGGCGCACCGGGGGTCAGATCAATCGGGTGCTTGACCTGACAGTGCAGAGGAACCCCTGTGGGTGAGGTGAATATGTCCCCGTACTCCTCCACAACCTTATCCATTTGTTGTTGTTGTGCAGAGGAGCCCTGTCTGGAGGTCGTGGCCATAATCTTCTTCTTGCCCTGGGGGCGGATCATCAGGAAAACGAATTTCCTGGTTTGGGAAATGAGCTTACTGCATTGTTTTGCAGTAACCAAAGAGATAGTGGCAGGAGGTGGTACCTCTGGTATCCTGTACAACTTATTTCCCAAAGTAACAATAATAGCGCGAGGCCGAGACTCATACACAGCATGACGCTTCCACAAGTATGGTTGTCCTAATAATACATCAGAAACATCAATAGGAGAAACGTCACATAATACCTCATCTGTGAAGGGCTTGATGCTATAGGGAAGGCGACATTGCTGCCTGACGGGGAGATCTTGTCCTTGGTGAAGCCACCCGATGCTGTATGGATGTGGGTGAGATGTGGTCGGCAAGCCCAACCGCTTCATGGCGTCTGCTGAAATGAGGTTTTTTGGCTCCCATTGTAGACAATGAACTGTACCGGGGAGCCCTTTACCCACATCTAGGAGTGGAAGAAATGTTCCTCCTCCTCTGGATCTTCCAGTTCCTCCTTCTAGATCTTTGTAGTGGCAACAGTGGCATTGGGCTCCGCATAAATAATCTATTTCCCTTTGTCATTCCCCTTGTCAGGTTCTAATTCAGAGTTGGAGCATGCATCGTACTCAGAAGCCCTCATCTCGGCCACCAGCGACTGCTTGGCCCGACACTCACTTGTGTTGTGAGTGGAGCTCTTATGGAACTCACACCACTTTCCCGTGTCCTTCTTTGGCTTTGTGGTGTTGTTATTTGCTTGTAGCTTCGACAGGTTTTCTTGAGTCACCATGCCTTGGCTCTGTCCTTTGTTCTGTGGTTTGGGAGCCCCTTTCCCTTGCTTTTGATTCGCAGATCCAAAGTCTAGCTTCTTCTGTTTGAATTTCTACTCAATCTTGGCAGCATACCAGTATGCCGTACCAAGCGAGGAGATGTCGAGGAACTCCATTTCCTCCTGAATGTATCTATGTAGAAAACTGTGATACTTTAGCACCAGATGTTTCTTTGAATCTTTGATACCCAACTTTGTGCACAGGGTATGGAACAGATTCGTCAGCTCATGCACATCTTGATCCCTTTGTTGTTGCAGCGTGGTCCATTGTATGTACTTGTCCTCATAGCTCCCCATGGGATAGTATTGTTCCTTGATGGCGTCTCGGAAAGAATTCCAGGTCACACGACCGAGAACATAGAGGGTTCTGTCTCGTCCTTTTTCTCACAGTGGATTTCCCACCAGTCCTTGACATGGGGGGCAGCTTTGAGGAGTGAAAAAATAATCTTCTCCTGGTCGGAAATGTCATGAACTGAGAAATTTCCTTCTAATAGATTCAACCATCTATATACGGTATCTGCATCTATTTGAACCTCAAATATGGGAATGTCAAAATTTACTTGTACCTTAAAAGGAGTCGCACCTCCAGAGTGGCTACTGGATGCAGATGCGCCGCCGGTGGGCAGCCGTTGAAGGATCTGGGCAAAGTTATCCATCATCGCGTTCCTTTGTTTTTCAAGGGCCACCTCGAGCAATATTTTGATAGGATCTCCTGCTCCCTCATCTTTCTTTTCATCCCCCATGGGTGTCCGTCGGGGTTTGCAAGGCTGATCTTGTAAAGGTTCCACCAGATCGAGCCCTAACTCCTTATACCCCAACCTCGTTGGGGACATGCAAAGAAGGATCGATAAAAAGCAGACCGCTCTAATACCACTGATTCAGATTTATGCAGGAACACAAAAAAATAAACATATAACCATAAATACAAAGATGCAGTGGAAATAACACTTCATTTCATTAATATCAAAGAACTAAAATTTGCTTACGGATAGAATGGAAATAAACTAGCTAGGGCGCTGGTAGCTATCTCTGAGAAGATATGTGCGGCTACAGGCCTCTGAACTGAGTTAAAATGAGGCTCGAGGGCCTATTTATTATTTATAAACAATGGAAAACCCTAAACATCCAAAACTCTAACCCTAGGAGATGAAGCGCCAAAACTATGGGCTCCGTTTGGGTAAATTGGTGTTTCAACTTCCCGGGGACATAACTTTGGCATACGATCTCTGTTTGACGCGAACCATACCTCGTTAGAAATATCTATCCAAGGACTACAAATTTTGAGTGAGAAAAACTAGTCCATGGATCCATGGTGCTCTCGGTTTTCCCAAAAAACGTCGTTTAGGGCCTCAAAACGACTCTGGAAGTTCAGGACTCGAAAAAATGCTAAAAATAGTAAGTTGTGCCGAAACTAAAAAACTGAAAGAGATAATGGTGGGGTCCCAAGTGGAATAGGCAGGTGACCACCAATATCCACCTAGATCATTGGGCGGTTAGGCTGGCATTTAATTTTTAGGCGGGGAGTGGTCACATGACCCTCCCACTAGAACCGCCGAATTTAAACCGTAATATTAAATGTGGCATTATGCCCCAAAGGTTCTGGCCACATGGCAGCCCTTCCAAACTGTGCGGGTAATAATCGTGGTAACTGCCAGAGGCTTTGAGCTATATTCACGGGCGAGTGATTTTATGAAGCGGGGGCTAGCCCCCTTTGCCATCTCCACTGACTTTAGCTCCTGGTTCTGCAGTGTGGGTCATATGATTTGTGGGGGCTGGCCCCCGTTTTCCGTCAATAGAAACATCCATAAACTATATATTCAACCCGTCACCCATAAATGTTAAGAGACACAGTGTAGACGAGTTGGTTGGGTGCTTCTGCCCGCGGAGGTGAGGTCTGGGGTTAGAAACCCATGAACTCCATAAAACAAATTACCATATGCCTTCGACCTTGGCCTGGGGCCACGTGGCAGTCTCCGGGAAGGCCACGTGGCGCCACTGATAGGCCCTCCAAAACCTTATAAAAAAAATAATTTTTGCGTAATATATTTTTTTTACAAAATTTTCCACATAAGGTCAAACTGAGTCAAAGGTCTAGTTTTTGGAGTTTACTTGGCATTTCAAACCTTCATAACTTCTGCATATGACCTCCGTTTTGCGAACCATTCATGGCACCGAAATCACAACAACGATACCTTTCCGGTCACTCAGGTTTGGACCTGTTTCGAGCACTTTCATTTTTGAGCATTTTTGAACAATGGATATGATCTCCTGATCAAAAGACTCCTTCATACACCCAGTGAAGAAGCTACTTACTAGTCATTCATAACCCAGAATTGGGGAAGAAATAGAAAGAATCTTACACCTGAGTGAGCAAGCAAAAACTATGGATTGGTATCTATACCAAAACTACAAAGAAATTAGAGTATATGGTTGTGAACTCCCACCATATAAGCTTCCAAGATATGTCCCTATGAGAGTATTTTCCTGAGAGTATATCAGAGAAACGATAAACATGGATGATCTCCATTTTGTCTCAGGAAAGAGGAAAGCTCAGTTTAAGCTCAAGGCAAGCATTGGATCCTTCATCTGTAGTACTAAATCAGCTGGTGTTGAAGTTGATGCAATGTTAAATAAAAAGGATTTTCAACCAAGTTTCACTTGGTCTTATGACCCCCATGGAATTATTTATTCTCTAAGAGTTGAAATCAAGAAAATTTCCTATACTCATACCTCCAGAGCATAAATAGAGAAACATATGAATCAAGATGAATGGATTGAAGGCACTCTTCAGGAGGCAGATGAAAAATTTATTTCAACTTCTAATGTGCAGACCCTAGTTCCTGACAGCAAGTAGCAAAAAAGAGTTAGATAAGAGCTTCCACAAGCCAAAGAAATCATGAAGGAGCACAAAAATCCAAAGCTTGGTTGCACCTTACTTTCAGAGGGAGAACACCTAGAGATTATTGATTTGGGAGAGACTAAAGTTTCTAAATCAACAAGTGTTCCTATTACTCCTCCATCATCATAACCTGCTAGAGAACCTCTCGAGATTATCCAACGTTCAGATGTCAGTTCCTCTGAATAACACAACATTTTCTCTAAGTTCTTAGACATTAAGCATAAAAATGAGGCATTAAAATCTGATGTCTATAGTCAGTTCTGGAAGCAAACATCAACTTACCAACACAGGCTTCTCACTTCCTTTGATAGTGAGAAAGGAAGCATTCAAATGGCCTTTTTGCAGCGAACAATTCCTTTTCCAAAGACTCATGTTGAATTTTATCACTCCACCAGATTCCCAAGGTCGAGGAAGGAATCCCAACAGAGGTAACCACAAAACAAGCTTTAGACTTGATAGCTATCCCTATGAAGTCGGAGAGGGCTCTCTCCAAAAGGGTCACAACCACAAGGGCTGGAGATATTAGGGTTTTAGGCTAGGTATAGAGTGAAGGGGGGTTTTTTTGAATTTATTTGGTTGGGGAAATCAATGGATAAAGGAATTAGGTCAAGGAAAGCTAGGTTAGGGAAAATGAGCTAGGGTTGCAAGGATCAATGGGGAAAGGTAGGTAAAATGCCAATCACTTGAAGAAAATGGCTGTGGAGTGGTTTTGAAACTATAATAAGGTTGATAATAACATTAGAGATGTATTTATCTCAGGCATAAGATAATGAACAAAATATGACCAGTTACCCAAAACAGAGCATGTGTAAGCGTGTACTCTGAATTTCAAACTTGTAAAAAGATCAAAACATAGACATGAAAGTGACATGAAAAATATATTCAAACATATGTGACTAAAGAAGAAACAATGAAATACATTCAATACCACAGGTATCCCATAAATACAGCCACAACTTCTCTTTATTTTCTTGGCCAAAAATGAGTACAAGTTCCGTTGATCAACTAGCAAAATAAAACTGATTCCAACTATTAAAACATTTGAAAATGAGTAAGAAATGACATGATATAGGCCTCAAGAAACCTCTCCCAAACTCAGGGGTCGAATCCATGACAGGAGGAGCTGATCCACTAAAGTATGAACTGAAACCTAGAGTGTAGGGTGGTCAAAGTGACTCAACCCTAACTTTGTGCAAACTGATTCATTGCACGTCATCATGAGTTTTAACCTAGCTCATTTACCCTAGGTAATAGTAAAAACAAGATAATTACATTTTCATCATCAATTACATGAGGTAAAAACATGATTCTCCAAGGTAAAATTCAAATTTGTAGAAAAACTCAGAAAAAATCAGTCAATTGTGAAACACGCAACACCATTTTACCCCATATTGCAGGCTGCTTTTGACTGAGTTTCAACTGTCCAAATTGGCCCCAGGATAACATGTTGGAAATAATATCCTATATAATTTCCAAATCTTCCTTTGTTTTTATTATTGGATTTGATTGGCCTTGTGAAAACTTGATTTTTCCAAGACCAGTCAAAAAGTAAAGAATGAGGGTGCAGAAATGTAGAGTGCTATTGAAGACAACTTTTGGAGGCCTTCCTCAATTCCCAATTAAGCTCAGGATAGCTTAATGGAAATATCGTTTTGTGTGCTTATCATTTGACTCATCAATTAATTCATTTGGACATTCCATCTAGGAGAAAACTTGAGTTTCCCAAGGTCACTCTAGAAGTGAAACAACTCTTTGTGGCACCTGTAGTTTTTACATTTCTATAGAACCATGACACCTGTGTAAAACATGAAGGAGGTTTTTCTTCCTTTACCTATTATGGAAAAAAATCTCTCTCACTTTTGTCAAATTCATCTTTGTTTGGTCAAAAACATAGTTTGAAGTAAAACCGGCCCTATGAGTGGCAAGTGACTTGACCTTGGAATCATTTCTTAAAACATGATGGAGACATGATGTTTATGTACTAAAAATACCTAATAATTATTGATATGACCTCCATTATGCCTCCTTTTCTCAAATGTCTTTGTTTCCATAACAAACCTTAGCTCAGTGGGAGAGGAAATTAGGGTTTAGTGATTGTGAACAATGATGACTTGGGCCCCTTGGGAAAAATGGTTAAAAAACGATGCAAGGTCAATGATAATGACGAAGATGAGGTGAAAGCAGAGTAAAATAAGGTGGGATGAGTGGGATGTAAATACCAGTGCTAACATTGGCTCCAGCTGGGGATGGTAGCTCCTTGGAGGTGCCAAGAAACACAACTATCTGAATTTGTAGATTAGTGCCTTGTCCATTGGGAAATGGAGTCCAATCTATAAAATAAAACTAAAACTGAAACTGAAAACATACTGCAAAATTCAACCCACACTAACATATCATCAAAGCCTTATGTCCTTCACCTCGGGCTTCAAACCTTGATGAATTCTGTCAACATTTGCTGAAAAGAAATTCAAATCAAACTGAAATGATACCAACCTACTCTAATCTGCTGCACAATTGTTGATTAGGTGAAATGATCCTTCCAGTGTAACCAACCCAAGAGATGGATACTTACTGAAGCTCTGCTCTCACTCTCCTCGAGCAGGCAGAATGATGTACATGTAGGAAACTCACAAGAAAAACTGAAATCAAGGCTTATGCTGACAAACAAGACAACATTCATCTTCTCCAATGATTGCAAAAGACTTCCGAAGGGATCTTGAAAATCTTGAAGCATTACCTTGTCTTGAGATCCAACAGAAAAAATACAATTACTCCCTTCATTCAGATCTGAAAGGACACTTGGTTGTTGATCGATAGGAAGGCATAGGGAAGTATAACCTTCTGCTATCTGAGTGTTTGCTGAAAATTCCTTAAGCATGGGAATTTTTGACTCAATATATCACATTTTATCTCTCTCTGGTTCATACTCCTCAAATTCACAGTCTAAGTCATCCTTAAACAAGAAACATTCTTCAAAATTATCAAACATGACAACCCTATCATCTTCACGAAAGAAAACATTATCTGTTAGTTGATCTCCTTGTAGGGAATCATCATCATAAATTGGTTTACTCACAGCAATTTCCTATATAGTTTCATCAAGTTCCTCATCGGAATTATCTTCAGATTTATCGTACTTAGGAAAATCAGGTTAAGGATAAATTTCATCAAATATGAACTTTGAAAAAGGAGATTGTCTTTCCTCACGATGATCTATAAATCTAGTTTCAGGACTGTCCTCATCTAAACTTAGATTTTCATTTTCAAAAATGGAAAAATTTTTACCAACACTTTCTTGAATATGTGAACACTACAAACCTGCATTAGCTTTGGATTTAATATGATTGTTTAGGAGTTGATCTATCTCATCTTCAGACAACGAAGAAAGTACTTTTTGTTTCTTTTGATAACACAGTAATTGTCTTCTTTCTTTCCTAAAGATTCACAAGGATGCTGAATATATTCTTTAAACTTTGGCTGATCAACTTGTTGTACTGCTGCAAGAATTTTCTCCTGTGGGAATTATTTATGAACATCAACACAATATACGTCATCTTTTTCTTCCATGAGAGAAAACACTTGCTATTTTTGGTGATGAAAAGGATTGTCATGAAAATCCTCCAAGATCACTTCATCCATGAACTCATTATCATCATAATAATCCTCTAGGTTTTGAATGAAACCTCAAATTGATCACAACAATTATTAAAAAAGACAAAGAAGGGCAAGAATCCTTGTATTCTTCATAAAATATTGAATGGAAAATTCTAAGGGAACAAATACTGGAAGGTGGCAAACCTTCATACCAAGATTGTGCTTTTCCTTCAAGAGAAGCATGAACATCTTTAAAAGACAATATTCAGGAAATTCAACCTTCAACTTGCGTGTATGCATGTGAAATTTAACCAGATGTAAAGCAACATCATTCCTATCATCATCTTTAAACATAGGAAAATTCCTTTGCCAATCTACCTTAGACATTTTATTTGGGAAACCTGGAATGTGATCCCAGCTCATGGGAGCATACCTTCTTGAAAAAGTTTCCATCTTGAAAATGCTTGAAGCTACTGATCTTCATGCAGTGGAGTCGCCATGAAGTGTTGATTTTGTGGATATTTTAGTCAATGGAGTCGTCAGGTGAATGGTTTAGCCTTCATATGTGTCCAATTGCTGTTCACCATCAACAATTAGATCTAAATATTTGTCATCCTTTCCCAGGGAAGATCTGATATTTCATTCCCTGGCAACGACGCTAGTATGTTATCACTCCACCCAGATTCCCAAGGCTAAGGAAGGAATCCCAACAGAGGTAACCTCAAACCAAGCTTTTTACTTGATATTTATCCTTATCAAGCTAGAGAGGGCTCTCTCCAAAAGGGTCAGAGCTAGGAGGGATAGAGAAATTATGGTTTTAGGCTAGGTATAGAGTGTAGGGGGGTTGTTTTGAATTTATTTGTTTGGGAAAATCAGTGGATAAATGAATTAGGTCAAGGAAATCTAGGTCAGGGAAAATGAGTTAGGGTTGTAGGGATCAATGGGGCAAGGTAGGTACAATTCCAATCACTTGAAGAAAATGGTTTTGAAACTGTAATAAGGTTGAGAAAAGCATAAGAGATGTATTTCTCTCAGACATAAGATAATGAACAAAATATGATCAGTTACCCAAAATAGAGCATGTGTAAGCATATATTCTGAATTTCAAACTTGTAAAAAGATCATAACATAGACATGAAAGTGACATGAACAATACATTAAAACATATGTGAATGAAGAAGAAACAATGAAAGACATTCAATACCATAGGTATCCCATAAATATAAAGGCAACTCCTCTTTATTAGCTTGGCAAAAACTGAGTACAAGTTCCCTTGATCAACTAGAAAAATCAAATTGATTCCAACTATTAAAACCTTTGAAAATGAGTAAAAAATGACATTATATAGGTCTAAAATAACATCTCCCAACCTCAGGGGTCGAATCTATGAGAGGAGGAGCTGATCCACTAAAGTCTGAACTGAAACCTAGAGTTTAGGGTGGCCAAAGTGACTCAACCCTAACTTTTTGCAAACTGAGTCATTACACCTCATCACGAGTTTTAACCTAATGTATTGAACCTAGGTAATAGTAAAAAAAATATAATTACATTTACATCATCAATTAAATGAGGTAAAAACATGATTATCCAAGGTAAAATTCAAATTTGTAGAAAAACTCAGAAAAAATCAGTCAGTTGTGAAACGCGCAGCACTATTTTACCCCATCTTGCAGGCTATTTTTGATTGGGTTTCAGGTGTACAAATTGGCCCCAGGATAGCATGTTGTAAATCCTATACTGTCTACTATCCAAATCTACCTTTGGTTTTATGATTGGAATTGATTTGCCTTGTCAAAAGTTGATTTTCCCAAGACTGGTCAAAAAGTAAAGAATGAGGGTGAAAAAATGCAGAGTGTTGTTGCAGGCAAGTTTTGGAGGCCTTCCTCAACTCCAAATTGAGCTCATGATAGCTCATTGGAAAGCTAAATTTCTATAGTTATCCTGTGTCTCATCCAACAAGTCATTTGGACATCCTAGCTAGGAGAAAACTTGATTTGCCCAAGGTCACTCCAAAAGTGCAGCAACTCTCCCGTGGAACCTGTATTTTTGAAATTTCTCTAAAACCATGACACCTGTGTAAAATCTGAAGGAGATTTTTTTTCATTGACCTACTATGGACAAAAATATCTCTCACTGTTGTCAAATTCATTTTTTTTTGGTTAGAAACATAGTTTGAAGTAAAACTGGTCCTATGAGTGGCAAATGACTTGACCCTTGAAATGATTTCTTAAAAAATGATGGAGGCATGATGTATATGTACTGAAATGACCTCATACATACTGATATGACCTCCATTATGCCTCCTTTTCTCAAATGTCTCTATTTCCATAGAAAACCCTAGCTCAGTGGGAGAGGAAATTAGGGTTTAGTGCTTGTGAACAATGATGACTTGGGCACCCTTGGGAAAAATGGTTCATAAATGAAGTGAGGTCAATTATAATGACGAAGATGAGATGAAAGTAGAGTAAAATAAGGCATGATGGGTGGGATGTAAATACCAGTGCTAACATCAGCTCTAGCTGGGGATGGTAGCTCCTTGGAGGTGCCAAGAACCACACATCTCTGAATTTGTAGATCAGTTCCTTGTCCATTGGGAAATGGAGTCCAATCTGTAAACTGAAACTAAAACTAAAACTAAAACTGAAAACATACTGCAAACTTCAACCCACACTAATAGATCATCAAAGCCTTAGGGCCTTCACCTCGGGCTTCAAACCTTAATGAATTCTATCAACATTTGTTGAAAATAAAATAAAATCAAACTGAAATGGTACCAAACTACTCTAATCTATTGCAAAATTGCTGATTAGGTGAAATGATCCTTCCAGTGTAACCAATCTAGGAGATGGATACTTACTGAAGTTCTGCTCTCACTTTCCTTGAGCAGGCAGAATGATGTACATGTAGGCAACTCACAATAAAAACTGAAAGCAAGAATTATGTTGGCAAACAAGACAACATTCATCTTCTCCAATGCTTGCAAAAGACTGTTGAAGGGATCTTGAAAATCCTGAAGCATTACCTTGTCTTGAGATCCAACAACAAAAATACAAGTACTTCCTTCATTCAGATATGAAAGGGCACTTGGTTGTTGATCGATAAGAAGGCATAGGGAAGTATAACCTTCTACTATCTGAGTGTTTGCTGAAAATTCCTTAAGCATGGGAAATTCTGACTCAATCTTTGGCATTTTGTCTCTCTCTAGTTCATACTCCTCAAATTCATAGTCTAAGTCATCCTTAAACAAGAAACATTTTTCAAAATTATCAAACATGACAACCCTATCATCTTCATGAAAGAAAACAATATCTGGTAGCTGATCTCCTTGAAGGGAATCATCATTATAAATCGGTTTACTCACAATAATTTCATGCATAGTTTCATCAAGCTCCTCATCGAAATTATCTTCAGATTTATCGCATTTAGGAAAATCAGGTTCAGGAGAAACTTCATCAAATATGAACATTAAAAGGGAGATTGTCTTTCTTCATGATGATCTATAAATCTATTTTCAGGACTGTCCTCATTTAAATTTAGATTTTCATTTTCAAAAATGGAAAAAGTTTTACCAACACTTTCTTGACTATGTGAACACTGCAAACCATCATTAGCTTGGGTTGTAATATGACTGTTCATGAGTTGATCTATCTGATCTTCAGAAAACGAAGAAAGTATTTTTTGTTTTCTTTTGATAACACAGTAATTGTCTTCTTTCTCTCCTAAAGATTCACAAGGATGTTCAATATCTTCTTTAACCTTTGGCTGATCGACTTGTTGTACTGCTGCAATAATTGTCTCCTGTGGGAAGTCTTTATGAACATCAAGACAATATACACCATCTTTTTCTTCCATAAGAGAAAACGCTTGCTCTTTTTGGTGATGAAAATGATTGTCATACAAAGCCTCCAAGATATCTTCATCCATGAACTCATTATCATCATAATAATCCTCTAGGTTTTCAATGAAAACCTCAAATTGATCCCAACAATTATTAACCAAAGACAAAGAAGGGTAGGATTCCTTGTATTCTTCATGAAATATTGAATGGAAAACTCTAAGAGAACAAATACTGGCAGATGGAAAACCTTCATACCAAGATCGTGCTTTTCCTTCAAGAGAAGCCATTAACATATTTAAAAGAAAATCTTCAGGAAATTCAACCTTCAACTTGTGTGTATGCATGTGAAATTTAACCTGATGTAAAGAAACATCATTCCTATAATCATCTTTAAACATATGCAAATTCCTTTGCCAATCTACCTTAGGCATTTTATTTGGGAAACCTGGAATGTGATCTCAGCTCATGGGAGCATAACTTCTTGCAACTATTTCCATCTTGAAAATTCTTGAAGCTACTGATCTTCATGTAGTGGAGTCGCCATGAAGTGTTGATTTTTTGGATCTTCCAGTCAATGGAGTCGCCAGGTGAATGGTTTAGCCTTCATACGTGTCCAACTACTGTTCACCATCAACAGTTAGATCCAAATATTTGTCGCTCTTTCCCAGGGAATATGTGATCTTTCGTTCCCCGAGAACGGCGCCAATATGTTATCACTCCACCAGATTCCCAAGGCTAAGGAAGGAATCCCAACAGAGGTAACCACAAACCAAGCTTTTGACTTGATAGCTAGACTTATCAAGTCGGAGAGGGCTCTCCCCAAAATGGTCATAGCCAGGAGGGCAGGAGAAATTAGGGTTTTAGGCTAGGTATAGAGTGTAGGGGGGGTTGTTTTGAATTGATTTGGTTGGGGAAATCAGTTGATAAAGGAATTATGTCAAGGAAAGCTAGGCCAAGTCGAATGAATTAGGGTTGCAGGGATCAGTGGGGAAAGGTAGGTAGAATACCAATCAATTGAATAAAATGGTTGAGGAATGGTTTTGCAACTGTAAGAAGGTTGAGAAAAACATAAGAGATGTATTTCTCTCAGACAGAATATAATGAACAAAATATGATTAGATACCCAAAACAGAGTATGTGTAAGAACGTATTCTGAATTTCAAACTTGTAAGAGGATCATAACTTAGACATGAAAGTGACATGAAAAATACATTCAAGCATATGTGATAGAAGAATAAACAATGAAATAAATTCAATACCACAGGTATCCCATAAATATAGTTGCAACTCCTCTTTATTAGCTTGGCCAAAACTGAGTACAAGTTCCCTTGATCAACTAGAAAAATCAAACTGATTCCAACTATTCCAAACTTTTAAAATGAGTGAAAAATGACATGATATAGGCCTCAAACAATCTCCCAACCTCAGGGGTCGAATCCATGAGAGGAGGAGCTGATCCACTAAAGTCTGAATTGAAACCTAGAGTGTAGGGTGGTCAAAGTGACTCAACCCTAACTTTTTGCAAACTGATTCATTACACCTCATCATGAGTTTTAACCTAATGTATTTACCCTAGGTAATAGTAAAAACAAGGTAATTACATTTACATCATCAATTACATGAGGTAAAAACATGATTCTCCAAGGTAAAATTAAAATTTGTAGAAAAACTTAGAAAAAATCAGTCAATTGTGAAACGCGCAATGCCATTTTAACCCATTTTGCAGGTTGTTTTAGACTAGGCTGTAGGTGTCCAAATTGGCCCCAAGATAGCTCGTTGGAAAAATTATCATCTCTACTTTCCAAATATACCTTTTTTTTACGATTGGAGTTGATTGGCCTTGTCAAAAGTGGATTTTACCAAGACTGGTCAAAAAGTAAAGAATGAGGGTGCAGAAATGCAGAGTGGTTTTGCAGGAAACTTTTGGAGGCCTTCCTCAACTCCCAATTGAGCTCATGATAGCTCATTGGAAATATTGCTTTGTCTAATTATCACATGACTCATCTAGAAAGTCATTTGGACATTCCAACTGGGATTAAACTTGATTTTCCCAAGGTCACTCCAGAAGTGCAACAACTCTCATGTGGCACCTGTATTTTTGACATTTCTCTAAAACCATGACACTTGTGTAAAATATGAAGGAAATTTTTATTCCTTGACATATTATGGACAAAAACCTCTCTCAAATTTTTCAAATTCATCTTTATTTGGTTAGAAACATAGTTTGAAGTAAAATTGGCCCTATGAGTGGCAAATGACTTAACCCTTGGAATGATTTCTTAAAAAATGATGGAGACTTGATGTTTATGTACTGAAATGACCTCATACTTCCTAATATGACCTCCATCATGCATCATTTTCTCAAAAGTCTTTGTTTCCATAGAAAACCCTAGCTCAGTGGGAGAGGAAATTAGGGTTTAGTGCTTGTGAACAATGATGACTTGGGCACCCCTGGGAAAAATGGTTAAAAAATGAAGTGAGGTCAATGATAATGATAGAGATGAGGTGAAAGAAGAGTAAAATAAGTTGGGATGGGTGGGGTATAAATACCAGTGCTAACATCAGCTCCAAGTATGGATGGTAGCTCCTTGGAGGTGCCAAGAACCACAGATCTCTGAATTTGTAGATCAGTGCCTTGTCCATTGGGCAATGGAGTCGAATTTGTAAACTTAAACAAAAACTGAAACTGAAAACATACTCCAAACTTCAGCCCACACTAATAGACCATCAAAGCCTTAGGGCCTTCACCTCGGGATTCAAACTTTGATGAATTCTGTCAACATTTGCTGAAAATAAAATAAAATCAAACTGATATGATACCAAACTACTCTAATCTGTTGCAAAATTGGTGATTAGGTGAAAGGATCCTTCTAGTGTAACCAATCCAGGAGATGGCTACTTACTGAAGTTCTGCTCTCACTTTCCTCGAGCAGGCAGAATGATGTACATGTAGGCAACTCACGTTAAAAAATGAAAGCAAGACTTATGCTGACAAACAAGACAACATTCATCTTCTCCAATGCTTGCAAAAGACTATCGAAGGGATCTTGAAACTCCTGAAGCATTACCTTGTCTTGAGATCCAGCAGCAAAAATACAAGTACTCCCTTCATTCAGATCTGAAAGGACACTTGGTTGTTGATCAATAGGAAGGAATAGGGAATTATAACCTTCTATTTTCTGAGTGTTTGCTAAAAATTCCTTAAGCATTGGAAATTCTGACTCAATCTCTGGCATTTTGTCTCTCTGGTTCATACTCCTCAAATTCATAGTCTAAGTCATCCTTAAACAAGAAAAAATCTTCAAAATTATCAAACATGACAACGCTATCATCTTCATGAAAGAAAACAATATCTACTAGTTGATCTCCTTGCAGGGAATCATCATCATAAATTGGTTTACTCACAACAATTTCTTGTATATTTTCATCAAGCTCCTAAAAAAAAATTATCTTTAGATTTATCATACTTAGGAAAATCAGGTTCAAGAGAAACTTCATCAAATATGAACATTGAAAACGGAGATTGTCTTTCTTCATGATGATCTATAAATATAGTTTCAGGACTATCCTCATTTAAACTTATATTTTCATTTTCAAAAATGGAAAATTTTTTAACAACACTTTCTTGACTATGTGAACAATGAAAACCTGTATTAGCTTGGGCTGTAGTATGACTGTTCAAGAGTTGATCTATCTCATCTTCAGACAACGGAGAAAGTACTTTTTGTTTTCTTTGGATAACATAGTAATTGTCTTCTTTCTCTCCTAAAGATTCACAAGGATGCTCAATATCTTCTTTAACCTTTGGTTGATCAACTTATTGTACTGCTGCAAGAATTGTCTCCTGTGGGAAGTCTTTATGAACATCTAGACAATATACGTCATATTTTTCTTCCATGAGAGAAAAAACTTGCTCTTTTTAGTGATGAAAAGTATTTTCATGCAAAGCCTCCAATATCTCTTCATCCATGAACTCGTTATCATCATAATAATCCTCTAGGTTGTGAATGAAAAGCTCAAATTGATCACACCAATTATTAACCAAAGACAAAGAAGGGTAGGATTCCTTGTATTCTTCATAAAATATTGAATGGAAAACTATAAGAGAACAAATACTGGCAGGTGGAAAAACTTCATACCAAGATCGTGGTTTTCCTTCAAGAGAAGCCATGAACATCTTTAAAAGACAATATTCAGGAAATTCAACGTTCAACTTGCGTGTATGCCTGTGAAATTTAACCATATGTAAAGCAACATGATTCCTATCATCATCTTTAAACCTAGGCAAATTCCTTTGCCAATCTACCTTAGGCATTTTATTTGGGAAACCTGGAATGTGATCCCGGCTCATGGGAGCATACCTTCTTGCAACAGTTTCCATCTTGAAAATTCTTGAAGATACTAATCTTCATGCAGTCGAGTCGCCATGAAGTGTTGATTTTCTATATATTTTAGTCAATGGAGTCGCCACGTGAACGGTTCAGCCTTCTTATGTGTCCAACTGTTGTTCACCATCAATAATCAGATCTAAATCTTTGTCATTCTTTCCCAGGGAATATATGATATTTTTTTCCTCGGCAATGGTGCCAATATGTTATCACTCCACCAGATTCCCAAGGTTGAGGAAGGAATCCCAACAGAGGTAACCATAAACCAAGCTTTTGAATTAATAGCTAGCCCTATCAAGCCGGAGAGGGCTCTCTCCAAAAGGGTCAGAGCCAGGAGGGCTGGAGAAATTAGTGTTTTAGGCTAGGTATAGAGTGCATGGGGGTTGTTTTTAATTGATTTGGTTGGGGAAATCAATGGATAACGGAATTAGGTCAAGGAAAGCTAGGTCAAGGAAAATGAGTTAGGTTTGTAGGGATTGACGGCGAAACGTAGGTAAATTTCCAATCACTTGAAGAAAATTGTTGTGGAATGGTTTTGAAACTGTAAGAAGAGTGAGAAAATCATAAGAGATGTACTTCTCTGAGACAGTAGATAATGAAAAAAATATGATCAGTTACCCAAAACAGAGCTTGTGTAAGCATGTATTATGAATTTCAAACTTGTAAAAAGATCATAAAATAGACATGAAAGTGACATGAACAACAAATTCAAACATATGTGACTGAAGAATAATAAATGAAAGACATTCAATACCACAGGTATCCCATAAATATAGTTGCAACTCCTCTTTATTAACTTGGCAAAAACTGAGTACAAGTTCCCTTGATCAACTAGCAAAATAAAACTGATTCCAACTATTCCAAAATTTGAAAATGAGTCAAAAATCACATGATATAAGCCTCAAACAACCTCTCCCAACCTCAGGGGTCGAATACATGAGAGGAGGAGTTGATCCACTAATGTCTGAATTGAAACCTAGAGTGTAGGGTGGTCAAAGTAACTCAACCCTAGCTTTTTGCAAACTGATTCATTACATCTCATCATGAGTTTTAACCTAATGTATTTACCATAGTTAATAGTGAAAACAAGATAATTACATTTACATCATCAATTACATGTGGTAAAAACATGATTTTCCATGTTAAAATTCAAATTTGTAGAAAAACTCAGAAAAATTCAGTCAACTGTGAAACGCGCAACGCCATTTTACCCCATCTTGCAGGTTGTTTTTGACTGGGTTTCAGGTGTCTAAATTGGCCCCAGGTGTTTTCACAAAGAAAAAGTTCGTAATTTTATTTATGAGTAAGGCCCCAGGTGTTATAGCATCATTTATAACCATTATATAATTGATGAATTATGCATTGGCCTTGGGCAACCCTTCCATTCAGACTTGGTCACATTTCTCAAAAAACAGTATTTTAAAATCCATACGCGACTCTGCCCAGGATTTTCCGCGTATACACTCGGGTCCATACAGAGCAAACCCACGTATGATATTTAAAATATTAAAAAATATAAAATTTCCCTACTTTTGAGGCGGGGTTTATGGTTGTTCCTATAACTTAACTACCCCAGCCCGTGGCCTAAATGTTCCCCAACTGACAAAAATTATTTGAGGGAGTATAAAAAACCCTCTAGGGAATGGCCTAAGGGAGGAAGAGAGAGAATTATAAAATATTATATCTTGTTGGAGCCCTGACTAAGTCTGATATTTCCCCTGTGCCTCCTACACTTCCCAGATTTTTAGGAAACCCTTATTTCCTTGTGATATTCACCTTCATCTTATGTGACATCCATTGTGCACTATTCATGGAAGAAGTCTTGTGAGGCTAGGGCTGGACGAATCCAGAGGACGGCTTGCTCAAGGCCATGGCAGATCTCAGGTGATCTCTCTAATATTTATTTACTGTACATGTTATCAATAAAAGAAGAGCCATCTTGTTCCTGATGTTCATGTGTCATATATCTCTTAAACATGCTTAATGATCTTAAATAGTTCATTTATTGTTATTTTTATGAGATTATGCATACTTTTTGCTAACATCTAGAACACATATATGATGTACAACTAGGTTTTTGTGCTTTTTATTTGTTGGTTTGCAGGTTCTGGAGCCCAAGGAGTTGCAGGGGGTTTGAACCCCGCGGGATCTACTACAACCGAAGGAGAAACGAGTAAGATTTGCAATCCTTACTTTCTAGTTTAATGCATAGAAGTTTGTTAATTGAGTCCTTCTTGTGATGATATGCCCCTGATATGTGAAGGTTTATCAACCTAAGACCTTAGGGTAACTTTGTCCACAACAGAACTGGCGACTCCAATGTGCATTACATTCGTGTAATTCCTAGTTTGGGTTGTTTTATCTGTCTTGTAGGTTCCCTGATAGGTTTATCACAGTTTATAGTCTAGTAAGTCTTTTTCCAACCAGACAGAAGTCCCGGTCTCTTGATTAGGCTTGAATTTTTCTTTTTTCCTTATTTTTGTTTATATACACTACTTAGTCTATACACAATCACATATTCCCTCTGTATTTTCCAAATGAACCTGCGTATATGCGAGTTTCTTTGGTTACAGTCGCGTATATATGGTTGTTTCATACAACAAGACCGTGTATGCCTGGAAAAAATTGAAAATTTGAGTTTTAAAGCCCTGTCACTTTTTTCTGCCTGTGGATGACCACTCCTGTTGTGTCTTTAAGGTGTCTGGACTGCGTTTGTTGTGTTTTTATATCCATTTCTCTCTTGTTCTTGCAAAAACTTAGCCATTTGGTAAATTTCCTATTTTGTGTGATTGCAGTTGCGACTATAGCACCAAGAACTCTTCTTGGAGTTCTTGGCTGTTCTGGCCATTCAGAAAAGTGAGCCTCTGCTTGTTTTCTCATCTTGGCCCTATGCATTGCTTCAGTTTTGGTTTTTTCCTCTTTTGACTTCCTTGGTTTTCTTGATTTCTTGGGACTAGCCTTGTAGCGAATCTTGAAAAGACCTTTCTTGGTTTTTTGAGTTTTTGTTCGCTGGAAGAGTGTGCTACTGTTCTGAATCAGTTTCTTGAGTTTCTTGCTTCTTCTTGCTTGTTTGGGTCCTGCTACAAAAGTAGCATAGTTGGCTTGAGCACTTTTAAGCCCTTTTGAGACTCATTTTCTTGATTCTGGTTCTTGAGTGGTTTAATGCTTGTCTTCTTGAATTTTTTTTCTTTCCATTATAAGTGAAAAGCCCAAAAACATTTCTTGTTTTCCATTGCTTTTTATTTGATTTCATTTTTATGGTTTTCATATGTTTTGAAGCATTTTTGTTGGTTTCTGGTCTTTGATTCTTGGCTTGGTTTTGAAAGAAGTATTTTTCTATATTTCTCTCTTTTGCATCAAGTACATTTTTGGAATCTTTTGTGCATAGGAGTTCTGGTTGGAACTAGCCTTGCTTTCCTGTCAAAAGTGACTGCACCATTTCTCTCTAGAGACTCTTTTCGCTTCTTCAAAATTAGCAATATTAGGATTTTCATATCATTGGTAGTTTTGCATTAAGTGCATTGAATCATTTTAGTCTTTTTCATAGTTTTCCGGAATGTGTGAAGTGTGAGTAACTGAAAAGAAAAAACAATTTTTTGCTTATTGCATTCACATGTATTAGGTTTTCATTGATTTATTTTGTGTCGACGAACACCATCAGTTTCACTTCCGTATACCTTTGACTTAAGTAACAACCAATTTAAAATCAAGCGCTATAATTAAAATCAACTAGAAGTTTTTGTATCATTGTCATGAGTCATACACCAACTATCTAGGTTGTAGGGCCTTGAGATAGGTGAGTGATGATTTAACTCTCTAAGGCCGCTCAAATTATTAAACATAGAAATTTTAATGACAAGCGAAATACAACTTCGTTAAGTGGACCAGGAAAGCTCTCCTCCAAAGAGTCAAGCGCGAGGGAGAGTGAAGGCAGAGAAGAGAGATACCCTCTCTCCTATTTTTTGAATCTTGACCTAAGACCGTTCCACCCGACTGCTGATACGGATTGGTTCCCTTAGTTGCCTCTCCTAGGGACCACACAGGTGACTGTGGGGGGGAATACCCGTGGTACCTGAGATAGACATTGCGTCACTTTCATTAGTACTTCTGGAGGGTGCCCTTGCGAAGCTCGGGGACTTGCGCCGGCAAAGGTTGTTGTCAGGAGGTCAACGTAACTATTTTTGTTTCCTTCGCTAGTAGGCCTGGGGCATAATTACCCCAGACTATTTTCAGAAGGTCCTCCAATTTCACTTTCTTGTATTTTGGTGTCCAGTCCTAGTCACTGAGAGTGAAAATACCTGAAGGCTGCTTGATTGACTGTATATTAGGAACTTTTTAGAGTGTTCTCTTTGCTCCTAGATTTTCTTAGCTTCTTATATTTTTTGAGTCTAAAATTAATCTCTTAAAGTGGCTAACCGATCACCTCGTTGATCGAGGAGGCTTTGTGGGTTTTCGCCTGCGAGTGCCGAGCCTTCTTCAAGAAGGCGTAGGAGTAATTCAGTGGGTGATTTTTACCTGGTGGTTTCGAACGCATCGGAGAGTGATCCTCCATCTGGGCTTTTTGTTTCTGTGGGTGGTCTTGGTGTTAGTGTTAGTTTAGAGAGGAGTGTTCCACTCATCTCTAGGGTCTTGTTTCCAACAGAAGAAGTTGAAGTAGAAGAAGTTCCTCAGCCTACTAAGTCTCTTCCATCTCCTCTTTCTGCTATTTTTCCTGACGTCCTTTTGTATATCAGGCCTGAGTCTCAGAGACCGACTAGTCCTTTTTCATCATATCCATCTCTTTTGATGGCCACAGCTAGGAACACAACTTCGGCTATGAGCACTGCAAGTGTTCATACTCCTATTTAAGTTGAAGGAGGAGGAAATATTGCCATATCAACAATCACTTATAGTGATACTATGCTTGACTCTGCTTTTATTCCATCTTCGAGTGGAAACACCCAGGCATATTCTTCTCAATCTGGCCCCTTTTCTTTTGGAATTCCCTCTAGTGGAATTCCTTCTTTCTCCTTCTCTGTTGTTTTAGCCGTTTTCGCACCTATACCTTCTATGGCTAGTGGATCAAATTAATTTCAAGGGTTCCCCTTTGGAAGTGGGAATATCCATCATTCGAACCCTTCCTTAGGATCTATGCCCTTCACCTTTCAGAATCAAGGGTTCAATCCTTTTTCTGGAGGTCAAGGCTCTAATGTTTTTTCGGGATGGAACCCTGCTTTTACAACATTGGGAGTTGGGAGTTAGTTTTTCACTAGTCAGCAAGGGAATGTTCCTTTCCCTTTAGTGGGTTCTTCTCAGGCCTTTTCTCCATTTTCAAATGCTTGGAACCCTTACCAAGGGGTTTCTTCTTCATTTAATACCTCGGTTGGAGGGAATGTCCCTGTGTATAGTAACCCTATGTTGGGAGGGCGTCCTTCTCCGAATGCTGGGTCACAAGGATTTTCTTATGGCTCATCATTTTCTATGAAGAAAATCTGGCAACCCGGTGCCTCAAAAAATCCAGGCTACTCTTTTCAGAATGTGGGGAATCCTTCTTATGGAGGGTGGAATTCCCAGGCTCCTCCACACTTACCATTTATGGCAACGTTAAACTTGCCAGATCTATTGAAATTGACTAATGATCCTATTCGGTATAGTCCGGGTTGGCCTTCGGTCCCCACCAAACTACCCTCAGACATTCCAAAGTTTGAAGGGAATACTGGTGAAGATCTGACGGATCATGTCACCACTTTCCACTTATGGTGTTCGTCAAAATCCCTTATTGAAGATTCGATTAGGTTGATATTATTTCAAAGAACCTTAACTGTAAATGCAGAAAAATGGTATATAGAGCTGACATGGGGAAATTTTTCTACTTTTGGGGAGTTGGCTACAATGTTCTTAAACCATTCTCAGCTTCCTGTCCGTTATGATGCCGGGACTGACCTCCTAGCCAATTTTTAGGAGGACAAAGCAACCCATATTTATGATCATATTTTGGAATGGGATCAGAAGAAGGAAGAGACTCATTAAGGCCCAAATCTTGAATGAATTCCTTCTTGAATGGTTTTTGAAATCTTTGCAACCAGAAATCTCAAAGGATGTATCCCTTTCAGGGGTATTTTCTGAAGAGAAAGCTATTTTTAGGGCTCAACAGCTAGAACTAATCTATTCTCAGTCTGGATTCATTAATAAAATATTTCCGGATGCTCCTCACTCCAAGTTAGATTTAGCCAAAACTAAACCTGGTCCTCATGGTGATGGGCTTATCGGTTCGATCGTTAGTGGTACGGATAACCTGCTAAATCAATTGCAATAGTTGTCTATACAATCTGCTCCTTCTGGTTAGGCTATGCCTTCAGTGTCAACTCCTTCTCAACCCTTGGAAATTAGTATTGTTCAAATTTATAACCCCAAAGGAAATCAACAATCTGATGGGAAGAAGAAGGGACAAAATAATAAGAAAAAGGATAAGGATGGGAAAGGGAATGTGAACAAATCCAACGATAATGTTGGAGAGGGTGTTACACAGTAATTTGTCACCGTCCCTACCTTTCCCCGTCCCGCACATTGGAGGGCCCATTTTGTGACCTGTGAGCAATGTCATGCCTTGAAACCATTATCATTGCATTCCTCTAAACATGAGCTTCAATTGCCCTGAAGACATATCCTTGCAAAAAACCATAAAAACATCCCTTTTTACATTGGCACGGGTATCCAGTTCAGCACTCGCGCCAATGAGGAAAATCCTACAAAGAGGCCGCGCCAACTGGCGCTCTGTCCCAGAGTCGCAGTCGCACCAGCCAATTTAAGGAGTGTTTTTTAAATAAGAATGGCGGAAGTTTCGTTTCAACAGACTCAGAAACTGCTATCTATCTTGAGTTGGGAGGTTTGGCTCCGGGAGTTCCATGGAAGGGAAGTGGTTTGCCACCTCTCATGGAAGCTTCCTTGAAGATAGGGCCAATCCCACAATTATAGGGATCCCAACTCCCCTTCCTCCTTCTATAAAAGCTTTTCCATTGCCATTGCAAGCTATTCTTGAAGTGCCTAAGCTTTGAATCTCCAAATTCCCAAGAGCCTTCATGCTGCAAGAGCCCTCATTCTTCCCTTAAGGCCGACTCAAGCAAGGAGACTATCGTCGAGAGACTCTAAGAGAGGCTTGTCCCATCCTTGGCAGGCTTTGCGAGACGTGTACGACTGGAGACCCCTCCGAAGGAGACCTCAGCGTCAGAACATTGGTTGTACTCTCTTTCGATTGCTTATTAATGAATGACTACTGGTTATGGTTCCACTCTGTTTTTCACTTATGATAATGATGAGTTATATCCTTTCTAACTGATATATAGTTGCGTATTCTGGATTTTATGCTTGTATTCGTGTTGTTTCTTGCATGTGCAGGTGTCCATTCACGGAGATCGTGGGGATCGTGATCTGCCGAGGCTGAGGAACGGGAACGCTATCTCTTCTACGAATCATAGCACTGGACTCCAGGTAGGCCTCCATCGTTGGTCTGTTTATTCGCAATTAGGAACTTGCGCTGTAGCATTTGATGATTGTTGCTAGACCCGTTCTGGGCTAGTAGGGATCGCCTCTGTCCGCAGAGGGGATTTACCTCTTCAACAATTTGGCGACTCCGCTGGGGACCGTCTAGTTTTGATTGTCTCGTTTTGATTGTTTCGTGGTTTTCCTTGCTTGGTTAGCCTTCTGGGCTGGGTTATTTTGCTGTTTTTCGCTTCTTGGTTTGCTTGGATATCATTGATCTGCTTCTGGAGTAGTTATTTTTATTTTTGGCTGAGGAACTCGGCTGGCGCGCTTTTTAGCTCGACAGTCGCGCCAATTGGCGCATGTTGCTTTTGTATTGCCCGCGCCAATTGCTTTCTGGCGCCAGTTACAACCTCACAGTCGCGCCACTCCTGTGAGGCATTAGGGTTTTCTCAGTTTTGAGCTCTCTGGGTCTGGTCAGTGTTTTTCTTTTTGGTTTTTCGGCTACCTGAGTGTGTTGGAGTCCTGTTTGACTGGGAATTTTCCTTCGTCCTTTGGTTGTTTGCTTTTCTCCATCGATTTCACGTTTTAAGCCCTAGGGCATCTAGTGGCTTTGTGTATCGAGCCCTCCTTAGGAGTTTTGGTGTTGTGTTAGTCCAGTCAATTCTCTAATTGCTCCTCCGCATTCTCTTAGTGGTTGTTCACCTTTTCATTGCGATTTTTGGGTGATTTCTCTTCTCTTCATTCAAACTTCGTTTGGTCTTGCTTTGGACCTAGATCACACGGTCCATTGGAGCCTTTGAGACTTTTTCTTGGTTTTGAGAGACTTTGGTCGATTTGAGATCTGATTGTTTGTGTCATTGAGTGAAATTTGTTTGTTTTTCTCTCTCAATATCGTTTCTCAAATTGCTTCTCTTTTGTTTTCAGTTTGTTTAGTGCATCTAGCCATCAAACATTGAAAATTTAAAAAAAAAAAATCTCTTTTGCTTTTGGTTGATTAGTGCAAATTGAAATCTTTTCGATTTTACTAGTAATTAGTGATTTGAATGAAAAGTTTTCGATTTCATTAGTTTCATTAGAGATATCATTGATTGTCTTCCGATCATTTTGTTTGTGTAAAAACTCTCAACTCTTCTGTAGCTAGTTTTCATCGAACGAAATGATGTACTGTGGCATGTAGCTTTGCATTTAGGAGTTTTTGAGACCACACATTCGTTAGGGCCTGAAAACTAAAACGTAATTGAAGATCAACTTTAAAATCTACTCAATTTACACTAAGGCAGCATTGAAATCTAACGAAACACATTTAGAGGTCTAGGCTAGAGACGTGTTCCGACGTCTTTAAACCTAGTAGCTGTCGTTCGCCTTTTGGCTTTAGACAACGCTAGTACGGACTTGTGCTCCCCGTATCGTCGCGTATATAAAGGGAGACCCCTCTAGGTTTTCAATCCTTTATCCATAGGAAGCCGAGTCTGCCGCCCTATACCCGTGATACACCGAACACAGCATTCGGGGAGACTACCTGCACGTACGGAAAGTCCTTGGTCGATTTCTGTTTCATTATTGAAACCAAGGGGTATATTGCAGTTCACGGATATTTGGTACACCCTTTGTGCCTAGTTTTTCCTGAGCAGTCATTTGGTCTTTTCTGACTCCCTAAACTTGAAAAGACCGTCAAGCGCTTGTCCTTTCACGCTTGTGTCAAATCTGAAAGAGATAGAGTCACCTTTTTATCATTTCTCGACTCTTAAAATATGAAACGGTAGAATTTCTTACTTTCCAATGTGGTAAAATTAATCGCCCACGATTACACACCCATTTAGACATTTCTTGTTGACCGTTTGATCGTGTGTCTTAACTCATTTTCAGCCCGTGTGTGTGTTTGTTCTTTTTCTCTGGTCTTTTGCCACAGTGGCGGAACCTTCGGTTTCGTCTACTGGTAGTCCTTACACGGACGATTCTTCAGAAGCTTCTCAGTCTTCTGTTGAACCACAGAAGCCTGTTGTTTCCGAGTTTCCTGACGGGGGACCGGTTCTCGCTGAGCAACCCTTTGGAGGACCAGTTGAGTTCAATTGGCCCTTTTCGGACCCTGTGTCTGAATTGAGATTAGGAGCTGATTTCCTTTCTCTTACATCGGGTTCGCCTTTTGTCGCTGCTGTATTTCCTCCTAGTCCTCGCCGTCTCTTGCAAGATTTAATAGCAGGATCAACCATGAGTGATTCTGGTGAGGAAATCCCAACGTCTGGTGAAGACTATCAGCTCTTCCCACGAAGATTGTTTCAGGGAGACAACTCTGAGCTGGCTGACATGTCAACAGCCAGTCCTTCTTTACCACAGGGATACAGATCTCTGGGTCAGATCATTTCCGCTGCAGCCTCTATGGGAATATCATCTCCTGCTTCGAGGCCAGCTGCTACTACACCCGGGGTGTCTCCTCAAACGCCCGTCACTTCTGTTCCCGTCCGGCCCACTGTCTGTGTGGCCGCCTCTTCTCCTGTTGTCTCAGCATCTGCTACTAGGGCTGGGCCAACTCCTGAAGATGTTTATCTAGCCACTGCTATACCGGAGAACATCTCTCCGGAGGAGTATCGGTTGTCTCTGCAACAGCCGAACCCCGAGGTTGGACCATCCTCCCAAGATCCCAACCGCTCTTATTTTTCACACTATGCACAGGATGGTACACCCGTGTATGCTTTTCCAGGTCAGTATGACGAGCACGGGGACATTTTACGTCTGCCCGCTCCTGAGGCTTACCTCCATGCTCAAGGTTTACCTTATAACCAGGCTTATAACCTGCAAGGGCAACCTTTCCAAGGCCAACCTTCGGGCCAACCTAGCCATCCTTATGACCCACAGGGGCATCCCATCCAAGGCTATCCTGCGGGCCAGCAAGGGCCATCGTACGGTCTGCAAGGACAGTATTACAGCCCTTCCGGTCAGCCTGTTCAGCCTCAGCTAGGGTACCAACCGGGACCGGTCTATGGTCCTAGGGGGCAAATCCAGCCTTCTCTACCAATGCAACCACAATATCCTGTTGTTTCTAACGTTGCATATCAGCTGGGACCATCCTATGGTTCTGATTTAGGTCAAACCGGTTTCCAGCAACCACCTGGCCCTATTCCTCCACCAGGCCAACTGGCTCATCCGGTACAACCCGGTGTTCTGCCTCCAGGGCAACCGGCCCATCCGGTACAACCTGGTGCTCCTTTACAGCCAGGTCAACCTGCGCAACTGGCCCCGCCTGTCTATCCAGGTCAACCTGGTCATTCAGGTCAGCCCTCTCAGCCGGGTCAACCTGTTCACTCAGGTCAGCCCTCTCAGTCGGGTCAACCTGTTCACTCAGGGCAGCCCGCTCATTCCATTAACCCTTCATAGCAGTCGATTCATTCGATGTCGCAGCCAAATCAACAGTTGCGCCCTACTTATCAAGCTCCGCAGGGTTCCACTTTTCAGCAGCCTACTCATCCTCAGGGTGGTTATTATCCTCATGGTCAATCTCAACCGAACTATAACCACCCCAGAGGTTCTCAGTATTATCCTCCTCCACCCGGTTTTACCTACACTCAGCAGCCAAATCCAAATGCTGCTTACACCGGGCCGACACATAATCAGGGTCCGTACTCTGGTTATCAAGCCCCACACTCTGGTTACCAGCATCCAAATCAGTCTGGTTATACGACCTACGCCCCCTACGGTCAGAATCCTACGGGACAGAACCCATGGGGGCAAGGATATTCACAACCATTGTGGAGTATGGGTACTGGACCTCATCCCGGGCCTGGCATGACGGTTAATCCACCATTGCCGTTCCTGGCTACCTTGGAGCTGCCGGATGTTTCAAAATTGACCAATGATCCAATTTTACATAATCTGTATTGGCCTCCGGTTCCCACCAAGATACCAGGTGATTGCCCCAAGTTTGAGGGAAAAGCTGGAGAGGACCCCCAAGCGCATGTGATGACATATCATCTTTGGTGTTCGTCTAACTCTTGGGTCGACGATTCGATTCGTCTGCGCCTCTTCCAGCGTACTTTAACCGGAGCTGCTTCTAAGTGGTACATAGAGTTATCCCATGGCATTTTCCAAGATTTCAATTCTTTAGCCATGGCTTTCCTCACGCACTTTCAGTTACCTATTCGTTATGAAGCCGGGACGCACCTCCTGACTTCTCTGAAGCAGGATAAAGCCACTCACATCTCTGATCACATTCACGAGTGATGGCGCCGTCGTAGACTGATCAAGTTTCACATACCTGATCAGATACTAACTCACTGGTTCACCACCTCCTTCGTGAAAAAAATCGCCCAAGATATTGCGATGGGAGCGTGTGTGATAGAGGAACAAGCCATTGCACGTGCCCAATATCTGGATCTTGTGTATTCTCAGTCCGGCACGCTTTATGATATCTTGCCTGATGCCCCGCGGTCCGGAACCTCTAAGGCTCCACCCACCCCCGCAGTGGATGGTGTCATTGGTTCTGTCTCTCAGGATTCGAAGAAATCTTCGAATGGGAAGCAGAAGTCTAATTCTTCCAACAATGCTCCTGCTAATCCCGCCCCGTCCGATTCTGGAAAAACCGCGGAAGTGAATTCCGTTCAGGCCAATCCTATGGACAAAACTTCCAAAGGGAAAAAGAAGGGCAAAGGAAAATCTAAATTTGATGCCCCAAAGCCAGAATCTAAATCTCGCACTGAGGATGGCTCTCAGCATAAACTGAAGTACCCTTGCCTCATTTGTGAAGGGGACCATTATACTAAAGATTGTCCACGACGATCTGAAGTTAGTCAACTTCTCAAGGGCTCAAAAGGGCCTCCGGCAGTTCTTAAGGAGCCATTCCCGTCTCAGCAGACCCAGATGGTCGAACAACCGTCACCATCTGCACCATTTGGGTCCCAAGTTTTCATGATGAATAGTGTTGCACCTATCTCTGTCGCTACACGTTCGAAGGATTACAACGAATCGCGACAGGCACCCGGGAAGGCAATTGCGGATGGACCACCTCCCCCACCTGCCTCAGGTTCGTTGGAAATCGAGAAGCCGACTCCTGAACCCGTTGTGAAGCCACCTTCTAAAGGTGTTCTTCGAAGATCTTCTTATAATCCGAATGCTCGTGTCGCTCAACATTACATCATTGTTGAGGATTTGGCACAAGCATCGTCTGCTATGTCTGCGCTAGAAGTTCTTCAAAGTTGTTCTTCGCAAGGAAAGGCTTTATTGTCTGCAATCGGTGGCATTGACCCCACCGACTCGAGTCTTCTCACCTTCGATTTAGAGAATTTCTCCCCCTGACTTCCACATCAGATAGCTCTTGTTATTCAAGTCGGGATTAACGGTCTGAACATCCATAGGGCCGTAGTGGATGAAGGTGCTTCTACTTGCGTTATGTCATCCGCTTGCTGGAAGGCCATTGGCTCTCCAGCACTCGCGTCATCTCCCAATGCCCTCGAGGCATTTGATGGTCGAGAATCCAAACCCCTGGGTGTTCTCGAAAGTTTAGCGATCACTTTACAAGGGAAGACTGTCAACATGGAAGTAGAAGTGGTTGACGCCAAACTCAACTACAATATACTTCTTGGCCGCAGCTGGACCCATGCCATGCTCTGCATGCCGTCCGCCGTCTTTCGACTTCTTAAGTTCCCTCACGAGGGAAAAATCGTCACGGTGGATCGGTTGTCCTTCTTCACCTCTACTTCCGAGAACAACGTACCATACGTGGATCAGATTCCGAATCCCCCTGACAGTGTAGGACCTGGTCTCTTCAAAGACCCCGTCCTCATGGGGATCTTTCCTGCACCAGCACTGCACACCGCTCAAGTTAACATGATTTCCAGGTCTGATGACCCCTGGCTTATTCCTGCACCTGAGCAGGTGTTTGAGTTTGGAGAATCAATGCCCTTGACTCCAGTAGAGATCAACTACTGTGAAATTGTTTCCGCATCTGATCCTCCAGCTCCTCAGCATGCTCCGTTGAGCATGGCTCTCAACGTCTACTCTCAATCTCCCTGGCTTGGTCAGGCCGATTCACCTGATCCTCTCAAAGAGACTTTTCCTTCCGATGAAGCCATCATTGAAACTATGTCTCTTGAGGAGCTGCCTTGGGGCGATGGACATCATCGCTCCTCTTTTATGCCTAGCTTGGGGGCAATGACTGACTGTCTAGAGTGTTATGATTCTCAGGTTCCTACCCCTCCTCTTCAAACGCCCATCTTGACGCACGAGGTTTTTTCGGAAGGTAACCTGGGAAACATCACTCAAACAATCCCGATCAACATCTCTGTTAAACCGGGGATCGTTGAGAATATTCACGTGGGAGTGACTTGTTCTCCCGATGAGATTAAAGAATATACTGATCTTTTTAAAGAATTCAGAGATGTGTTCGCATGGTCCTACGAGGAAATGCCGAGGATTGATCCCAGTATCGTAGTGCATGAGATTCCAACCTATCCTGGTGCGAAGCCCGTGCGCCAACGCTTACGCCCCATGCATCCTCGGAAAGCCGCCGCAATTAAGGCAGAAGTTGAAAAACTTCTAAACGTGGGCTTTATTTATCCCATCCTCCTCACAGAATGGGTTTCCAACATTGTCCCTGTCGATAAAAAGCAGGGTACGATTAGAGTCTGTGTTGATTATCGGGACATCAATCGCGCCTGTCCAAAGGATAATTATCCCACTCCATTCATAGACCAGATCGTTGACGAATGTGCCGGAAGTGAGATTTATTCCTTGATGGATGGTTTCTCGGGGTATAATTAGATCAATATTGCACCTGAGGATCAACACAAGATGACATTCATCTGTCCGTGGGGTACATTCGCGTATAAAAAGCTCTCGTTCGGCTTGAAGAACGCTGGAGCCACTTTTCAGCGTGCGATTTCCTACGCTTTTCATGACATTTTCCATATCGTTCAGCCTTATCTGGACGACTTGCCAGCTCATTCAGCTAAGCGAGAGGACCATCCCGAACATCTCCGCCAGATCTTTCTTCGTTGCAGGCGCTACAATATTAGGCTCAATCCTCATAAGTGCATCTTCGGCGTGGATTCTAGCTGTCTTTTGGGATTCATAGTCTCGAAAGATGGGATTCACCTTCACCCTTTAAAGGTTGAGGCCATTATTAATCTCCCATCACCCTCCTCCCTATATCAGTTACAGAGTCTGCAAGGGAAAGCGAACTTTCTTCGACGCTTTATCCCGAATTATGCCGAGGTGGCCAAAGGATTCACTCGTCTATTAAAGCAGAACGTTCCCTTCCACTGGGACGAAATCGCTCAGCAATCCTTTGAGAAGCTGAAAACGTTGCTTGTCAATGCTCCGTTGCTTCGTCCTCCGAACTACCACCGCGACTTCACTTTATATCTCACCGCCGCATTTAGCACCATAGCCATGGTCTTGGTGTAGGATGACGATGACGGTAATGAACATGTTGTTTATTATCTGTCACGTAACCTTCTCGATCCATAAACGCGTTATGATCATGTTGAGAAGTTGGCGTTAGCCGCAGTACACGTTGTGCAGCGCTTTCGCCATTACATCCTTTTGCGTACGATAACAGTGGTTTCGGATTGCAACCCTATGACGTATATTCTCTCTCGAAAATTACTAGGGGGCAAGTACTCCAAGTGGATTGTTATCCTGCAGGAGTTTGACTTAGAGTTCACTACCGCTAAGTCAACTAAATCACTGGTTTTCGCGGATCTTATATGCTCTCTCCCTACAGACTCCGCTCCCTCACACTCTGAAGACCATATACCGGATGAAACACTTTTCCTCATCAGTACTCGTGACCCTTGGTACGGTGACATAATTGTGTATCTTCAGACCTCGAAATTTCGGTCTGAGTTGGATAAAGCTGCCCGCCGTCGAATTCGGCATCAGTCCCAGGCATACCGTATAGTAGGAGATACCTTATACCGCATTGGAGTAGATTCGGTGCTCCGGTGGTGCCTAACCTTAGAGGAGGCTAAAAAGGTCCTAAGTGACTGCCACAATGGCACCTGTGGTGGACATATGTCCAGATATGCTACTGCCCAGAAAATTCTATGAGCAGGTTATTTCTGGCCTTCCATATTCAAAGACTGTATTATTGCAGTCCGTAAATGTCATGCGTGCCAGATATTTCAGCGCAAGATGTGCACGCCGCTTCTCCCCATGCATCCTGTTATTACCGTCGGCCCTTTTGCAAAATGGGGCATGGATTTTATGACGTGTAACCCTCACTCGGCCGGGGGGCATGCGTATATAATTTTCACCGTCGACTACTTCACCAAGTGGGCCGAGGCGATGCCTACACTAGTTGCCGACGGTAAAACGGCTGCTCAATTTATATTCAACCACGTTATTGCACGGTTCGGGGTTCCTCAGGCCATCGTCACCGATCATGGTACTCATTTCCGAGATTATATGATGGCTGAGCTGACTTCAAAGTTGGGCTTGCGTCACGACAGCTCAACACCATATTACCCTCAGGCGAATGGTCAGGTTGAAGCAGTGAACAAGGTTCTAGTCACTATGCTTCAACGAACAGTTGGTATTCACAAATACAATTGGCATCTCCAACTGTTCTCAGCTCTATGGGCATACCGAGCATCTGCAAAGAGTGCAACCGGATTCACACCATTTCAATTGGTGTATGGTCTGGAAGAAACTCTTCCGGTTGAATGCGAGATTCCTTCTTTGAAATTAGCTGTGGAACTTATACCTAATACTTCTGCTGAGGAAGAACATCTTCTGTATCTGGAACGGTTAGATGAAACCCCTCGTCTGGCTGCTTTGGTTATTGAAGCACAAAAGAAGAGGGTCAAAACTCATTTTGATCAATCTATTTCCCCCCGTTCCTTTATCGAAGGAGACCTCGTCCTCCTGTACGATCAAGCACATGACAAGCTTGGAGCCGGTAAGTTCCAGCCTATGTGGCATGGGCCCTATATAGTAAAATGCGTTTTGAAAAACGGGGCCTACGAGCTTATAGATTATGAAGGAGTTCTGCTGGCGCAGCCCAGAAATGGGTTGTACCTCAAAAAGTACTATGCCTGAAGTGATTTCTTGGTGTGGTGTGTGTACATAGGTGTGTTTTTCATTTGTGTGCATGTATGGTGTGGTGTGCCTTGTAAACATCTTTTTGCTGATCGGGTCTTCCTGGTTGTGCAGATGTCTATTCATCCATTTGTTGGTTTCGCGGATGGTGCCTCCCGCAGTACCAGGAATCTGTCTTCAGCAGCCTGGGTAATCTATGATCCTGCTGGTGAGTTGGTCAACCTGCAAGGTGTGTGTCTAGGACGTACTACGAACAACATCGCGGAATATAGTGTTGTGTTAGAATTATTAACCGAGGCAGTGAACCTTGGTATCTGTGAATTTCTTGTGTATCTAGATTCGCAACTTGTAGTGTTACAGTTGAACGGACACTATTCGGTAAGAAACCCGTCCATTTTACGTATGTATCTGTGTATTCGGTTACTGGAAAGGAATTTTGACTACATAACATATCAACATATACCCCGACATTTGAATACATTAACAGATGCGGTAGCTAATTTGGTGTTAGACAGACATTTGCGCAATATGTAAATCATCATCACATGTAAAGAAAGATCCATCCAGAAATAGATATGCATATATATATAGATATCAAAGTGTTTACATAGCGTGTGTCACATAAAGTCAAAATATACATAATCGTCTTAAATACATCCGGAGACGATATGTCTCTCAAAAAATATGTGTGGTAAAAGCCCTAAGAGTCTAATCCGCATGGTGCTCATGATAACATGTAACTGCATGCACTAAGCGTCTCAAAAGTCGGTGGATCCGACTAGGTACTCCCACCGTATGTCGCTGGTACGCCATCGATACATCCGCCAGCCGAGCATAGTCCGGGATCCCTCGGGAAATACCCTCGAGATTCTGGATCAACTCCTCCCCTCCTGTGCCCTCTGCCTGAGGATCAGGGGCGGGAAGAGTCCTCCGCGCGATTGGAGACATACCGGCTGGTCTCTCGGGGCCCACATCTGCATACATATAAAATGTGTTAGGACGAATGTGTATTAACAAAAAAATCATAAAACATAAAAATCAAAAGAGATGAGGTCATACCCAACTCCTCGTCCCAGTCATCTCCTTCTGGCAGTGGGAGATCTGGGTCTCCGGTGAAATCGGTTCCTGCATATGGCCAGTCCTCCACTACGATCAACTGGCGCCACAACCACCCAAAAAACTCCGGCCTCCACGACATCTGTTGGCCTCCTCCAGCTCTGGGCATTAGTGTTGCCCAGCGAGCCATTCTTGGCTCTCGTGGAATCGGCTCAGCTACGATGGCCCCTTGGCCTTGGAAGATTGGTAATCGTTCCAGAATAAACGACACCAGGATGGAACCGTAGCCGAACTGTTTCAGTTTGGCTTGCTTGCATTTCGTGAGCTGTCTCTTCATGTTTATTGTTACTGCTGTAGCCTAGTCAAACAATAGGGGACTCATGCATTCTGAGGCCAGCAGGAGTTGGGCCTTTGTGGCCTCGTGCGGTGCCTCCGACCCGCCAGCCCGCGCGATGGTATGTAGGACTACCCTCAGTGCCAGATTGGGGATGGTGTGAATATCCACCTTTTTACTCCCTGATCCCATTTGTGCCCTTGGGCACACTCGTGCCATCACTTCCTCCATCTTCTCGCCGGATGGTCTGCTCCCAGTCAAGATGGGCACCGGACCTCTGCGAGACAGTCTAGTTATAAAATACACATCAGAGACCTCCAGTTCCAACACCCGGTCTTGTAACTTGAACACTTGTTCCTGTTCATCCCAAATATTGATCAGATACTGGAGGAGCTCAGGTTGAGCTCGTAATCACGGTGTTAGGAAGAACTTCTTTAGCCCACAGTTTCTGAGGGCATTCATGCAAGCCTCATTTTCTATGGCCTGTTCATCCTCTTCTCCATGCTCTCTTTCTTTCCACTCAATCACCATTTTTCTTGATTTCCTGCATCCACATGGTCACAAACCCTTAATCAGATCTCTGTTAGGCTTCAAAATTCATTCAAATTGGTTAAAATCTCAAATTTTTAGGCGGAAATTTGGGTTTGGCCGCTGGCGCGGCTATTTTGTGAACAGTCGCGCCAGGTGGCGCGAGGCCTTTACATATAAAAGCCCATTGGCGCGGGTCCGTGCCCGATACCCGCGCCAATGAGCGCAGCCCTAAAAATTTAAAGAGTGGCCACAAAAGTCTAATACATGAGGGAAAAATATTAAAAAGCGGATTGAAATGAAGTACAGGGAAGCGCCTCTTACCTGCAACAGATGAGAATCTGAATGGAAAACCGGATCTGTCGCAATCACCGTCAGAAGTTTTGCACAACAAATGGACCACTGCTGCTTTTCACCAAGGTAAATAGTAAATGTAATTTTGTTTTTACCATTTTGGCATATTTATAAATTTTTCGACACAGGATAGGTTTTAAAAGTTATTTTTCTCAAATATTTTAATGTGTTATGTCGGAAATGGGTTTTACGCTTTCTTGGTATGTGCAGTGACAGGTTTTTCCGCGACTTTAATGGTGAAAACGAGTTGTATTTTATACTTTTTCGGACTCGATAAATACACGAAAAAGTCACTTTAGAGTCATCTTTAAGCTCTTTTCCGACTCTCTAAACATGAAAAGATTGCCGAGGCCCTTGTCGTTTCAATCTCGTTAAAATGGACACGAATCGACATCTTCCTAGTATACGTTTACCCCTTTTTTGGGCTGGGATAGATTGATTACGAAAAAGGAATACCCTAGCCTATCGCGACTAGGAGGTTTTCTCGGATATTGTTTTCTGCCTTTTCGGATCCGAGGAAATATTTACGAAAAGGGACCTTTGGAGTTTACTTTTCTGCTGTCTTTTCAAACTCTCTAAACATGAAAAGACGTCGAGTTCTTCCTTTGTCAGAGTTGTTAAACCTTGATGACATCAGATTCAGTCTAAATGACGTTCTCCGAGTTCCTCCTTCCTAGAGCTCGTTAAATGTACTAGGATGGGTTCGCCCGAAGGGCGGATTTATATTACAAGCATATGCTATCCCTTTCAAGCTTGTTATAAAAAATAATTGGGGTACTTGCCAGGAATGGTGGGGGAAAAATGGAACCATCATCATTGTCGTGTCGGCAGTATGTCGCTCTTGAACATGGCACTTGTTTGCATTCGTGTCGGGTTGGGGACATCTCATCTCGTTTTTTCACTTGCTTCCGTGGGTTTGGGTGATCCTTTTTGACCTCTCCTCTGCTCATTGCCTCGTCACCATGACCTCTGATCCGTTGATGTCAAATACTGCCAAAACCACTGTTTGTGCCGTTATATGTTCAAGAGAAGTTGACCTATGCAAATATCAACCTTCCTCTGATTCTCATATGATCCTGATTCACAACAAAAACATCATGTTCCTCTGTCTCATGTCGATGATGTATGAAACATTATGGCCCACCTTCGATCAAGGTCACTTCCTATCGACTTCAACTCATTATCCAGGAAGCTAATCTAGAGACTCCTTTATGGTACCTTGGAGCCTGCATGCCTCAATGGCAGGTTCGTCGCATTCGACGTGAGGTTCTCATCATTGGCCTCCGATCGAGTGATTCTACAGGTGTTCGACACCAGCTCATTGATTCACACGCCGTAGATTGTACCTGTAGTACCTTGAGGGCCATTGTCATTATTGGTGGTTCCTCTCGCGTCTGTTAACAGCTTTCATCATTGGCTGGTAATCAGACAATGTTCTTGCATGTTCGACTTCAGCTCACATATTTGCATGCTTGAACTTGTACTTTGTTCGGGTCGAGATGGAGCGCAAGACCCTGGATTGTGTCTGTTGTAATCCAGGCTGCGATATTGTGGATTATTATGATTATTTACATGACTTATTCACTAGATGGCTACGACCATGCCTTGGATCTGGATTATTGTATACTCTGTTTTGGATGGCTGCGTCCATACCACATATACATCATGTACTTGAGATATCAGTTGTATTTCTCCACGCAGGTTTTCCGACGGTAGAGCTTCAGTTGGACACGTTCTCGTAAAGCATTTCACCCCTCTCTCTCTCTCGAGCCTCATGCTTTAGGGGGCATCTGTTACACAGTAATTTGTCACCGTCCCTACCATTCCCCATCCCGCACATTGGAGGGCCCATTATGTGACCTATGGGCAATGTCATGCCATGAAACCATTATCATTGCATTCATCTAAACCTGAGCTTCAACTGCCCTGAAGACATCTCCTTGCAAAAAACCATAAAAACATCCCTTTTTGCATTGGCGCGGGTAGCCAGTTAATCACTCGCGCCAATGAGGAAAATCCTACAAAGAGGCCGCGCCAACTGGCGCTCTGTCCCAGAGTCGCAGTCGCGCCAGCGAATTTAAGGAGTGTTTTTTAAATAAGAATGGCGGAAGTTTCGTTTCAACCAACTCAGAAACAAGTATCTATCTTGAGTTGGGAAGTTTGGCTACGGATTTCCATAGAGAGGAAGTGGTTTGCCACCTCTCATGGAAGCTTCCTTGATGATAGGGCCAATCCCACAATTATAGGGATCCCAACTCCCCTTCCTCCTTCTATAAAAGCTTGCCCATTACCATTGCAAGCCAGTCTTGAAGTGCCTAAGCTTTGAATCTCCAAATTCCCAAGAGCTTTCATGCTGCAAGAGCCCTCATTCTTCCCTTAAGGCCGACTCAAGCAAGGAGACTATCGTCGAGAGACTCTAGAGAGGCTTGTCCCTTCCCTGGTGAGCTTTGCGAGACGTGAACGACTGGAGACCCTTCCGAAGGAGAGAGCCAACATTAGGAACATTGGTTGTACTTTTCGACGTTCGTTAATGAATGACTACCGTTGCGGTTCCACTGCTTTATCATGATAGTTGATGATTTATATCTTTCTGACCCGATATATATAGCAGCATTTCCGGATTTTATGCTTGTATTCGTGTTGTTTCTTGCATGTGCAGGTGTCCATTCACGGAGATCATGGGGATCGTGATCTGCCGAGGCTGAGGAACGGGAACGCTGTCTCTTCTACGAATCATAGCACTGGACTCCAGGTAGGCCTCCATCGTTGGTCTGTTTATTCGCAATTAGGAACTTGCGCTGTAGAATTTGATGATTGTTGCTAGACCCGTGCTGGGCTAGTAGGTATCGCCTCTGTCCACAGAGGGGATTTACCTCCTCAACAGAGGGTAAGAGTGATAATAAAAATAAAGTTAAGATTCCATGCAAGTTGTGCACTGGAGACGATCTTACACACCTCTGCCCTAAAATTCAGGATGGTTAGCGCTTTTTAGCTCAACAGGGTTCTTCTAGTTCCCAGGCTATGCTAACAAATCCATTTCCCCAAGGGCAGTAGTTTCTTGCTGGCGCGAGTGCAAATACTGGAGCTCCCTCTGGGGGAAACCAAGAAGGGGACAATCCATAAACATATAAATGATGAGTGCTCAAGTAGATATCGCTATGAGATCTCGTGATTATGATGAAGATGAGTCTTTGAAAGCTAAGGGTGATCCTAATAATGCTGAGCCACTCCATATAGAGAGGAATGCAGTTGAGCCTATACCTCGGATGCCAAAAGGGTCTACAAAGTGTACGACGATCAATACTAATGCCAAGTTTGCCCAGAACTATTCGATTGTAGAAGATTTGGCTCAAAGTCCTTGTGCCATGTTTGCATTAGAGGTAATCCAGTCGTGTCCTACTTAAAGGAGTGCATTTATCACTGCCATTGGGGCTGTTGATCCAAAGAATTCTCTGATTATCACATTTGATATGTAAAATTTTAAGAAGATACTTACTCATCATATGGCTTTTCAGATTAAATCTACATATCAGAAGTTTAATATATTTCAAACATTAGTTGGTGAGGGTGCTTCCATGTGCGTGATGTCTCTCACATGTTGGAAGGCCATTTGATCTCCTTCATCTGTCCCTTCAGCTACTCTTCTGACTGCGTTTTATGGTCATTCTCACATGCCACATGGCATTGTTTCAAATTTACCCATCTGTGTTGGGGGTAAAACTATCAATATCGAAGTTGATATATTTGATGCAAACTTAAATTATAACCTTCTGTTGGGGCGAAACTAGATCTATGAGATGGATGCTATTGCATCCTCATTATTTCAAATTTTATGTTTCCCTCACGAAGGGAGAATTGTCACTGTCGATCAGATGGAATTTTCTCCTGTAGATCCGAATGCATCTTTTGATTCAATGGTTCCCTTGGTGAATGATACTAAGCAACCTATTGAGAATTTGGGGGTTGGAATGTATACATATTTGATGCGTACTTTTGATTTTCCGCCTCCTTAAGTTCATATCAATGCTATTTCATTTTCCAGGGTTCCTACTCGAAAAGAGTTCTTTCAAACTCACTATTTTTCAGACCCTTGGAACTTACCTTCTCCTACCTCCACATTAGAAGAAGGTCAAGTTGGTGGAATGGAATTTCTTATGTCTGCAGATGAGATTTCTTATAGATCTATTGTTGACTCTGCAAATTCCACGCCAGTTTCTCTTTCACTAGAGGAATTGGATAGAGATGTGGCTCCAACTTGGACTCTTAGTTCATCTTCTGCTTAGGATTGTCTTGATACCACTCTTCCATCTGAAGAGGCCATCCTCGAAGCAATTACTGGTGTAGAGAGACCATGGGATGATTTACATCATCGGTCTTATTTTCTACTAGAATTGCGAGAATTTGAATCAAGTTTCTCCAACCTTCAGTGTTCTGGTCCTATTCACCGAGTCCTGAACCCTTTAGCACCAACACAGGTATTTTCTGAAGGAAACATGGTTTTTATTTCTGCTACTACCCTGGTGAACATCTCCAAAGATCCCAACATTATTGAAAATGTCTTCATTGGAGTTTAATGTTCCCCTGAAGAAATTCAGACTTACACCGATCTCTTTTGAGAATTTTGGGTTGTGTTTGCTTGGTATTATGAGGAAATTCCTGGTATTGATCCATCTATTGCCTAGCATGAGATCAAGACATACGAAAATGATAAGCCTATTTGGCAGAAGCTTCATCCGGTCAACCCTAGGAAGGCAACAACTAACAAAGCCGAGGTGGAGAAGCTGCTAAAAGCAGGTTTCATTTACCCTGTTCCTTTGACTGAGTGGGTTTCAAATCTAGTTTCTGTGGACAAGAAACAAGGAACGATCTGAGTTTGTATTAATTTCAGAGACCCATTTTTGCATTGATTGTTTTTTAGGGTACTGTTGTATTGTACAACAACCCTCCCCATTTCTAAATTTATAGAATAAATTTCATTTAGAAATAGGTCCCCTTTTTATCTTGCTTTTTAGATAGAAATAAAAGATTTAGAATTAATCCGATCATTTTTAAATTAGGAATAAGAAGTTCATTGATAAAAGTACATATTGCATATCTTTATTAACAAGTGTGTATAAACAAATACAACATTGAAAAAATTTCCGATTCGATGAGATATAAAGCTTTTATCATATCAAAATATTACATAAAGCTTTTATATTTAACAATATTTGATGTGTATAGTAATCGCAAATCGGAAATCGGAGAGATCTTTAAGTTTTATATTCACTTTGTAAAACTCCAATGTGATGGAACTCAATCGCATTCGCAAATCGGATAAGTTTTAAGTTTTCATATTTGTTTTGCATACTTCCGATGTGATGCGATTCATCACAATCACATTTCGGAGAATGATCTTTCATGGACTTGTTATAATAAAACTCTGATGCGATGAGTCCCATCGCAATCGCGAATCGGAAAATTTTTTAATCAATCAAATCTGATTTGAAATACTTCGATGCGACGCAGTTGATCGCAATCACATTTCGCAAAACTTTAAACAAACTCTTTGTGGTCAATTACAAAACCTCGATGCGATACGCTTCATTGCAATTGCATTGCAGAGAGACAAACTTTATATTTGTTTGATTAAAAGACTCTGACATGGCGGACCCCACCTCATCGCAATCAGAAATCGGAGAAACTCATTAACGATCTACTCCATTTGAAAATCCCTGATGCGATCATCGCAATCGGAAATCGGCATAAATCATATTATGTTATTTTGTGTACCTTTGAAGATTCCCGATGCGATTATTACTTAATTCTCATACACTATTTATTCATCGCATCGCAAGGATACAAAAGGTAATATTTTTAACATTTATTTCAAAAATGCCAATTCCTGATTGTACGTATGATATTGAATAAGAAATCAAACGAATAATGGAAAATGATTTTGTTTTAAATATGTGAGTGTGACTCTTTAGAGGGCATTTATGTTATAAACATGGAGATAATAAATAAAAATCAATGAATAGATTGTTATACAGTTATTCTCCCCATTTGAGTTTTTACCATGATTGAACTGCTTTTTCACTTTGCAGAACCAAAGAAAACCCAATTCTTTCATTCACAGAGCGAGGGAAACATTTCTGGATACAGAAATGTCAAAGAGATATAGGAAGGTGAAATTTGCTGTCGCGGTAAAAGCCCCTATGTTCACCATGGCACATAAAGAGAAACCAGCTAAGATTAAGTTGGTTACAGACACATCGTGCCAAGGTCTGGGTAAATTATCCTGGGAAGAGGTATATAACCTCATTTAAAAGGAAAAGCCTAAGGTAACTATGCCAAAAGCATCAGTTCCTGATGAGGATGATTCAGAGTCAGATTCAGAGACTTCCCTCCAAGCACTTGCAAATTCATTTCTACACTGAATTGCAGCTCGGGCGAACATTTTTCCATATTATGATGTGATTTGGTGGGTAATTGATAATGTGGCTATCCAAAATAGAACCTTTGTTTAAGCTTCTGGAGCAACATTCGGGTCGTTCAAAGCAGAGGACATTAAAGCAATGTATCACCTTCCGGACCCACATAAAATCTACAACAAAGAATTCATCAAGGAATTTGCTGCGAATAATGAAAATCAGTCAGAGCCAATTAGAGAATGGAAAAGGGCTCCCAAAAAGCACAAACAGGAGGCATCAGGTATGTAATCTATGGAGTCTCTTTCGCCTCCATACTGTTATGCCACAACAATGATGTGTAGATTGTTTGGGAATGATAAATCAGCTAGGTTTTCTATGCAAATGGTGCCATTAATACATTCTGCTATAAATTCAGAGATAATGGACTGGGCTGTCATTCTTTCTGATAAGATAGCCAATAGGATTCTTGAGTATAGGAAAGACAAAAACTCAGGAAATACTACTCCTTTTTATTTTTGTGCTTATATTCTAGACGCCCTGTGCTTCAATTCTGAATTTCCCATATTAGGATGGAAATGGACCCCTAAAGATCTTGTTCCTATTCATATATATCACAAGTTATTATGGAAGGGGCATTTCAAAAGCCATGTTTACAGAGTTTGTCACGGTTTCCTTATCTCGATTTATCAAACTATTTTTGGCCGATTCCCTTCTAGACTTTCTGAGAAGGCTAAAGTTGATTTATCATCGATTGGAGATTGGTTTGGAGAAGAAAGATTCACATATATCAGAGTTTTCGAAAGTATTGTAGAACCACACATTCTTCCTTTGTATGTTCCAGATAAACTGTTAGCGCAAGAAATTGCATATCCGCTGACAGTAGAAGGAATGTCCAGGACTTTGAAGAACAAAAAGAAGCTAATGTGGCCTAATTTTCCTTTTAAATGTGGTGATTATACTCTCAATAATTTTGTTCATGCTGAAAAATAAGTTCGTAAGCTAACCAATCTTAAACTTTCAACAATTCCAGGGAGACAATATGACCCAAGGAAGGTGGCATTTGATTTTACTACTGCTGTTTCAATTGCTCGGTTCGAACATGAACCATATATTTTCAATGATTTATTTGTTTTTGTAGATAATTTGTCCCAAGTTTTTGATTTGGCCAAGTCCAAATTCCAGGCTGAAGAGTTGAATAAGTTTATGTTGTTTAGAAGCCAAAGATTACTCAAAGTTCCTCTCGATCAATTAAGAGTTCCTATGCAGGAAGCTGAGTCACAACAAAAGGAACAAGAGGATACATCTGGCAAAACAGTAACAGAAACATCTGCCAGCAAGGTCATCATACAGACACAGAAAGAAGTAACAGGAACTAATCCTGTTATACAAAAGGAAAATATTAGCAGCAAAGTTGATACTGAGAAGAAGGAAACGACTGCTAAAATTGATGTACATATTGATCAGCAGTCTTAAGCCCAGACAGGAAAAGAAAGCACTGGTACTGATACCAACGTGCATTCTGAGAAAGGAGGCACAAACAGTAAGGCTACTGAACAGGCACCAAAAAGAGATATAAACAATAATCCAGATTCTCAACTTGGAAGAGAGGAAGTTGCTAAAAAGGTAGTTGAATCTGCTGAACTTATAGTTTCTCCTCATTTGCTGAGCAAATATGAACAATTTGCCCAGCAAATAGGACAAGAAAATAATCCCCAAGTTAATGTTCTGGAAGACCATGATATAGAAGTTATTCCTGAAAATCCCACGGGTGAAATTATGTTGAAAATAGAAGAGATCCCTCCTCTGGATGTATTTTATAGTCCTAAGCATAAAGCTGTTGTGAGAAAACAAAGGAAAAGGAGGAGAACTGATCAAGATGCACTTTCGACATCATAGGTGGAGTTTATGAATATTGTTTATAAAAAGGCTGAGGTGAATCCATCTGAGGATCTCACTAAATTATCTCAATACGCAGGTGCCTATAGTGCTACAACTATATACAAGGCCTCTGAAGTTACACAATTAATGAAACAAAAATATTTTCAAATAGCTATGTTGGAAGAACAGGTTATAGAGAACCAACAGAAAATTATTCAGTTAGAACAGCAATTGTAGGATGAAGAGCTCAAATCCAAACAGCTAGAAGAGCAGCTTGCTGTTGAAAAGAAAAAGATTGATCAACAGACCTTAGAAAAGCAACAACAGCGAAACCAAGAGATAGAAAAATTACAAGCTCTTCTGCAAAATGAGAAGACTTCAAATATTGAGCAAGAGAAGATTTTTCAATCCAGATTGGACAAGTTTAATAATTATCCTAATTTGGATCAGTTCAAAAATGAAGCCCTGGAGACCAGCAAGTTATTATCTCAACAATTAAATGAATTTTATCTAAAGGTTGCAGAAGCAGAATCCTTGTGTGAAATTACATCTTCCTTAGTAGATTAAGGAGTCAGTCTTAAGCTTTAATTTGATGAAGCTGATGAAAAAATTTCCGAATTTCTTTTATGGCAAGATTCAGAGTCGGGAAGAAAAGCGAACCTTCCCAGGATTGTGGAGAGACATAAGGAAATTATTTTTGTAGAATGGGAACATCGTTTAATCAAAGCGGAAGGAGCTACATCCAGAGCTAAAAGTATGATGAACAATGTAACACAGGTGGTGAATAATAGCCTGTATGCAATCAATTTGATTTCAGATTGTACCCCAGGCAAGTTACCTAGGGTAAAAGAAATTGATTACAGATGGAAAAAAGAAATAATCAATAAGAATCAGCAAATTAGCCAACTGCAAGGAATATCGTGAGATATGATGTGGGCCTACCTTATCAAGCCTCATAGTCAACAAACATGGATTAAATTTCTTTCAAATTCCACCGATTGCATTATTCCTGAATTCTATGATGCCACATATATAGGGCGGTTACACTCAAAACTTATTCATCTAGAATAAGTGAAAGAAATTCTCAAAAATCTGCCATCTGGGCACATCAAACGCAACAGATAATCAATGAATCAGTTCACTTCAAGATCACATTTCTGTTTCTAGATTTTTGATTAGATAGTTTGTAGGAATAGTTTTTGTTTTTTTGTTTTATTAAGTACCCATTTAAACCCCTTTCATACATTTAGAAAGGGGTCCTGAATTTGTAATATTTTGACTTGGAGATTACATTTTTGTACTCCATTGACTCTTATATTTTTATAAAGGATCACATCTGGTGATTCTGTGCAAAATTGCCTTTAAGAATTGCATTTCTGTATCTCGGAGTCTGTTTTACATTGAAGTTGCTGGATTTGGATATCAAATTGCATCGGAAAGTATCAAGATGGATATGGTATTTCTCTCTATTCACTGTTAATTTCTTATGTTGTGTGATATTCTCTTTTAAAATTGCTATCGTTTATGTGTACTCGTTTTACAATATTTCTTTACACATATCGTTTTTGAGTGTGTAGAAATATTTATCTTTTTCAGTATATGTGAATGATATATATATATATATATATAATGATGGATATAATGTATTATTATAACTCTGTTTAATTTCTTAAACTGAGTTATCTTTATTTGTTACTACATATTTCAATTAAGCTATAATACATTTTCATGGTTATTGGTTAGTTGAAACAATTTAAAGTTGTATTCACATTTGATACCCGGGTTAGTTTTAGAATTATTTTATCAGTTTTAGATTAGATTAGATAGTTTATTTTAGTCATTTAATCCCATTTTCCCTTCACCCAATCATTCCATTACCAACCCATTTAAATTATTAGGAAACTGGTCCTATCAATCCAGTCGGAGCCACCATACGAAACGGAAAAGGAGCTACCTTAAGGTCTCGACCGGGTGGTTATCCCCAAATGTTCGAAGCAACGATTTTCAAGGATTCAACATTTTTGGTGCTAGAAGGAGGGCCAAAGCTATGAATGGCAGATAAATCCAAATCCGCAAGCCATTCTAAGAGCACAACACCCTCATCACCTTCAATTTCTTCCACATCTCAAATCACTAGAGAAGAAATTGATAAAAGTATTCAAACACCCACTACCAAAGTTTCAGATCAATCAAATAATCCGCCTTCTGAATCTTCTGAAGTTGAAGCTTTAGTTCATAAACTTCAAGGATTCTCGTTATCATTAGAAGAATCGGAAATGTCTGAAGGTAGTGTCACGTTGCAATTTGTTTCTTCTAGACCTCTCACTAGGTCACAAAGTGAAAAACTTGGAATTTCTCCTAAATAATTTCCTTTACCTAGTAGAGTCAAAACAAGAAGAACTCCACCGGAAACAGAAAGTGATACTAGTTCTTCATCGCAAATTCAATCATCTGTTTTCCAAGCTCCAAATCAGAAAAGTGCAGTAATCTCATCATCATTATCTGCTCAAACAACATCTCTTCAAACACCGATTGTCTCTTCCAGTACTTCAACTGTTACTACTCATACACCAGTTGTCACTTCTAGTTCTTCTATCATCATCACAACAATGGCACAGAGACCATGGACTAGACCGGGAGTTGTAAATATGGCTGCACCTTTGCATGATCTACCTGATCATCCTGAAAAATGGCTGCCAAAATTTAGTCCAAATATTGGTATACCAGTAGAATAACATATCAATAACTTTATGCTTGCTATAAATTTAAATCAAGTAGAGCATGAAAATGTTGTAGTTAGACTATTCCCCTATACCTTGCAAGGAACAGCAGGATCCTGGTACTTTTCCTTACCTTCTGATTCTATCACAAGTTGGGATATGTTTGAAGATAAATTTTTAACTAAATATGGAGATGATAGATCAATTGCTACTCTAATCAACGATCTCTCCAATTTAAAGACACAGTCAAAAGAACCAATTAAAGATTTTAACTCTCGATTTAATAAACTCTTGAATAAGATCCCTGCAACATCTAAACCTAGTGACCAGGTTAGAAGTGAATGGTACATTAATGCTTTGCCCTCAAACATAGCAATTTTTGTAGATAGAGCTGCAAAACCGACTTTAGCTGAGAATATGAAAGAAGCTATTTAAGTTGAAAAGCGAATGATTGCTCTAGATAAGAGAAGTGTTATAGAGGAAAGAAAATCAAAGAAAGTCACTTTTAAGCATGATTCAAAGAAAAAGGCACTAAGAGATCCATATGACATGGAGGGTTTACAGAAAGTTCTTAAAACCATGTCTAATGAGATGGTTGAGATCAAAAAGCAAGTAGCAGAGACTTCTACAAAGAGACCATTCAAAAATTTCAAGAGAAATCAAGCTGAATCAAAACCTCCCAATGCAATCTCCAATGCAAGATCAGAAGACGAAGAAGAGGAAGATACTCCTCTAGTGTCGGATGAAGAAGATGAAAGGGAAGAAATAGCTGAACTACATGGAATGTGGGATTTCATTCTCCCTAATTCGGATAGTGCAATGGAACAAGAAGCTATGCCGGTGAGTACAAGGAGAAAATCTACATCGGAACCTGTTCAATCTGTTCCGAAGAAGAAAACTACAACTCAGAGTACCAAAGACAAAACTCCTGCAAAGAGAGCTTCTCCCTTACCCACTAAGAATCAGCTATCATCTCCCAATCCTCCCATATCATCATCTAAGAATCTAGTGGTATCATATCCGATGGATTATAATATTGTTGAGGACATGAAAAAGACTAGAGCGAATATTTTATTACATGAACTCAACAAACTTAAACATCAACAAAAGCTGCTATTAAAAGAATTAAATGCTACACCTATTGCTCCTCTACCAAGCGGTGTAGTTGCCAAAGCAACTAAAGGGACTGGTAAGCCACCAGACAAAGTAGATGCCACAGACACTGTTCTTATTGGAAAAATATCAAATTCTTAGACACCATTTTTGTTGACTTATGAAATCTACAATAAGAATTTGCATAATTTTTTAATTGATTCTGGAGCATCCTCTAATATAATGCCTACTTCAGTCTGTGCGAAATTGAATATTGAACCACAAAAGTCTGCAGTTCACATTGTACAATTGGATCACTCTAAAGTTCAAGTTGTAGGAGAAAGCAATTTAGTTACCATTAGACTAGCTTCCGATCCTAGGATTGTCCAAAGAATTGATATCCTAATTGTAGATATTCCTGAATTCTATGGGTTAGTCTTAAGCAGGGACTGGTCTGCGAAACTTAACGGTTATATCGCGACTGATTTTTCACATATGTGGCTTTCCTACAAAGGGAAACCAAATCAAATCAAAATCGAGCGAGAAAAACATATGACACACACTGTAACTGAATTTGAACAACCAAACGAACCTGTAGCTTTCAACAACAATATTCTTGGAGGTTATTCTGCTGAGTCATTTCTTGGGAATTTCACTGCACCACAATCACCCTTTTCTGTAAATACTTTTGTTTCTCAAATTGAAATTTTTTCGTAATCTGATTCTTCTAGAATTACTAACATTTCTGATTCATTTGTAGATAAAACTATAGATAGAACTTTATTTTGGTCATTATATTTTGATGGATCAAAATCTAGTGATGGAGTAGGAGTAGGATGCACCCTAATTGATCTAGAAGGAGAGAAAACCATGCTATCATGTAGATTAGAATTTGAGTACACTAACAATACCGTTGAATATGAAGCCTTGATTCAAGGGCTTTATAAGGCCATAGGGTTAAATGTAAAATACTTGAAAGTATATGGAGATTCCGAAATTGTCATAAGACAAGTAAGGAATACCATCCATTGTCTTTCAGGGCATCTCAAACATTATCAAACCCTAGTACAGGACCTTACCACTCAATTTCTAGCATTTAATATCTCTTCTATTCCTAGAAATCAAAACACATCAGCTAACCTCTTAGCTAATGTTGCATCTAAACTCCTCCCTGCTGAAGATTGCAGTCCTGATAGATTTTCAGTAGAATTGATTTTTCGTCCATCTGTTCTAGATAATATCACAAATTGGAGAGTATTCTACCATGATCAAGATATATTGAATTTCTTAACTTCTGAGAAATCATATGATGAACAAATTATTGATGAAGACGATCATGATCTGCAAATTACTTCAAGGAGTAATGAAAATCCGATTCCTAAATCTGTTGTTAAACTTGAGGATCTGTATGATATTAAAGATAGATTCAAGAAAGTTACTAATGCTAAACTTCAAAGTTTAACTTTAAAGTTTGAATTAGTGAATCTTGGCTCTGATTCTAAACCTTAGAATGTTAATCTAGGACTCAATTTAACTCTAGAAGAAAGATCTGCTTTTATCAAACTTCTGAGTAAATATAAAATGTCTTCGCTTGGAATTATGAGGACTTAAAGACTTATGACACTTCTGTCATTCAACACACAATTACAATGCTATCTGACGTTAAGTTTGTTCAAAACAAGTTAAGAAAGATTCATCCAAATCTTGAGGATCAAATCAAAACAGAACTCAACAAACTTTTGAAAGCCAAAATCATTTTTCCTGTAAGGCATTCCAATTGGGTTTCCAACATGGTACCTGTCAGGAAGAAAAATGGTGATATTAGAATCTGTATTGATTTCAGAAATTTAAACAAGGGATGTCAGAAAGACAATTTCCCATTGCCAACCATGGAGCAAATACTTCAAAAGGTAGCTGGTTCTGAACTCATGTCCTTCCTTGATGGATTTTCAGGCTATAATCAAATTTTAGTACATCTAGATGATAGGTTGAAAACCACTTTCAAAACTAAATGGGGAACCTATGCTTATTAGAAAATGCCTTTTGGTTTAGTAAATGTAGGAGATACTTTCCAGAGAGCCATGGACATAGCATTTAAGGGTCTAATTAATAGATTAGTTGTCATTTATCTTGATGACATAACATTATATTCAAAAAAGAGATCCAATCATCTACATGATCTGAAACAAATATTTGAAAGATGTAGAAGATTTGGTATTTCCTTAAACCCAAAGAAACCTCTCGATGAAGGAAAACTCCTAGGGTTTGTTGTGTCAAAATATGGTATATATATCGACCCAAACAGAGTTAAAGAAATTTCTGATATTTGTTTACCTCATAATAAAAATTCCATGCAATCATTCTTAGGGCAGATTAATTTTGTAAAAAGATTCATTCTATATTTTTCTCAAATTGTTTTACCTATGCAGAATATGATTAAGAAAAGTTCAGTATTCAAATGGGGGTCTAAAGAAAAATAATCCTTTAATGCAATCAAGAAGGCAATCATTAATGCACCTGCATTGAATACTCCCAATTTTTCTAAATATTTTATTATGTATACTTTGGCAACTGAAACATCTGATGCTGCTATTTTAACACAGCTCAATGATCAACAAATTGAAGCACCGATTTATTTCTTCGCTGTATTGAAGTCAATTTAAAATTTTAGGCCTTTTCTCTTAAAAACACACACAAAAGTTATTGTCCCATTCTCTGCAGTGAGAAAATTATTAATTCAAAGAGAAGTAGGAGAAAAAAAGGCTAATTGGGTGACAAACTTGCAAGAATATGATATTGATATTAAACCAGAAAAGATTGTTAGAGGTCAAGGTTTTTGTAGATTATTAGTAGGAGCTCATAACATACTAGAAAATCAAAATCCAGACAATGTTGTTCAAGTAAGTCAGATAAGTGTTACAGATTCTGAATCTCAGTATGCTGATATGATGTTTTACTTAAAAAATGGGTATGCTCCTTCTAATCTCAGCTATAAGAAAAAACATGCTTTAATATTGAAGGCTACTAAATATGAAATCATTGATGAAGTGTTATTTAGAAAGAATTATGATTCAATCCTATTAAGATGTCTTGAAAAGACTGAAGCAAAAAAGGTATTGTAGGAATTACATGATGGACCAGCAGGCGGTCATTTTGGAGGTGATACCACAGCTCACAAAATCATCCATGCTGGATATTATTGGCCTACCCTTTTTAAAGATACTCACGATTATGTGAGGAAATGCAAAATTTGTCAAAATGCTAGTGGAAAACAAAGGAAGCCAGCGTTTCCTTTGCAACCAATAAACATTGAGCAACCATTTGAGCAATGGGGACTTGATATCATTGGTGAGATAGTACCTCATTCTTCCAAACCACACAAATACATCCTCACAGCAACAGATTACTTCAAAAAGTGGGTAGAAGAAATCCATCTAAAGGTAGCCAATTCTGATGCAATTATTAATTTCATCGATCAATTCATCATTACTAGGTTTGGTGTACCTAACGCTTTGGTCTTCGACAATGCATCTTATTTTTCTGGTAATAGTATAATGGAATTTGCAATTAAAAGAGGTTTTAAATTGAAATATTCAACAAATTATTATCCACAAGGTAATGGTTTAGCTGAATCCACTAACAAAAATCTCATCAAAATCATTAAAAGGACCATTGATCAAAATCAAAAGAATTGGCACAAGTCTTTAATCTTTGCATTATGGGATGATTGTATTACTCTTAAAGCTTCTATAGGAACTTCACATTTCAATTTAATTTATGGAAAAGAAGCTGTGATACCATCAAATTTAGCTCTTCCATCATTAGCCCTAGTGAAATTCATTGAAGAAAATCCTTCCTCATCCATTCAGTTGAGATTTGATCAAATCCTTAAATTAGAAGAAGATAGAGAGAAAGCAAAAAGTATTCATGAAAAACATCAACAACTTGTAAAATCTTCTTTTGATTCAAGTTCCACCAGCTCAAAACATTTGTCAATTGGTGATCTTGTTTTGAAATGGGATAAAGCACATGAAGAAAAAGGTAAGCATACCAAATTTCAGAAAATGTGGCTTGGACCATTTCAGATTGCAGAAAAGATAGGCTCATATACATTCATACTCCAAGATTTAACAAGAAAGAGAGAACCTCTTCCTGTAAATGGGCTTGTCTTAAAGAAATTATTTTCATAAGGAGGTAACCCCTTCTTACTTGTACATATTCATTTCTGCAATTTTTATTTATTTTTGTAAATAAATGTTGTTAATAGTCTCTAATTGACTTTTTACTATTAGAAAATTGTCTTGGAAAGAATGTTATAAATACTTATTTTGTGTAAATAACAATATTTAGGGAAATGATTACAATTTTGGATAGTTTAAAATAAAATGTTAAACTTTGAAAATTTATTCAAAAACATTTGCATGATCTTTTTGAAACTTTGAGGAAAATGTAAATCATTATAAGTTTATTAAGCAGAGAAAGGTTATCTTTAAAAAGTAAAGACTTTTTCAAGCTTTAGCAAACAAAAAACTCTAAAAATTGTCATCCATTTATTCTTAAGGATACAACTATTTCACCCCATCCATTTTAGTTGTGATTTTTTAGAATGTAATTCTAAGAAATTATATGAAAAAATTTAGAAGATAAGAGGTCTCATCACGAGCCTACTTACCATGATCATAAGAAGTAATAAAACTGACATTACCAATATTGCATACCAAAACAGGGTAATGGCTTATAAAAGTAAGACAAGGGGTCTCATCACGAGCTAGCTTGTTCAGTTTAATTACAACTAGTGAATGGCATGGTTACTAACTGGCTACCAAACTAGAACAATGGCTCTTAAATTAAAAAAATAAATAAAACATAAAAAACATGAGATAATATGTCTTATGACTTTATTTTTAAAGAGTCATAATCTTAGTTGGATGGGATAATGAATGGTTGATGGTTAAAATGTAACCTTGTCGAGACTATGAATGTTTGCTAGCAGCAGAGGCAATGCCTATGACAATAGAGTATATTACAAAAGCTAAACTTGAAGAAGTCCACTTACTTCATTATTATCAACCAATCAAAGCTTGAGATAATCCAAAAATGTTTTTATTCTTAAGGAATTAGAAAGAAATTGTAAGTGATTTTTATTCTTTTTTCACAGTTAGATTTTATTTGAATGATCCTAAGATAGTTTTCATTACCTTTAGAAATTTTTACTTACTAGAAATATAGTATTCATTTTATTTTTCAGAGATAACTGTTTCTTCCAGTGAATCACCAATTGTTGTACTGTACAACAACCCTCCCCATTTCTAAATTTCTGGAATAAGTTTCATTTAGAAATAGGTCCCCTTTTTATCTTGCTTTCTAGATAGAAATAAAAGATTTAGAAATAATTCGATCATTTTTAAATTAGGAATAAGAATTTCATTGATAAAAGGACATATTGCATATATTTATTAACAAGTGTGTATAAACAAATACAACATTGAAAAACTTTCCGATCCGATGAGATATAAAGCTTTTATCATATCAAAATATTACATAAAGCTTTTATATTTAACAATATTTGATGTGTACAGTAATCTCAAATCGGAAATCAGAGAGATCTTTAAGTTTTATATTCACTTTGTAAAACTTCGATGCGATGGAACTCAATCGCAATCGCAAATCGGATAAATTTTAAGTTTTCATATTTGTTTTGCATACTTCCGATGCGACGCGATTCATCGCAATCGCATTTCGGAGAATGATCTTTCATGGAATTGTTATAATAAAACTCCGATGCGATGAGTCCCATCGCAATCGTGAATCGGAAAATTTTTAAGCAATCATATCTGATTTGAAATACTTCGATGCGACACAGTTCATCACAATCGCATTTCGCAAAAATTTAAACAAACTCTTTGTGGTCAATTGCAAAACCCCGATGTGATATGCTTCATTGCAATTGCATTGCGGAGAGACAAATGTTATATTTGTTTGATTAAAAGACTCCGATGTGGCGGACCCCACCTCACCGCAATCGGAAATCGGAGAAACTCATTAACGATCCACTCCATTTGAAAATCCCCGATGCGATCATCGCAATCAGAAATCGGCATAAATCATATTATGTTATTTTTTGTACCTTTGAAGATTCCCGATGCGATTATTACTTAATGCTCATACACTATTTATTCATCGCATCACAAGGATTCAAAAGGTAATATTTTTAACACTTATTTAAAAAATGCCAACTCCCAATTGTACGTATAATATTGAATAAGAAATCAAACGAATAATGGAAAATGATTTTGTTTTAAATACGTGAGTGTGACTCTTTAGAGGGAATTTATGTTATAAACACGGAGATAATAAATAAAAATCAATGAATAGATTGTTATACAGTTGTTCTCCCCATTTGAGTTTTTACCACGATTGAATTGTTTTTTCTCTTTCCAGAACCAAAGAAAACCCAATCCTTTCATTCGCAGAGCGAGGGAAACATTTCTGGATACAGAAATGTCAAAGAGATCTAGGAAGGAGAAATTTGCTGTCGCGGTAAAAGCCCCTGTGTTCACCATGGCACCCAAAGAGAAACCAGCTAAGATTAAGCTGGTTACAGACACGTCGTGCCAAGGTCTGGGTAAATTATCCTGGGAAGAGGTATATAACCTCATTGAAAAGGAAAATCCTAAGGTAACTGTGCCAAAAGCATCAGTTCCTGATGAGGATGATTCAGAGTCAGATTCAGAGACTTCCCTCCAAGCAATTGCGAATTCATTTCTACACCGAATTGAAGCTTGGGCGAACATTTTTCCATATTATGATGTGATTCGATGGGTAATTGATAATGTGGCTATCCAAAGTAGAACCTTTGTTTCAGCTTCTGGAGCAATATTTGGGTTGTTCAAAGCAGAGGACATTAAAGCAATGTATCACCTTCCGGACCCACAGAAAATCTACAACAAAGAATTCATCAAGGAATTTGCTGCGAATAATGAAAATCAGTTAGAGCCGATTAGAGAATGGAGAAGGGCTCCCGAAAAGCACAAACAAAAGGCATCAGGTATGTACTCTGTGGAGTCTCTTTCGCCTCCGTATTGTTATGCCGCAACAATGATGTGCAGATTGTTTGGGAATGATAACTCAGCTAGGTTTTCTATACAAATGGTGCCATTAATACATTCTGTTGTAAATTCAGAGATAATGGACTGGGCTGTCATTCTTTCTGATAAGATATCCAATAGGATTCTTGAGTATAGGAAAGACAAAAACTTAGGAAATACTACTCCTTTTTATTTTTGTGCTTATATTCTAGACGCCCTGTGCTTCAATTCTGAATTTCCCATATTAGGATGGAAATGGACCCCTAAAGATCCTATTCCTATTCATATATATCACAAGTTCTTATGGAAGGGGCATTTCAAAAGCCATGTTTACAGAGTTTATCACGGTTTTCTTATCCGATTTATCAAACTATTTTTGGCCGATTCCCTCCTAGACTTTCTGAGAAGGCTAAAGTTGATTTATCATCGATTGGAGATTGGTTCAGAGAAGAAAGATTCACATATATCATAGTTTTCGGAAGTATTGTAGAACCAAACATTCTTCCTTTGTATGTTCTAGATAAACTATTAGCGCAAGAAATTGCATATCAGCTGACAGTAGAAGGCATGTCCAGGACTTTGAAGAACAACAAGAAGCTAATGTGGTCTACTTTTCCTTTTAAATGTGGTGATTATACTCTCAATAATTTTGTTCATGTTGAAAAATAAGTTGGTAAGCTAACCAATATTAAACTTTCAACAATCTCGGGGAGACAATATGACCCAAGGAAGGTGGCATTTGATTTTACTACTGCTGTTTCAATTGCTCGGTTCGAACATGAACCAGATATTTTCGATGATTTATTTGTTTCTGTAGATAATTTGTCCGAAGTTTTTGATTTGGCCAAGTCCAAATTCTAGGCTGAAGAGTTGAATCAATTTATGTTGTTTAGAAGCCAGAGATTACTCAAAGTTCCTCTCGATCAATTAAGAGTTCCTATGCAGGAAGTTGAGTCACAAAAGAAGGAAAAAGAGGATACATCTGGAAAAACAGTAACAGAAACATCTGCCAGGAAGGTCATCATACAGACACCAAAAGAAGTAACAGGAACTAATCCTGTTATACAAAAGGAAAATATTAGCAGCAAAGTTGATACTGAGAAGAAGGAAACAACTGCTAAACTTGATGTACATATTGATCAGCAGTCTTTAGCCCAGACAGGAAAAGAAAGCACTGGTACTAATACCAACGTGCATTCTGAGAAAGGAGGCACAAACAGTAAGGCTACTGAACAGGCACCAAAAGGAGATATAAACAATAATCCAGATTCTCAACTTGGAAGAGAGGAAGCTGCTAAAAAGGTAGCTGAATCTGCTGAACTTATAGTTTCTCCTCATTTGCTGAGCAAATATGAACAATTTGCCTAGCAAATAGGACAACAGAATAATCCCCAAGTTAATATTCTGGAAGACCAGGATATAGAAGTTATTCCTGAAAATCCCACAGGTGAAATTATGTTGAAAATAGAAGAGAGCCCTCCTCTGGATGTATTTACAGTCCTAAGCATAAGGCTGTTGTGAGAAAACAAAGGAAAAGGAGGAAAACTAATCACGATGCACTTTCGACATCATAGGTGGAGTTTATGAATATTGTTTATAAAAATGCTGAGGTGAATCCATATGAAGATCTCACTAAATTATCTCAATACGCAGGTGCCTATAGTGCTGCAACTATAGATAAGGCCTCTAAAGTTACACAATTAATGAAACAAAAAGATTTGAAAATATCTATGTTGGAAGAACATGTTACAGAGAACCAACAGAAAATTATTCAGTTAGAACAGTAATTGCAGGATGAAGAGCTCAAATCCAAAGAGCTACAAGAGCAGCTTACTGTTGAAAAGAAAAATATTGATCAACAAACCTTAGAAAAACAACAACAGCTAAACCAAGAGATAGCAAAATTACAAGCTCTTCTGCAAAATGAGAAGACTTCAAAGATTGAGCAAGAGAAGATGTTTCAATCTAGATTGGACAAGTTTAAGAATTATCCTAATTTGGATTAGTTCAAAAATGAAGCCCTGGAGACCAGCAAGTTATTGTCTTACCAATTAAATGAATTTTGTCTAAAGGTTGCAGAAGCAGAATCCTTGTGTGAAATTACATCTTCCTTAGTAGATGAAGGAGTCAGTCTTAAGCTTGAATTTGATGAAGCTGATGAAAAAATTTCTGAATTTCTTTTATGGCAAGATTCAAAGTCGGGAAGAAAAGCAAACCTTCCCAGGATTGTGGAGAGACATAAGGAAATTATTTTTGCAGAATGGGAACAACGTTTAATCAAAGCGGAAGGAGCTACATCCAGAGCTAAAAGTATAATGAACAATGTAACACAGCTGGTGAATAATAGCCTGTATGCAATCAATTTGATTTCAGATTGTACCCCAGGAAAGTTACCTAGGGTAAAAGAAACTGATTGCAGATGGAAACAAGAAATAATCAATAAGAATCAACAAATTAGCCAACTGCAAGGAATATCGTGGGATATGATGTGGACCTACCTTATCAAGCCTCATAGTCAGCAAACAACGATTAAATTTCTTTCGAATGCCATCGATTGCATTATTCCTGAATTCTCTGATGCCACATATATAGGGAAGTTACACTCAAAGCTTATTCATCCAGAAGAAGTGAAAGAAATTCTCAAAATCTGCCATCTGGGCGCATCAAACGCAACAGATAATCAATGAATCGGTTCACTTCAAGATCGCATTTCTGTTTCTAGATTTTTGATTAGATAGATTGTAGGAATAGTTTTAGTTATTTTGTTTTATTAAGTACCTATTTAAACCCCTTTCATGCATTTAGAAAGGGGTCCTGAATTTGTAATATTTTGACTTTGAGATTACATTTATGTATTCCATTGACTCTTATATTTTTATAACGGATCACATTTGGTGATTCTGTGCAAAATTGCCTTTAAGAATTGCATTTCTGTATCTTGGAGTCTGTTTTACATTGAAGTTGCTGGATTTGGATATCAAATTGCATCGAAAAGTGTCAAGATGGATATGGTATTTCTATCTATTCACTGTTAATTTCTTATGTTGTGTGATATTCTCTTTTAAAATTGCTATCGTTTAGGTGTACTCGTTTTACAATATTTCTTTTTACATATCATTTCTGAGTGTGTAGAAATATTTATCTTTTTAGTATATGTGAATTATATATATATAATGATGAATACAATGTATTATTATAACTCTGTTTAATTTCTTAAACATAGTTGTCTTTATTTGTTACTGCATATTTCAATTAAGCTATAATACATTTTCATGGTTATTGGTTAGTCAGAAACAATTTAAAGTTGTATTCACATTTGATACCCGGGTTAGTTTTAGAATTATTTTATCAGTTTTAGATTAGATTAGATAGTTTATTTAAATCATTTAGTCCCATTTTCCCTTCACCCAATCATTCCATTACCAACCCATTTAAATTATTAGGAAACTGGTCCTATCAATCCAGTCGGAGCCACCATACCAAACGGAAAAGGAGTTGCCTTAAGGTCCCGACCGGGTGGTTATCCCCCAATGTTCGAAGCAGCGATTTTCGAGGCTTCAACATTTTTTGCGCTAGAAGGAGGGCCAGAGCTATGAATGGCAGATAAATCCAAATCCGCAAGCCATTCTAAGAGCACAACACCCTCATCACCTTCAATTTCTTCCACATCTCAAATCATTAGAGAAGAAATTGATAAAAGTATTCAAACACCCACTACCAAAGTTTTAGATCAATTAGATAATCCGCCTCCTGAATCTCCTGAAGTTGAAGCTTTAGTTCATAAACTTCAAGGATTCTTGTTATCATTAGAAGAATTGGAAATATCTAAAGGTAGTGTCACCTTGCAATTTGTTTCTTCCAGACCTCTCACTAGGTCACAAAGTGAAAAACTTGGAATTTCTCCTAAAGAATTTCCTTTACCTAGTAGATTCAAAACAAGAAGAACTCCACCGGAAATAGAAAGTGATACTAGTTCTTCATTGCAAATTCAATCATCTATTTCCCAAGCTCCAAATCGAAAAAGTGTAGTAATCTCATCATCATTATCTGCTCAAACAACATCTTTTCAAACACCGATTATCTCTTCCAGTACTTCAACTGTTACTACTCATACACCAGTTGTCACTTCTAGTTCTTCTATCATCATCACAACAATGGCACAGAGACCATGGACTAGACCGGGAGCTGTAAATATGGCTGCACCTTTGCATGATCTACCTAATCATCCTAAAAAACGGCTGCCAAAATTTAGTCCAGATATTGGTATACCAGCAGAAGAACATATCAATAAATTTATGCTTGCTATAAATTTAAATCAAGTAAAGCATGAAGATGTTGTAGTCGGACTATTCCACTATACCTTGCAAGGAACAACAGGATCCTGGTACTTTTCCTTACCTTCTAATTCTATCACAAGTTGGGATATGTTTTAAGAGAAATTTTTAACTAAATATGGAGATGATAGATCAATTGCTACTCTAATCAACGATCTCTCCAATTTAAAGACACAGTCAAAATAACCCATTAAAGATTTTAACTCTCGATTTAATAAACTCTTGAATAAGATCCCTGCAACATCTAAACCTAGTGAACAGGTTAGAAGTTAATGGTACATTAATGCTTTTCCCTGAAACATAGAAATTTTTGTAGATAGAGTTGCAAAACCGACTTTAGTTGAGAATGTGAAAGAAGCTATTTTAGTTGAAAAGCGAATGCTTTCTCTAGATAAGAGAAATGATATCGAGGAAAGAAAATCAAAGAAAGTCACTTTTAAGGATGATTCAAAGAAAATGACACCAAGAGATCCATATGACATGGAGGGTTTACAGAAATTTTTTAAAACCATGTCTAATGAGATGGTTGAGATCAAAAAGCAAGTAGCAGAGACTTCTACAAAGAGACCATTTAGAAATTTCAAGAGAAATCAAGCTGAATCAAAACCTCCCAATGCAATCTCCAATGCAGAATCAAAAGATGAAGAAGAGGAAGATACTCCTCCAGTGTCAGATGAAGAAGATGAAAGGGAAGAAATAGCTGAACTACATGGAATGTGGGATTTCATTCTCCCTAATTCGGATAGTGAAATGGAACAAGAAGCTATGCCGGTGAGTATAAGTAGCAAATCTACATCGGAACCTATTCAACCTGTTCCAAAGAAGAAAACTACAACTCCGAGTACCAAAGACAAAACTCCTGCAAAGAGAGCTTCTCCCTTACCCACTCAGAATCAGCCATCATCTCCCAATCCTCCCATATCATCATCTAAGACTCTAGTGGTATCAAATCCGATGGATTATAATATTGTTGAGGACATGAAAAATACTAGAGCGAATATTTCATTACATGAACTCAGCAAGCTTAAACATCAACAAAAGCTGCTATTAAAAGAATTAAATGCTACACCTATTGCTCCTCTACCAAGCGGTGTAGTTGCCAAAGCAGCTAAAGGGACTGGTAAGCCACCAGACAAAGTAGATGCCACAAACACTGTTCTTATTGGAGAAATATCAAATTCTCAGACACCTCCATTTTGTTGACTTATGAAATCTACAATAAGAATTTGCATAATTGTTTAATTGATTCTAGAGCATCCTCTAATATAATGCCTACTTCAGTCTGTGAGAAATTGAATATTGAACCACAAAAGTCTGCAGTTCACATTGTACAATTGGATCTCTCTAAAGTTCAAGTTGTAGGAGAAATCAATTTAGTTACCATTAGACTAGCTTCCAATCCTAGGATTGTCCAAAGAATTGATATCCTAATTGCAGATATTCCTGAATTCTATGGGTTAGTCTTAAGCAGGGACTGGTCTGCGAAACTTAACGGTCATATCGCGACTGATTTTTCACATATGTGGCTTTCCTACAAAGGGAAACCAAATCAAATCAAAATCGAGCGAGAAAAACATATGACGCTCACTGTAACTAAATTTGAACAACCAAACTAACCTGTAGCTTTCAACAACAATATTCTTGGAGGTTATTCTGCTGAGTCATTTCTTGGGAGTTTTACTGCACCACAATCACCCTTTTTTGTAAATACTTTTATTTCTCAAATTGAAAATTTTTCGCAATCTGATTCTTCTAGAATTATTAATATTTCTGATTCATTTGTAGATAAACCTATAGATAGAACTTTATTTTCGTCATTATATTTTGATGGATCAAAATCTAGTGATGGAGCAGGAGCAAGATGCATCCTAATTGATCCAGAAGGAGAGAAAACCATGTTATCATGTAGATTAGAATTTGAGTGCACTAACAATACCGCTGAATATGAAGCCTTGATTCAAGGGATTTATAAGGCCATAGGGTTAAATGTAAAATACTTGAAAGTATATGGAGATTCCGAAATTGTCATAAGACAAGTAAGGAATACCATCCATTGTCTTTCAGGGCATCTCAAACATTATCAAACCCTAGTACAAGACCTTACCACTCAATTTCTACCATTTAATATCTCTTCTATTCCTAGAAATCAAAGCACATCAGCTGACCTCTTAGCTAATGTTGCATCTAAACTCTTCCCTGCTAAAGATTGCAGTCCCGATATATTTTCAGTAGAATTGATTTTTCGTCCATCTGTCCCAGATAATATCACAAACTGGAGAGTATTCTACCATGATCAAGATATATTGAATTTCTTAACTTCCGAGAAATCATATGATGACCAAATTATTGATGAAGATGATCATGATCTGCAAATTACTTCAAGGAGTAATGAAAATCTGATTCCTAAATTTGTTGTTAAACTTAAGGATCTATATGATATTAAAGACAGATTCAAGAAAGTTACTAATGCTAAACTTCAAAGTTCAACTTTAAAGTTTGAATTAGTGAATCTTGGCTCTGATTCTAAACCTCAGAATGTTACTCTAGGACTCAATTTAACTCCAGAAGAAAGATATGCTTTTATCAAACTTTTGAGTAAATATAAAAATGTCTTCGCTTGGAATTATGAGGACTTAAAGACTTATGACACTTCTGTGATTCAACACACAATTCCAATGCTATCTGATGTTAAGCCTGTTCAACAAAAGTTAAGAAAGATTCATCCAAATCTTGAGGATCAAATCAAAACAGAACTCAACAAACTTTTGAAAGCCAAAATCATTTTTCCTGTAAGGCATTCCAATTGGGTATCCAACATGGTACCTGTTAGGAAGAAAAATGGTGATATTAGAATCTGTATTGATTTCAAAAATTTAAACAAGGGATGTCAAAAAGACAATTTCCCATTGCCAACCATGGAGAAAATACTCCAAAAGGTAGCTGGTTCTGAACTCATGTCCTTCCTTGATGGATTTTCAGGCTATAATCAAATTTTAGTACATCCATATGATAGGTTGAAAACCACTTTTAGAACCAAATGGGGAACAAATGCTTATCAGAAAATGCCTTTTGGTTTAGTAAATGCAGGAGCTACTTTCTAGAGAGCCATGGACATAGCATTTAAGGGTCTGATTAATATATCAGTTGTCATTTATCTTGATGACATAACAACATATTCAAAAAAGAGATCCAATCATCTACATGATTTGAAACAAATATTTGAAAGATGTAGAAGATTTGGTATTTCCTTAAACCCAAAGAAATACTTCTTTGCTCTCGATGAAGGAAAACTCTTAGGGTTTGTTGTGTCAAAAGATGGTATATATATCGACCCAGACATAGTTAAAGAAATTTCTGATATTTCTTTACCTCATAATAAAAAGTCCATGCAATCATTCTTAGGGAAAATTAATTTTGTAAAAAGATTCATTCCAGATTTTTCTCAAATTGTTTTACCTATGCAGAATATGATTAAGAAAAATTCAGTATTCAAATGGGGGTCTAAAGAAAAAGAAGCCTTTGATGCAATCAAGAAGGAAATCATTAATGCACCTACATTGAATACTCCCCATTTTTCTAAAGATTTTATTGTGTATACTTTGGCAACCGAAACATCTTATGCTGCTGTTTTAACACAGCTCAATGATCAAAAAATTGAAGCACCAATTTCTTTCTTCAGCTCGAATCTGCAAGGAGCTGAGCTGAATTTTTCTGATGTAGAAAAACAAGCCTTCGCTGTATTTAAGTCAATAAAATTTTTTAGGCCTTTTCTCTTAAAAACACACACAAAAGTTATTATCTCATTCTCTGCAGTGAGACAATTATTAATTCAAAGAGAAGTAGGAGAAAAAAGGGCTAATTGGGTGACAGCCTTGCAAGAATATGATATTGATATTAAACCAGCAAAAATTGTTAGAGGTCAAGGTTTTTTCAGATTATTAGCTGGAGCTCATAACATACCAGAAAATCAAAATCCAGACAATGTTGTTCAAGTAAGTCAGATAAGTGTTACAGATTCTGAATCTCAGTATGTTGATCTGATATTTTACTTGAAAAATGGGTATGCTCCTTCTAATCTTAGCTATAAGAACAAACATGCTTTAAGATTGAAGGCTACTAAATATGAAATCATTGATGATGTGTTATTCAGAAAGAATTATGATTCAATCCTATTAAGATGTCTTGAAAATACTGAAGCAAAAAAGGTATTGCAGGAATTACATGATGGACCAGCAGGCGGTCATTTTAGAGGTGATACCACAACTCACAAAATCATCCATGCTGGATATTATTGGCCTACCCTTTTTAAAGATACTCACGATTATGTGAGGAAGTGCAAATTTTTTCAAACTGCTAGTGGAAGACAAAGAAAGCCAACTTTTCCTTTGCAGCCAGTAAACATTGAGAAACCATTTGAGCAATGGGGGTTTGATATCATTGGTGAGATAGTACTTCATTCTTCCAAACAGCACAAATACATCCTCACAGCAACAGATTACTTCACAAAGTGGGTAGAAGCAATCCCTCTAAAGGTAGCCAATTTTGATGCAATTATTAATTTCATCGATCAATTGATCATTACCAGGTTTGGTGTACCTAACGCTTTGGTCTTCGACAATGTATCTTATTTTTCTGGTAATAGTATAATGGAATTTGCAATTAAAAGAGGTTTTAAATTGAAATATTCAGCAAATTATTATCCACAAGGTAATGGTTTAGCTGAATCCACTAACAAAAATCTCATCAAAATCATTAAAAGGACCATTGATCAAAATCAAAAGAATTGGCACAAGTCTTTAATCTTTGTATTATGGGCTGATCGTATTACTCTTAAAGCTTCTATAAGAACTTCACCTTTCAATTTAGTTTATGGAAAAGAAGCTGTGATACCATCAAATTTAGCTCTTCCATCATTAGCCCTAGTGCAATTCATTGAAGAAAATCCTTCCTCATCCATTCAGTTGAGATTTGATCAAATCCTTAAATTAGAAGAAGATAGAGAGAAAGCAAAAATTATTCATGAAAAACATCAACATCTTGTAAAATCTTCTTTTGATTCAAGTTCCACTGGCTCAAAACATTTGTCAATTGGTGATCTTGTTCTGAAATGGGATAAAGCACATGAAGAAAAAGGTAAGCATACCAAATTTCAGAAAATGTGGCTTGGACCATTTCAGATTGCGGAAAAGATAGGCTCATATACATTCAAACTCCAAGATTTAATAGGAAAGAGAGAACCTCTTCCTGTAAATGCGCTTGTTTTAAAGAAATTCTTTTCATAAGGAGGTAACCCCTTCTTACTTGTACATATTCCTTTCTGCAATTTTTATTTGTTTTTGTAAATAAAGGTTGTTAATAGTCTCTAATTGACTTTTTACTATTAGAAAATGTCTTAGAAAGAATATTATTGATACTTATTTTATGTAAATAAGGATTTTTAGGGAAATGATTACAATTTTTGATAGTTTTAAATAAAATGTTAAATTTTGAAAATTTGTTGAAAACATTTGCATGATCTTTTGAAACTTTGAGGAAAATGTAAATCATTATAAGTTTATTAAGCAGAGAAAGGTTATCTTTAAAAAGTAAAGACTTTTTCAAGCTTTAGCAAACAAAAAACTCTGAAAATTGTCATGCATTTATTCTTAAGGATACAACTATTTCACCCCATCCATTTTAGTTGTGATTTTTTAGAATGTAATTCTAAGAAATTATATGAAAAAATTTAGGAGATAAGAGGTCTCATCACGAGCCTACTTACCATGATCATAAGAAGTAATAAAACTGACATTACCAATACTGCATACCAAAACAGGGTAATGGCTTATAAAAGTAAGACAAGGGGTCTCATCACGAGCCAGCTTGTTCAGTTTAATTACAACTAGTGAATGGCATTGTTACTAACTGGCTACCAAACCAGAAGAATGGCTCTTAAATTAAATAAATAAATAAAAGATAAAAAACATGAGATAATATGTCTTATGACTTTATTTTTAAAGAGTCATAATCTTACTTGGATGCGATAATGAATGGTTGATGGTTAAAAGGTAACCCTGTCGAGACTATGAACGTTTGCTGGCAGCAGAGGCAATGCCTATGACAATAGAGTATATTACAAAAGCTAAACTTGAAGAAGTCCACTTACTTCATTATTATCAACCAATCAAAGCTTGAGATAACCCAAAAATGTTTTTATTCTTAAGGAATTAGAAAGAAATTGTAAGTGATTTTTATTCTTTTTCACAGTTAGATTTTATTTGAATTATCCTAAGATAAGTTTTCATTATCTTTATAAATTTTTACTTACTAGAAATATAGTGTTCATTTCATTTTTTCAGAGATAACTGTTTCTTCCAGTGAATCACCAATTGTTGTATTGTACAACAACCCTCCCCATTTTTAAATTTTAGAATAAATTCCATTTAGAAATAGGTCCCCTTTTTATCTTTCTTTCTAGATAGAAACAAAAGATTTAAATAATCCTTAATGGGTTTCAAATTAGAAGCAAGAAGTTCATTGATAAAAGGATATATTGTACATCTTTATTAACAAGGTATAAAACAACACAACATTGAAATTTTTTCGTATCCATTCCAAGGAGATATAAAGCTTATCATATCAAAATATTACACAAAGCTTGTATTTTATTATATTCATGTGTACCAAAATCAAAATTCCCAAATTTTAGGATTCTTAAGTTTTATATTCATTCATTTTGTAAAACTCCGATGCGATGGAACTCAATTGCAATTGCAAATCGGATGAGTTCTAAGTTTTCATATTTGTTTTGTATACTTCCGATGCGATGCGATTCATCGCAATCGCATTTCGAAGAATGATCTTTCATGGACTTGTTATAATAAAACTCCGATGCGATGAGTCCCATCGCAATCGCGAATCGGAAAAGTTTTTAGCAATCGTATCTGCTTTGAAATACTCCGATGTGACGCAGATCATAGCAATCACATTTTGAAAAACTTTAAACAAACTCTTTGTGGTCAATTACAAAACCCCGATGCGATGCGCTTCATCGCAATTGCATTGCGGAGAAACAAACGTTATATTTGTTTGATTAAAAGACTCCGACGTGGTATACCCCACCTCATCGCAATCAGAAATCGGAGAAACTCATTAACGATCCACTCCATTTGAGAATCCCTGATGTGATCATCGCAATCGAAAATCAGAATAAATCATATTATGTTATTTTGTGTACCTTTGGAGATTCCCGATGTGATTATTACTTAATGCTCATTCACTATTTATTCATCGCATCGCAAGGATTCAAAAGGTAATATTTTTAACACTTATTTCAAAAATGCCAACTCCCGATTGTATATATGATATTGAATAAGAAATCAAACGAATAATGGAAAATGATTTTGTTTTAAATACGTGAGTGTGACTCTTTAGAGGGAATTTATGTTATAAACACGAAGATAATAAATAAAATCAATGAATAGATTGTTATACAGTTGTTCTCCCCATTTGAGTTTTTACCACGATTGAACTATTTTTTCTCTTTGCATAACCAAAGAAAACCCAATCCTTTCATTTGCAGAGTGAGGGAAACGTTTCCAGATACATAAATGTTAAAGAGATCTAGGAAGGCGAAATTTGTTGTCGCGGTAAAAGGCCCTGTGTTCACCATGGCACCTAAAGAGAAACCAGCTAAGATTAAGCTGGTTACAGACATGTTGTGCCAAGGTCTGGGTAAATTATCCTGGGAAGAGGTATATAACCTCATTGAAAAGGAAAAGCCTAAGGTAACTGTGCCAAAAGCATCAGTTCCTGATGAGGATGATTCAGAGTCAGATTCAAAGACTTCCCTCCAAGCATTTGCGAATTCATTTCTGCACCGAATTGCGGCTCAGGCGAACATTTTTCCATATTATGATGTGATTTGATGGGTAATTAATAATGTGGCTATCCAAAATAGAACCTTTTTTTCAGCTTCTGGAGAAAAATTTGGGTCATTCAAAGCAGAGGACATTAAAGCGATGTATCACCTTCCGGACCCACAGAAAATCTACAACAAAGACTTCATCAAGGAATTTGCTGCGAATAATGAAAATCAATCAGAGCCGATTAGAGAATGGAGAAGGGCTCCTGAAAAGCACAAACACGAGGCATCAGGTATGTACTCTGTGGAGTCTCTTTCTCCTCCGTACTGTTATGCCGCAGCAATGATGTGCAGATTGTTTGGGAATAATAACTCAGTTAGGTTTTCTCTACAAATAGTGCCATTAATACATTCTGCTATAAATTTCAAGATAATGGACTGGGCTGTCATTATTTCTGATAAGATAGCCAATAGGATTCTTGAGTATAGTAAAGACAAAAACTCAGGAAATACTACTCCTTTTTATTTTTGTGCTTATATTCTAGATGCCCTGTGCTTCAATTCTGAATTTCCCATATTAGGATGGAAATGGACCCCTAAAGATCCTGTTCCTATTCATATATATCACAAGTTCTTATGGAAGGGACATTTCAAAAGCCATGTTTACAGATTTTGTCACGATTTTCTTACCTGATTTATCAAACTATTTTTGGCCGATTCCCTCCTAGACTTTCTGAGAAGGCTAAAGTTGATTTATCATCGATTGGGGATTGGTTCGGAGAAGAAAGATTCACATATATCAGATTTTTCGGAAGTATTGTAGAACCACACATTCTTCCTTTGTATGTTCCAGATAAACTGTTAGCGCAAGAAATTGCATATCAGCTGACAGTAGAAGACATGTCCAAGACTTTGAATAACAACAAGAAGCTAATGTGGCCTACTTTTCCTTTTAAATGTGGTGATTATACTCTCAATAATTTTGTTCATGCTGAAAAAGAAGTTGGTAAGCTAACCAATCTCAAACTTTCAACAATCCCAGGGAGACAATATGACCCAAGGAAGCTGGCATTTGATTTTACTACTGCTGTTTCAATTGCTCGGTTCGAACATGAACCATATATGTTCGATGATTTATTTGTTTCTATAGATAATTTGTCCCAAGTTTTTGATTTGGCCAAGTCCAAATTCCAGGTTGAAGAGATGAATAATTTTTTGTTATTTAGAAGCCAGAGGTTACTCAAAGTTCCTCTGGATCAATTAAGATTTCCTATGCAGGAGAATGAATCGCAACAGAAGGAAATAGAGGATACATCTGGAAAAACAGTAACAGAAACCTCTGCTAGCAAAGTCATCATACAGACACAGAAAGAAGTAACAGGAACTAATCATGTTATACAAAAAGAAGACATTAGCAACAAAGTTAATACTGAGAAGAAAGAAACAACTGCTAAACTTGATGTACATACTGATCAGCAGTCTTCGGCCTAGACAGGAAAAGAAAGCACAGGTACTGATACCAACGTGCATACTGAGAAAGGAGGCACAAACAGTAAGGCTACTGAACAGGAACCAAAAGGAGATATAAAAAATAATCCAGATTCTCAACTTGGAAGAGAGGAAGCTGCTAAAAAGGTAGTTGAATTTGCTGAACTTATAGTTTCTCCTCATTTGCTGAGCTAATATGAAAAATTTGCCCAGCAAATAGGACAACAGAATAATCCCCAAGTTAATGTTCTAGAAGACCAGGATATAGAAGTTATTCCTGAAAATCCCACAGGTGAAATTATGTTGAAAATAGAAGAAATCCCTCCTCTGGATGTATTTTACAGTCCTAAGCATAAGGCTGTTGTGAGAAAACAAAGGAAAAGGAGGAGAACTGATCAAGATGCACTTTCGACATCACTAGTGGAGTTTATGAATATTGTTTACAAAAATGCTGAGGTGAATCCATCTGAGGATGTCACTAAATTATCTCAATACGTAGGTGCCTATAGTGCTGCAACTATAGACAAGGCCTCTGAAGTTACACAATTAATGAAACAAAAAGATTTGCAAATAGCTATGTTGGAAGAACAGGTTATAGAGAAACAACAGAAAATTATTCAGTTAGAACAGCAATTGCAGGATGAAGAGCTCAAATCCAAACAGCTAGAAAAGAAGCTTGCTGTTGAAAAGAAAAAGATTGATCAACAGACCTTAAAAAAGCAACAACAGCTAAACCAAGAGGTAGCAAAATTACAAAGCTCTTCTGCAAAATGAGAAGACTTCAAAGATTGAGCAAGAGAAGATGTTTCAATCCATATTGAACAATTTTAAGAATTATCCTAATTTGGATCAGTTCAAAAATGAAGCCTTGGAGACAAGCAAGTTATTGTCTCAGCAATTAAATGAATTTTGTCTAAAGGTTGCAGAAGCAGAATCCTTGTGTGAAATTACATCTTCCTTATCAAACAAAGGAGTCAGTCTTAAACTTGAATTTGATGAAGCTGATGAAAAAATTTCCGAATTTATTTTATGGCAAGGCTCAGAATCGGGAAGAAAAGCAAACCTTCCTAGGATTGTAGAGAGACATAAGGAAATTATTTTTGTAGAATGGGAACAACGTTTAATCAAAGCGGAAGGAGCTACATCCAGAGCTAAAAGTATGATGAACAATGTAACACAACTGATGAATAATAGCCTGTATGAAATCAATTTGATTTCAGATTGTACCCCAGGAAAGTTACCTAGGGTAAAAGAAACTGATTACAGATGGAAACAAGAAATAATCAATAAGAATCAGCAAATTAGCCAACTGCAAGGAATATTGTGGGATATGATGTGGACCTACCTTATCAAGCCTCATAGTCAGCAAACAGTGATTAAATTTCTTTCAAATGCCATTGATTGCATTATTCCTAAATTCTCTGATGCCACATATACAGGGCATTTACACTCAAAGCTTAGTCATCCAGAAGAAGCGAAAGAAATGCTCAAAATCTGCCATTTGGGCACATCAAATGCAATAGATAATCAATGAATAGGTTCACTTCAAGATCGCATTTTTGTTTCTAGATTTTTTATTAGATAGATTGTAGGAATAGTTTTAGTTATTTTGTTTTATTAAATACCTATTTAAACTCCTTTCATGCATTTAGAAAGGGATCCTGAATTTTTAATATTTTTGACTTGGAGATTACATTTTTGTACTCCATTGACTCTTATATTTTTATAAAGGATCACATCTAGTAGTTCTATGCAAAATTGCCTTTAAGAATTGCATTTCTATATCTTGGAGTTTGTTTTACATTGAAGTTGCTGGATTTGGATATTGAATTGCATCGGAAAGTATCAAGATGGATATGTTATTTCTATATATTCACTGTTAATTTCTTAGTTGTGAGATATTCTCTTTTAAATTGCTATCGTTTATGTGTACTCGTTTTACAATATTTCTTTATACATATCATTTCTGAGAGTGTAGAAATATTTATCATTTTCAGTATATGTGAATGATATATATAATGATGAATACAATGTATTATTATAACTCTGTTTAATTTCTTAAACAAAGTTATCTTTATTTGTTACTGCATATTTCAATTAAGCTATAATACATTTTCATGGTTATTGGTTAGTTGAAACAATTTAAAGTTGTATTCACATTTTATACCTGGGTTAGTTTTAGAATTATTTTATCAGTTTTAGATTAGATTAGATAGTTTATTTCAGTCATTTAGTCCCATTTTCCCTTCACCCAATCATTCCATTACCAACCCATTTAAATTATTAGGAAACTGGTCCTATCAATCCAGTCGGAGCCACCATATGAAACGGAAAAGGAGCTGCCTTAAGGTCCCGACCGGGTGGTTATCCCCCAATGTTCAAAGCAGCTATTTTCAAGGCTTCAACAGGTACTTTTTTTTTAATGTTCATTTTGATTTATTACATTCATTCATATTCCTCGATCTGATAATTGGTTGGCAGAATCATTAGCTAATCAAGAACTTGATTGGCATATTAATCATTCAATACTTTAAAAATATCAAAAAAATCATTCATCATTGTACATTTGAGACATCACATCATATAAAATCGCTATATATATATATATATATATCAGAGTGTTAAAAATATACAGAATTTGGACAATCATGTCCTACAAAATTGGGGCTTATACCCGATCATGTCTATCATCCAAAAATATCACAGTCATCCGATCAAATCTAAGTCTACTCTTGAGGTCCCTACCCAACATTTGTGTTCTGTTAGAACACAATGGCAGTCACTACACGACGGAATAACCACACCTAGTCTCGTGGTACCCCAACCACCTGCCTTTGGATAGCCTCCGGAATTTCCTCTATAGTGGCCATAGGTACTTGGCGAGTCAAACTCTCCAAGTTTCTCTGTACTGCATGGAGGGTCCTTCCTAGGTCTTCAACATCTGCCTCACCTCTACGACACTTGTGCCTTGGGTATCCCTCTAGCCTTACTGGTCCCATGTATGCATAATGATCATTAAAATTTTGTAAGTCATATGGTCCTATAAAAAACATTTTTTCATTTTTTCTATAAATTGAAAAAATCCAAAAAATCATATAATAAAAAAATAAAAAATTGCAATCTTACCAATTGCACCCCATGCTGCTTCGGGTGGAAGAACTAAATCAGGATCTACTCGAAAATCCATCCCAACATAGGGATAGTCTTCCACTGTGATGACTTGTTCTTCCCACCACTGGAAGAGCTCATCATCCCAAGTGGTTTAGGGAACTTCACTTCCCCCCAATCTCTTCATCAAATCTACCCATCGGGGTATTCTTGGATCCCTTGGGTTGTTGATAGTAGAGATGACTTTGGGCCGAAGCCCTTGGACTCTCTCAAATAATAATGTCAGCAAAATGGTACCGTACCCAAAGTGTTTTGTCTTTGTCTTCCGGATAGAAGTAAGTTGTTTTTTTAGATTTTCCAACAAGGCAGTGCACCAGTGATAAATATGAACTAAACATTCCACTGCTATACTCATATGAGTACGTGAAGCCTGGAGTAGAGAAGCTAATCTTACCACTCCGCCAATGGTAAAGAGAAGTATTTTCATGTAAAAATCCCTCACATCTTTGATGGGGATCTGAGTTCCCACCTTCTTTGCATCATCTACGTAATAGACTTGGACATAATCCTCTATGTTCAGCCCTCATGTGGGCTTGCCGTGCAAATATACTGGGTCTCCCCTTCGAGAAATTCCAGTAATAAAGTATATGTCTTCCACTTCTATTCATAGTGGAATCTGATCAATTATAAAGCAACCTTCTTCCAGTTCCCAATGATCAACAAACATCCGAAGCAAACGAGCATTGCTTTTCATATTCAACATTTTGAAAAATTTGAGTAAACCACAATTCTGAAGGATATCTAAGGATTGTTGGTCCTCCATCACTTCATTATCAATAGCACTGTGCTCACGTTCTCTCCAACTGATCGACATCCTGGGAAAATTCATCAATTGATTGATTAAATACAAGTTTTTAAATCATGCCCTGTGCATACGCGATCTCGTTTGTACACAATCGCATATTATATGCAAGTTCCTCATTACAAACTCATGTAGGCGCAGAGGGCTTCAAAAAAAATCTATTTCCTACTGTCCAAAATCCAAAAATTTGCTTAAAACAGGAATGCAATTGATAAATGAGATGAGTACAAGGTTTACTTGAATGATTTGAGGTGATTTGGTGGCCGGTTGCTCCGCATGCAAGAAGAGGATTTTTTTCCCTAGAGCTCTTTTTCCACTTCTGCAATTCACAAATGATCAAAATTTGAGTCAAAATGCTTATTTATACCCAGAATTTGAAATTTTTTCACAAATTTCGTTTGTGTCTATTTTTTTAATTTGATTAAGGCTGTTTAACCTTTTGGCTTGTAAGCGTTGAGAAAAGTATTTTCAGGTACATTCTGTTGAATTTGAGATATTCCTAATTTTCCTTCGGATCCATGACCACTGACCTGTCATGGTAGGTATTTGATTTTGAACTGGCATATAGGTTAGGTAATTCAATTTCCGTTGCATTTTTGCATCCTAGCCTCCATTCTTACCACTTTCCATAGGGTCGATCCCATCATGTCATGAGTATTTAACCCATTTCACTTGCCTATTTTTTAATCATGACTTGGTGGTAGAGCCATCCTTTACATGGGCTTCCTAGTTAGTTCCTCGCTAGCATTTGTTTCCCATGCTACAATTTATGTAGGCTCGGGAGTCCTCTTTAGTCCTGCCATGACTTATGCGTTGAAGCTTCATTATTCTTCTTCTTCACCATCTTTATTCTGGCCATTTTTCCCTAAAGGCTCCCATATGTTGTCGATTTGTATTACTACAATGCATATTGACTACTTGTTTATCTTGGCCTTTAGCTGGCTTCATTTGGACTCATGTTTAAGCCCTCTTTTGACCATGTCTTTCTGTACAAGTTAACCACGCAATCGCTTAGCCTTTGTGACTTGAAACCTTTAGCCATGGCTGGAACATTCCTTTGAGTGTCACTTACCAGTTTTCACCACCTTGCATTGAGCATTGGATTCTTCCTATCCCAGGAACTAGTGCATCTGTTTACTGACACTCATTCTATCCATTGTACTATAGGCATTCTTTTATTCTTTTTTGGGCTTTGAAATATGAAAAAGAAAAAAAGAAAAAAAATTTGAAAAAGAGCGGGAACGAGATATTACATCCATACTTGATGGCAGCTACAGTGTCAGTTGTGTTGAACTTGAACAAAGAACAAAAAATCTAAGTATTTTCTCCATTTGGGATGGTTTTTGTTTTTGACTTAGGAGAAGCCATAACCTTGTTTTTGAGTCAGTACTCCCCCTGTTGGTTATCTCTTCCAATCATATGGAGGGTTTGTTTATGCCTCCTACATGAAAAACTTATACAAAGTTATCATTTTTTTCCATAGTCAACATGAGTCGTGCTTTTGTTCAAGGGAAGTTAACCTGAGTCGGCCTTTCTGTGGTGTCTCTTGACTCATTTTTCAGTCGGCCTTCTGGGTCTTGTCAGTATCTTGTTCTATCACATCAGATATTTGGGCCTTTGCTCATGCTAGTTTGAGAAGGTCTCCATTGACTTCTTGTCGGTGGTTTTGTCTCTTATCGACTACGACATATTGCTCTGAGAGTAAACCTATAGCCACACCCTAGCCCTATTTAAATCATTGATAGGTGACCTTGTGCTCAACATTCAAATCAACATCATGGGTTTTTGACTGAGTGGTTTCCCTTATGTTTGACTTCAACTTACATTGTCATACCTAGGATTCATGCAGTACCTTTATTTCCATTTCACCCTATCGGTGGATATCTCGCCTCTTTGTCAGCTTCCATTATTGGTTGGTTCAGAGGGTTTCTACCGTGTGCTAGCTTCATCTTGTGCATGCCGAAAACGTACTTCGGGTTGGTAAATTCACTTTACTTCGTCTGATTCCTTCCCAATATTGGCCTTCGGGTTACACTCGCGCTAGAATGATGTGGGATGCCTTAATGCCTTCCTTGCAAGAGATCTTTTCCCATCAACTCTGACTCATTTCTCTAGGAATAAGGTCTAGAGTCCTTTTGTTAATACCTTAGGGTTTGCAGTCATTAGTGGTAGAATATTCACTATTAATAGTGAGAATACATCATTGTCTCCTGATTTATAGATTCTTTCAAGTGTTCGACTTCAACTCATTCATTCGCACTTGCTAGATTGTACTGGGGCACCTTGAAACTCATTATCATTATCGGTGGGTTGTCTCACGTTTGTTAACAATATACATAAATGACCAGTAATCAAACGATTTCTCACATGGTCGACCTCATCTCATTTATTCCCATTGTGTAGAATTGTGCCATGGTGATCGCTGAACACCTTGGGTTTGCATCAACATGTTTTGGTTCACTTTGACAACTCCTTCAGTTTTCTGCCAATGACATCATCCACCCTTATATGTTGTAGTTTCATCACAACAAAATCTTATATGTTGCCTCCCGAGTTGCGTGTTGTACCATTTGTTCCACCACTTATGATTTGGTACTTGGAGATTCAGTTGTGACTTCAGTGATCAGATATCTTTGCAGCATCATTGATCAGTCTTCTATATGTGATACTTGGACATGATTTTGACTTATACTTCCAGGAAGTGATCCGATGATTCATTATTACTTTACATTTTATCTATACTTGTATACATATTGGATCCACCCCATACTTCATATGCAGACATGTTTTTCTTTCAGTGAGCATGGGTATGCTCGCCTCAGACATGAGCTATCTTTCTGTTTTCTATCACTGGTTTTTGGCAAGCTGAAATCTGGTGAAGTCCACTCTAGTCCTCGCAAGGTTCTTTCTATGCACATAATACATTTTGTCCATCATGTACCCATTTTGACCTCATATATTAGGGGTAATTTGTTATAGCATCATTTACCACCATTATATACTTGATGACTTATGCATTGGCCTTGGGTAGCCCTTCCATTCAAAATTGGTCACATTGATCAAAAAACAATATTTTAAAATCCATACACGACTCTGCCCAGACTTTTCTGCGTATACACTCGGGTCCATACACAACGAACCTGCGTATGCTATTTAAAACATTAAAAAATATAAAATTTCCCTACTTTTGAGGCGAGGTTTATGGCTGTTCCTATAACTTAACTACCCCATCCCGTGGCTTAACTATTCCCCAACTGAAAAAACTAATTTGAGGGAGTATAAAAACCCCTCAAGGGAATGGCCTAAGGGAGGAACAGAGAGATATAGATATTATACCCTGTTGGAGCCCTGACCAAGTCTGATATTTCCCCTGTGCCTCCTGCACTTCCCAGATTTTCAGGAAACCCTTGTTTCCTTGTGATGTTCACCTTCATCCTATGTGACATCCATTGTGCACTATTCATGGAAGAATTCTTGTGAGGCTAGGGATGGACGAATCAAGAGGACGGTTTGCTCGAGACCGTGGCAGATCTCTGGTGATCTCTCCACTATTTATTTATTGTACATGTTATCAAAAAAGGAAGAGCCATCTTGTTCTTGATGTTCATGTGTAATATATCTCTTAAACATGCTTAATGATCTTAAATAGTTCATTTATTTTTATTTTTATGAGATTATGCATGATTTTTGCTAACATTTAGAACACATATATGATGTATAACTAGGTTTTTGTGCTTGTTTTTTGCTGGTTTGCAAGTTCTAGAGCACAAGGAGTTGCAGGGGGTTTCAACCCCGTGGGATCTACTACAACCGAAGGATAAACAGGTAAGATCTGCAATCCTTACTTTCTAATTTAAAGCATAAAAGTTGGTTAATTGAGTCCTTCTTGTAATGACATGCCCCTGATCTGTGAAGGTTTATTAACCCAAGACCTTAGGGTAACTTTTCCCACAACACCAAGATAGCTCGTTGGAAAGCTTATCCTGTATAATTTCCAAATATACCTTTGGTTTTACGATTGGAGTTTATTTTCCTTGTCAAAATTTTATTTTCCCAAGACTGTTAAAAAAGTAAAGAATGAGGGTGCATAAATGCAGAGTTATATTGCAAGAAACTTTTGGAGGCCTTCCTCAACTCCAAATTAATCTCATGATAGCTCATTGGAAATATCGCTTTGTCTAGTTATCATGTGACTCATCCAGCAAGTCATTTGGACATTCTAGTGAGGATTAAACTTGATTTTCCCAAGATCACTCCAGAAGTGAAACAACTCTCCCGTGGCACCTGTATTTTTGACATATCTCTAAAACCATGACACCTGTGTAAAATCTGAAGGAGTTTTTTCTTCCTTGACATATTATGGACAAAAAATCTCTCACTTTTTTCAAATTCACCTTTTTTCGTCAGAAAAATAGTTTGATGTAAAATTGGCCCTATGAGTGGCAAATGACTTGACCCTTGGAATGATTTATTAAAAAATGATGGAGACATAATGTTTATGTACTGAAATGACCTCATAATTACTAATATGACCTCCATATGCCTCCTTTTCTCAAATGTCTCTGTTTCCATAGCAAACCCTAGCTCAGTTGGAAAGGAAATGAGGGTTTAGTGCTTGTGAACAATGATGACTTGGGCACCCTTGGGAAAAATGGTTAAAAAATGAAGCGAGGTCAATAATAATGACGAAGATGACATGAAAGGAGAGAAAAATAAGGTTGGATGGGTGGGATGTAAATACTAGTGCTAACATTGGCTCCAGCTAGGGATGGTAGCTCCTTGGAGGTGCCAACAACCGCAGATCTCTGAATTTGTAGATCAGTGCTTTGTCCATTGCGCAATGGATTCCAATCTGTAAATTGAAAATAAAACTGAAACTGAAAATATACTGCAAACTTCAACCCACTAACAGATCATCAAATCCTGAGGGCCTTCACCTCGGGCTTCAAACCTTGATGAATTCTGTCAACATTTTCTGAAAATAAAATTACATCAAACTGAAATGATACCAACCTACTCTAATCTGCTGCACAATTGGTGATTAGGTGAAATTATCCTTCAAGTGTAACCAATCCAGGAGATGGCTACTTATTGAATTTATACTCTCACTTTCCTCGAGCAGGAAGAATGATGTACACGTAGGCAACTCACAAGAAAAAATGAAAGTAAGACTAATGCTGACAAAATAGACAACATTCATCTTCTCCAATGCTTGCAAAATACTACCAAAGGGATCTTGAAAATCCTGCATCATTACCTTTTCTTGAGATCCAACAGCAAAAATACAAGTACTCCCTTCATTCAGATCTGAAAGGACACTTGGTTGTTGATCAATAGGAAGGCATAGGGAAGTATAGCCTTCTGCTATTTGAGTGTTTGCTGAAAATTCTTTAAGCATGGGAAATTCTGACTCAATCTCTGGAATTTTCTCTCTCTCTGGTTCATACTCCTCAAATTCATATTCTATGTCATCCTTAAACAAGAAACATTCTTCAAAATTATCAAACATGAAAACCCTATCATGTTCATGAAATAAAACAATATCTGTTAGCTAATCTCCTTGCAGGGAATCATCATCATAAATTGGTTTACTCACAAAAATTTCCTGTATATTTTCATCAAGCTCCCCATCAAAATTATCTTCAGATTTATCATACTTAGGAAAATCAGGTTGAGGAGAAACTTCATCAAATATGAACATTGAAAAAGGAGATTGTCTTTCTTCATGATGATCTATAAATCTAGTTTCAGGACTTTCCTCATTTAAACTTAGATTTTCATTTTAAAAAATGGAAAAAGTCTTACCAACACTTTCTTGACTATGTGAGCACAACAAACCTACATTAGCTTGGGCTGTAATATGACTATTCAGGAGTTGATCTATCTCATCTTCAGACATTGGAGAAAGTACTTTTTGTTTTCTTTTGATAACACAGTAATTTTCTTCTTTCTCTCCTAAAGATTCACAAGGATGCTAAATATCTTCTTTAAATTTTGGCTGATAAACTTATCGTACTGCTGCAAGAATTTTCTCCAGTGGGAACTCTTTATGAACATCAAGAGAATATATGTCATATTTTTATTCCATGAGGGAAAATGCTTACTCTTTTTGGTGATGAAAAGGATTTTCATGCAAAGCCTCCAAGATATCTTCATCCATGAACTCATTATCATCATAATAATCCTCTAGGTTTTGAATGAAAACCTCAAATTGATCACACCAATTATTAACCAAAGACAAAGAAGGGTAGGACTCGTATTCTTCATAAATTGTTGAATGGAAAACTCTGAGAGAACAAATATTGGTAGGTGGCAAACCTTCATACCAAGATCATGCTTTTCCTTCAAGAGAAGCCATGAACATCTTTAAAAGACAATCTTCACGAAGTTCAACCTTCAACTTGCGTGTATGCATGTGAAATTTAACCAGATATAAAGCATCATCATTCCTATCATCATCTTTAAACATAGGCAAATTCCTTTGCCAATCTACCTTAGGCATTTTATTTGGGAAACCTGGAATGTGATCTCGGCTCATGGGAGCATAAATTCTTGCAACGGTTTCCATCTTGAAAATTCTTGAAGGTATTGATATTAATGTAGTGGAGTCACCATGAAGTGTTGATTTTTTAGATCTTTCAGTCAATGGAGTTTCCAGGTGAATGGTTCAGCCTTTATGTGTCCAAATGTTGTTCACCATCAACAATTAGATATAAATTTTTGTTGTTCTTTCCTAGGGAATATTTGATATTTTGTTCCCCGACAATGGTGCTAGTATGTTATCACTCCACCAGATTCCCAAGGCTAAGGAAGGAATCCCAACAGAGGTAACCACAAATCGAGCTTTTGACTTGATAGCTAGCCCTATCAAGCTGGAGATGGCTCTCTCCAAAAGGGTCACAGCCAGGAGGGCTAGAAAAATTAAGGTTTTAGGCTAAGTATAGAGTGCAGGGTTTTTTTTTTGAATTGATTTGGTTGGGGAAATCAATGGATAAAGAAATTAGGTCAAGGAAAGCTAGGTCAGGGAAAATGAGTTAGGGTTGCAGGGACCAATGGGGAAAGGTAGGTACAATGCCAATCACTTGAAGAAAATGGTTGTGGAATGGTTTTGAAACAACAAGAAGGCTGAGAAAAGCATAAGAGATGTATTTCACTCAGACAGAAGATAATGAACAAAATATGATCTGTTACCCAAAACAGAGTATGTGTAAGCATGTATTCTGAATTTCAAACTTGTAAAAATATCATAACATAGACATGAAAGTGACATGAAAAATACATTAAAAAATATGTGATTGAATAAGAAACAATGAAAGACATTCAATACCATAGGTGTCCCATAAATATAGCTGCAACTCCTCTTTATTAGCTTGGCCAAGACTGAGTACAAGTTCCCTTGATCAACTAGAAAAATCGAATTGATTCCAACTATTCCAACCTTTGAAAATGAGTAAAAAATGACATGATATAGGCCTCAAAAAACCTCTCCTAACCTCAGGGGTCGAATCCATGAGAGGAGGAGCTGATGCACTAAATTTTGAACTGAAACCTACAGTGTAGGGTGGTCAAAGTGACTCAACCCTAACTTTTTTAAAACTGATTCATTGCACCTCATCATGATTTTTAACATAATGTATTTACCCTAGGTAATATAAAAAATAATATAATTACATTTACAACATCAATTACATGAGGTAAAAACATGATTCGCCAAGGTAAAATTCAAATTTGTAGAAAAACTCAGAAAAAATCAGTTAATTGTGAAACGTGCGGCGCCATTTTACCCCATATTGTAGGGTGTTTTTCACTAGGTTTCAGGTGTCTAAATTGGCCCCATGATAGCTCGTTGGAAATCTTATCCCATCTAATTTCCAAATACACCTATGGTTTTATGAGTGGAGTTGATTTTCCTTGTCAAAACTTTATTTTCCAAAGACTTGTTAAAAAGTAAAGAATGATGGTGTAGAAATGGAGAGTGTTGTTGCAAGAAACTTTTAGAGGTCTTCCTCAACTTAAAATTGATCTCATGATAGCTAATTTGAAATATCGATTTGTATGGTTATCATGTGACTCATCCAGTAAGTCATTTGGACATTCCAGCTAGGATTAAATGTGATTTTCCCAAGGTCGCTCCAAAAGTGCAGCAACTCTCCTGTGGCACCTGTATTTTTTGACATTTATCTAAAACCATGACACCTGTGTAAAATATGAAGGAAGTGTTTCTTCCTTGACCTATTATGGATAAAAACCTCTCTCACTTTTTTCAAATTCATATTTTTTTGGTTAGAAACATAGTTTGAAGTAAAACTAGCCCTATGATTAGAAAATGACTTGACCCTTGGAATGATTTCTTAAAAAATGATGGATACATGATGTTTATGTACTGAAATGACCTCATACTTACTGATATGACCTCCATTATGGCTCATTTTCTCAAATGTCTCTGTTTCCATAGAAAAACCTAGCTTAGTGGGAGAGGAAATTAGGGTTTAGTGCTTGTGAACAATGATGACTTGGGCACCCTTGGGAAAAATGGTTAAAAAATGAAGCGAGGTCAATTATAATGACAGAGATGAGGTGAAAGCAGAGTAAAATAAGGTGGGATGGGTGGGATGTAAATACCAGTGATAACATCAGCTCCAGCTGGGGATGGTAGCTCCTTAGAGGTGCCAAGAACTGCAGATCTTTAAATTTGTGGATCATTGCCTTGTCCATTAGACAATGGAGTCCAATCTGTAAACTGAAACAGAAAACATACTGCAAAATTCAACCCACACTAACATATCATCAAAGCTTAGGGCCTTCACCTTGGGCTTCAAACCTTAATGAATTCTATCAACATTTGCTGAAAATAAAATAAAATCAAACTAAAATGATAACAACCTACTCTAATTTGTTGCACAATTGCTGATTAGGTGAAATGATCCTTCAAGTGTAACCATTCCAGGAGATAATTACTTACTGAAGTTCTGCTCTCACTTTCCTCGAGAAGGAAGAATGATGCACATTTAGGCAACTCACAATAAAAACTGAAATCGAGACTTATGCTGACAAACAAGACAACATTCATCTTCTCCAATGCTTGCAAAATACTACCGAAGGGATCTTGAAAATCCTGAAGCATTACCTTGTCTTGAGATCCAACAGCAAAAATAAAACTAGTCCCTTCATTTAGATCCGAAAGGACACTTGGTTGTTTATCGATAGGAAGGCATAGGGAAGTATAGCCTTCTGCTATATGAGTGTTTGCTAAAAATTCCTTAAGCATGGGAAATTCTAACTCAATCTCTGGCATTTTGTCTCTCTTGTTCATACTCCTCAAATTCATAGTCTAAGTCATCCTTAAACAATAAACATTCTTCAAAATTATCAAACATGACAGCCCTATCCTGTTCATGAAATAAAACAATATCTGCCAGTTGATCTCCTTGCACGGAATCATCATCATAAACTATTTTACTCACAACAATTTCCTGTTAGTTTCATCAAGCTTCTCATCGAAATTATCTTCAGATTTATCGTACTTAGGAAAATCAGGTTCAGGAGAAACTTCATCAAATATGAACATTGAAAAAGGATATTGTCTTTCTTCATGATGATCTATAAATCTAGTTTCCGGACTGTCCTCATTTAAACTTAGATTTTCATTTTCAAAAATGGACATTTTTTTACCAACACTTTCTTGACTATGTGAACACTACAAACCTGCATTAGCTTGGGCTGTAATATGATTGTTCAGGAGTTGATCTATCTCATCTTCAGACAATGGAGAAAGTAAATTTTGTTTTCTTTTGATAACACAATAATTTTCTTCTTTATCTCCTAAATATTCACAAGGATGTTGAATATCTTCTTTAACCTTTGGCTGATCAACTTGTTGTACTGTTGCAAGAATTGTCTCCTGTGGTAATTCCTTATTAACATCAAGAAAATATAAGCCATCTTTTTCTTCCATGAGAGAAAACACTTGCTCTTTTTGGTGATGAAAATAATTGTCATGCAAAGCCTCCAAGATCACTTCATCCATGAACTCATTATCATCATAATAATCCTCTAGGTTTTGAATGAAAACCTCAAATTGATCACAACAATTATTAACTAAAGACAAATAAGGGTAGGACTCCTTGTATTATTTATAAAATATTGAATGGAAAATTCTAAGAGAAGAAATACTGGAAGGTGGCAAAACTTCATACCAAGATTGTGCTTTTACTTCAAGAGAAGCCATGAACATCTTTAAAAGAAAATATTCAGGAAATTCAACCTTCAACTTGTATGTATGCATGTGAAATTTAACCAGATGTAAAGCAGCATCATTCCTATTATCATCTTTAAACATAGGCAAATTCGTTTGCCAATATACCTTAGGCAATTCATTTGGGAAACCTGGAATGTGATCTCGGCTCATAAGAGCATACCTTCTTGCAGAAATTTCCATCATAAAAATTCTTGAAGCTATTGATCTTCATGTAGTGGAGTCACCATGAAGTGTTGATTTTTTGCATCTTTCAGTCAATGGAGTCGTCAGGTGAATGGTTCAGCCTTCATATGTGTCCAACTACTGTTCACCATCAACAATTAGACCTAAATATTTTTCATTCATTTCCAGGGAATATCTGATATTTCGTTCCCTGACAACAACACCAATATGTTATCTCTCCACCAGATTCCCAAGGCTGAGGAAGGAATCCCAACAGAGGTAACCAAAAATGAAGATTTTGAATTGATAGCTAGCCCTATCAAGCTAGAGAGGGCTCTCTCCAAAAGGGTCACAACCATGAGGGCTAGAGAAATTATGGTTTGAGGCTAGGTATATAGTGCAGAGGGGTTTTTTTCGAATTGATTTGGTTGGGGAAATCAATGGATAAAGGAATCAGGTCAAGGAAAGCTAGGTCAGGGAAAATGAGTTAGGGTTGTAGGGATCAATGGAGAAAGGTAGGTACAATGCCAATCAATTGAAGAAAATGGTTGTGGAATGGTTTTTAAACTATGAGAAGGATGAGAAAATCATAAGAGATGTATTTCTCTTAGACAGAAGATAATGAAAAAAAATATGATCAGTTACCCAAAACAGAGCATGTGTAAGCATGTATTTTGAATTTCAAACTTGTAAAAATATCATAACATAGGCATGAAAGTGACATGAAAAATACATTAAAACATATGTGACTGAAGAAGAAACAATGAAATACATTCAATACCACAGGTATCCCATAAATATAGTTGCAACTCCTCTTATTAGTTTGGCCAAAACAGAGTACAAGTTCCCTTGATCAATTAGCAAAATCAAACTGATTCCAACTATTACAACATTTGAAAATGAGTAAAAAATGACATGATATAGGCATTAAACAACCTCTCCCAACCTCAGAGGTTGAATACATCAGAGGAGGAGCTGATCCACTAAAGTATGAACTGAAACCTAGAGTGTAGGGTGGTCAAAGTGACTCAACCATAACTTTTTGCAAACTGATTCATTACACCTAATCGTGAGTTTTAACCTAATGTATTTGCCCTAGGTAATAGTAAAAACAAGATAATTACATTTAAATCATCAATTACATGAGGTAAAAACATGATTCCCCAAGGTAAAATTCAAATTTGTAGAAAAACTCAGAAAAAATAAGTCAATTGTGAAACACGCAACGCCATTTTACCCCATCATGCAGGCTATTTTTGACTGGGTTGCAGGTGTCCAAATTGGCCCCAGGATAGCTCGTTGGAAATATTATCCTATCTAATTTCTAAATCGACCTTTAGTTTTATGATGGGAGTTGATTTTCCTTGTCAAAAGGTGATATTCTCAAGTCTGGTGAAAAAGTGCAGAATGAGGGTGCAAAAATGCAGTGTTGTTGCAGGAAATTTTTGGAGGCCTTCCTCAACTCCCAATTGAGCTAAATATATCTCATTGGAAATATATCTTTGTCTAGTTATCATTGGACACATAAATAAATTCATTTGGACATTATAGCTATGGGAAACCATGAGTTTCCCAAGGTCACTCCAGAAGTGCAACAACTCTCCTATGCCACTTGTAGTTTTGACATTTCTCTAAAACCATGACACCTATGTAAAATATGATCGAGGTTTTTCTTCCTTGACCTATGATGGACACAAAATTTTGTCACATTTTTCAAATGGATCTTTGTTTGGTCAGAAACATAGTTTGAAGTAAAATTGGCCCTATGAGTGGCAAATGACTTGACCCTTGGAATGATTTCTTAAAAAATGATGGAGACATGATGTTTATGTACTGAAATTACCTCATACTTACTGATATGACCTCCATTATTCCTCCTTTTCTCAAATGTCTCTCTTTCCATTGCAAACCCTAGCTCAGTGGGAGAGGAAATTAGGGTTTAGTGCTTGTGAACAATGATGACTTGGGCACCCTTGGGGAAAATGGTTAAAAAACGAAGTGAGGTCAATGATAATGATGGAGATGAGGTGAAAGTAGAGTAAAATAAGGAGGGATGGGTGGGATGTAAATTTTAGTGCTAACACTGAATACAAAAATACCATGTTCTCTTTTGATGCAAGTCAAATCCATCCAATAGATCAGATGGACATGCACATATATTCTGGGGAGATTCTCTTTTCAACAATGACAACAACAAAAATGTCACTCTCCAAATTGAAGACTGTATTTTCAAATGTTCAATCTCAGCTGAAGATTGAAAATCTGTCTTCATTGGCCAAAGACAACAGACTGAAGTCTTTGGAGGACCTTGTAGTGAAAGTTGGGTATGATCCAAAAGACTGCAAGGCAGTTGAGGAAATTATCAAAAAGAAGGATTCCAACATCTCTGCTCTGCACAAACAACTCAAATTACCTTCAAATGAAGACACACAGAGAAAGGATATTGCAAAGAATGAATACAAAAAAGAGGAGATGCTCAATAGATCATTGATCAAAATATTCAAATCAGAAAGATGGAAGAACAAATTCAAGAATTACTAAAAGAGAAATCAGCAACTCGAGTGGCTACTGATCCTAATACACCAACTCAAACATCTTATGTAGGTATAGTGATTTCAACATCCTTGACAATAACTGATGCTACAAAATTGGCATAGGATTTGGCTATTCAGAAGCATACACATGACAAGTTGTAGCAAAGGTTTCAAATTCTAGAATCACAGAAAATAAAAAATGATACCTTATACATGGAGGAAATGTAAAAGTCTCACAAGTTGGGACTTAAGGTGAAAGTAATAGAAAGTGAATCTTTAATGGTAGGAACATTGGCTGAAGCCAAGCAGAACAGCTGGGAAGACATCAACAAGTATATGATAAAGGTATGGCCATCCATACAGATTATTTTCAAACAGTAAGATCTCATCACCAAGTACAAGGCAACCATATAAGAGTAGAAAGATCATCTCAAGAAAAAGCCAAGTGAAGCCACTAACATGATCAAGTTTTTGAACTCAAAGAATAGAGAAGAGTTGGAAGAAATCAACATACTAGACAGAATTGCAACAATCTTGGAGATCAAGAAAGTATTATAGAAGAGAAATTTAATCAACCAGCTAAAAAAAAAAATGTGAAGCTTTGAGTACTGTTGTTCAAAGGTTTCGTACAAATTTTAAGGTCTTGAATCATAAAAGATTGCCTGGGTTGGTAGGATTAGATGATAAATTGATTAAATTAGAAGATTACTGTAAAAATTTATATTTATATACTATTGCAGTAGATAAATCCAAATTTGTAGGTATTAAAGGACATGTTACAGGGAAAGCATTTCTATAACCTTTACAATTTGATTTGATCATTCAAGATCAAATCAAACATTTATTCATTCAGAGGCCTACTTTCGACAGATATACAGAGGTAGATGAAATCTTCAGAAAAATGATGAGTGTAGAAATCCCAAGTCAAGACAAATGGGACAAATTTTGTGAGAATATCGAGTAAAAGTATGATTTTTACAGCATGCCAGCACAACAGATTTTCAAGGGTCCAGTCATTAACAACTTCCATCAAAAGGGGCCAAGTCATCAACAGCTTCCATGAAAACATAGACACATCATCTATCTGTTTCCTTCTTCTATTATTCTCTATTCTATTATTGTAATCAATTTAAGATATTTCTAAGTCTTAGAAATTAGTATAAATAACTCTCATTTCAAGTTATTAAGGGTTGCACCCTTGGATAAGCGAATTTTTGTAAGAATAATTGTACAATTTTTTCGATCATCATTAATAGAAGAAGGATTATGAATTTGTCTCATACAACTTTGTTTCTTCTGTAATTTTTCCCAACTTTAATTACATTTTGTCTCTTCATATGTTTAATTGTTATCAAGATAACCAGGTGAGATTAAATATGTTTCAGTTATATTATAATCCCTCCTGAAGTTATTACAATATAAAGAATGATTTACTAAACAGTTTGTTGATGTAAGTCCCTTTCATTTATAAATTGTCAGCACCTTGATAATGTTAAATATATTTTGTTGAACTTTTAGACATTGTTTAAAGGTTTTAAAAATGATTGTTAATTAAATAATTCAATCTGAATAATTGATAATCATATCTTCTTACATAAGTGTACTTACCCATTTACAAAATCTTAATAACTATGTGAGATAAACAAGCAGCGCTTATTCATATTTTCTGATATTATCTGAAAGATTTAATCAATAATTGTTTGCAAAAGTTATCTTATACATTTGTCATCCAAAATTTCAAAACACAACAAAACATTATAGATGCTTTGGCATAGCTATTGACCCCAATTATCTCAAAGGACAACATAATGATTGAGCACGTAAAGAGAATAATAAGCAACTTTTTGATTCACAAGTTGTTGTTGCAAAATGTCTTGCTATGGATTTAAATGATCAAAATTTTTTGTTTGTGAATGATGATATACATCAAGTTCCCGTTCCAATGCATGAAAAGTAATTTTTAAACATCCATGTATAACATGATATGGTTGCTCCCATTGAATATTTTCATGAACAGTTAGAGTCCTATCTTAAGAATGATGTTGAAAATGAAGGTATAAAATAGTGACAACCTACAGTTATGAATGAAGATTATCCTTTGGATCATAAAGAGATGATAATTTTCAGTGTTTTTAAGGATCCTTTTGTTGATTTGTTGCTCTCATCAAAAGAGGTGATTTTTCATGGTTTCCAATGTTGAAAAGTGTAACTAGGATCGGTCTTCATATTGACTATGTAATTATGTATTTATGTAAAGAAGAAGGAAAAAATAATAAAATGTATTTTTTTTTAAGCTTGCTTCATGGGTTTCACGAGCAAGGTTTTATTATAGGTCAATAGACTTCTTCTTGATGTCTATTAGGATTTGTCTTCTAGTTATAAATGTAATTAACAGTCATGAATATCAAGAGTCTAGTCAACAAATATGCTCCAAGACCTTGTCATTTATATATGAGGAATGGCTCATGACAACCCTCATTAACGCTGGAATAAATGATCTCTATGTCGGCGTATATACGGTGATGAAATCAGCTCACAAACATGTTGAAGGGTCGGCCTAAAATTAGAAGTAATGAGCACTATATATAGTGATGTGCTATGACTCATTTGGACAAAGAAAATTGCAAATAATTATGAGATTCCACATTATGACAAATTCTAGAATATTTGCGAGTTAAAGGTAGTAAAGTGCAGATCTATTTTTCGTACTGTGCTAATACAATGGATGTGTTTCATTATGAAGGAGCTGCGGTCAAGTATAATGTGGTCAAACCTGTAATGAATACATTGATATACACCTTCAATCTAATGACGTAGTAAGGCCTATGTTCTATGCATTGTAAAGACTGTGAATATAAGCATTCAGATGTCATGTTATGCGAAAGGCTAAAAGATTGATGATCATGCTGTGATATGAAGTCTAAGGGGTGATTACAGTGTGAGAAAAGATGAAGGTAAATTTGTGATTTACCTTCCTAATCACAATTTATAAGAGAAAGTAATATATCTCCAGATTCAAGGATATGTGAAGTGAAAGATAAGATCTCGAATGATATTGTCTCCAATAACTTAATAAACATGAATAAGTGTTTGAAGATAAACTTAGAGACCGAGTTCTCTAGTGTTGGTGTAGGACAATGCAAGTTGGTGCATAAAATAAGGCTCATCATTGGAGTTCGACAAAGAAGAAGTGAAAAGGCCTTGGAGGCATACATAGGTCAAGGGTATGAGTCTTGGTCATGGTAATTGTCATCTGAAAGTCTATAAGAAGAATTTTTCGTGGGTTTTCCTCTCCAAGAGGGAGAGGTTTTTTCCCTAGCTCGAGGAGCCTAATTTTGTGTCTCTTGTATTTTGATAATTGATTTGATGAAATAATAAGTAATCTAAGAAGAGAAGAAATAAGTAAATCAAGTAAGCTCACAAGTAGTTATCAAGAAGAGAATTATAATTAATCACCGGCCCTCAAAATTCTCAACGTGGAATCAAAGTTAAGGTGCTAAAAGACAAGGGATACTTGGCAAGGAGGCAATTAAGGAAGCAAGAATCAAAGTCAAGATCAAAGTTTGCGTTGAAAAGTCAAATCAATTTGCAAGGAAGATTCTCAAGCTATTTCAAGAAAGATCTTCAATCTCACTCAAAGGATAAACTCATCAAGAAAATAATCTTTACCATCAAAGTGTAGAAATTATATAACATATGCATGTATATATCCATATTCTCCTGATCTAATAATATTTATCTTCTTGCTAAATACATAATCCTTCCACTGTTAATATTTTGCAGAAATTTAAAACTCAATTGCAAACACATGAAGCAATAAAAACAATCGCACATAACACAATTGTTTAACGGGAAAGCTTGAAGCTAAAAACCCCAACTATCATATTATGTATATTATGGAGATCATTTAAAAATATCATACAAAGCTTAGTACATAAAGCTCTCAGTACAATCAATCGTCACACACTAATTAGAAGAAATCTACAAATCCATGCACTGATTTATTGCCACTTGATGCCTACCTCCACTGTGCAATCCCTGCTGAAGAAGACCCCTGAATGAATTCAAATCTACCTTTCCTTGACTGCACAATCCTCATTGGCAACTCCAATGTGTGTGTGTTGCAATCAATGCATCACTATTGTTACACCATTTTTTGGTCATCTAACCCATTGGTATTAGACGGATCCAAGTACACCATGTAAGACCAATTTTACCCTAAGTATAATTGAATTCACTATGAAAATAACTTAGTGAAACCACCTTTATTAAGTTTTTTATGGTCTAAACAGGAAACCCCATGGGGAAACATTAAATAAATCCATATTTGTTTGATTTTCCTCAAGGAATAATTAGTTAAACAACAGTTTAATTAATATTCCTGGTTATATTTAACCCAAAACAAGGAAATTAATTAGATAGATAATTATTTATCTTATTATTTTCTAAGAATAATTATTTAAACATTACTTAAATAATATTCTTTGTTAAATATGACTAAATCTCCCTTAAATAATTAAATAAATAATTATTTATTTGATTATTACTCAACCATATCCTAACCATACCCTTAAAATGATAAATAAATCATTTATTTATTTATTATTACTTAACCACATCCTTAAAATGATAAATAAATCATTTATTTATTAATTATTTACAAATAAGGGGATTTGACCCAAGTCAAATTCCTTTTCCCTCCAACAAATATAATAAAATATTCCATAAAAGTTGGATCTTGATTTGGTCAATAATATTTTAATTATGCACCAATATCTAGACTAACTCAATATTTTGTTATAAATAGAAGGGTTTTCCCATTCATTTAGCACCTTTTGTTGCCTAAAGATCACTCTGGAACTCAACTCTTGGTATGACTATTGATCCACCATCATAGTCATATTTTGCTATCATTTTTGTCTGGGTTTTCTACACCATCAAGAGAGAGGAATTCTAAATCTGAAGTGTTGAGGACTTACAAGAACCCATCCCATTGAGGAGAACTGGGAACACCCTCTTGCAATTTCCTCCCAAGTGCCATTAATACAAAATTCATTTGATATATTCTTGTCTTCACTATTGGATGCATGGAGTAAATATTGTTTTTTCTACTGTTTAATGTCTTCTAATGCATAGATCTAGATTTTTGTAGCATTTATCTTGATCACCTAACTGCAGATTTGAAGATATTAGCAATCATTTTTGCTGTTAGGGTTGTTTGTTATGTGTAGCTAAAGTGGTATTTTTTCGTACGCTTGGAATTAAGATTCATACTAACAACTATAGTCACAACGGATAGTCCATCTTGCCCTTTCACCTATCTCTCCACTGGGTCTCCACTGGAACTAACATGCACTGTAGTTAACTGTTGTATCTGTTCAATTGTTAGTGAGTTATTAGTTGTGAATTAATTAAATAATTAATTCGCTTAAATCTCACTAGTGTATCTTTTAGTTAGACTAGATACAACTAGCTCAACTAAGTTTAACTCCATTAACTGAGTTAAACTGAATAACAACTCCTGTAACTACTCTTCCAACTATGTCATAACTTTGCCACTTCAGTTATAACTAAGTCCTCATGCATGAGCCACCAATAAACCCTAGGAATTGCGTAATTCCTTCATCCCACTATTTTTCCAAATCTGTTCACTGAAATAAAGTGCTCCAAGAGAATAAGTTGATGTTTATTGTCGGATTATTATTAAGAGCTAATAATAATCGATATGCACCTATTTTTAGATCGACGATCTATAAATAGACTTCACCCAATACTCTAAAAATAGAATTTCATCTATTTTTCCAACTTCACCAACCATCCACAAATAGCATCTTGCAACTTCTGAAATATGATCACCATGTCTAAAAATAGACATAGTCTAAAATTAGACTTGCACCTAAAAATAGCTTGCGGGCCCACTTAGTGAAGGTGACAGATTTTCACTACGCTTCATCATTTTGTTGAATCTCAACACTCCCTCTCAACAAGATAGGGATTATCCTTCACCCTGATCCTGCCTCTATGGTATTCAAATTTGCTCCTGCCGAGCGCCTTCGTTAGAATATCTGCATCCTGATCTTCCGTAGGAATGTACTGAAGCAACATGATCTTCTGCCGCACACAATCTCTGATATGATGATACCGGATATCAATATGTTTAGATCTATCATGAAACACATGATTAATTGAGAGTTTAATGCAACTCTGATTATCAAAATGTATCACTGTAGGATCTAAATGTGAACCAAACAAACCGACCAGGATATTCCTCATCTAGATAGCCTCACATGTAGCTTGAATTGCTGCCATGTATTATGCTTCCGCTGAACTGAGTGCCATGGATCTTTGTTTCCTGCTGTACCAGGAAACTGCTGTAGATCCGATACTGAAAACCCCTCATGATGTGCTCTTTCTATCTATTGGGCTGCCTGCCCAATCTGCATCCATGAAGCCATGCAAATTCACTTCATCCGTCTGTCTGTACCATAAAACATACTCAGATGTGCCCCTGAGATATCTCAAAACATGCTTTCCTACCTTCCAAAAGAGCTTGGTAGGCTTAACCATCGCTTGTGAAAAATGTTTCACAGCATAGCATATGTCCGGTCTTGTATTAACTAAATACATGAGCGAACCCACCAACTGTCGATAAATAGTGGTATCCACTACCTCTTTCGATGTATCATCCTCTTTCCTCCAATTTCCTAGAAGAGGAGTGTCGATAGGCTTGCAGCCTTGCATGTGAAACTTCTCTAGTATCTCCTGGGCATAATTGCCTTGAAACACAAACAGTTCACCTTCCTGCTGCCATATTTCTAATCCAAGGAAATAATGAAGGAGGCCCAAATCCTTCATCTCAAAATCCTTTGCAAGATCTACCTTGCATGAGTGTATCAACTTCTCATCACCCATTAGTATTAAATCATCAACATAAAGAACAATGATTAAAAGCTTACCCTCCACCACAATTTGGTACAGGTTTGCATCCACCTCACTCTTAGTGAAGCCAAGTCTGGAAGTGTAATACCGTCGATATGGATGGCACGCCACCGTGGTGCTTGCTTCACCCACACACCGTTGAGTCCGCACAACATGCGACTTCAACAAGGAAGATCTCAAATCCTTCAGGCTGCTTAATGTACACCTCTTCCTCAATGATCCCATTAAGGAACGCAGTCTTCACATCCATCTGATGAATGTTCCAACCCATCTGCGTTGAGAGAGCAAGGATGGTCCTTATGGAAGAATACCGTGCGCCAGGTGCAAAGGTTTCTTCATAATAAATCCCCTCGGTCTGTGAGAAGCCTCAGGCAACAAATATTTCCTTATACTTCTCGACGCTCCCATCAGCTGCTTGCTTTACCTTGTAGATCCATTTCGATTCTACCACTGATTTACCCACCAGCCTTGGAAAAATTGCCTAAGCATTGTTTCTGACAATGGAGTCATACTCCTCCACCATGGCATCTACCCATGTGGGCTCCTGCACTGCTTCTTCAAAAGAAGATGGCTCTGTCATGACACAGTTTCTCATAAGAGCCATGTATCCAGTAAATCGGTCAGGTGACTGTCTCTGTCTGCGATGTGATGTAGGGACTCCTACATTCTGTGCCACATCAAGCTTCAGTCTCTCAGCTTCTGTGGTATGATTTCTGCTAATTATGATGTTTGGATATGCATGAGTGGACTCCTCCACTCCATGAACTTCCTCCTGTGGCTGATCGACATCTGGAGGCTCATCTTTCGGAACAGGCAGTTCCTCCACTGCATGCAAGTCTAGCTCCCTCTCAAGCATAGCTCATGCAACACCCACGATTGTTCTGTTCTTCCTCTCCGCGACCCCATTCTGCTGCGGGTTATGAGGCGCTATGAGTTCTCTTCGAATTCCTTCTTTTCTACAGAAGTCTTTGAGTTCATTCGAGATATATTCACCACCATTATCGCTCCGTAGAGATTTCACTTGCTTCCACGACTCCTTCTCCACCAATGCTTTAAACTCACAGAACTTTGAGAATGTTTCTCTCTTCTTCTGCATGAAGAAGATCTAGCATCTATGAGAATAGTCATAAAAAAATATAACATAATACCTGTGTTTTGTTGTTGAAGAAACTGAGAAAGGTCCACACACGTCTGTGCGAATTCTCTCTAGGATCATCGAAGCACGGTTCTCCTTCTCATGAAAAGTGGTATTCAAAAACTTACCCATAGTACATCCCTTGCACTGATCTGACTGCGCAAGAGTACCCTTGGGAAGTCCAGTAGAAATCTGCTGCAAAATTTTCAAAGCGCCATGGTGAAGATGGCCCAATCTCCTCTGCCATAATTCTCCCTCATCCTGGCTCACCACTTCTTCTGCTTTGCCCATCATTTCAGTGTAGACATCTACCTCTAGCTTGTAGAGATTCTTAACTTGAATCCCTATCCTCTTGGTTTGACCCATTGTTTTATGTCGAAGGAAGGCTTTTCCCTCACTGAAAACAACGTCATAACCTTTGTCTTCCAACATTGTGACCGAGACCAAGTTCTTCTTCAGACCTGGAACATGCATAACATCTTTCAACAGAAATGGATTACCTGACTCCCTCTCAAAGTTAATGGTCCCAATTCTAGTTGCACTATATCGACCATCGTTGCCCATCTCTATATGCATTTGGAGATCCTTCTCCTCCAAGTCACTAAACAACTCTTTGTCTCCTGTCATATGGAAAGACACACCATTGTCAAGATACCACACCGATCCCATTGAGCTTGAAACCAAGCATGTGATCAAAGAGAAATCAAGTTCAAATTGCGAGGCTAAGGCCTCTCCAGCTACAGCTCCAACAACCTTCTTGTTCTTCTTTTTTTGCGGGCAGTTTGTGGTGAAATGCCCAAGTTCGTGATAGTGAAAACACTTCACCTTGGAAACATCCTGATTGTTGCCTTTAGCTTTAGTTTCTAATTTTGGATGGGATTTCTTCCCCTTCCCATTCCTTGCTTTGGCAGCCAAAGAGAAATTCTCTTCATCATCATTCTTTGATGAAGAGCCATCCCTGGTACTTCGCCTTATCTCCTCCTGCACAAGATCCGACCAAAGTCACTCCCATCCCGAAAGTTTCTCCCGTCCATTGACAAAGTCTTCCTAGCTATGCCAACTCTTCGAAAGCCCAAGGAGAGCCAAGCTCACCAAGTCATCATCATCAATAGTAATCCCCACATTTTCCAGTTCATCCCTACAGTGGAAAAACTTCGTGAGATATTTTGGAATACTGTCACGCTTCTCCATTTTTATTTTTTTGAGCTTATCTTTCAGCGCCAAATTCCTCTGGTCGCTACTGCTTTGGAACAAATATGTCAAAGCCTTCCACATTGCAAATGGAGTGGCTTTACCATGAAGGCTGGACACAATATGGTCCTTCACACCTTCCAACAAAATTCTTCTTGTCTTTGTGTTAGGTGGATAAATCATTCTTGCGGACAAGAATGATCTCCCTAGTATCACAAGGATAGCTAGAAACAAACATGAAAAATGTAAACTACTTTCTCTAGATTATATATGATTTAGAATTTTCTATGATGAAGAAAGGACCTACCTGTGGTCCAATGCTAGTTTAATTCTTCTTTCCCGTCGCTCTTGTTGGGGTCCTGTGATTTGGCAGATTGGCATATCAAATGACAAGGAAACATCATAACCACTTCGGAATCCTAAGATCTAGCCCTCCTGGATTCAGAGAGGGATCTCTCTATATAAGTGTTTTCAGAGGATATATCTTTATGCTTTGTTTATGACATTAGGCTAGTTATGAAGCTCAAAGGAACTTGTTTTGGTTTTGGTTGGGTAGGATATCATCAAAATAAGGGAAGTCTTTTGAAGGGTAAAGGTGTGAGTAAGTTGAAAGAATGGTTCAGATGATAGGAGAGGTAAGAGACAATATCAATCTATTGCGCTATGGAGTCACAAAAGGATTTAATTGCATAACAAGTTTCAAGAGTGGTCCATGGGGCAAGTCATCTATATCAAAGGATCTCTTTAGATTGATTTGTGATATGGAACGTTAAAAGTTTTGTGAAAGAAGCAAAGCTAATAACCATTTAAGAATCTATTAACTTCACTAAACAAGAAAAGCCTTTCAAAGTAACTGTTTGAAGCAGGCCAAAGGACAGGGCAAACCATAGACTTCTTTGGGCAAACTTTAACTAAAGCACACTTTTCAGACAACAATCCAGCAATCCTCTTGACTACCTTCAGAAAGTAGAAAACATTTAAGATAAACATAAAAAGTAGCCTAAGATCAAGTAAGGACTTTGAACCTATCCTGCTTTCGGCATACTCTTAAGGGAAATCTTCAAAACAACTGTTTAAGACTAAACAAGGGACATGGCTAACCATAAAATTCCTTGATTAGGACTCTACTTAGCATGCAATGAAAAGATCATTCGATAACAACATCTCAAGTTCTACTCAGCAAGACATGGGCTCACCAACATTCCTTGACTGGTTATACTCTATTGAAATCATTCCCAAAGAAACAATTAGAAGAAAACATAGAGATAAAGCTTATCAGTGAGAATTAGGGTACCTTTTATAGTAAATCCTAATCTAAATTTGTCGTTCTTTATCAGAGAAAGTGGACAGTATGAAAACATAAGAAAAAAAACAATTATAGTAAGAAAAACATCACCATTGATATAGACCAGGATTCCATAAATCAACTTGTATATTTGATGTTCAAACCTATTACAATCTTTAAGTCCAATAGGTCTTTATAGCTCCAACTTATCTTCTCTGCCTAATATTCTTCAATTACTCAACAGAGCTTCAACAGCTTCAACAACTATTTACATTCAATAAGTATTCAACCAACAACAATATTGGTCTCCTCATATGATATATATAGGTAAATTGAGGAGTTGGAGTGAAAGGAAGGTCTAACTATTCAATTAATACAGAGTAAATGCTTCTCGACCTTTGGGAGGCCTAATGGAGAAGATATCTAATGTCTTAACTCTGTTAATTGATTTTTACATTAACTTTCATCTACTTCAGTAACTTTTGTTGACTTTTGAGGCTTTTGGTAGCTAGCAATTACTTTCTGAGCTGTCTTTGGAAAAATATCTCTGACTGTGCATTTAATATGTATTCTTTTGAGGTAAATAGAACTGTAGGTGGCATTTTTGGCTTTCCGGGGATTAATTGCTTCAATGATCTGGCATTTTGAAGCGGTCTTTTGCTGATCTGTCTGTCTTTGATACTTTAAACACTGATTTAGGCTTTAATTTGTGCTTTAAGGTTGATTATGCCTTTTCAGATCATCTCTGGTCTTCGAACTGTGCTTTATCCTTTAACTATGGATTAAGCCTTTTGATTTTCAGGTTTTGACTTTAATCCTTTCTCTTTATTCCTTTTGATACTCTTTACGGATCTTCGTGTTTCTTCTGCTTTGCTGGTGTATAGGTGGCTTTGGCGCATTGGAAGGTTTCATAAAGGCATTGATGGCCATGACGAATCGATCTAAGCTTGGAATTGATCCTTCAAGTCCCTTTCTCTATATTGATTAGGCCTGGGATCATCATCCTCGGCCTCTGTCACCTTTAGTGACTGTGGGATGGCTTCTATGCTACAAAACCACCATTAAACCTGCAACAAACATCAAAATTTTAATAAAACCATGTGAATTGGAGAAATTTCTTTACAGAGGCTAGGGGTGAAGGTGGAATAGCTGTGCAGAGGGGGATGAATGCATTGATGGAGGATTCCATGTCAAAGAAGCGAAAACCAGGTTTTAAATTGACTTTGGCGCGAAGACGCATTGGTGGTTTCGTGGAAAACCAGGAATGGTTTTCGCTTAGGGTCTGGGAGGTAAGCGGTAAGGAATAGGGGGAACGCGATGCAGGTTAGAGAGTGACGCATGTCCCTCTAAAACCGCTGATTTCACGTTAGAATTTCACGCCGGGGAGAATTGGTGAATTGGGCGCGAAACGAGATCTGGACCGTTCGATTTGCGGGCTGCAGATTGACGTCCATCAATCAGCGCGACGGGAGAGGAGTTGTGTGGGAGGAAGGGTGGCGAAGTGATGGAGTGAGGACCGTTAGATCTGTGGGATTAATAGTCAGGAATAAATCATTGGTAATGGGAAAATAAAGGAATTTGGGATGTGGACATAAGAATTTGCGACAAGCGATGGCCAATGGGGAAGTGGGAACAACAACTAATGTCAGCAAATCTGTCGTGTAGTGAAATATTTATATGGCGGGGTGAAATGGTAAGTTTGAATGGGAGCTGTTGGATCGTGAGGATCAAAAGTTTAGATCTATTCCGGGGGAAGATGGTAGATGGAGGGGGAGAATAGGGAGGGACCCCGCTGGTCGTTGGATCGTTGGAGGATCAATGGCCAAGATTTAATCGGCAGAGCGCATATCGGTGGTGAAAAGGGTTGGGGAATGAGGAATTTGGGAACGATGCGCCGATGGCCGATGGGCTTAGCGTTTGGTCACAAGACCAGGTCATATGGCGGAAACGGGGCTAGGGGCTTAAGCAAAAGGCGCTTAAGGCCCGATATGTAAAAAAGGTTGTATTTAGGCCAAAAATGGGTTTTTCAAGGCTTTCAAAGGGTTCCAACAGAGGGAAAATAGGGATTTAAACCTTAATAAAAGGATTTTACAAGGTTTAAAGGGGATTTTTGAGGAAGTGAAGGATTTTTAAAGGGAAAAAGGGAGATTTTAGCAGAGGGGAAAGTTTATTTGAAATGAATGAGTGAGTTAAATGAAGGATTCTTGGAGGCACGAAATGGTGGAGATTTGAGGCTTTGAAAACAGTTTCTCTCTGAAGTAACATGTTATTTTGAAGGATTTTCAAGTGGAGAAGTTAGTGAGGTGGACCTTTGGAAAGTAAACATGGTAGGACTTCAAGAACTCACAGATTTACTTGAAATTTGTTTCTTGAAGGCCACAGACTTGTTTTAGCCATATTTTGTTATGACAAAATATTATGGATGGCTAACAGTGGCTCCACTTGGGGAAGGCAGCTCCTTGGAGGTGTCAAGAACCTCAGAGATCTATCTCTGGAATGTAGACTTGTGCTTTTCATTTTGACAACCTTTTCTTCTTTGATCATGCCGCTTGAAAAGATGATCAACATTACATCATAACAAATCAATTTCTTCCCAGAAAACTACCTACACAACCTACTTTCCTAACATTTTTTCTTCATAAGGTGCACTTGGACTTGCAAACCTTTTGACATCAAAATTTTATTATTTTATTGAAAGCAGAAAGCTAATCTAAATCTACCCTTATAACTTCCATGAGTTCAGTTTAAACAATTGAACTCATTAGCTTCTCTACCTAACTACTATCTGTCAGAATTAAGCTGTCTGACAGATCTTATTCTCTATATTCTAAAACAGAAATTTAAATACAGACAAACCAAGATTAAACTATCTGATTTTCTGTAAGACTATGGCATAAAAACAAGCTGCACATAGACTGAAATTTACAGAAAAATGAAACAAAATTGTGAAGGCTTAAGATCTGAAAATTACGAGCATCCTTCTTTCTTTCTTCAGCTCTGGTTTTGATCCTTTAGAGCTGTCTTCTTCTTCTTTACCTGGTTCAAGTTTTCAACATGTTATAACCAGTCTTCTTTGTATCTTTGGCTCAGGTTTTGATCTAATCTGAGACATTCTTCATCAAACTTGCAGGTTCAGGATTTAAGCTTGTTTGAACCTCTATTTTTCTATCCTAATCTAGTCTACTGATAAGCCAAGATTAAATTGTTTGGCTAATCTGATTCATTAACTTATCAATAGTAAATTGAAATCTATCTAGTCATGATTAGGCTGTATGACTAAATAGCAGCGCTTCTTTGGTAGTGGTATTTAAGCTTGCACACTTTCAGACTCTCTTTATTTTTTGGTATGGGGTTGTACCTTTCTTATTTTTATAATCTGCCCTCTTTTTCTTTTCTATTGTTTTTGTATTTTTTCAATTTTTCTTTCAAAGAAAAAAACAAAAAACTAACTAAATGCTCACAGTCTGAGCTTTATTGACATTCCTACATACCCTAATCTAACTCTAAAATATTTACATGTTTAGCTGGCAAATTCTCTTTTCCAATACATCCAGTCAATCAGATGGTTCCATGACTGGTCTTTTCTCATCTCTTTGAGCATGCCGGACAGACAGGGCCACTCCCATCTCACTTTTTCTTTAGTAGCAGTGCTAAAAAATTTTATTGCATTTGGTGATACACTACTCCTAACAATCTCTATCCCTTCTTCAAATGTCTTCAAAAAATGAGCGAAGGGGTCTTGAAATAATACCTGGTTGGGAGTATTTGACAGGTAATTTTCAACCAAGGTTATTTTTTCTTCCATTGGATCGAGAAAAATATTCTTTTGAGAAAGAAAATCTTCCTCATCTTCATTGTGATCTGAACTGGAGGAATCATCATATTTGGTAGTGTTGTCCTCTTGTAGTCCCGTGGTATTTTGATTTAGTGGACTGAGCTTAGTGAAGATGTCATTATATTCTTGAGTAGGGGTCTCTTTGATTACCTCAACCCTTTCAGGAGAAGTTTCTTTAATTTCAACCGGCTCAAGAAGTTCTTCATTGTTTTCCTCCTGAACCTTTGAGCTGAAAGACTGTTGATTTCCAATCACATGAAAACTGTTACTGATGAGTTGTAATGAAGTAGAGCAAAGATTCAGAGATTCTTCGCCCTCTTCTACATTTTCAAAGCTTTCTTCATCAGTGTCATAAATAACCTGCTTTGGCTCATTACTTTCTCGGAGTTGGTGGCACTGATCTTCCTCCCACAAATCTACCAATGACAGTCCTGCAAGATCAACTTCTGTTTGGAGAACATCATCATCAGATAGATCAAAATTAGGAAAATAATTAATGTAAGTAATGTCACCAATCAAACATACTGGATTATCAACAAGTCTTCTTTATTCTGATCTATAAGGGAACTTTCTAAATTTTTACAACAAAGTTCATTTGGTGAATGGGCAAGATTGTTTGTTTTGCAAAAAATTTCAGAGGCTGGCTATTTATTGATAATCTGATCGATTTCTTCTTCTGTAAAAGGAGGAGATGTTTCTGTGTTTCTTTGAGTATAAGTGCAACAGTTCTCTATCTCTTGTGAAGACTGAATTTGAGGCTGGATGTCTTCTTGAGCCTCACCTAGGAGGGATGATGAATCATTATTTATGCTTGCAGGGATATCTTGAGGAATGTCTTTTATTCCTTGATTGATTTCTTCCTCAACTGATTCATCTAGGTTCTTGTGATAGTTAGGATGCATATGAAATTCTTGAATGGCTTTTAACAGATCCTCAGGATGAATATTAACCAAATCCTCATCAATATCTAATAGGTATTGTATGATTTTCTGAGATTGATCACAACAATTTGCAGTCCATGATAAAGATGAAGGGTTATCTCTATATTTTTCATAAAATACTTGGTGCATGTCTCTTAAAGAAAACAAGCTCTTAGGTTCTAACCATTCATACCAATCCATTGCCTTTCCTTCTAATGTTAACATGAAAATTTTCATAAGGCAGTCTTCATGTCATTCAGTCTTTATCTTCCATACATGTATATGAAATTTGATGAGATGTAACAATGGGTCATAACACTTTTCACCTTGAAAAACATGAAGGTTATCATCCCAAAACACTTGGGGCATCTTATGTGGGAACCTAGGGATATGATCTCTACTCATTGGGGCATATCTTCATTGTATCCTTGGAATCATGTCTGTAAATTAGAAAAGAGGTCATCGTTTCTATTCAACTAGTTCAGAGTCTTCTACCAGTGGAGTCATTTGGTCTTTTGGGATTTGTGGAGTCGCCAAGTGGAGGAATTCAAAATTTTTGAGATGAGTTGCTGTCCACCATCAGCAATTGAATACCAATCTAAGGAGGTTTGTCGGTCTTTTGAGGTCTTAAGGATGTATAAGATGTAATTCACTCAGAATTCCCCAGTGGAGTCGCCATTATGTTGGTGTCCTGTGATTTGGCAGATTGGCATACCAAATGACAAGGCAACATCAGAACCACTTTGGAATCTTAGGATCTTGCCCTCTTGGATTCAGAGAGGGATCTCTCTATATAAGTGTTTTTAGAGGATATATCTTTATGCTTTGTTTATGATATTAGGCTAGTTATGAAGCTCAAAGGAACTTGTTTTGGTTTTGGTTGGGTAGGACATCATCAAAATAAAGGAAGTATTTTGAAGGGTAAAGGTGTGAGTAAGTTGAAAGAATGGTTCAGCTGATAGGATAGGTAAGAGATAGTATCAATCCATTGGGCTATGGAGTCACAAAAAGATTTAATTGCACAACAAATTTCAAGAGTGGTCCATGGGGCAAGTCATCTATATCAAAGGATCTCTTTAGATTGATTTGTGATATGAAACGTTAAAAGTGTTGTGAAAGAAGCAAAGCTAATAACCATTTAAGAATCTATTAACTTCACTAAAAAAGAAAAGCCTTTCAAAGTAACTGTTTGAAGCAGGCCAAAGGATAGGGCAAACCATAAACTTCTTTGGGAAAACTTTTACTAAAGCACACTTTTCAGACAACAATCCAACAATCCTCTTGAATACCTTCATAAAGTAGAAAAAATTTAAGATAAACATAAAAAGTAGCCTAAGATCAAGTAAGGAATTTGAACCTATCCTACTTTCGGCATACTCTTAAGGGAAATCTTCAAAACAACTGTTTAAGACTAAACAAGGGACAGGGCTAACCATAAAATTCCTTGATTAGGACTCTGCTTAGCATGCAGTGAAAATATCGTTCGAGAATGACATCTCAAGTTCTACTCAGCAAGACATGGGCTCACCAACATTCCTTGACTGGTTATACTCTATTGAAATCATTCCCAAAGCAACAATTAGAAGAAAACATAGAGATAAAGCTTATCAGTGAGAATTAGGGTACCTTCTATAGTAAATCCTAATCTAAATTTGTTGTTCTTTATCAGAGAAAGTGGACAGTATGAAAACATAAGAAAAACAACAATTACAGTAAGAAAAACATCACCATTGACATAGACCAGGATTCCATAAATCAACTTGTATATTTGATGTTCAAACCAATTACAATATTTAAGTCCAATAGGTCTTTACAACTCCAACTTCTCTTCTCTGCCTAATATTCTTCAATTACTCAACAGAGCTTCAACAACTATTTACATTCAATAAGTATCCAACCAACAGCAATAATGGTCTCCTCATATGATATATATAGGTAAATTGAGGAGGTGGAGTGAAAGGAAGGTCTAATTATTCAATTAATATAGAGTAAATGCTTCTCGACCTTTGGGAGGCCTAATGGAGAATATATCTAATGTCTTAACTCAGTTAATTGATTTTTACATTAAATTTCATCTACTTTAGTCACTTTTGTTGACTTTTGAGGCTTTTGGTAGCTGGCAATTACTTTCTAAGCTATCTTTAGCAAAATATCTCTAACTGTGAATTTAATATGTATTCTTTTGAGGTAAATAGAACTGTAGGTGGCATTTCTGGCTTTTCGGGGATTAAGCTTCAATGATTTGGCATTTTGAAGCGATCTTTTGCTGATCTGTCTGTATTTGATACTTTAAACACTAATTTAGGCTTTAAGTTGTGCTTTAAGGCTGATTATGCCTTTTCGGATCATCTTTGGTCTTTGAACTGTGCTTTATCCTTTAACTGTGGATTAAGCCTTTTGATTTTCAGGTTTTGAATTTAATCCTTTGTCTTTATTCCTTCTGATACTCTTTACAGATCTTCGTGTTTCTTATGCTTTGCTGGTGTATAGGTGGCTTTGGCGCATTGGAAGGTTTCATAAAGGCATCGATATCCATGACACATCGATCTGAGCTTGGAATTAATCCTTCGAATCCCTTTCTTTGTATTGATTAGGCCTAGGATCGTCATCCTTAGCCTCTGTCACCTTTAGTGACTGTGGGACGGCTTCTATGTTACAAAACTACCATTAAACCTGCAAAAAACATCAAACTTTTAATAAAACCAGGAGAATTGGATAAAATGCTTTACAGAGGCTCGGGGTGAAGGTGGAAGAGCTGTGCAGAGGGGGATGAATGCATTGATGGAGGATTCCATGTCAAAGAAGTGGAAACCAGGTTTTAAACGAACTTTAGCGTGAAGACGCATTGGTGGTTTGGCGGAAAACCGGGAATGGTTTTCGCGTAGGGTCTAGGCGGTAAGCGGTAAGGAACTAGGGGAGCGCGATACAGGTTAGAGAGTGAGACATGTCCCTCTAAAACCACTCATTTTGCGTTAGAATTTCACGCCGGGGAGAATTGGTGAATTGGGCGCGAAATGGGATCTGGACCGTCCGATCTGCGGGCTGCACATCGATGGCCATCTCAGCGCGACGGGAGAGGAGTTGTGTGGGAGGAAGGGTGGCGAAGCGATGGAGCGAGGACCGTTAGATCTGTGGGATCAACATTCAGGATTAAATCAGCGGTAATGGGAAAAGAAAGGAATTTGGGAAGTGGACCTAAGAATTTGCGACGAGCGATGGCCGATGGGGAGGTGGGACCAACAGCTGATGTCAGAAAATCTGTCATGTAGTGGAATATTTATACAGCGGGGTGAAATGGTAAGTTTGAATGGGAGCCGTTGGATCATGAGCATCAACGGTTTAGATCTGTTCCGTGGGAAGATGGTAGATGGAGGGGGAGAACAGGGAGGGACCTCGCTGGCCGTTGGATCGTTGGAGGATCAACGGCCAAGATTTAATCAGCGGAGCGCATATCGGCGGTGAAAAAGGGTTGGGAAATGAGGAATTTGGGAAGTGCGATGCGCCGATGGCTGATGGGCTTAGCGCTTGGTCACAAGATAGGGTCATATGGCAGAAACGGGGCCAGGGGCTTAAGCGAAAGGGGCTTAAGGCCCGATATGTAAAAAATGTTGTCTTTAGGCCAAAAATGGGTGTTTCAAGGATTTCAAAGGGTTTCGACAGAGGGAAAGAAGGGATTTAAACCTTAATAAAAGGATTTTACAAGGTTTAAAAGGGATTTTTGAGGAAGTGAAGGATTTTTAAAGGGAAAAAGGGAGATTTTTTCTGCAGAGGGGAAAGTTTATTTAAAATGAATGATAGTGAGTTAAATGAAGGATTCTTGGAAGCACAAAATGGTGGAGATTTGAGGCTCTGAAAACAGTTTCTCTTTGAAGTAACAAGTTATTTTGAAGGATTTTCAAGTGGAGAAGTTAGTGAGGTGGACCTTTGGAAAGTAAACATGGTAGGACTTCAAGAACTCACAGATTTACTTGAAATTTGTTTCTTGAAGGCCACAGACTTGTTTTATCCATCTTTTGTTATGACAAAATATTATGGATGGCTAACAGCTCCAAGAAGTCACCTCTTAAGATCTGCAAACAAAGACATGGAAGAGAATCAAAAGCACCTGCAACATATACTAATTCAAAAACCACAAATATATCTTAATGATCAAGGAATTTAAGAAATAAGTCATTCAAGTAAACACATAAACAAATTATTGAGAAAATAGGATCCAATTGTATTATCTTTAAATAAAAGAAGGAGTCTTACAACCGCATTCGCCTTGATTTTGTACAGGTCCTTTCGGGATCTGGAACAAGCGTTTTCCTTTGGTATGACAAGCCCTTCCACTCTTGAACCAACCTAACTACGAGTATGTAATCATTCTCGCAGCTAGCAAAAAGAGTATGTTTCTTCACCAATTCCCTTATCTATCATAACTACCAAGTACAAAGCAAGTAATAAGTGTATACAAAATGTATAGAGAAGTTTTACATATGTGAGCATGTACCCTTGAGACTGAACCAAAGCTTCAATTTATAGGAGAAGGAAAGTGGTTACAGCTCCAAAATGGAAGGGATAAAGTCCTCTTATCATGGGATTAAGTTCCAAAGACCAAGGAATAGGCTCCTTTTATGAAGGAATGAATGTTCATGATAATGGAGGGAGTAAGGCTTCGACTAGATAACGCCTTCTAGAAGCTTCCAACTGGGAGAATATTCGACCAGCTGGGCTTCTAGAATTTACTTTTGCCTTCAATTTACCTTTTACAGGGGTCCTAACTTTTAATGAAGAAAACGTGCAGTCGGCTCCGCAATTTTTAAAGCAAAAGGGTGCGGTGCCGCAGGTAAGGCTAAGGAAAAGTGCGGTACACTTGTTTTTATGATTTTTATAAGCTTTTCTCCAAATTCAGGACTTGGTCTGGGAACTTTAGGGTTGTAGACTTCTAAGGGAGCATTATATAGGTATTGATGAACCCATATAGATAGTAAAACGTCATGGTGACAAAATAATGTGTAACACTTTGCTACCTTCTTTTTCCATGCGTCAAGTAATGCAGCATCGCTAGAACCTGACTTAGGAACATCGCTATCGATGAACTCCTTCAATCCATTATCTTCCAGCACCGCCTCCATCCTGTCCTTCCAGGCTATGTAATTCGAGCTGCCCTCAAGGGCATACTCCAATCTCAACCCATTGAAAGACATTTCAATGTATACTCAACTGTCACACCAAGAATTTTCTGCAGCAAATTCAAATTGTCCACCAGCACAAACTCAACAATTCTTCATAATTGCAATCTTCAAGAATTAACACTACTCCGATACCATGTAGAAATTATATAACATATGCATGTATATATCTATATTCTCTTGATCTAACAATATTTATCTTCTTTCTAAATACATAATCCTTCCACTGTTAATCTTTTGTGAAAATTTAAAACTTAATTGCAAACACATGAAGCAATAAAAACAATCGCACATAACATAGTTGTTTAACAGGAAAGCCTGAAGCTAAAAACCCCAACTATCATATTATGTATATCATGGAGATCATGTAACAATCTCATGCAAAGCTTAGTACATCAAGCTCTCAGTACAATCAATTGTCACACACTAATCAGAAGAAATATGCAAATCCATGCACTGATTTATTGCCACCTGATAGCCTGCCTCCACTGTGAAATCCTTGCTGAAGAAGACCCCTAAATGAATTCGAATCTACCTTTCCTTGACTGCGAAATCCTCATTGGCAACTCCAATGTGTGTGTGGTGCAATCAATGCATCACTATAGTCACAACAGATAGTCCAACTTGCCCTTTCACCTATCTCTCCAATGGATCTCCACTGGAACTGACATACACTGTAGTTAACTATTGTATCTGTTCAGTTGTTAGTGAGTTATTAGTTGTGAATTAATTAACTAATTGATTCACTCAACTCTCACTAGTGTTTTTTTAGTTAGACTAGATACAACTAGCTCAACTGAGTTTAACTCCATTAACTGAGTTAAACTGAATAACAACTCCTGTAACTACTCTTCCAACACTGTCATAACTTTACCACTTCAGTTCTAACTGAGTCCTCATGCATGAGCCACCAATAAACCCTAGGGATTGTGTAATTCCTTCAGCCCACTGATTTTCCAAATTTGTTCACTGAAATAAAGTGCTCCAAGAGAATAAGTTGATTTTTATTGTCGGATTATTATTAAGAGCTAATAATAATTGACATGCATCTATTTTTATATCGACGATCTATAAATAGACTTCGCCCAATATTCTAAAAATATAATTTCATCTATTTTTTCAACTTGACCAACCATCCACAAATAGCATCCTGCAACTTTTGAAATATGATCACCATGTCTAAAAATAGACTTGCACCTAAAAATAGCCCGTGGGCCCACTTAGTGAAGGTGACAGATTTTCACTAAGCTTCATCATCTTGTTGAATCTCAACACAAAGATCAACTACATTGGAGGTTTCAATCTTAGAAGAAGCTCTTGACTTCAAATTCATCATCATCTAGGAAGATGCAAGTCACTCTACTCAAGTAAGTATCTATGACCTTTTTTAAATCTATCAAGATGACTTATTGTAAAGATAGCAAGAAATTGGTTGGGTCATCAAAACTTAATGCATGGAAGAAAATGAAAGATTTTAATCTAATTGAAGACGAAGTTATGGACTAAATCAAAGGATCTACAATTCAACCCTCAAAAGAAGATGCTCTAGCTCATGCCAAATACATGAAAGGAGAAATCAGAGCCCAGATGATTCTCATAGAATCCATTAAGGACTCACTCTTTCCCTATGTATCAAAACTAAAGTCTGCAAAATATATATATGAGAAACTGGTGGAGATATTCTCTATGAGTATTGCAGGAGAAGCAATCTCTATGATCTGAAAATGGAAGTACTTGAAAATGTGTGCAAGGTATCCATTTCCATTAATTAAATGTGTGCAAAATTCTCCATGTATGGTTGATTAAACAAAGTGTTTTTGGTAACTCTTTATGAGTTTATGTGTGAAGGAAAGATACTTTAATTTTCTGTTTAACATATTAAATTAGAAATATATAACAAGATAACTTCAACATAACATGACACAAATGTTTGATGAGTAGTTCACCCCTCCTGGGCTACGTCTGTTGGATCAAGCCTCCCAAAATGAACTTGTCCTCTTATATTAAAATGATTCAAAATGATAATACAAGTTTAAAATTGCCTCAATAGGAAAATCTGAATGTAAATACAGATTCAGAAGACATGAAAATGCTAAGAATGCCTTTCCATATTCACTAAACAATGAAAAATTACCATAAATAGTGACTTCTTCAATAAGGCCCTGATGGATTTCTGAACTCCTATGAAGCTTTTCGGGCTATAGAAGTCCTCAAATAGTTCTTAAACCTCTTCCATTAGGTTCATAAGGTCAAAAATAGCTGAAAATTATCTTTGGTTCACCTCAAACAGAGAGGTACAACTCAAAACAGCTCCAACTCCAAAATGGCCCTAGTGGCCCTAAAAACTCTCTTGAAGCTTTTCAGGCTCTGAAAGTCTTCAAATAGTTCTAAAACCTCTTCCATTAGGTTCATAAGGTGGAAAATAACTGAAAATGGTCTTTGGTTCACCTCAAACAGAGAGGTACAACCCAATACAACTCCATTTCCCAAATGGCCCTTATGGCTCAAAAAGCTTCCCTGAAGCTATAATGGCTATAGAAAACCTCTACTACCTTTGAAACCTATTCCAATGGCTCTGGAATGCTGAAAATAGTCGAAAATGACTTTTGATTTACCACAATTGGTTAAGCATAGCCCAAAACAGCGCCAACTCCCTCTTGACCCTGATGGCTCTCATTGCTTCCCTGAAGAAAAAGGGGCTGAAGATCAACTCCAATGGCTCTAAAAACTATTCCAATGGATTCAGAATCCTTTGAATACCTGAAATAAAAAAAAATTCATCCCATTTGGTCCAATATTGGAGAAGTTATGGCCCCAACAATATTTTTCCTAGTGTCAAGTAAAAAACCCCACTAAATGTGGGAGGACTGTAGATAGCCGCTCCAAAAATGGCGGACTTGACTAAAAATGTGGACTCCATCCCCAAACTGTCAGCGGTCAGTGCGCTGGCATTTAATTTTTGCAAGAAGTGGTCACATGCGGAGAACCCGCCGTAACCGCCGGAGAAAACGTTGGTTAAAAAACCATAACATATACCATGGCATTTTTTATTGTGCAACGTGGCCACATGCCATGGTATGTCAGACAGTTATGTTAACGGTTTAATCCCACTGGTAAAGGCCTTAAGCCACAGTTATAGCGCAGGATCATATGATCAGGGCTAGCCCTTAACTCTTTCGCCAAATTTCAATTCAAAACTTAAATAACAACCGCCACCATATATGTTAAGAACTAAAACCTATGGCTCAATGGTAAGCGCGTCCGGTTAGTCCGCGGGAGGTCCGCGATTTGACTCCTGTGGAGTCACAAAATTTTGCAATGCCAATTATACCACCGGCTTGGGGCCACGTGGCGGCCTCTAGGCTTGCCACGTGGCACCCTTTGATTGGCCAAAAAATCACAAAGTCAAACCACTATTCAATCCAACACTGCCACTTGTCACTGCAGGATTGGCCCAGGTGGAATATTCTAGGGAATATTCCAGGAATATATATATATTTTTTTAATTTTTCATATTTCGAAGTCAAACCTGGTCAAACTGGTCTTTTGCATGAAATTGTGAATTTTCAAACTTGAATAACTTTCACATACAGTGTCGGATTTTAGTGTCATTCATGGTGTCAGGATCGTATCGCCTAGGCATATCCGGTCGTTCAGGTTGCAAGTGATTTTGAACACTTTCAATTTTGAGCTTTTTCCATAGCTCAGACTTGAGCTCTTGATCACACCTCCCAAATGAGAAGCTTTTGGACCCCAAAAGCTCATTGAAATGATGAAATTGAACTGTAGTACAGAAAATGAGAGAATAAAAACATCCTCTTCTCTTCAGCCTCCAAAAATTTTCCTGAATTGCCAACTGTTCACATGGCAAATTTTTGCTAAATGAGCCATGTACTTGTGCCGAATCCCGACCAAGTTTTCTCGCATACCAATCTACCATTCTGTAACCAGCAATGACCCTTGCTGAAATTTGTGCCCACTTTGCCTGCATGCCTTTCCATCTCATGGAATCTTGCACCACTTTTCATTGACACTTCGTTCTCTGCACCAATCGACACCAAAGGCACCTTGTGCAACATATGACATCAACAACAAGTTGACCTGAAATGTGCTATACAATTGACACAACCATCAATGTAAAAAGTGTGCCCACAATCGACACAAGTTGACAAACATGTGTGACACAATCGACACAAGTCGATAAACAACAAGATACATCTTGACAAACACATGTGTATGTATCATATACAATGAATTATATATAGTTCGCTAATTACACATACAACCTCTATGTAGATGTGCAACTTCAACTCTTCTTTTCAAATACCAACAAGTACATCATCCCAAAAAACATGTGGGTGACTAAGAGCTGAACTTAAAGACATTGCTGCAATATAAGTGAGTATCATACTCATCTTTTACACCTCCATGGTGAAATTTTGCAACAGCAAAGAAATTCCTTCAACTGAAACTGCTTTTACATGCAATCTTGCATCAAAATTTTCAACTGAAATACATGCATACCAATCTGAAATTTGCATGTACAAAATGAGTATGACTTACTGCATTAAGAAGTTAATCCAGTTCCTACCAAGCCAACTCCATGGCGTCTTTTGTAGTTGCAATACACCTTCATGTGAATCTTCCATTTCCACATCGATAATGGACTCCATAGATCCACTTGCGCCAAACTTGTTGTCCTCTAGCTGCATGTGCTTTGTGTTATCCATCTATAAATTTTCCATATACTATGATGGCTAAAACAGGTTTGTTCGTCTTCAAGAAACAAATTTGGAGCAAATCTCTGACTTCTTGAAGCCTTGTTGTGTCTATTTGTCCAAAGGATCCATCTCACTGATGTCTTCACAAAAGCCCTGCTGTTATCATGAAGAAAACTATTTTAACCCCATTTTCACCCACTATTTTATCCATTTTTGCTTATCCTAACTCATTCATCTTATTCCCCTAAAAAATCCCCTTCCCTCCCTCATTTACCCTCATTTTCCCATAAAAACCCTTTAAACCTATAAAAACCCCTTTTTATGGTTTAAAACATCCCTATTTCACCTATCGGAAATCTCAAAAAGGCCCAAAGAACCCACTTTAGGCCATATTCCGCTCTTTTATATTAAAACAGGCCTTAAGCCCTCCGCCCCTACTTCTCATATGACCTGGTCCTACGACCAAGTCTTAAGCCCCCATCGCCATCGCACTTCGGCGACTCCCAATTCCTTTTGCCCTTTCCTTTTTTCCACTTGAATCAAATCTATGGCGCATGTTTACTACGGGGGCACCCAACCAAAGTGGCCCGTACTCCCCGGTGCCCCCACAGTTGACTCATTTGACCGCAGGAGATCTCAGATCTATGGCTGAGATTTACTGCGAAGGCATAGGCTACGAAATCCCTCTGTACCCCCCAGTCCCCTCGCAGTTGATCTCAGCTGTCGATCTTCTCCAGATCCGAGGGCCATCGAATCTCCTTCATTTCCACTCTCGGTCACCTTATCTCTCCACGGGACCATCTCCTCCACCTTATCTCCTAAGCTCCTCCCCTTTATACTCCAACACCTTTCCTTTTAAAACCCCTTTCCCTTATAAAACTCCTCACCCCAACGATTATGACCCCGATACATTCTTAACTGTTGATCTGGAAGATCTAACGGCCATCGGGGCTTTCCCATTTTTCTCTTATCCATCCGCCTTCCCCCCCTTATATTCTCTCCTGGGTAAGATCTGACCGTCGATCTTCCCCATCCAATGGCTCCCGCAGATCCATGATTCCAAACTCCGCCTGATCGACCTTTCACCTCACGACAAAAAAAACTGACATCGTTGCCAGCCCCACCTCATTCTTCCGCCATGCATCTCCTCGCCATTGCGCTAATCCTGGACTGTCGATCTGGCTCCCCCAGATCTGACGGTCCTAGCACTGTTTCGTGCTCCGATCACCAAAGTCTCCCCAACGTGCAACTTCCGCGCAAAACAGGCGGTTTTGCAGGAGGCATGTGTCGAGCAATGAACCATATCGCGTTCAAAATGACCAAAACCACTTACCACCCTTTTCTTGCGCGAAAACCATTTGTGGTTTTCCAAAACCGCTTTTCCATTTTTACGCCCATATTTGAATTTTCCGCCATTTTTCTCTTGGTTCCACCTGTGGAACCCCTCCCCTGCACATCTCCCTTCCTCTGAAAATTCTCCAACACCCATCTTGAAGCCTCTGATCGCAGTTTATCCAAAAGATGCAGGGTTTTGTAACATTTTTAATGTTTTTGCAGGTGTAATGGTGGCTAATTAAACATACCCTCTCACAGTCATTTGCATGGCATGAAACCTCAGGATGATGATCCTCGAGGCGAGATACAACAAAAGGAGAGATCTAAGGGTGTGATCTCAGGGTTTTAATCAATGTTTCATGGACATTGGTTAGCCATTGAACCCTCCAGCATGGAAAAGGAGCCACCTGCACATAAAGTAGAAAAACAGAGAAGAAAAAAGATTAAAGGATAAAGGTTAAAGCATAAAGCCATAAAATTAAAGGCTTAACCTGAAGATTAAATGTTAAAGACACAGTTTGAAGAATAAAGATGATTAAAGGAGGCCTAACACATATCAAAGGCCTAATTCAAGTTTGAAGTAACAAATCATGATAGATCAGCAGAAAGATGGCTTCAAATGCCAAATCACCGAAGCCTTTACTTCTCTAAAGATCAAAATGCCACTTACCAGTTTGTTTTGCCTCAAAAGTATACAAAGTTAATGCAGAGTCAAAGATATTTCCAAAGACAGCTCAGAAAGTAATTTCCAGCCTACCAAAAGCCTCAAAATTCAACAAAAGTGACTGAAGTAGATGAAATTTAATGTAAAAATTAGTTAATAGAGTTAAGACATTAGATACCTTCTCCATTAGGCCTTCCAAAGGTCGAGAAGCATTTACTCTGTATTAATTGAATAGTTAGACCTTATTTTCACTCCACCTCCTCAATTTACCTATATATATCATATGAGGAGCCTTGTATTGTTGTTGGTTGAATATTTATTGAATGTAAATAGTTGCTGAGGCTGCTGAAGCTCTGTTAGTAATTGAAGAAAGATAGGCTGAGAAGAGAAGTTTGAAGCTGTAAAGACCTACTGGACTTGAAGATTGTAACTGATTTGAACATCAAATATACAAGCTGATTTATGGGATCCGGGTCTATGTCAATGGTGATTTTTTTCTTACTGTAATTGTTGTTTTTCTTATGTTTTCATACTGTCCACTTTCTCTGATAAAGAACAACAAATTTAGGTTAGGATTTACTGTAAAAGGTACCCTAAATCTCACTGATAAGCTTTATCTTTATGTTTTCTTCTAATTGTGTTTTGAGGATAATTCAATAGAGTATAACCAGTTAAGTGTTGGTGAGCCCATGTTTCCTGAGTACAACTTGAGATATTGTCTTTGAAAGTTCTTGAAAAGTTTGCTAAGTAAAGTTGAACTAGAGAACTCTATCGTTAGCCCTGTCCTCTAGTTTATCTCCAACAGTTGCTTTCAAAAGATCCCTTAAGAGTATGCCAAAAGTAGGATAGGTTAAAATTCCTTACTTGATCTTAGGCTACTTTTTATGTTTATCTCAAATGTTTTCCTTAAGAGTATTCCAAAAGCAGGCTAGATTCAAAGTTATTACTTGATCTTAGGCTATTCTTTGTTTATCCTAAATGTTTTCCCTTGAGAGTATGTTGAAAGCAGGATAGGTTAAAATTCCTTACATGATCTTAGGCTACCCTTTTTTTTCTCATATGTTTTATTCTTTCACCACACTTCTTAATGTCCCATACCACAAAATCAACTTAAAGAGATCCTTTGACATAGATGACTTTCCCCATGGACCACTCTTGAAACTTGTTGTGCAATTAAATCCTTTTGTGACTCCATAGCCCAATGGATTTATATTTTCTCTTACCTATCCTATCAGCTGAACCATTCTTTCAACCTGATCCCACCTTTACCCTTCAAAAAACTTCCTTTATTTTGATGATATCCATCCCAACCAAAAACAAACAAATCCCTTGTGCTTCATAACTAGCCTAATATCATATCATAAGCCTTAAATATATATCCTTTGAAAATACTTAAATAGAGAGACCCCTCTCTAAATCCAGGAGGGCTAGATCCTAGGATTCCAAAGTGGTTCTAATGTAGGCTCTGCAGCGTTTTTTCTTGCCAATCTTGCAAACTACGGGGATCCTAACACTTTGGAAGATGAGTTGGATGCAAGGTACAACAATGAGAGACATCATGTCCCTTATTTTGACAAAATGTGCAACTCTTAAGCACTTTCTGAGAAAGTTTTCTTTGCCTCTTCTACTTCCTGTGTGCTTTCTTTTTCAACTAGCATCTTGAAGCCACATGGTTAAATTCACCACAAAATGTGCAACAAAAATTTATTTCATTTGAACAAGAAAAAATATCGTTCTTTGTTGAAACATAATCAAATTGATCATGTGAATAATTATACGTCTTTTGCTGCATGGAATTTCCATCCTTTTTGTCTTCGAGAGATGATGAACTAGTAGAGGAGACAACTTTCTTTTTCAGACTTTCATCACAGTTCTTGTCTTGAAAACTGTTCACATTTTCATGCTCGCCATAAGCGACATGTTTACCCTCTACTTGCTGCAATGATGGCTTAAAACAATGGCAATCATCCTTAAAACAATTTTGACATATATGCATTTTAGAACTTGGAATAAAGGTTCTCTTTAAATTTGCATCACATGCATTCAAGGATTTGGGGTCTTCGCCATTAAACTACACATAACCAAGACCAACATTCTTGGGTCGCTCCACAACCAAAATAAGGTCAACCATGCCTTGTGCATGATTTTCCAAACCTTTGCCTTCATGATAGCCCATCTTATACATTATTTTGGACCCTATACCCCTTGTATGTTTTTCAAAATAACCAACACACTTTTCAATTGAGGAAATTGAAGACAAGTTGGAATGATTTACCTCTTCCTCACGCTTGTTCTTGGACAAAGCTTCTTGAGTTTGAAGGAGTTGTTTCTCCATGTCATGCAACCTTTGGAGAATTTATTCCTTCTCATCCTTCATAGCCAAAAATTGTGCATGAAGCTTAACACTTTCTCTTTGATCCTCAATGAGAATCTGCACCATGTCCTTCACCTTAATGAACTCATTTTTCATGTCATCATTGAAGAATCTCGTGAAGGTGGAAACTTCACTTGTAGAAGAAGTTGACATTATGTAAATGGTCAAATTAACAAAAGGAACTTCCAAAGGAAAATTCTCAAAGCTTTCCAACAAATGACAAGCTTTTAACCAAATGTCTTTAAAGACCCCTTCTTATTCAAGCAACCATAAAACACAAACCCCAATAAATTTTGTAGAAAACACTATTCAAGTGGGTTTGTTTTCCAAAGATAATCTTGAGGTACTTTGGGGTAAGGAAACATCCTACAACTTTTTTTTCTTTTCCAAGATTTAGCTATCAACAACTATCTTTTCAACTCAAGCAAACTCATACAATCAACCATTTTGAAACCAATAAAACAATCAAACTTTTACACTGTTTTAACAAATTTTGCACAAAAAAAAATTCTCAACCTAAGCTCAACCAAAGCTCTGATACCACCTGATTTGAAAATGGAAGTACTTGAAAATGTGTGCAAGGTATCCATTTCCATTAATTAAATGTGTGAAAAATTCTCCATGTCTGGTTGATTAAACAAAGTGTTTTTGGTAACTGTTTATGAGTTTATGTGTGAAGGAAAGATACTTTGATTTGTTGTTTAACATATTAAATCAGAAATATACAACAAGATAACTTCAGCATAACATGACACAAATATTTGATGAGTAGTTCACCCCTCCTAGGCTACGTCTGCTAGATCAAGCCTCCCAAAATGAACTTGTCCTCTTGTATTAAAATTCTTCAAAATGATAATACAAGTTAAAAAGTGCCTTAATAGGAAAATATGAATGAAAATATAGATTCAGAAGACATGAAAATGCTAAGAATGCCTTTCCATATTCACTAAATAGTGAAAAATTACCATAAACAGTGACTTCTTCAATAAGGCCCTGATGGCTTTCTGAACTCCTCTGAAGATTTTCAGGCTGTAGAATTCCTCAAATAGTTTTGAAACCTCTTCCATTAGGTTCATAAGGTCGAAAATAGCTGAAAATTATCTTTGGTTCACCTCAAACAGAGAGGTACAACTCAAAACAGCTCCAACTCCAAAATGGCCCTAGTGGCCCTGAAAACCCTCTTGAAGCTTTTCGGGCTCTGAAAGTCTTCAAAAAGTTTTGAAACCTCTTCCATTAGGTTTATAAGGTGGAAAATAGCTGAAAATGGTCTTTGGTTCACCTCAAACAGAGAGGTACAACCCAATACAACTCCATTTCCCAAATGACCTTGATGGCTCAAAAAGATTACCTGAAGCTAAAATGGCTGTAGAACACCTCTAATGCCTCTAAAACCCATTCCAATGGCTTTGGAATGCTGAAAATAGTTGAAAATGACTTTTGGTTTACCACAAATGGTTAAGCATAGCCCAAAACAGCTCCAACTCCCTCTTGACCCTAATGGCTCTCATTGCTTCCCTGAAGAAAAAGGGGCTGAAGATCAACTCCAATGGCTCTGAAAACTATTCCAATGGATTCAGAATCCTTTGAATACCTGAAATAAAAAAAAAAATTCATCCCATTTGGTCCAATATTGGAGAAGTTATGGCCCCAACAGTATTTTTCCCAGTGTCAAGTAAAAAACCCCACTAAATGTGGGAGGACTGCAGATAGCCGCTCTAAAAATGGCGGACTTGACTAAAAATGTGGACTCCACCCCCAAACTATCGGCGGTCAGTGCGCTGGCATTTAATTTTTGCAAGAAGTGGTCACATGTGGAGAACCCGCCGTAACCACCGGAGAAAACGTTGGTTAACAAACCATAACATATACCGTGGCATTTTTTATTGCGCAACGTGGCCACATGCCATGGTGTGTCAGGAAGTTATGTTAGCGATTTAATCTTGCTGGTAAAGGCCTTAAGCCATGGTTATAGCGTAGGATCATATGATCGGGGCTAGCCCTTAACTCTTCCGTCGAATTTCAATTCAAAACTTAAATAACAACTGCCATCGTATATGTTAAGAACTAAAACCTGTGGCTCAACGGTAAGCGCGTCTGGTTAGTCTACGGGAGGTCCGCGGTTTGACTCTTGTGGAGTCACAAAATTTTGCAGCGCCAATTATACCACCGGCCTGGGGCCACATGGTGGCCTCCGGGCTTGCCATGTGGCACCCTTTGATTGGCCAAAAAATCACAAAGTCAAACCACTGTTCAATCCAGCGCTGCCACTTGTCACTGTAGGATTGGCCCAGGTGGAATATTCTAGGGAATATTCCAAGAATATTCCTTGGAATATTCCTTTTTTTTTTAATTTTTCAAATTTAGAAGTCAAACCTGGTCAAACTGGTCTTTTGCATGAAATTGTGAATTTTCAAACTTGAATAACTTTCACATACATTGTCGGATTTGAGTGCCGTTCACGGCTTCAGTATCATATCACCGAGGCCTATCCATTTGTTCAGGTTGCAAGTGATTTTGAACACTTTCAATTTTGAGCTTTTTCCATAGCTCGGACTTGAGCTTCTGATCACTCTATGAGACATGAACTATACAAATTGACATTGTCAAGAGAAGAAGGAATCAATTTATACTTTATGAGGATTTCTGAAATAAGAGACCAACTGTAGGAATTTGGATAAGTAATTATCTGATACTGAGATGACTACCTGGTGTTGAATGCTCTACCAGAAGAATGGGGAAACTTCACTTCAAGCTTATTCAGGAAGAAGGAAGCAACACTATTCCATAATTTATGGTCTCTATGTAAAATAGAAGAAAAAAGATTAAAATCCAAAGCTAATATAAGATCAATTGAAGGGAATCAAGCCTTTGCATCCATATCTAGGAAGAAAGGAAGATTCAGAAAATTTGGTCCTCAGAATAAAAGAAGAAATATGGACGTACGATGCTTTGGATGTAATGAAATTGGGCATTATAAAAGAGATTGTCCTAAATCTGGAAAGGACAAGAGGAAAAAGGAAGAAGCCCATGTCACAGATATAAGGGAAGAATCTGAAGCAGAGAAATCTAAGAAAGAAGAAGTGAGATATCTCTATTACGATTGAGATCATCTTCCTCTTTAGATGATTTTTGATGGTTGTAAAAGATTATGATAGGAAGTAATGTATATTAATAGCATCATGATAGAAGCATGGCAAGAGCTCTTGGTGAAAAAACTTCTGGAAAACCTTGTTGATAAACAACACTGATGCAAGGCATTCATAAGGATCAAGGGCCATCATGGAAATAGGTGCTGACATTTTCTAATGGAATTCTCTATGGATTCACTAATTAGAAATAAAGAAGAAAGGTTTCATAAAGAATTCTATGCTACAAAACTCTAGGATTAGGATGTGATGACATACTGATGAAAGCAAGTCAATGGAATGAAGTTCTTCATTCTAGTAATATTGCTACAGGATGACTCAAGGGAAAAAGGTATGAGGTATAAATATAATAATATGCTGACATTGGATGTTGTGAAGTCATGTGATATGGTTGCAGGTAATGAACTTATATCTTTAGAAGTATGATCAGAGAAAGAAGGATCTCTTCCTTTACACAAGTTTTCATTATCAGATGAAATCAACATAATATGTCCTCATATGGAATATGGGGTGGTTGCATACAATCAAGAAACTAGAAATTGGAAGTTCCTGGGAATGAATATGTGTGGATAAAGAAAGGAAGATATCATGAAGTGCAACCATATCAAGAGGACGTTATCATCCGAAAGCCAAGAAGATGTGACTAGGATATCTCCTGGGAGGATATGTAGACTATGATATAAGTCTGATAAAGAAGAAGACCCTTGAAAATACATATCTATAGGACATGTGTCAATCTGAATAGAGGATTCCGATGCCTATAGGAAGATGCCATGGTGAAATATCATCATTGAGGTGACTTTTGAATTAAAAATTCATACATATATGTTTATTTGGATGAATTTATGTAGGGCTTCCAATCATGTGAAAGGATGTAATATCATTGGAAATGGTTCGAAAGAAAGCATCATGGCATAGTGGTGAACCATATAAGGAAGTCTGATGAATCACTTTCTGATAGATGACATGACTCATGGATGAAATTGATGGATGATATGTGCCCTATGAAACCAAAAGTTGAAGGTTCCTCAATATTGAAATCCATGACATCGAGGGGAGGAATTATTCATGAGAAACTTGGTGTCTCACCATTGTTGCTGTAGGCCCCTGGTTAAGAGGGAGCCTGGTGATAAGTTTCTTGCTTGGAGGAACCTTGAAGCATGTCCTTCCTGAGTTTAGAGGGAGTGACATATATGATTCTCTAATACATGTGTTATACACTAGACCAGGACTAACAACCGTAAGTATCAGTGTAGGCCATGTGGAGATAATGGATAGACACATCATTCCGGTCTTCACTTGAGAAGACATAATGGAGGATTGGGTAATCATCTGGAATTCGATACTCTTTGAGAATGTGATACGGCATTCAAGATAAGAGTAGTTAGGGAACAATATTCTTTGAGGGCTAGATACCAAAGAGAAGAATAGTCCAAGAAGGTCATACTCTAGGAACACCTAGGTGGAGTATGTACCTTGGAGAGACAATTACTATGGTGTTTATAAGTCATGTGTCTTGCCAACATTGTAGCCCATTTTCTCATTGAGGTATGGGGTTGTTAGTAAAGGCCTTGCAATAGGACAATGTTGGTTGATGTGATGCAATATAGATGCGATTACCAATCCGATTCTTCTTATGAGATTATTTAGTTTGAAAGTGACCATGTATATGTATGAATACCTCCATAGTTAAGAGGGAGTGTTGAAAAGTGTAACTAGGGTCAATCTTCATATTGACTATGTAATTATGTATTTATGTAAAGAAGAAGACAAAGATAATAAAATGTATTTTTGTTATGCTTGCTTCATGGGTTTCATGAGCAAGGTTTTATTATAGGTCAATATACTTCTTGATGTATATTAGGATTTGTCTTCTAGTTATAAATGTAATTAAGGGTCATGAATGTGAATATTCTAGTCAACAAATATGCTCCAAGACCTTGTCATTTATCTATGGAGGAATGGCTCATGAAAATTCTCATGAAAACCCTCATTAACACTGGAATAAATGCTCTCCATGTCGACCTATCTATAGTGATGAAGTCGGCTCTCAAATATGTTGAAGGGTCGACCTAAAATCAGATGTAATGAGCACTATATATAGTGATGTGCTACGACTCATTTGGACATAGCAAATTGCAGATAATTCTGAGATTCCACAACGTGACAAAGTCTGGAATATTTTCAAGTTAAAGGCAGTAAGGCACAGATCTGTTTTGCATATTGTGCTAATACAGTGGATGTGGATCATTATGAAGGAGCTACGGTCAAGTATAATGCAGTCAAACCTGTAATGAATACGTTGATATACACCTGCAATCTAATGACGGAGTAAGGTCCGTGTTCTATGCATTTTAAGGACCGTGACTAGAAGCATTCAGATGTCATGTTATGCGAAGGGCTAAAGGATTGATGATCATGCTGTGATACGAAGTCTAAGGGTTAATTGCAGTGTGAGAAAAGAGGAAAGTAAATCTGTGGTTTACCTTCCTAATCACAGTTTATAAGAGAAAGTAATATATCTCCAGATTCAAGGATATGTGAATTGAAAGATAAGATCTCAAATGATCTTGTCTCCAATAATGGAATAAACAAGAAGTGTTTGAAGATAAAATTAGAGACCGAGTTCTCTAGTGTTGGTGCAACACAATGCAGGATGGTGCAAAAAAGATAGATCAACATTGGAGGTTGACAAAGAAGCAGTGACAAGGTCTTGGAGGCATACATAGGTCAAGGGTTTGAGTCTTGGTCATGGTACTTGTCATCTAAAATTCTATAAGAAGAATTTATCATGGGTTTTCCTCTCCAAGAGGGAGAGGTTTTTTCCCTGGCTCAAAGAGCCTAATTTTGTGTCTCTTGTATTTTGATAATTGACTCGATGAAAGACTAAGTAAGCTAAGAAGAGAAGACATAAGTAAATCAAGTAAGCTCACAAGTAACTGTCAAGAAGAGAATTATAGTTAATCAACGTCCCTCCAAATTATCAACATCCAAGATCCAATGGAAATTCTGTTGTAGTCATCATCCAAGACCATTTTTGTGCTTTTTATGGAGCATAGATTCAATTTTCATTCCAAGTTTCCAATAGATGATTAAATTCTGATTTTTTTCAATCACAATCAAGAAGCCCAAGTGTTGGATCAACACTTTGATTGGCTATACTGGAAGTTTCATATTCCTTGAATGGAATGTTTGGTTTTCAGTTGTTACAGTAGAATTGGTATGTACATAAATAAGCTTCTTGGGCAGGCATCTCTTTCAGCATTTAGTTTGAAGATTGTGGTTGCAAGTTACGGTTTGTACAATGTTTTTTCTTTAAGAGCATGTCAATGATCGAATGTAGGCTGAAGAATATGACAAGATGTTGGGAAATTCCCAATGAATAGGCACATGGTCTACTGGTTCTTTGCTGCCCCATAAGGGGGGAAACATTCCCAGTTGGAGCCAATGTTAGCACCTCATACATTTCATGCCAATAAAATCTTGTAGCGAAAGCAATGCAAAATTGATAAGTTGTGCTATGGAAGTTTCAAAACTTTCGTAGCAGAATGAAATTTTTTCCACGAAAGTTCCATTTTGGCTAAAATTGGTTTAAAAGGGTCGTTCTTTGTTAAGTTAAGGACGCAACTAGATGAAGAAATTTGTCGGAAAATGCATCTGTTGACCCCCTCCTTGACAGGGCATGATATCACACCACCTCAGCAGCCTCAGGTCCCTCGGGGCTTGATTATATATCTCTAACTGCTGGTATTGAAACAAAGGCACTCTCTCCAAGAAGAAAGTGACTAGGATGGATCTGTATCTGAACTGTTTCAGACGTCCTATCTTGCACTTGGTTATTTGTCTCTTTATATTGGCCAATAACCTGTCACACCAGTTAAAAATTTTGGGAGAAATGAAATCCACTGCATACTATAACTGGGACTTCGTTTCCTCATGCAACACCTGGGCCCTGGCTACTCGAGCCATACAATGTAATATTGACCGCAAAGGTAGATTTGTGATGGTTTTAATATCTACCTTCCTGCTAGTAGTATTTTTAGCACCTAAAAAATGTCTCTGGATGAGCATGGTAGTGCTCTCTCCTCCAGCGTTAGCTCCGAAGAGTTAGATCCTCTCCCCTCTCCCGAACAACATTGTGATGAAGTAGATGTGTGTGATCTCTAACTCAAGTTCCTGATCCCCGATCATGAAAAACTGATGATCTACGTCCCATATCCCGATTAGATATTCGATCAACTCCAACTGAGATCTTAGCCCTGAAGTCTATAAGAATTTAAGAAATCCACAATTCCTTAGTGCATTTATGCAATTTTGGTCTTGAAGGGCGTGGTGTTTTTCCACCTCATGGTCCTGTTAGTGTCGGTTTTTGCATCCTACCACTAGTGATCAAAATATATCTTTTCACATCATATTAGGGTTCCATTCTGAAATTTTTATCATTCCATTTGGTCATCATGAAAAAATTTGGTCACTAATTATGGTATTGAGATCATTACTACTCCTTTAACCTCCATGGTCAATGGACATCATGATGGTTAGGTCATTCATTGTTGAAAGAGTCCCATAGTCATCATGGTCTCATTCAACTCATTCTTCCATGTTGTGCCATCATTAGGTCATAAGGTCAAAACCATGAAAATTGGTAATTTCACCATCAAATTCATCTTTTGAAGGAGTAGTATTAGTCAAAGGTATTTCCCTCTCCTAGGGTTTTGAGGGAATTTTTCTTGGTTTCATGACTTCCATGGTTAAATCATCAACAAGGCTTGTATCATAATGCTCCTACACCTTCCCCTATCCTTAATATACCTTCCTAAACACTTCCCATCACTCCTATCCCTCAAAATCATCATCTTTCCTACAAACCCTAGCCTATTGCTACACTTTTGACACCTTCCTAGGTTAAGACTGCGTTTTTCCCTTTTGGACCCCTTCCCATTACTCATTTCTAGAAATTACACCTCCCTGCACTCTCTAACATCCATCCCTATCCCCCAAAATTTCCCCAATAATTTAGGCAACCCATAAACCCTTGATTCCCCTCCCTCTACAAGACAGTCCTAAATCCCCTGTTTTCCCTACATTTCTGGAGTAGTCTTGGGAAAATCAAATTTTTATCCCTAAGGGAGTGTCCCAATGACTTGCTTGATAATTCAAATGATAACTAGACTGGAATATATTTCAAATGAGCTATCGTGAGATCAATTTGGAGTTCAGGAAGGCCTCCAAAAGTGGCCTACAAGAGAATGCTGCGATTTTTTCACCCCCATTATGCACTTTCTGACCAGTATTGGGAGAATTTATTTTTGAGGGGCTATACTTCATATTTTTTAGTGATTTATAGGTCAATTGTGTAGCAAAAAGAAAGATATTTCCAAAAAGCTATCATGAGCCCAATTAGGAGTTTGGGAAGGCCTCCAAAAGTGGTCTGCAAGGAGGCATTGCGCTCTTGCCTTTTTGGCGCTGCGCTCCTGGGCTTGGTACTATGCTCCTGACCTTGGGATGCGCTTCTTCTAGAGGCCTCCAAATGAAAAAAAAAGACCACCATTGGATTCATAAGGCAAAAAACATGCAATTTTGACACTTTTCAAAGAAAAAATGGACAATTTGGCAAGGAGAAATGGCCATAAACACCTCAAAATGACATTTTTGCCCTCATTTTCATGTAGGCGCTGTGCTCCTAGATAGTCTTGGGCGATTAAAATTTTAGAGGAATAAAACTCATCATTTTTGGAACCCAAGTACATTTTTGGAAACTAGACAGTACAAGCTTTCCAATGAGCTACACTGAGCTCAATTTGGACATCAGAAACCCCCTCAAAATTGGCTTGAAGTTGGCGCTGTGCTCCTGACAATTGTCTACTTTTTCTGATTTTTTATTATTTTTTTGAGTTTAACCATGGAAAATCATGATTTTACTGATGCAAATGATGGATGTAAATGTAATTAAGTTAACTGAGGGTAAATACATTAGGTAAAATTATTTTTGAGGATGAATGAATCAGTTTCACAAAAATTAGGGATGAGTCAGTTTGACCTCCCTATACTTTAGGTTTGCATTTCAAACTTTTGTGGATCAACTCCACAACTCAGGGATTCGATCCCTGAGGTTGGGAGAAGTTGTTTCATGTCTATATATTTCACCTCTTTAATCATTTTAGAGGTTGGATGTTATTGTATTTATCAGAGACACTAGTGTATTCAGATTTTGGCATGAATATATTGGATGAGTTGTAGCTATTCTTTTGGGATTCATGTGGTACTGTACTTTGGCATAGTTTCTTCTTCTGTTTCATATGTATGAATGTTTTTTACTTTCCATGTTCATTCCATTTCTATGATACGATTGATTCTCAAGTTTGATAGGAAGAATACATCTCTTATGCTCTGTTTTGGGAGAATCACCATAATTTGTTTCAGTTCTTCAGTTTAAAAGGAATTCATGTACTTTCATGCTCTTTTTAGCACCTCACCAGTCCGATCCATCTCACCCTAAAACAATAAATTTTTAGATTTCTTACCTACCTTTCCCCATTAAATGATTGAAATTCCATCTTATTTTCCTTGACCTAGTTACCTCTTTGACCTAATTCACTCATCCAACACCAAAATCAACCAATTAAAAACCTTATGCTACTATTCCTAGCCTAAAACCTAATTGATCCAACCCTCTTGGCTGTGATCCCTTGGAGAGAGCCCTCTCCTGCCTGGTAGGGCTAGCTACTTGGAGAGAGCTTGGTCTGTATTTACCTTTGCTGGTATCTTCTCAGCCTCGGAGATCTAGTGGAGTCCTAACATCTTGGCGACCATACCGGGGAAGAAAGTGACAGATCTTCCCTGGGACGACAATAATCAAATTTTGGATCTGATTGCTGATGGTGGACAGTGATCAGGCACATGAAGGCCGAAATAATCCACCTAGCGACTCCAAATCAGTTTCAAAATCAAATCCAAAGACTCCACTGGAGGATGAACCTTACGAAGAAATATGAAAGAAAAACATGGGAAGATCAGGTATCCAACTTGGACTTTCATTCAAGACATCATGTTCTTTATCATGAAATATTTCTTCTATTTTCCCGAGAATTCCTGAAAGTTTTCCAAAATATATTATGTTTGAGAAAAGATCACGGACCTCCATTGGGCTCCTTTCATTTGAAGTTTGTAAATTCAAATTCCTTGTATGCCTTTGATCTTGGTACAGACCCTTTTTCTGAATCTTATGATGACCATCTTCAACTTGATGTACCTCAAGAGATCAAGACTAATCCTACAACTTCTATACATACTCCTACATCTTGTAAAATTCCAGATAGATACAAACCACTCATCTTACCTCCTATACTCCATGATTTCCCTGAAAACTATTACAAATATCTTCCCAGGTTTGATGGAGAATATGGTAACATCACTGTTGAGAAACACGTTTAGAGTTTTGAAAATTTTGTTGACCTTTTTGAGGTTGATGAAGATGATGTTAGTATTAGGATCTTTGCTCTATCTTTTCAAGGCGAAGCCAAGGAATGGTTCAAAAAATTTCCAGTTTCAAGTATTTTTGATTTCCATCAGTTTGTGAAAGTCTTCCTTGATAAATGGGTGATCAAGAGGAATCATTTACTGATTTTAGAAGAATATGATAATTTGAAAAGGCAACCAAGAGAAACAGTGCAACATTTTTCAGCTAAGTTCAATCAAGTATACCATTCAATCGCTGCTGATATAAAACTGCCTCTTGGTTTAACCCTCTTACACTACTCGGATGCCTTGATCTGGAAATGGAATTTCGATTGAGAGAAATGGAAATTATAAAGCTGGAAGAAATGCAAGACAGTGCAATAGATGTAGAAGCTAATTTGCTGGTCAAAAGGTTAAGATTGAAAGCAGAAGAAAGGGAGAACATAGAGAAAGAATGTTTGACATCTTCTGAAGTGAAGCTCGACATTTTGGTAAGTACAGTAGAGGAAATGATGCAAAATATCACCATGAGAGATGAATTTGTTGTTCAAGATCACCATGTATCACTTATTGCAGAAGAAGAAGACGTTGCTGGCCTTAAAAACTATCCTGCTAATTCTAGCTACCATAGATCAGAAAATGGTTGTGGTTTGTATTCATTTATAGACAATCATTAAAATGAATTTGTAGATCAATCTGTGGAGGAAAAATCTATAGATCTAATGTGTATTTTTGATGATATTCGTTCTTTTGATGATTTGCCAAAGTTTGATTAGTATGATGATGATTATGTTCTCCAAATTGAAGCTACTTATGTAGAGCAATCAACAACTAGTTCGTGTGAGGAAGAAGCTCAGTTTCAACAACTAATATGCAGTGATCAACCGATTCATATCTATGATGACAACGATGAGGAAAATGCAAAAATTTTTGAAATAAGTGAAGGATCTTTGCCTTTATGTTTTGCTTCATTTCAATTTCTGAGAGAATTGTTTTCTAAGACTAGAAATCAACAATCTTTCAGTTTTGATGTTGAGGTTGAGGAAGATAATGAACTTCTTGAGAAATTTGTTAATGAAAAACCTTCTCCTGAAACGGATGAGGAAATAATTTGAGACATAGAAGCCTCCTTAGCTATAGATTTGCAGTCACCGAGTTCCATTGAATTTCAAATTGCAGATGAAGGATTGGAAGCTGAAACATATGATCAAATGATGCAAGATGATCTGTACCATTATGTTTTGAAACATTTCAGTTTTTAAAGGAAAATTTTCATAATGCCTCTAAAGCAAAGGATGAGCAGCCTGTAGAAAGTCATGCAGTCTCATTAGAACCAATGGAAAATAGGTTGCATCAACCTTTTCAAGATTTTCATGACCCTATAGCTGATGTGTTGGATGATATCTGCAGTAAAATTCCTTCTCCATTAGCTAACCATGAGTTTGAAAAGAGTGTTGATATAAAATTGATCTGAAAACCGATTTCTTTGTCATTTTCAACAAGAGTTTCATTACAAAGCTCATCCAAACATTTGCAGTCATATTAGGAAAGTAAGGGTAAATATGAAAGTTCATATTCATGTTATGGAGACTACCTAGAATATAGAAGTAATGTATTAGATGGGCTGGAAATTAGTATTTATTCTTATGAAGATCCTTTTTCAGCATTCTTGAGGTCAGCCAGTGGGCTCATGCTTTGCCATTTCATTAAGATTCAATCTGTTGACAAGTTTCCATGGGAGTTTCCTTTTGAATAGTTATCTCTTCTTTCTCATAAGCAAGCACTTGCGGAGAATTCAAATAACAACTAGAATGCTTACATGGTTGCATTGGATATTCCATTTCACTTGATCAAGTGATGAATGGATCAGTTAGAGTAGGTATGATGAATAAGATCGATTTTGAGCATATTTTTCAGTAGTATCTTCCAGTAAAGCTTGCAATTAGTCTACAGTTTAGGTTGTCAGCTGTGTTTTAGTCTGAGTCAGTTCAGTTTATTGAGTCAAGTTTTCAATATTCAATATGGTTTTCAACTTTTGACTCCATGCCCAATGGTTAGGCTACTTGGTCTACGGTGTTCTTGGCACCTACAAGGAGCTACCATCCCCAGCTGGAGCCAATTTTAGTGTCAGTTTTTGCATGCTGCCACCAGTGATCAAAATATTTCTTTTCACATCATATTAGGGTTCCATTATGAAATTTTTGTCATTCCATTTGGTCATCATGCACAATTTTGGTCATTGATTAGGGTATTGAGATCATTAATACTCCTTTCAACTCCATGGTCAATTTAAATAATCATGGTCATGTCATTCATTCTTGAAAGAGTCCCATAGTCATCATGGTCATCATTCAACTCATTCTTCCATGGTGTGCCATCATTAGGTCATAGGGTCAAAATCATGAAAATTGGTCATTTCACCATCAAGTTCATATTTTGAAGGAGTAGTAGTAGTCAAAGGCATTCAACAATTTCAAGTTCCAAACTATCATTTCCAAGTAAGTGGCTTTGTTTTTACCATATTTGTCTCTCAATTGTGCTTGGAAAGCTCATTTCCCTCTCCTAGGGTTTTGAGGGCATTTTTCTTGGTTTCATGACTTCCATGGTTTAATCATCAACAATAATTGTATCTTGATGCTCTTACACCTTCCCCTATCCTTAATATACCTTCCTAAATTCTTACCATCACTCCTATCCCTCAAAATCATCATCTTTCCTACAAACCCTAGACTGTTGCTACACTTTTGACACCTTCCTAGGTTAGGGATGTGTTTTTCCTTTTTGGAACCCTTCCCATTACTCATTCCTAGAAATTCCTCCTCCCTGCACTCTCTAACATCTATCCCTATCCCCCTAAATTTCTCCAAGAATTTAGATAGCTCCTAACCCCTTCATTCCCATCCCTTTATAAGACAGTCCTAAATCTCCTATTTTCCCTACATTTATGGAGTAGTCTTGGTAAAATCAACTTGTCTCCCTAAGGGAGTGTCCAAATGAATTTATTAATAAGTCAAATGATAACTAGACTGGAAAATATTTCCAATGAGCTATCATGAGCTCAATTTGGAGTTCAGTAAGGCCTCCAAAAGTGGCCTCCAAGATAACGCTGTGTTTTTTGCACCCCCATTCTGCACGTTTTGACCAGTATTGGGAGAATTGATTTTTGAGGGGCTATACTTGATCATTTTTAGTTCTTGATAGTTCGATTGTGTAGAATAAAGAAATATATTTCTAACTTTCTATCATAAGCCCAATTTGGATTTCAGGAAGGCCTCCAAAAGTGGCCTGCAAGGAGGCGCTGCACTCTTGGGCTTGGCGCTGCGCTCCTGGTCTTGGCACTGCGCTCCTGACCTTGGCGTTGTGCTTCTTCTAGAGGCATCCAAATGAAAAAATAATACCACCATTAGATTTATAAGGCAGAAAACATGAAATTTTTATACTTTTCAAAGAAAAATTGGACAATTTCGTAAGGCGAAATGGCCAAAAACACCTCAAAATGACATTTCTGCCCTTATTTTCAGGCAGGCACCGAGCTCCTGACAAGTCTTTGGAGATTCAAAATTTGGAGGGATAAAACTCATCATTTTTGGAAACCAAGAACATTTTTGGAGACTAGATAGGACAGGATTTACAATGAGCTATCCCGAGCTCAATTTGGACATCGACAACCCCCTCAATAGTTGGCTTGACGTTGGCACTGCACTCTCGACAATTATCTGATTTTTCTGATTTTTTCTGATTTTTCTGAGTTTGACCATGGAAAATCATGATTGTACTGATGTAAATGATGGATATAAATGTAATTTAGTTACTTTTTATTTACTTAAGGGTAAATTCATTAGGTAAAAGTCTTTTTTAGGATGAATGAATCAATTTTACTAAAGTTAGGGATGAGTTAGTTTGACCTCCCTCTACTTTAGGTTTGCAGTTCAGCCTTTTGTGGATAAGCTCCACAACTCAAGGATTCAACCCTTGAGGTTGGGAGAAGTTTTTTCATGTCTATATATTTTACCTCTTCACTCATTTGAGAGTTGGATGTTGTTTTATTGATCAGAGCCACTAGTGTATTCAGATTTTGGCAGGAATATATTGGATGAGTTGTAACTATTCTTCTGGGATTCATGTGGTAGTGTACTTTGGCATAGTTTCTTCTTCTATTTCATATGTATGAATCTTTTGTACTTTCCATGTTCATTCCAGTTCTATAATATGTTTTATTCTGAAGTTTGATAGGCAGGATACATCTCTTATGCTCTATTTTGGGAGAATCACCATAATTTGCTGTAGTTCTTCAGTTTAAAAGGAATTGATGTACTGTCATGCTCTTTTTAGCACCTCACTAGTCTGATCCATCCCAACCTAAAACCATAAATTGTTAGAGTGCTTACTTACCTTGCCCCATTAGATGACTTCAATTCTGATCTTATTTTCCCAGACCTAGTTACTTCTTTGACCTAATTCACTCATCCAGCACCCAAATCAACCAATCAAAACCCCTGTGCTACTATACCTAGCCTAAAGCCTAATTGATCCAGCCCTCTTGGCTATGATCCATTGGAGAGAGCCCTCTCCTACCTTGTAGGGCTAGCTACTTGGCGAGAGCTTATTTTGTAATTACCTTTGCTGGTCTCTTCTCAGCCTCAGAGATCTGGCAGAATGCTAACAGACCCCTCTCTTTCCATTTGATCACCATCTTCACTGAAAACACCTACAAAACATGTTCAAATGACCTTTAGAGAAATTTTGAGTTCTAAAATGGGTGTCCTAAGAAAAATGTACAACCAAAGTAAACTTTATAAGAACCAATAGGATTCAAGATGATGATGTCAACCATGGGGGGTGATTCACCATTTTTGGGGTAAAAAAGTAAAAGGATTAAAAAATAATAAAATAATAGAACTACTTTTCCTAACTTGTATTTTTAACGTATCTCCCTAAGTTTTATCTCAAATTTTGAGTGGGAGTACTCATTGGATGCAAAATTTAATTCCTCATCCAAGGAGTACCCATGTTGCATAATTTTGATGGACCCTGCTACATGAAAAATGAGAAATACATGAAAAAACATTATTGCAATCATGTTTTTTCATGTATTTCTCATTTTTTGTGTTGCAGGGTCCATCGAAACTATGCAACATGGGTACTCCTTGGATGAAGAATCAAATTATGAATCTAACGAGTGTTCCCACTTAAAATTTGAGTAAACGCATAGGGAGATAAGTTGAAAATACGAATTGAAAAAGTAGTTTTTTGTTTTTTCCCTCTAAAATTTGATGATGTAATTAAATATTATTTTATTATTTCCAATATTATTTTATAATTTTCTTAAGAGGCCCATTTTAGACCTCAAAATTCCCCTAATTATTTTAGGATGTTTCATTGGAGTAGTTTTAGAAATGAATCATTTAAAATGGGTTGTTTTCTTGTTTTAAAATCTTCTCCGTGGTCAGTGCACATGTCTGAATTAAAAAGGATCTAACGGTGTGATGCTCTAACAGACTAAGAGAGATTAGCACGGGTCTGATAGGTCGAACCCGCATTGATCGCTTGTGAAATTAAAATTTGAAATCCTTTCCCCAACAACAAAATTTCTAAGCTAAACAACCTAAGAATGGAATCAAATTAAAGAGAAAGGATGGGGCTCTTACCTATAGCTAACATATTTTCGAACGGTGTCCTGGATCGGCCACACCACTGATTTGAAGTTCGAGAGAAAATGGGGTAAAAAGCACTTTTACAATTTACTCAAAATAGAATGGTTAAAATGATTCACGTTTTGTCTATTTATATATTTTTGAAGATATTTTGACCAATATTTTATTATTTTTCCTCGATATCAACAACGTTTGTCATTTTTTTGCAGCAACATGATCTTTTCTAGTGATAATAATTATTTCTGATGTGACAAGTTTTATGTTATCTCTTTTTCGGACTCGTTAAAAATAAACAAGAAAAGGAACACCCCTGGAGTCATCTTTCAACTCTTTTCTGACTCTCGAAAAATGAAAATATTGTCAAGTACTTATCATTTCGAACTCATTAAAGTAAATGTATTGATTTGGTCTTAGTATATGTTTAAGCCCTTTTCAGGCTGAGATTCACTATTTATGAAAAACGAATACCTTGATCGAACATGGTGAAGAGGTTCTCTCGGATTTTGTTTTTTACATTTTTGGATTTAGGAGATGATTTACGAAAAGGGTAATAATTAATAAGTAAACCAACCTAGATACATCTTAACTCTGAATAGACTAAGCATCAAGGGGGATCAAATATCTTGAAATGAAAAACTCTTTTAGAGTGAAGATATTTGATCCCTCTTGACACTTGGTGTGTCCGAAGTTAAGATGAATTTTAATATTATTAATAGAAAGAGGGAAATATAGTGTGTTTGTATGGTTATATTTTTGTATTAATTTTTGTGCTAAAGTTGCACTATTGTTTATTCTTTCTACAAGTTATAATATTATGATTCAAATTCAAGGATTTTATACCACATCCAAAGGAATCCTTACCTTCTGAGGAAATATAGAGGCATAGAGATATAAAAGTCAAATTACTTGATATGTTCAACAAGGTTTTGTTGTGCTATCTTTTGACATTTAAACATGATGTTTTATATGCACATATAGATCATAGTTATATCATATTCATTAACTCAGGATTTCTTATAGGTTACATACTCTTTTATATACACACATAGATCCTAGCTATATAATCTTCATTTAATTCAAGAAATAATATATCAATGGTTTGAAACATGTTTAAAATGTTTAGCCTTTTTGGTAGTGAATAAATGGTAGTGCAACAATACTTCAAGCATTTTTTTAAAAATTTTTTAGCACTTGATATATTTTTAATCCATCTTAGGAATTAACAGATGCCATCGTAGCAATTCATAGAAATCTAGTTAATATGGGTATATTAGGGGTTAACAAATACTATCCTAGCACTTCATGGACGTCTAAATGTATGGTTCTAATAGGTTTATAATAATAATCAAGCATCCTTAATACCCTACCTCTTGATCTAAAGCACCGTACTTCTTGAGTAGCTCAGCTATTATAAAAACAAGAAACTAAAAAAATAGAATTCACAAGTTTGGAGAGGAGACTTGAACCTATGTGAAATATAACATCATCTCCAAACTAGATTCCCTCTCACATTATCCATTCTGAATTCCTTAACTAGTATGCCACATTCAATTATCCTGATTATTTAATCTAAAATGGAACTATAAGAAATTTGACCCTTGAGAATCACTAAATGTGATCACAAATTGTTAACCAACCTAGAAATTAGTCTTCATTTTTATGGAATTATACATTTTACAATCTTGTAAATTCAATGATTATTGTAAAGATAGTGGGGTTTTCTATATTTTATATAAATGTATGAAAACACATGTAATGTTAGAAAACAATCATTTTTGACTTATTTAAAAATAAGCCCCATCAATAAAATGCACCTGATCCAAAAAAATCTCTTTGGAGCTTTGAGATCATGTGATTGGAATAATATATGTAGTTCAAATATTGTTTTGAATAACCAAAACCCTTGTATATGATCAATATACACATGATATTTGTACTATAATTCAAGGATAGATAAAAATCCCAAACTTGTAAGTTGAATTTATGATTATATAAATATTGAAAATTTGGTGGCTCAACTTTGATTATTCTAATCATATTTCAAATGATCAAGTCCATTGATGCGAAGTAATTTACTTACATAGGTTTTTTCCTATGATTTTTTTTTATAGGCATGTGTAGGAAGAGGGACATAGTATTTCTCAGAGTTGAGAATATATTACTAGTATTCCAGAATACATAGTTTAGATTGTCAATACTTGCATTTTTGGTTGTGCACCATATGATGTTCATTTATTAATACAATTGTAGTCTCCATAATAAAAATAGTTCGTTGTTATATGAGGTGTATAATAGTTGGTTTGTGTGGAGCTTAGTCCTCGCCAAGTCATAGGGTCAAGCCTTATGGGGAGTGGTTGAGGATGTAAGCCACTTTGGGCCCATGGGGGTAGTTTAATTAGCGTTCTTGTGTTATGAAGTATCATGTAAACCATGTGATTTAAGGTTCAAATCCCTTTGGGTTAGGACAACAAAAAAATAGTTCATTGTTAATAATAATAATAAAATTCCTAAAAGGAAGTGCAATATTAAATTTAGGCTTCAAGACAAATCAAATTGTGCTAAATACCACACCATTAATAAAAATCAAAACTCTAGCACACCAATCCACTATAATTCCATGGAGTTAAAGGATTAAAAGTCATGCAATTATGTATTGATGGCCTATGAAGATGCATGCCAATAAATTGTATCTAAGTTAGCAACACATTTTGGAGTCCAAAATTTAACCATCTTAAGCCACATTTCACTAAATTTGTAGTGCCTGAGCCCTAAATGTACAAATATATATTGTTCCTTGTCAAATTCCTATGAGATTTATTCCATTCAAAAAAATAGAAACCAAATTTCCATCATTTACATCATTTTCCCTAAAATTCACATATGTGAAACCAAATTTCCTCTTCTAATGCAAATATTTGATCCTTGGCAAAAAACATTAGAACATGCATAATCTAGCACCAAATTTAGTTATTTCATGCAAATTTTCGATAATTTCAACGAAATTTAATTTCTTGTGACTCCAAAACAAATACAACTTGCCAAATTGAGCTTGAACTTTCGAAAGAAGAAACATAACGATATGACCAACCCCAAGACTAATGGAAGTTGAGTTGCTTACCACTAGAGTATTGTCTTCTTATAAGTTTGTTCCTATCCATTGGGATGAGCTTCCAAGCCTTGGTGAGTCCATTACCCACCCCCTCACTTATATTAGGATATTCGTTTCAAGTCCAGATGAAATATTTTTTATAATGACAAGGCCAGGCAAAACAATACAATTATCTTCTCTTTGGCAAGACCTTTTACCTAATGTCAAGCATGAATTGGTTGTAACATCCCATAATGTGTTTCCAAAAATAATTTTCTTTTCAACATAAACAAGCTAAATCCATATCTACTTCTTTATTGTGCTTGTTCTTACCATCTTCAACTATTATGGTTGTCTAGAATAGTTGGAGTTGATTGCAAGTTGTTTTAATTTTGTAACGGTGCATGTAGGTTTCCAATTGTTTAATCGGCAAAGACACATGGCATTAAGGCCCCAACAAGTTGTGGCTTTGTTCTTTTCTTTGAATTCCTATTCTTCAAAGCTCGACACCTAGCAAGTGTGATAACAAACAATTAATGAAGCAATATTAGTTAAAATTCATTTGGAATTTCATTATTATAATTTTATTAAGTTATTATGAATGCTATAATATGATTGATGTAAAATTGGAATCAAAATCCATTCATATTGTATTTTACATTTACTATCACATGCATTCAAAATCAATGAATTTCTTGTTTATATATATATATATATATATATATATATATATATATATATATATATATATATATAATATGTTATTTTTGCATGCATTGTGAAGTTATAATGATAGTAGTATTAGTTAGCTCTAGAGTTTTGGTTTATGTATAAAAATTAATGATTAATGAAGTATATGAATACATAAGTTTATTTTGGAATTTTATAGTTCATGTTATGCCACTGTTACTTTTCATATCTTAGAAGTAAATGCGATTTTAATTATGTGCTAAAATAGTATTGTTAAATGGGATTTAAACTTATTAAATGAGATGCATTTTAGTTGGGTTGTTTTATCGCAACAAATCCAAAGCTCATACCGACAAATCTCATGCAATATGCTTGTAAATCTTAGAATATTATTGTTACAATAAAAGAAAGAAATAAATATGTTCAAATATTTCTAGCAGTTTAAGAAAGAGATCAAAATTTGCATAAGAAAATAGAAATTGTTTGTTAGAATTGCAAAAAGAAGGGCCGTGTCTTGATACAAGATTTAAGTCGAAATATTAGTTGTTTTTAAATTTATGATAAGGTTTTAATAAAATTATGCAATGTATTGGAAACATAATCTTCATAACTGCAAAACACCAACATCGTACACAACAAATTATTGGTGCGTCATGTCGTTTAGTCTTGCAATAGAATAGATCTCGTACTAGATTGCAAACTCCAAAGTTGTCAAGGACAATGTTACTACCATAAAACTTCTTATTTCCTTTTTTTAATTAAACTTTTTTAAAATATAACTTTAACGAGGTTTTTATGAACTCTCAAACTTTAATAATTTTACATTGGAGTGTTTATGTTTTTATTTTTAAATAATCTTCTAACTTGTTTAATAGTTGTTTTATTTAATCTATAATGTCTATGAATTTAATCTTTCACTTAATAATTGTTGGTTAATGTAAACCATGCCATAGAATATTAAGAATTTTCTTTTAGCCTTTTAATCTTTAGCTAATATCCTTTCATTCATGCTTCTTTGAATTAGAGACAATTCTTAAAAGTCCAACAATAGTGCATTTAATTATGAAGTTGGCAACAAATTTTGAACCAACTCCAATTGAAATTGATAATGTGTTCACCTAGGGATATTTTCATGCTCCAAATCCAGTGGCTATTATAATGTCTAATTTTGGACAACAACAATCATGGTGAATGGGTGAAATCGGTGAATGAATGAACCAGACAGTGAGATAGTTGTTGACAATAAATCACAAATCACCTTGGAAACTTAACTGTGACAATAGGGACAACCTATGCTCTTCCATAAATGTTTGTAATTCAAATTACTCAACCAACATCCAAACATAAATGGGATTAACATTCAAAATTATTATATTTTTCTATGTTGACTCCCTAAATAGGTGGCTCAATAGTTGCACTATATGTTAATGTGGAGACACTATGAATTAAAACGTCAAACTCCTTCAATAATATGTGGTGATATTAAGGTTGGTAAATTGATTACTGGTGAATTTTTGATGCAAGAGCATTAGCACTCAAATTAAATTTTAATTGTTTGATTAGCCCAAGGAGGAGTCAAGTTGTAAATATTGTAATATTATCTTGTAAAATGTTTAAATTCTTGGAAAGAATAGGTATGGAATATGCTAGTTGACTTTTATAAACATATCCATTAAAAAATGGGATATTAGAGAGGATAATTGATTTTTATGCTCAAGAGATTAGATTAGTCATAAATTAGAGATAGGAAGGATTTTATGAGAATAGAAGTGGTTACAAGTCTATAGAAGTTGAGTGAGCATTGGATAAGCTCTGAAATTGTAATTATAAATTCAATTGTAAGCTCGAAGGAACAGAGAGTGATGAAAATCAGGTCATAGAGGAGAGGCCAATCTAAACGAAGAAGACTAGGCAAAACGTAGAGAGGGAATCCGAGAATAGAGAGGGTTTTGTAGAAGAGAGAAGGCCATGTAAAAGGTGCATCAAGCCAAAGGCATAATGTAAGCAAGTTTTATTTTTATCTGTACCATTTATTGATTAATGAAGAAATTGAATTCATTACACATTTTTGTTTCTTTTACGCGATGAGTGATCCATAATAGAACAAATCTTATTTATGTGTGAAATAATTATCCGTGAATGAATTTTAAATATGTGAATAAGTCTTTCTGAATGAAAAGGACTTACAATGTTGATTCTAGTTCTGGAGCAATTGGCTATGACAGAGGCTAATTGGAGAGAATGAGTGCAAATAAAATTGTTGTGCAGGTCGAAGGTGAATAAATCACGAATTATGGATTGAAAGAATGTGATAAGGCATACAATAAGTGTGAAAGTTGTAGATTTGAGCAAATAACAAAAGTTAAAACTTAGGAATGAGTAGCGTGGAGGAGATGGAGTTGTAGAGTGGTGGTAGTCGAAGAAATAGAAAACCGATTAAGGCAGAAAACCCTTAGAATATTTCCAAAGGAAGAGATCGGAGGCAAGGATCAAGGCAAAGATCAACAGTCTAGATCTCATCGCAAGTTAATTTGGGAATATGCGAAGAGGAGCAACGTGTCGGGTGGAGGTTCCATGCACATATCACATAGCGCATGCGATATGGCAGAATTGTTAACAATGAGTGTAAAATTGGCAAAGTGCCGAAGTGTGATGAGGTAAATTTGTGTTTTTCCGAAGTGCGATGGGAGTTAAAAGTGCGAAGAGATGATTTGAAAAATCATTAAATCCATGAAATTGCGATATGTTTTGGATTTGTGATGTTGTGTTTGCGATAAGGGAATGCGATGCTGCAAGGAATAGATTGAAGCCATGAATTGAGATTCATTGGGTGACGTGTTAGGTCATGGATGAGCGAAAAATATTATAAAGGTACGATCATATTTGTATGGGTATATGAGATGTTGAACCTGAGAACCATTTTATTAAAGTTTCTTCGTGCATATATGCATACAAGGTTAATGTTTAAAATAATAAAGTGGGTTCTGTGTTAAAGATTTTAATAATAAAACTCACAAAGTTATTTGGGGACCCATTATGATGGGTGAACAATGGAGGAAGCATGAATCCATAATATTAATGTGGGTAATTAGTGGAGTTAATTCCGCAAACCTCACTATCATTTGGTATCAGAGCGCAAGTTAAAGCTCTTTTGAAGGTTAAAGCCAGAGGTTGGTTAAAGCTATTTGAAGTTAAAGCCGAATTGTGCAGAATGCAATTGTAATTGCAGAAAGAGAGGATCAGGTTATTAAAATGTGACAAGTAGCAGGCATATAGAGGTAAAGTATGGAAAAATATGGGGAGTAAGTGATACTCTTAAGGAGAAGTTGTAGAAGAACAAAGAAGGCACAACGATGGTTTTTTTCTTATGAAGAATAGAGATCCATTTTAATGTGAAGAGTGGAAGAAAACTTCTTGTGAAATCATGCAGGTAGTATATTAACTCTGATTTGAGTTTTGTAGGTTAAAGAAAGATTGAAGATTGATAGTTGCAGCTAATGAAGTATCTCAGTAAAATAAGATCAAGCTGGTAAGAGTTTCTGAAAGAAAGAAGAGTGTGGCAAGAACCTAGTATTTCATTTGTGATTGAAATACAAGAGGACAATTCTATTCTCAAAAGTGCAGATGAGTTGAAGCCTAGAAGGAGTAGAGGAGTTCTCAAAAGAAGGTTCCAGAGAGGGGACTAGTGTTAGCAAAAGACCAGGTATAGAGGAGAGCGTGGTGAGGTAAATGTAGCAGGGAGGACTTGCTATTGCAGAGGTATAGTACAACTCATAGTGAGTGAGGAACTCATAAAGATGGAGAAGAAGATGCCTACTGATAGTCATAGCAGAGGTTTAGAGAGAGAACACAACATAAGAAAAGTGAAGAAAGAAGATGTCAAAGTAGTTGAAATATGGAAGATGAGTGATGAAGAATATGACAGAGAAAAGGCTGAGATAAGAAGGCAACTTAATTTATTGACGAAGTTGCTGGAGAAGAACAAGTTTCTTTTGAACTTGAAGATGGAGTAGTGATGTTTGAATCATCAGTTGAGGCAACTAAGCCTTATGATTTTGAAATTAATAATTTTTGTGTGTTTGCAGGTGATGTCAAAGAAGATGAAGAAGAGAGACCAAATTTGAGTTTTGAGACAGTTAGATCTCATGAGGAAGCTCATATACAATTGGAGGAAAATATTATTTTTTAGCATAATGCTAAAGCTGTAAGCAGAGGGAGTTTGGCTTACAATGATAACCAAAAGCGAGCAGAAGAGAAGGAAGATATCCAACATACAAGTTTAACACTCGAGGAAGTTGAGATGAAGATGTTGGGAAAAATACTGAGAGGGGGGTGTGAATCAGTATTTATTGCATAATCAAAACTTTTTACTTTTTCATTCCTTAAAACCCATACGCTACTTTCTTTCAGTAAACTCGCGTATATACGCGGATACCCTTCATGAAACTCGCGTATACACAGATATCTAGATATGTCAATAACTCTTCACTTATATCATTCCATCATTCATTCATCAGATGTTCAATAAACAGTAAACATGTGCAGTAAGAACAGAATAAACCATCACACAAAGCATCACACATGAACACCAGGATTTTTAGGTGGAAACCCAAATCGGGAGAAAACCACCGCTGCAGTTGCTCGGCCTTCAATATTTTATTATAGAGAAAACATATTACAACATATGTGCTGGCGCAGACTTGACCAGCACGCAGGCACCCACCTGCGCTCGTTTACCAGCCTCTCCCGGAAGGGAGCTCCAACCCCCTGACTCGTTTACCAGCCTCTCCTGGAAGGGAGCTACGACCCCCCGATCTCGTTTACCAGCCTCACCTGGAAGGGAGCTACAACCCCCTGACTGAAGGCTACAACCCTCAGCACCACCTTGGACCACGTTTCATCAATTTTCACACTGGATCCAACACCTTCAATAGAACAACACTTGCAGGCCACGTTTCATCATATTTTCACACTGGACCCTTTCATACTTTTAAGCACAGACATTCATCACCAACAAATACTTATCAACACAGATCAGATAGCAGAAACACAGCAGAACAGATCAGATATTTCATACCCCTTGCTTCAGCAAACCCTAGTTTGCATACGCGCTTTCACTTCACTGATGTCGCGTATATACGTGCTTCCGTCCACACAAAATAGCGTATCCCTCTGTAAAAATTTCACTGCGCATACACGCTTTCACTTCATAGAAGCCGCGTATATACGCGCTTCCTCTGCGTCGAAGTAGCGTATAGATCTTCAATCATTATGGAGCAGCATACTTCTTCAGATCATGTGTTCAGTTTAGATTTACCCTTTCACTTCAGACAGATGTTCGCCTTAATTCAGATCTAAGCCTTCCATAATCAGATCTAGTAGATACAATAGCATTTCAGATCTAGATCCCCTTCTTCATCATTGGTGCATCATACATTCAGATTTATCATTCAAGTGTAACCCTTTCCATTCAGATTTACTTCAGAGAGAAGTATTCATTCAAGCTCAGACATCTTGCCCCCACACTCATGATTTGCACAATGAAATTCTTCTCCTTATATAGGTTTATCATTTTTCAATACCACGAGCCAAAACAATACCATGAGCCTTCAATACCACGAGCCCAGACAATACATTATGAGCGCTTTTTGCCCATACGCGACTTGGAACGTTGGTTCCCGCGTGCATACGCGACTTCCTCTAGACATATCCGCGTATGCCTTGAAACATACTCTTTTCATCATGAATTTAGTACATGCTAAGTTCCTTCCTTCACTGCCTTCTGTACATACTGTGGATACATCATATTTGGCTCATCAAGAACAAAATCTATCAAGCACAACTTCAACAAGTAAGTTGTCATCATCTTCATCAAATGGGTTGCCTTTGAGGGACAACACTCAACATCATAATATCACATCAGATTTACATTATTTACCAAGCTCATCAGGTCAAGAACAACTTCATCAGGTGGATTGCCATCAAGGACAACACATGTCAACAGTCGCATGTCTTCATCTTCATTCAGTGGGTTGCCATCAAGGACAACACTCTGCATCATATTTCCAACAATCTCCCCCTTTGGACTTGATGGCAACCACGATGGTGTTTGATTACCACAACAGATAAGTACATTGACACCATGTCACTCTCCCAATTCTTTGACACCATTATCTGCATTCAAACACCATGTCACTCTCCCCCTTTGACATCAAGGGCAAAGGGCAGATCAAAACCAACATACTCTCCCCCTTTTCTCCGCATGTGGAAGAAGCGTTCTGCAGATCTGAAATAGACTGAAGTGACCAAGCTCCTCCTGAGTTCATGCTGAATCTTCAAACAAATTTTTTTTAATGAAGTACATGACTTTAAGAACTTCCTATCACCAAAGACTCATACTTACATCAAATATCCAACCAAGTGAGTTTACACATTTCAACTCAGCTACCCAACCAAGTGGGTTTACAAAAATTGACTCAGCTACCCAACCAAGTGGGTTTACAAATTTGACAAGTCCTTACAAGACTGAATATTACAAATTTGCATCATGGGTCTCAACAAGACCTTTTCATCAAAATACAAGTATGACCATTTATGACCAACACCAGAAAATCCTCAAGAAAGAGAACATATTTCGGAACCATCATAATGCCAACAATGCATTATACTCAGCAAAGCTAATGCTCCCCCTGAATCTTTGCATCCAAACATCCTTTCCATGTGACTAAGGCTCCCCCTTAGTTTGTGCATCCTGAACACTTTCACCAACAAAACATCAAGGCATCTTCATCAAATCATTAGAAAAAGAATTATGAGAACTGGAACACCACCAGAGATACCAAACAATATCAGATATACCAAACAGCACTGCAGCTGTGCTGAAGAGAGCTGACTCTAAGCAAAAGTTTGTCAGCAATCATCCATACGCGGTTTTCTGTGCAGGAACTCGCGTATATACGCGACTGTGTTTCAAAAAACCCGCGTATACACTACCATCTTCTAAAAATTATGCAGATTTGTTCTTTTGACTGGCAGAGAACACTCCCAGCTTCTGTCTTAGATATTCGAACGCTTCCCTGGGCAGAGGTTTGGTAAAGATATCAGCAACTTGTTCTTTGGAGGGAACATACTCCAACTTCACCTTTTGTTCAAGTACTTGTTCACGTAAGAAATGATACTTGATGGGAATGTGCTTGGTCTTCGAATGCATAACAGGATTCTTTGAGATATTGATGGCACTTGTATTATCACACATAATGGAGATAGGAGTTGCACATTTGATTTGAAAATCTTGCAAAGTTTGCATCATCCATAGGAGTTGAGTGCAACAAGATGCGGCAGCTACATACTCTTCTTCAGCTGTTGATAAGGCAATAGAATTTTGCTTCTTGCTGAACCAAGATACTAACCGGGGTCCCATATAGAATGCACCACCACTAGTGCTTTTTCGGTCATCAACACTTCCAGCCCAATCTGCATCAGTGTAAGCATGAAGAGTAAGATCATCATTCTTTGGATACCATAGACCAAAGTCTTGAGTTCCTTGTAGATATTTGAAAATTCTTTTAACAGCCTGAAGGTGAGACTCTTTTGGATTAGCTTGGAATCGTCCAACAATCCCAGCTGCATGCATAATGTCTGGTCTAGTCCCAGTGAGATAAAGTAGACTTCCTATCATTGATCTGTATTCTGGTTGATTCACCGTGGGAGAATCATCATGAGAACTGAGATTGCATCCGGTTATCATTGGAGTACTTACAGGTTTGCATTCTTCCATGCCATACTTCTTCAGAATTTTCTTAAGATATTTTGCTTGTGATAGGAATATACCATCTGTAGATTGATGCACTTGCAAGCCAAGAAAGAAAGTTAGTTCCCCAAGTAAAGACATTTCAAATTCTTGCTGCATGACAGAAGCAAATTTCTGACTCATAGATTCTTCGTTACTTTCAAAAATGATATCATCAACATATACAACAACAATCAATAGTTTATCATTTTCAACTTTTGTGTATAAGTTGCTATCAGCAGACCCCTTTGAAAATCCTTGTTGATGAAGATATTTGTCAAGACGATAGTACCAAGCCCTTGGAGCTTGTTTGAGACCATATAGAGCCTTTTTAAGTCTACAAACAAGATTTGCATCATTTCCCAAAATGAATCCTTCTGGTTGTTCTATATACACTTCTTCTTCTAGATCACCATTAAGAAAAGCAGATTTGACATCCATTTGATAAACTTTGATTTGTTGATAACTTGAAAAAGCAAGGAACATTCTGATGGCTTCAAGTCTAGCTACGGGAGCAAAATTTTCTTCAAAGTCTATACCTTCTTGTTGAGTATACCCTTTGCAAACTAGTATAGCTTTGTTTCTTACAACATCCCCATTCTCATTTAACTTGTTCTTGAAAATCCATTTAGTTCCAATGACATTTTTATCATGAGGTCTTGGAACCAAATCCCAAGTGTCATTCTTCTCAATTTGAACAAGTTCTTCATCCATGGCTTGCCTCCAACATTCATATTTGCTAGCTTCATTGACATTGTGTGGTTCTATTGTGGATAGAAGTGCCAAATGATTAGAAGATCCCATAAGAGTTCTCCTTGTTCGTACACCAGATTCCTTGTCACCCAAAATTTGAGTTTCAGGATGATTCTTTTGAACATATCTGGATGGAGCTTTTTCAGATAGATCATCTTCAGGTTCTTCATTGGATCCATTGTCTATATCATTGCTATCTGATGTAGAAGGCCATATGTCGCTATCATCTTCTTTTGTTGTTTGTTTTTCTTCTTTAGGAGCTGCAGGAGACTCATCAATAACAACATCAATACATTCAACAACCTTTTGAAGCCTTTTATTGTAACATGTGAATGCTTTGCTTGACGATGAGTAACCAAGAAATATCCCTTCATCTGATCTAGGTTCAAATTTTCCAAGCTTTTCATCATTATTTTTGATAAAGAATTTACTTCCAAAAACCTTAAAATGCCTCACAGTGGGAGAATTGCCATACCAGAGTTCATATGGAGTTTTGTCACTATTTACCCGAACATGAGCTTTATTGAGAATGTTAACCACTGTATGTGCTGCTTCACTCCAGAACATGTCAGGAACATCAGAATCAGCAAGCATAGCTCTAGCCATTTGAACAATTGTTCTATTCATTCTTTCTGCTACACCATTTTGTTGAGGAGTGCCTGCTACAGAGAATTGTCGTTTAATGCCATGTTGTTCACAGAATTCAAAGAATTCATTTGATGAATATTCTCCTCCTTGATCAGATCTAAGACACTTGATTTTTAGATCTGATTCATTTTCTGCCAAAGCTTTGAAGCTCTGAAATTTTTCAAGTGCTTGATCTTTGTGTTTAATGAACCCGATCCAACACATTCTAGAGTAGTCATCAATAAATAAGATATAGTATTCTTCCCCACGTAATGAATTTTTCCTCATAGGTCCACAGATATCAGTGTGAATGAGTTCAAGAGGCTTACTTGATGATCCTTCTTTGGCATTAAATCGTACTATGGTCTGCTTACCGAATTGACAAGATTTTCATATGGTACTTTACGGAAGATTGACCTTGGGAAGATCACGAACAGCTTGAAGTCTGCTTGCTTTGTTGATTTGAGAGAAACTCAGATGCCCCAGCCTTCTATGCCATAGCCAATTTTCTGAAGACTTGCTTAAGTAACATTGATCTATGCCGTTTAGTACATACAGGTTGCTTGGATTTCTTTTTCCTTTTATAATGATTTTACATGTATCAAGATCACGAACCACACATTCTTTGGAACTGAAGACCACTTCTGCTCCTTGATCACACATTTGACTAACACTTAACAGGTTATGCCTTAATCCATCCACATACATGACATCTTTAGCCTTCACCTTTTCTTTTAGAAATACTGACCCTTTTCCTTTAATTACAGCAGGAGTATCATTTCCGAATGTAACTTTCTTTTCCTTTTTTAAAGCATTATAAGTATGAAGTTTGCTTTTGTCACCTGTCATGTGTCTTGAGCACCCACTATCGATGTACCATTGATTTTCTTCACCTTCTGCAAATAATGCTATCCCACAATTTTCAACCGGCGGTTCTTTCTTCTTCCACACTTTAGAGCTTGAGGGAACATGTTCTTTAGGCTAGATCTTGTTCCTGCATTCAGATTCTTCATGGCCAAAGTTATTGCAATAAGTACATTCAACTTCACTTTGAAGAGGAGAAAAATTGTTATAGGTATTCTTCTTTGGTTCAGTATCGAACCTTTTCTTTCTTGCTTCTCTTTTCATGATGGTTTTATATGCCACACATTGAATAGCTTTATGACCAAAATTGTGACAAGTGAAACATTGCCCATTGAAGTAGAAATTTCTGCGATCATGGAATCTTCTATTTGAGTTTACTTGTTGGTTGTAGTGTCTTTGAAAGCTATCCCTGTTAGTGTTCCTTGAATTGAGATGGTCCTGCTTTCCCTGTAGAGATCCTCTATTCCCTTGCTGAGTGGCTGAATGTAGTAAACCACCTGTAACTTCTTTTAGATAGTTTGGTGCTGAAGTTTGAGAAGATTCTCCGGTATATCCCAGACCTGTCTTTATAAGAGGAGAACGTTGTACCTTGATAATCTCATCTAAGGTTTCATATCCTTTAGCAAATCTAAGATTCAAGGTCTTTGCTTTCTCAACTTCTTTTCTTTGACTTACCACTTCACATTCTAGTTTTTCAATATGTTTCTTTGCTTCTTCAAGCTGGTTTTCAACGGTCTCTCTGATCATCTTTTGTTCTTCTAAGAGAATTTTGCAATCTTCTAAGCGAAGTTTGAGTTGATTATTTTCTTCAAGAAAATCATTTTCCTCTAGAGCATCCATAAACATATCCTTTTCTTCCTTTTGTTCAAAGGCCATGAGAAGTCTAAGATTTTCTTCACAATCTTCCTCACTATTAGATGACCCATCACTATCTTCATTAGTATAGTAACTTTTCTTAGAGCTAGATCTGTTCTTATTCCTTCTTACAACTTCTTTTCCTTTATAAGGACATTTTGCAGCATAATGACCAACTTTTCCACACTCAAACATTTGAAGGGAAGCTTACCTTTGAATCTTCCAGTTCCTAGTTGGAGTTTTCTTACGAAATTTGCTTCTTCTTCATCGGAAATATAGCTGGATTCTTTGACAACTTCCTTTTCCTTTCCTTTTGTAGAAGCCTTAAACGCAGCTTCTCTTACTTGATAAGGACCTCCTTGTCTCATTTCAAAAGCAGTCAGAGTCCCATGTAATTGAACAATAGTAAGAGTTTGCAGATCTTGCCTTTCTTCAATAGCGGAGACTTTAGAATCAAATTTTGGAGTCAAGGATCTTAAGAATTTTTCAACCAGAGTAGTATCAGTTTTGGTTTCACCCAAATTTCTCATTCGATTTACAACATCATCTAGACGAAGGAAGAAACTGGCAACACTTTCATCACTATGCATCTTCAAATTTTCATATTCAATTCTAAGAGTTTGGAGTTTTTCATTTTTTACCTTTGTATCTCCTTCATAGCTCAGAATGATTTTGTCCCATATTTCTTTTGCTGAATGTAGTTGCATCACTTTAGCAAATTCTGATTCAGACATGCTTCCCAGCAAAACATTTACTGCTTTGGCATTGGTTTCATACTTCTTTCTTTCTGTTGCATCAGTAGGAATACTTGCCGGGTATTGATAACCTTCTTCCACGATTTCCCATACATCTGCACCAAGACTTTGCAGATATGCTTTTGTACGTACCTTCCAGAATATCAGATTGCTTCCATTGAATATAGGTGGCTTTATAGACATTATTCCTTCTTGAATTCCCATTGCGACGGATCTCCTTCAAGTGATCAAGCTTCTGCAGAAGGACCTCCTCTGATACCAATTGTTGGGAAAAATACTGAGAGGGGGGGGTGAATCAGTATTTATTGCATAATCAAAACTTTTTACTTTTTCATTCCTTAAAACCCATACGCTACTTTCTTTCAGTAAACTCGCGTATATACGCGGATACCCTTCATGAAACTCGCGTATACACAGATATCTAGATATGTCAATAACTCTTCACTTATATCATTCCATCATTCATTCATCAGATGTTCAATAAACAGTAAACATGTGCAGTAAGAACAGAATAAACCATCACACAAAGCATCACACATGAACACCAGGATTTTTAGGTGGAAACCCAAATCGGTGAAACCATCAATAAGTAGCTTGTCAAATTTCTTCAATATTTTATTAGGTAGAAAACATCTTACAACATATGTGTCAGGCAGATTACTCAAAGACGTGTGCACCCACCAAGGCCCATTTTCCCCGGAAGGGAGCCCAAGTTACGACTCGCTACGCCTCTCCCGGAAGGGAGCTACTACCCCCGATCTCGTTACGCCTCTCCTGGAAGGGAGTCACGACCCCCTGAAGGCTACAACCCTCAAAGACCACCTGACCACATTTCATCATATTTTCAAACTGGATCCAACACCTTCAATAGAACAACACTTGCAGGCCACGTTTCATCATATTTTCACACTGGACCCTTTCATACTTTTAAGCACAGACATACATCACCAACAGATACTTATCAACACAGATCAGATAGCAGAAACACAGCAGAACAGATCAGATATTTCATACCCCTTGCTTCAGCAAACCCTAGTTTTCATACGCGCTTTCACTTCACTGATGTCGCGTATATACGCGCTTCCGTCCACACAAAATAGCGTATCCCTCTGTACAAATTTCACTGCGCATACGCGCTTTCACTTCATAGAATTCGCGTATATACGCGCTTCCTCTACGTCGAAGTAGCGTATAGATCTTCAATCATTATGGAGCAGCATACTTCTTCAGATCATGTGCTCAGTTTAGATTTACCCTTTCACTTCAGACAGATGTTCGCCTTAATTCAGATCTAAGCCTTCCATAATCAGATCTAGTAGATACAATAGCATTTCAGATCTAGATCCCCTTCTTCATCATTGGTGCATCATACATTCAGATTTATCATTCAAGTGTAACCCTTTCCATACAGATTTACTTCGCAGAGAAGTATTCATTCAAGCTCAAACATCTTGCCCCACACTCAAGGATTTGCACAATGAAATTCTTCTCCTTATATAGGTTTATCCTTTTCAATACCACGAGCCAAAACAATACCATGAGCCTTCAATACCACTTGTTCGTACAATACATTATGAGCTGTCACATACGACTTGAACGTTGGTCCGTGCATACGCGACTCTGTATATTATCCGCATGCCTGAAACATACTCTTTTCATCATGAATTTAGTATATGCTAGTTCCTTCCTTCACTCAGCTTCGCATATTAATGCGGATACATCATATCGGCTCATCAAGAAACAAAATCTATCAAGCACAACTTCAACAAGTAAGCTTGTCATCATCTTCATAAAAATGGGTTGCCTTGAGGGGCAAACACTAACATCATCATATCACATCAGATTTACATCATTTACCAAGCCCATCAAGTCAAGAATAACTTCATCAGGTGGATTGCCATCAAGGACAACACATGTCAACAGTCGCATGTCTTCATCTTCATTCAGTGGGTTGCCATCAAGGACAACACTCTGCATCATATTTCCAACAGAAGACCATTGAAGATTTTCTGAGTCATGTAGAAGATTGGGAACATAAAAGGTATTTGATGACTAAATCATCAAGTAAGACAATTGAGTCTTGTGGTTTTACAACTGAAAAATTGTGTGTGATTGAAGGTGATAGAAAGTCACTGGAAGCTGTTCTAAATATGAAGGAAGAAAAAGAAATGTACAAAAACATTTCAAAGAAGCAATATCAGAATTGTATTATAATGGAGGATGTGGCTATGTTATCTCATGAAGATAGCCAAGGCAAAGCACATGTATAATTGGTTAGTGAATGGGAGAAAGAATCGGAGTTAATGGAGAATTGTTTTAAAGCACCAATAGAGAAGAAAGAACCTGATAAAGACTACAAAGGATCTGCAACAGAGGAAGAAAATGTTGAGAAAGGCAAAGAAGATTTCATGCAATGTAAGATTGCTGGGATATTTGACAGTGCTAATTTTGGGGTATGTGACAGTGCTAATTCTATCATGGAAAAACAAAGAATAAGACATTCCAATGTCTTATATGTCTTTGAAGGATGTGGAGAAGAAAAAGAAGGCAACAAGAGTTTTGAAACTCATACACAAGGGAAAGGACAACAACAAAAAAGTAATCTAGACAGAGAGATAGAAAACTTGATGAAGTTTATGAGAAAGAGACATAAGGGAAGGAGTTGCATAAAGAGAAGACAAATAGTTAGTTGTATGAAAGGTTGGACTGTGACAAATGTTGAAGGAAATTTCAATGGAGTGTTACAAACGAAAGTATGGGATCCAGGAAGACAAAGATTGGAAGACATGATCTAGAGATCATGATTTTTTTTTTTTTTACTTTGGGAGTCTGATGCAAGAGCATTAACACTCAAATTAAATTTTAATTGTTTGATTAGCCCAAGCAGGGGTAAAGTTGTAAATATTGTAATATTCTCTTGTAAAATGTTCAAATTCTTAGAAATCATAGGCATGGAACATGCTAGTTGACTTTTGTAAACATATCCATGAAAAAATGGGATATTAGAGAGGATAATTTCTTTTTATGCTCAAGAGATTAGATTAGTCATAAATTAGAGATAGGAAGTATTTTATGAGAATGAAAGTGGTTACAAGTCTATAGAAGTTGAGTAAGGGTTGGATAAGCTCTGAAATTGTAGTTATAAATTCAATTGTAAGCTTGAAGGAACAAAAAGACCAATTAAAATGATGAGAATCAGGTCAGAGAGGAGAGGCCAATCTAAACGAATAAGACTAGGCCAAAAGTAGTGAGGGAATCCGAGAAAAAAGAGGGTTCTATAGAAGAGAGAAGGCTACGTAAAAGGCACATCAGGCCAAAGCTAAACTGTAAGCAGGTTTATTTGTATTTGTACCATTTATTGATTAATGAAGAAATTGAATTCATTATGATTATGTTTTTGTTTCTTTTACGTGCTGAGTGATCCGTAATAGAAAAAAAATCCTATTTCTGTGTGAAATATTCTCTCTGAACGAATTTTAAATATGTGAATAAGTCTTTTTGAGTGAAAAGGACTTACATTGCAAGAACTGAGTAGAATCACGAGTGATTCCAGTTCTGGAACAATTGGTTGTGACAAAGGCTAATTGGAGAGAATGAGTGCAAATAAAACTGTTGTGTAGGTCGAAGGTGAATAAATCATGAATTCTGGACTGAAACAACGTGATAAGGCATACAATGAGTGTCAAAGCTATAGATCTGACCGAATAACATAAGTTAAAACTCATGAAGGTGTAGCGTGGAGGAGACGGAGTTGTAGAGCGGTGGTAGTCGAAGAAACAGAAAATCGATTAAGGCAAAAAACCCTTAAAATATTTCCAAAGGAAGAGATCGGAGGCAAGGATCAACGGTCTAGATCTCATCGCAAGTTAATTTGGGAATATGCGAAGAGGAGCAACGTGTCGGGTGGAGGTTCCATGTGCATATCGCATAGCGCATGAGATATGGTGGAATTGTTAACAACGAGTGTAAAATTGGCAGAGTGCCGAAGTGTGACGAGGTAAGTTTGCGGTTTCCCGAAGTGTGGCGAGAGTTAAAGATGCGAAGAGTTGATCTGCGAAATCATTAAATCCGCGAAATTGCGATATGTTTCGATTTACGATCTGTGTTTGCGATAAGGGAATGTGATGCCGCAAGGAATAAATTGAAGCCACGAATTGAGATTCATTGGGTGACATGTGAGGTTACGAATGAGCGGAAAATATTATAAAGGTAAGATCATATTTGTATGGGTATATGAGATGTTGAACCCGAGAACCATTTTATTAAAGCTTCCGCGTGCATATATGCATAAAAGGTTAATGTTTAAAATAATAAAGTGGGTTCTATGTTAAAGAGTTTAATAATAAAACTCACGGAGTTATTTGGGAACCCATTCTGATGGGTGAACAATGGAGGAAGCATGAATCCATAATGTTAAAGTGGGTAATTAGTGGGGTTAATTCCGCAAACCTCGCTATCAATTTTTTTTAATGTATTAACAATAAAATCATTGAGGGTTTTCTCTTCTTTGTTCAAGTGATACATTTTATGGAGGGAAAAGTTGTGTCAATGCGATTTACTCACGAATTTTGTTGGCAACTTCAATATTTCAACACTTTTTATAATTTATTGGTCAATAACTTTGTGTTCATTTGGTGGGTTCAATTGCAAACTGTAATTTTATATTTAATATGTCCAAAAACTAGAACCATTATAGCCACAATTGGAGAAACCTTGTAAATTTATGTCCAAAAGTGACCAACTTGGCTCACTAAATAAATATCAAAAATATTTGAAATAATGTAAAAAAGTCCATCCAGATTAATTAATATACTCAATAAAGTATCACAGATGATTGATATAACATAATTATAATGCGGTGCCTTTTCACTAGGATGCATATCTCTCTCTCTCTCTCTCTCTCTCTCTCTCTCTCTCTCTATATATATATATATATATATATATATATATATATATATATATGATTTCTTTTCTAGTTGAAAGGAATGATAAAATTTTAGTACTTGGCCTTAACATATACATCTCTTTATTATTTTGGTTGGGGCATATTATTGTGGTTTGGACATTGAGAAATGCTTTTTGATTCCTATCTCTAACAAATAGTTGAGTTAGCTTCCTATTCTTGTGACTAATTAAGATCCTATCTCAAACTAAATGTTTTATTGTACTTTGATTTCTATTTCTTAGAATCTTGTCACCTAGTTTATTGATGTAGTTTTCAAGTGATATAAAATTGTATTTAACTTAATAACATTTCGAGATTTTTACTTATACAATTTATACTTCATAATTTTGTGTTGAACTTTGTCATGAATGCCATTTCCCACATGTTGATGGTGCTAGATACTGCCAACATACAGGGGATATCCCTGATATAAGGTCCCAACTAGACCTCACACCATTTGGTGTAGGAGTCCCATCCGGAATACGACTTGATTGTCATTTACTTTAGCTGTCAGCATGAGAGAGAAGCACAAATGTCCTTTTGAATGAGCAAGCGGGTATGCCTTGTGAATATTTGATTGCAGATGTATCAAGGTTCTCTTACTGCATAGGGGGAATAAAGTGATATTGTAAGAGAGAAGTAATAGTACTACCCTAATGGAGACACACATGAATAAGAAAGACGTGTCTAACATCAAGAAAAATAGTTCACATAGATGCAAAGATATTTATAAACATTACAACACATTTCCAACAAGTAAGCACGGAAGTCACCGAAATAGTTCAATTACTCTAGCACTGATGAAGGCAAACATGAACCATAGAAATTCAAAGAATAGTCTAAGAAACATTCACAATCCATGTGTCAAAATGTGTTGGCCTGGAAAGCTTTGATATTAAGAAAAACTCCCAAGATACATAAATACAATGAACATCACTAGCTCCAATAGTTGAGCGTTAGAGCCACTACTTGCTCCCCAAAAGTACTAAATCTATCTCTCTAATTCCTTGTGGGAGAAGCCAAGGTTAAAATTCCTTTACATGAGAAATGAGGATCCTTTTATAACTTGAGGCATGACCTTTCACATGCTCATAACTCTTGAATTTCCAACTCCTAATGACCTTTGGAATTTTACAATCTTTGGAATTCCAAATGACTCTTCAAATTAAATATGACATTTGGTATTACAAATCCTTTAAACTTCCATGACTCTTTAGTTCATACATGACTCTTGGAATTCCACTTATTTGTCTTTACAATGATTACAACAATCCACCATGAATTTCACATCATCATGTGATGAGAATGTGACATCTAACTATCTTTGACGACTAGGACTAATAGTGAATGAGGACATGGAATTTCTCCAGTGGTGACATTGCTGCCACTTATATCTCTATTCTTCATGTTGATGTCCTCCCCTCCAAAGGGTCTTTCAAGTAATGGAGTCTTTTAGGTGCTTTGATCATAAGGATTCAATTGTGTTCTTAATTCTTTCCATGCTTCCTTTGTTTGTTCTCTTTGCCCAACCTTCCTCATGCATGCTTGCCATGTTGTTCCTGGAATACCTACATCTGCAATCACTCATGACAAGCAACCATCAGCTTGAAAATCTCCTATTCTACCATGTTTTATTCAAATTTTTTGTTCATGCCTTTTTCAGTGCGCTCAAAAGGGACAAAGGAGCTTTTGGGTGGATGGGCGCACTTTGAAAGGCTGAAGGGCTGCAGGGGAAAGGCTTCAGAGCTTCGGCATGCGCTCATGCACTCAAGAGAGAGAGGTAGTCAAGGCAAGGCACATGGTGCAAGTCTGAAAGATGAAGACGAAGGCTTCGAGCTTCCCAAGTGCATAGTGTGTTCAAGGGAGAGATGGAGGGCACATAGCACACTTGATGCAGGGGCATTAGGCTCAAGAAATACTTTTTATTTTTATAAGACATAGGGGGGTCTTATGTTTCTAAATTCTCATGTAGTTATTAGTATTTTGAATAAAATAGTGAGGAATTGTAAATGTTCTCTAATCATTGGAGAACATGAGGGGAAGTTGATTAGTCGGGAATGTGAAGAGACAGTTCAGATTTAGGAGTGAATTGAGGCAGTTTAAGATAATCTAGGGATTTGGTCTAGATTTAGGAAATTGAGAATTTCAAGAGTTTTGTTGAGTTATTCAGGGAACTGAATCGACTCATCATCAGTTTATATAAATGTAAGCATGAAAGAATAGAGGAGAAAATCAGTAGAGGTTGATTAGAGTAGAAGAAGGGGTTTTTGCTTGTAAGCCTTCGAGCAGATTGTAGAATGTGGCCACTGGTTGAAAATTAGGCCAAGGAGGAAGACTGTTGATAATGGATCGATTCTGAGAGAGGAAGAATTATGTGTAAGGTATTTAAAGTGAATCGAATTTCCGTAGTCTCTGTTTGAAGGAGGGTTTGATTCCTTTTAGCTGCCGAGTCATTATGCTATTGAGAGATCTAAATTGTTAATCTCTGTGTGAAGAGTCAATTCCTTCCTTGAACTTTATTTGGCTTATGCGGTTTCGATTAAACCCTGTATGTAGATGATTCCCATCTTTTGAAATTCATTTGCTATTGATATAATTTGTATCGAGGGGAGTCAAGAGGAGCATCAATTATGTTAATCGATATTGCTCTTTAGATGGAAGCTTAACAGAAATGGTTGACTATTAAAAATGGAATGCGTTTTAACTTATGCATGGAGAGTTCAATGGAGAATTTGATGAGACCTGGTCTATAGTTGAATCAGCGTGGAAGGCTCCGTTTTCCTGGAGCGATATCAGTTGAACTCTGTTGCTGGATTGATAGCAGTTGAGATAGAATGCCATTGTTTGAATTGATGCCGGAGAGGTGCAATTCAAATTCCAATTTCAATGTAAGAGTTCTAAACCTGCAGTCGAATTTTGTTGGTTGATTTTGATCAAGGGAGATCGATCCTTCAGAACGGATAAGACATGTTTTGAAGGGAGAAATGGACCTTTGTTAAGCTGGAGTCGAAAATATAGTTGTGCTAGCTCAATTCATAGTGTGGGTTGAGTCGATGGCAGTGGGATCGATTCATAAGAAGAACACAGAGGAGGATAGATCCTAAAGAAGCGGGAACCTGAATTAAACGCATACCAAATACCAGAATTGCCAAGAAGCGGTTTTGTGTGAAAAAACTACTGGTCTCGCGTGCTTCTGAAGTTGAGGAGCAGTTTTCCAAAAATTTACGCGATCCAATTATTTGTTGACACGTCATCACTTTAAAACTGCCCATATCGCGTAATTTTGGAGTGCTAGAGCTCTGTGAGAAAAAAAAACGCGATTTGTGTTCGATCTTGATGGTAGAAAATCCAAGGGTGATTGCTTCCAAAGCTGCTCGGGAGATAATGCAAGGTATGGCCAGTGGTTTTGGTAATGGTAATTGTTTATTTAATATGTAAGAGTTGAGCATTTGAATGATGTGGGACCCAAACGAATCTAATGGTTAGTGGGTTCTTAATATAACGTCCAGGGTTTATTAATTGCTTTATAACATTTGATTTGGGGAATGTTGATATATATCATGTGAATGGCAAGCTGTGGATATATACAATTAATGAGAGTAAGCATTGTTAAATGCGGACTATGAAGACCGTGGATCCTTATTAAATTGGGGTTTAATCCAAATCTGGGGCTAATGAAAAGTAGAGAAGCAAAATTTGCGCAAAGGGTGTGTGGATTGAGATGTATGGTTTTATAACCATAGGAATTATATTTTAATATTTGAATCTGAGATGGAAATATAAAAGCTTCCGCATAGTGTTAGAGTTTGGCCAGATTTAAAATTATTTTGGGAGAAAACTTGGAGTGCAGTTTTATATGACAAGAAAGAGTGAAGATTGTGGGTAGCCAGCTATCAAGTGGTATCAAAGCAGGATAACTCTGTTGAGAATCGAAGTAAAGGATTTTTTTGTAATTAAATCTGAATGTGTGACGAGAGGAGAAAGAGGATCATATTCTAAAATCTGATATGTAAAGGTACACAAAATTGCAGTGGACAGAGATTTGCAGAACTGAATGAGTGAAGAACAAGATCATGTAGGTAAAATAATTTTAAATCTGATTTGAAATTTATGATTGCAGAATTATGGTTGCAGAAAGGTGAAGACAGAGTTTGAGGATGATGGCAGTGAGCCTGATACTCAACTAAAGGTTGGATAGGGAGAACAATTGCAGTGTTCGCAAGAGAAGGTGAGTTGATGAGCAGTGTTTAACTCTAGTTTGAAGAATTGTTTGCAGAATTCAGATTGCAAGCAATTGAAGAAATCTCAGCAAAGCAGATCACAACTTTGAGAGTAGTGATGAAAGGGTCCAACAGAGGATTCTAAAGTGAAGAATAAAGTGTGGCAGAACTTGGAGAATTCTCAACAAAGGTTGGATGAAAGAAGAACATATGTGTTCTTGGAAAGTTGCAGAGTGAAGCTTAGAGAGATAAAAAGAGAGTGCTCAAAAGGTTCCAGCAGAAGGAGAACAAGTACTTGCCAAAAGCCCAGATCCGGAGGAACGGACTGGTGAGGTAAGTGGTAGCAGGAGAGCTCGCTGTTGCAGAGGCTTGGTGCAGCTGATGAGTGAGGAACTCATGATGGAGAAAGGGGTGACTATTGATAGTCATAGAAGAGATAGTAGAAGTTCAGAGAGAGGCCACAACATAAAAGAGAAAGAAGATGCCAGGACAATTGGCATGAGGAAGAAATTGACTGATGCAGAATATTGGAAAGAGGTAGATGACATCAGAGAAGAGTTTAACAAACTGAAGATGATGATAGAGGAAAGCCAGAGAGTTTTTTGGCTCATGAAGAAGAAAGTGAAGTGGCATAGGCTACAGATGATACATGCTCAGCAGAAAGAGGGATTACTCAGGATGATTGAGTATTTGGAGAAGGGCTTGAAGACTGAAACTTCAAGTGAGACCAAGGGGTCAAATGACTTTACATTTAATGATTTTTGTATGTTTGCAGAAAAGATGAGAAAGCTTGAACAGAGGATGGATGTACAATTGAGATGTAAAGAACTCAGAGCAGTTGAGTTGAGAAAAGAAGTTTCTATTTGTGAAGCAGAACAGGGTACATATGAAGAATGGAGATCTGTAAAAGATCTTGTGAATCATGATGAAGACTTAAGGCAGCAAGAAGTTTGTCTTGCTGAAGAGAAAACCATTGATGATTTCCTGAGTTATTGGACAAGTCCAGATCAGCTGGAAGATGTAAAGCCTTGTATTTTTGAATTTGACAGTTGTGAGGTGATAACAGGTTCTACAGAAGAAGAGGATCAGTCTGAGGCACTGATAAATGGAGCAACCGAGACTGAAAAGTCTTGTGGGTTTAAAACTAAAGAGTTGTGTATGTTTGCAGGTACATCACAGGGAGATGAACAGGCTTTAAAGTTTGTTGAGGAGGAGAAATTGAATCTGAAATCTGTTCAAATCAATACTGAGATAACAAGATCTTAGGAGGAATTGAAGACAAGGGAGTCTAATGAGAATATTGAGGCAAGAGATGAGGAACCATATGATGACCGGTCAAGAACAAGTGAAGATATAAACGGTTGTGTGAGGTTCCCAAAGTCTACTCCAATTGAATTTGTTGAATTGTATAGAAGGTTGGATTTTCAAAGAAGAGAATTGGAGAAATATAGGACCTATGCACAGGATAATTTGCTGAGGAAGCAGGGCAGGAAGGTCTTCATGGATAGTGTTCATGAAGCAGATGATGGAAAGAAGGAGAGACTAGTTGACAGTCTCATGGAGGATGCAAATCAACATACTAATGTGCTGACAAAGGATTTGGAAGGAAACTCAGAACAACATACTGATGTGTTGCCAGAGGAGGAAGAAGACTTGGAACTGCAAAGAGAAGAATTGGTGATTGGATCATAAATTGAGACCATTGGGTCTTGTGATTTTGAAACTGACAATTTGATTGTGCTTACAGGTATTGCAGGAGACAATCCATCCCTTGAGATTGTCTTGAAGGAAGGTGAAACAGTCATGCAGAAAATTGTTACTGTGGGTGACAGAGAAGAATTGGCTTGTATAATGGGCCAAGAGCAGACTGTGGGGCAGAATTTTAAACCTGCTACAGTGATGGAGAATCAGAATTGTATTCTGATAGAAGATGAAAATGCAGAGCTTGAAGAACTTGATTTGATTGCCATAATCAATCAAGGAGATGAAGGACAATTACTGAAGATTGTCAAAGAAGAAGAAGAGGAGGGACATGCTGAAACTGAATTGCAACATGCTGATGATGTGAAACAAGTACAAAATGAGTGGCTGAAATGTTTGCTAAGGACATTTGAACAAGAGGAAGAAATGGCAGACACGAGAATGGAAATGATTGAAGCTGTGAAAAGAATAGGAGCAGATACTAGTTTGAAAAATTTGATTATGTTTACTAGTATACTGAATGAGTATGTTCCTGTAGATAGAGAATTAAATGATAATTTATTTTTTGAAGACAGATTTACAGGTGATGAGGAAAATAAAAATGTTGCAGAAGGAGATATCTTAAGAGATATTCAGGATGTTTGGGAGGAGGAAACATTAGCATTAGCAACATCTATGGTGGCAGCTGAAGCAGCATGTGGGGTGACATCTGCAGGAGTAAAAACAATGTTAGCAACATTGGCAACAATAACAACAATCAGGGAGGCAGTATTGGCAGCAACAGAAATTGGAGGTAACAACAGTGGGAAAAGTAAGTTCCAGACAAAATAAAGGCTGGACGTAGAAATTGAAAACATCAGAGAACTGATGATGAAGGTGTTTAAGAAGCAGCAGACAACAGCAAGAAAGCATAAGAGTTTTAGCAAAGGAAAGACAAGAAGAGATTGTGAAAGCACAGCTGGTGGTAAATTGCAGAACAAGATATGGAGACCTGGAGAAGTGCAGCTATTGGACAGTATCAAAACAAAGTATGGGATCCGGGAAAACAAGGACTGAAGGCACATGATTAGGAGATCATGATCAATTTGAACCTTGGGAGTCTGATGCAGGGGCATTAGGCTCAAGAAATACTTTGTATTTTTATAAGACATAGGGGGGTCTTATGTTTCTAAATTCTCATGTAGTTATTAGTATTTTAAATAAAATAGTGAGGAATTGTAAATGTTATCTAATCATTGGAGAACATGAGGGGAAGTTGATTAGTTGGGAATGTGAAGAGACATTTCAAATTTAGGAGTGAATTAGAGACAGTTTCAGATAATCTAGGGATTTGGTCTAGATTTAGGAAATTGAGAATTTCAAGAGTTTTGTTGAGTTATTGAGGGAACTGAATCGACTCATCATCAGTTTATATAAATGTAAGCATGAAGGAATAGAGAAGAAAATCAGTAGATGTTGATTAGAGTAGAAGCAGGGGTTTTTTCTTGTAAGCCTTCGGGCAGATTGTAGAATGTGGCCACTGGTTGAAAATCAGGCCAAGGAGGAAGACTGTTGATAATGGATTGATTCTGAGAGATGAAGAATTCTGTGTAAGGCATTTAAAGTGAATCGAATTCCTATAGTCTCCGTTTGAAGGAGGGTTCGATTCCTTTTAGCTCCTGAGTCATTATGCTATTGAGAGATCTAAATTGTTAATCTCTGTGTGAAGAGTCAATTCCTTCCTTGAACTTTATTTGGCTTATGCGGTTTCGATTAAACCCTGTATGTAGAGGATTCCCATCTTTTGAAATTCATTTGCTATTGATATAATTTGTATCGAGTGGAGTCAAGAGGAGCATCGATTATGTTAATCGATATTGATCTTTAGATGGAAGCCTAACAGAAATTGTTGACTATTGAAAATGGAATGCGTTTTAACTTGTGCATGGAGAGTTCATTGGAGAATTCGATGAGACCTAGTCTATAGTTGAATCAGCGTGGAAGGCTCCGTTTGCCTGGAGCAATATCAGTTGAACTCTGTTGCTGGATTGATAGCAGTTGAGATGGAATGCCATTGTTTGAATTGATGCCGGAGAGGTGCAATTCAAATTCCAATTTCAATGTAAGAGTTCTAAAACTGCAGTCGAATTTTGTTGGTTGATTTTGATCAAGGGAGATCGATCCTTCAGAACGGATAAGACATGTTTTGAAGGGAGCAATGGAACTTTGTTAAGCTGGAGTCGAAAATCTGGTTGTGCTATCTCAATTCATAGCGTGGGTTGAGTCGATTGCAGTGGGATCGATTCATAAGAAGAACGCAGAGGAGGACGGATCCTAAAGAAGTGGGAACCTGAATTAAACGCATATCAAATCCCAGAATTTCCAAGAAGTGGTTTTGTGTGAACAAACTACTGGTCTCGCGTGCTTCTGAAGCTGAGGAGCGGTTTTCCAAAAATTCACGGGATCCAATTATTTTTTGACACGTCATCACTTTAAAACTGCCCATATCGCGTAATTTTGGAGTGCTAGAGCTCTGTGAGAAAAAAAAGCGATTTGCGTTCGAACTTGATGGTAGAAGATCCAAGGGCGATCGCTTCCAAAGTTGCTCGGGAGATAATGCAAGGTATGGCCAGTGGTTTTGGTAATGGTAATTTTTTATTTAATACGTAAGAGTTGAACATTTGAATGATGTGGGACCCAAACGAATCTAATGGTTAATGGGTTCTTAATATAACGTCCAGGGTTTATTAATTGCTTTATAACATTTGATTTGGGGAATGTTGATATATATCATGTGAATGGCAAGCCGTGGATATATACAATTGATGAGAGTTAGCATTGTTAAATGCGGACTATGAAGACCGTGGATCCTTATTAAATTGGGGTTTAATCCAAATCTAGGGCTAATAAAAAGTAGAGAAGCAAAATTTGCGCAAAGGGTGTGTGGATTGAGATGTATGGTTTTATAACCATAGGAATTATATTTTAATATTTGAATCTGAGATGGAAATATAAAAGCTTCCGCATAGTGTTAGGGTTTGGCTAGATTTAAAATTATTTTGGGAAAAAACTTGGAGTGCAGTTTTATATGACAAGAAAGAGTGAAGATTGTGGGTAGCCGGCTATCAAGTGGTATCAAAGCAGGATAGCTCTGTTGAGAATCGAAGTAAAGGATTTTTTTTTGTAATTAAATCTGAATGTGTGATGAGAGGAGAAAGAGGATCAGATTCTAAAATCTGATATGTAAAGGTACACAGAATTGCAGTGGACAGAGATTTGCAGAACTGAATGAGTGAAGAACAAGATCATGTAGGGATATTGCAAGTAAAATAATTTTAAATCTGATTTGAAATTTATGATTGCAGAATTATGGTTGCAGAAAGGTGAAGACAGAGTTTGAGGATGATGGCAGTGAGCCTGATATTTAACTAAAGGTTGGATAGGGAGAACAATTGCAGTGTTCCCAAGAGAAGGTGAGTTGATGATCAATGTTTAACTTTGGTTTGAAGAATTGTTTGCAGAATTCAGATTGCAGGCAATTGAAGAAATCTCAGCAAAACAGATCACAGCTTTGAGAGAAGTGATGAAAGGGTCCAACAGAGGATTTTAAAGTGAAGAAGAAAGTGTGGCAGAACCTGGAGAATTATCAACAGAGGTTGGATGAAAGAAGAACATATGTGTTCTTGAAAAGTTGCAGAGTGAAGCCCATAGAGAGAAGAAGAGAGTGCTCAAAAGGTTCCAGCAGAAGGAGAACAAGTACTTGCCAAAAGCCCAGATCCGGAGGAAAGGATTGGTGAGGTAAGTGGCAACAGGAGAGCTTGTTGTTGCAGAGGCTTGGTGCAGCTGATGAGTGAGGAACTCATGATGGAGAAAAGGATGACTATTGATAGTCATTGAAGAGATAACAGAGGTTCAGAGAGAGGCCACAATAGAAAAGAGAAAGAAGATGCCAGGACAATTGGCATGAGGAAGAAATTGACTGATATAGAATATTGGAAAGAGGTAGTTGAGATCAGAGAACAATTTAACAAATTGAAGATGATGATAGAGGAAAGCCAGAGAGTTGGTTGGCTCATGAAGAAGAAAGTGAAGTGGCATAGGCTATAGATGAAGAAAGAGCAGATGATACATGCTCAGCAGAAAGAGGGATTACTCAGGATGATTGAGTATTTGGAGAAGGGCTTGAAGACTGAAACTTCAAGTGAGATCAAGGGGTCAAATGACTTTACATCTAATGATTTTTGTATGTTTGCAGAAAAGATGAGAATGCTTGAACAAAGGATGGATGTACAGTTGAGATGTACAGAACTCAGAGCAGGTGAGTTGAGAAAAGAAGTTTCTGTTTGTGAAGCAGAACAAGGTACGGATGAAGAATGGAGATCTGTGAAAGATCTTGTGAATCATGATGAAGACTTAAGGCAAAAAGAAGTTTGTCTTGCTGAAGAGAAAACCATTGATGATTTCCTGAGTTATTGGACAAGTCCAGATCAGCTGGAAGATGTAAAGCCTTGTATTTTTGAATCTGACAATTGTGAGGTGATGACAGGTTCTACAGAAGAAGAGGATCAGTATGAGGCACTGATAAATGGAGCGACCGAGACTGAAAAGTCTTGTGGATTTAAAACTAAAGAGTTGTGTATGTTTGCAGGTACATCACAAGGAGATGAACAGGCTTTAAAGTTTGTTGAGGAGGAGAAATTGAATTTGAAATCTGTTCAGATCAATACTGAGATAGCAAGATCTTAGGAGGAATTGAAGACAAGGGAGTCTAATGAGAATATTGAGGCAAGAGATGAGGGACCATCTGATGATCGGTCAAGAACAAGTGAAGGTATAAACGGTTGTGTGAGGTTCCCAAAGTCTACTCCAATTGAAGTTGTTGAACTGTATAGAAGGTTGGATTTTCAAAGAAGAGAATTGGAGAAACAGAGGACCTATGCACAGGATAATTTGCTGAGGAAGCAGGGCAGGAAGGTCTTTATGGATAGTGTTCATGAAGCAGATGATTTAAAGAAGGAGAGACTAGCTGACAGTCTCATGGAGGATGCAAATCAACATACTGATGTGTTGACAAAGGATTTGGAAGGAAACTCAGAACACCATACTAATGTGTTTCCAGAGGAGGAAGAAGACTTGGAACTGCAAAGAGAAGAATTGGTGATTGGATCATAAATTGAGACCATTGGGTCTTGTGATTTTGAAACTGACAATTTGATTGTGCTTACAGGTATTGCAGGAGACAGTCCATCCCTTGGGATTGTCTTTAAGGAAGGTGAAACAGTGATGCAGAAACTTGTTACTATTAGTGACAGAGAAGAATTGGCTTGTCTAATGGGCCAAGAGCAGACTGCGGGGCAGACTTTTAAACCTGCTACAGTGATGGAGAATTAGAATTCTATTATGATAGAAGATGAAAATGAAGAGCTTGAAGAACTTGATTTGATAGCCATAATCAATCAAGGAGATGAAGGACAATTACTGAAGATTGTCAAAGAAGAAGAAGAAGAGGGATATGCTAAAACTGAATTGCAGCATGCTGATGATGTGAAACAAGTACAAAATGAGTGGCTGAAATGTTTTCTAAGGACATTTGAACAAGAGGAAGAAATGGCAGACACTAGAATGGAAATGCTTGAAGCTGTGAAAAGAATAGGAGTAGATACTAGTTTGACAAATTTGATTATGTTTACTAGTATACTAAATGAGTATGTTACTGCAGATAGAGAATTAAATGATAATTTATTTTTTGAAGACAGATTTACAGGTGATGAGGAAAATAAAAATGTTGCAGAAGGAGATATATTAATAGATATTCAAGATGTTTGGGAGGAGGAAACATTAGCATCAGCAACATCTATGGTGGTAGTTGAAGCAACGTGTGGGGTGACATCTGCAGGAGTAAAAACAATGTTAGCAACATTGGCAACAGTAACAACAATCAGAGAGGTAGTATTGGCAGCAACAGAAAGTGGAGGCAACAACAGTGAGCAAAGTAAGTTCAAGACAAAAGAAAGGCTGGACGTAGAAATTGAAAACATCAGAGAACTGATGATGAAGGTGTCTAAGAAGCAGCAGAAAACAGCAAGAAAGCAGAAGAGTTTTAGCATAGGAAAGACAAGAAGAGATTGTGAAAGCACAACTGATGGTAAATTGCAGAACAAGATATGGAGACCTGGAGAAGTGCAGCTGTTGGACAGTAGCAAAACAAAGTATGGGATCCAGGAAAACCAGGACTGAAGGCACATGATCAGGAGATCATGATCAATTTGAACCTTGGGAGTCTGATGCAGGGGCATTAGGCTCAAGAAATACTTTGTATTTTTATAAGACATAGGGGGGTCTTATGTTTCTAAATTCTCATGTAGTTATTAGTATTTTGAATAAAATAGTGAGGAATTGTAAATGTTCTCTAATCATTGGAGAACATGAGGGGAAGTTGATTAGTCGGGAATGTGAAGAGACATTTCAGATTTAGGAGTGAATTAGAGGTAGTTTCAGATAATCTAGGGATTTGGTCTAGATTTAGGAAATTGAGAATTTCAAGAGTTTTGTTGAGTTATTCAGGGAACTGAATCGACTCATCATCAGTTTATATAAATGTAAGCATGCAGGAATAGAGGAGAAAATCAGTAGAGGTTGATTAGAGTAGAAGGGGTTTTTTCTTGCAATCATTCGAGCAAATTGTAGAATGTGGCCACTGGTTGAAAATCAGGCCAAGGAGGAAGACTATTGATAATTGATCGATTCTGAGAGAGGAAGAATTCTGTGTAAAGCATTTAAAGTGAATCGAATTCCTGTAGTCTCCGTTTGAAGGAGGGTTCGATTCCTTTTAGCTCCTGAGTCATTATGCTATTGAGAGATCTAAATTGTTAATCTCTATGTGAAGAGTCAATTCCTATCTTGAAATTTATTTGGCTTATGCGGTTTCGATTAAAACCTGTATGTAGAGGATTCCCATCTTTTGAAATTCATTTGCTATTGATATAATTTGTATCGAGTGGAGTCAAGAGGAGCATCGATTATGTTAATTGATATTGATCTTTAGATGGAAGCCTAACAGAAATTGTTGACTATTGAAAATGGAATGCGTTTTAACTTGTGCGTGGAGAGTTCACTGGAGAATTCGATGAGACCTGGTCTATAGTTGAATCAACGTGGAAGGCTCCGTTTTCCTGGAGCGATATCAGTTGAACTCTGTTGCTGGATTGATAGCAGTTGAGATAGAATGTCGTTGTTTGAATTGATGCCAGAGAGGTGCAATTCAAATTCCAATTTCAATGTAAGAGTTCTAAAACTGCAGTCGAATTTTGTTGGTTGATTTCGATCAAGGGAGATCGATCCTTCAGAACGGATAAGACATGTTTTGAAGGGAGAAATGGAACTTTGTTAAGTTGGAGTTGAAAATCTGGTTGTGCTAGCTCAATTCATAGCGTGGGTTGAGTTGATGGCAGTGGGATCGATTCATAAGAAGAACACAGAGGAGGACAGATCCTAAAGAAGTGGGAACCTGAATTAAACGCATACCAAATACCAGAATTTCCAAGAAGCGGTTTTGTGTGAACAAACTACTGGTCTCGCATGCTTCTGAAGCTGAGGAGCGATTTTCCAAAAATTCACGCGATCCAATTATTTGTTGACACGTCATCACTTTAAAACTGCCCATATCACGTAATTTTGGAGTGCTAGAGCTCTGTGAGAAAAAAAACGCGATTTTCATTCGATCTTGATGGTAGAAGATCCAAGGGTGATCGCTTCCCAAGCTGCTCGGGAGATAATGCAAGGTATGGCCAGTGGTTTTGGTAATGGTAATTGTTTATTTAATACGTAAGAGTTGAACATTTGAATGTTGTGGGACCCAAATGAATCTAATGGTTAGTGGGTTCTTAATATAACGTCCAAGGTATATTAATTGCTTTATAAAATTTGATTTGGGGAATGTTGATATATATATCATGTGAATGGCAAGCCGTGGATATATACAATTGATGAGAGTAAGCATTGTTAAATGCGGACTATGAAGACCGTGGATCCTTATTAAATTGGGGTTTAATCCAAATCTGGTGCTAATGAAAATTAGAGAAGCAAAATTTGCACAAAGGGTGTGTGGATTGAGATGTATGGTTTTATAACCATAGGAATTATATTTTAATATTTGAATCTGAGATGGAAATATAAAAGCTTTCGCATAGTGTTAGAGTTTGGTCAGATTTAAAATTATTTTGGGAAAAAACTTGGAGTGCAGTTTTATATGACAAGAAAGAGTGAAGATTGTGGGTAGCTAGCTATCAACACTCCTGAAGGCTGAAGGCTGAAGGCTTCAGGCCTTCGATGTGCACTCAAGAGGCCCAAGAGGGTGCATAGCGCAAGTCTGAAGGTTGAAGCGAGAAGCTTCATGCCTTCGAAGTGCGCTCATGCGATAAAGGGTCTAGAGGGCGCATGTCGCATTGGGGAAGGCTGAAGTGTGTAGCTTAAGGTCTTCAAGGTGCGCTCATGCGGTTAGGGAGGGCGCACTTCTTCGAGTTGAAGGAGTGCACTCAAATGAAGACTTAGTTTCTTGAAGGGTGTAGTTCAGAACAAGGAAGGGGAAAAAGGCTTAAGGAGTATGCTTTGTGCTGTTCGAGGGCACATGGCGCACCTCCAAACAACGAAGGATTCCCAATCAAGGCTTCAGAGTGTGCTCTTGTGCTCTTGGCTTGAAATGGGTTTGATTTAAAACCAAATACTTGTCTAAGTTTGGGATATAGGGCGAGGGGTGAAAATGATAAGTTTAGATATGAAACCATGTGCGACACATACCAACTCATTGAGAAAAATTAGACAAACTTGAACAATGATAAATATACATCAAAACAACACTTTGCAAGCATTCCCCAAGTACAACGAGTGAAGTCTGTGCGACTGCGACCCAAAAGTGTTGTTTTACAACAACAATGATGTTACGACCATGAAATACACCTAAAGATGTTCTATTCAATGCGACGACACTTGATACCATTCCAAGGCACTCGAAACACATAAAATAACATGAGACGACATTTGATGATCAAAATGACACTAGGTACAACGATAAGAGTAGGCTCCAAAATTCAAATGTAGTGAAATTTTTGGAGGGTGTTGTAGCAACGACAACACCACATCACTTGGGATTTCCAACATCAAGGGGGAATAAGGTGTGAAGAGAGAGTGAAAGGGGTAAGAAAGGTGGGGACCAAGGGGACTACAATTTTGATAATAATCTATTTCACGAAATATATATATATATATATATATATATATATATATAAAGGTTTTATTTATTTAATATTTAATTTATATTTGTTATTTCTTTTTATTTTAGTTTTTTGAGATTTCTAATTATGTTTTTATTATTATAAAAAGATTATGTATACATTTAAAAAATATTGTTTAATTGTGTTTTTGTTTTTGTTTTTTTTCACAAATATAAAAAACTAAATTTTTAATACTTAACCTTTTTTATTTTTAATTTAGCAACAAAATTTAGCAGTCATAATTTTTGTTATTATTTTTTCATCTATTTCTATTTAATTATTTTTTTTTCTTTTTAAATAATTTTCGTTTGTAATAATGTCCAACTTTTAACTCATGATTTTAAAAATGTTGCAATTTTAAACTCAAAAAACAAAGAAGAGAAGAGAAGAGAAGATGGTAATGTTGATTTCCCTTTTTTCAATTTTAAGTTTGAGCAGACAAGAAAAAAGTATTGTTGATAGCATTTATTTTCAATTAAAGATTGAGTTTAATATTGTAGTTGTAAAGTTATTGATTGTGAAGGTTATGTTTTAATAATAATAATAATAATAATATCAAGAAAATGTGGGCATTATTTGAAGCACAAATTTACAGCTTGAAGACTCGACTATGAATTTAGTTGCTATAGTACCAACTGTTAAATCCACGATTTAAAGAAAGTTTTAATTTTAATTTAAAAAACAAAAATGTTACTCTTAGTATAACATTTTAATTTGACGGTTGATTCTAAGGTTTTGTTAACAACATTGCATGAAATTATTAAAATCATGGTTACAAAAGATGGTAATTTTAGTCTTAAACTTATAGAGTTATTTAAAAAAATGATTCAAGAGTTGATTTTGGTGTTTTTAAAGATAGTGTTCTAATATTAAGATCACAAGTTTCATCAAATAAATAGTTAAGTTATTAGATAACTCATAAATATGACTGAATACACTTCAAATTTGACACCAACCATCCAATAGGTGAATAAGATTGTCCACTACAAGACTAACATATTAAGATCGGGGATCAATAATAATAAATAAGCAACTTTACACACACACACACATATATATATATATATATATATATATATATATATATATATATATAATTTATTTTTCGAACTTTCTATTCTAGCAGCTTATGATATAACATAAGAGAAGATTATTGTTTTAGATATTACCAATATAAAATCATTGTAAATGAAGGAGGTCAATGCTAGCCATTTTGGATATTATTCTAGTTAACAATATTGATTATCACAAAACCGTAAACAATGTTGATTATAACAAAACTATAATAAAGGTACAACTAAAATTATAAAATTCAAAGTTGAGTTTGAGAAAAATTATAATAAGTTCAATTTGGGATTATATTTTGTTATCCTTTAAAAGTAAGATTTATACTATTCAAGTAAACTGGAATTATAGAATCATATTAAATTTTTTGGAAATTATTTTTAATGGGTAATAAATTAAGGAAACCTTAATATTTAATAGTTAAAAACATATTATTCTTCTTAAAAAAAAATTATAAATTCAAATTTAAATAAAATATATACACTTTCATAAATTTTAACACTAATAAATTTAAAATTTAATTATTATTACTAGTAAAAATCCCCTCCATACCATTTCAAAAATAATATATTTGTATATAAAAAATTAAACAAAACAATTTTTTTTGAAAAATATACCTGCCATTATTAAAATGATTAAAATGTTAAATATATTAAGTCAATAATTATTTTAAACTATATTTTCTTACCATCAATAAATAATCGAAGACTAAAACATTGGTAGCATGGTTCAAAATCATGCTCACCTTTCCATTCGTTTTTCAATAATGACAGCAACTGCATTAAATAGTGCAAGGTGACAAATAAAGTGAACTCAGGGATAAGAAATTTCTGTTGCAATGTTCGATTAGTCTCCAAACTTGAATGGGCAAATCCTTGATAAACATTTCATTTTGGAAGAAATGCAGTAGTATTAATGTTACACGCTGAATTCCGGCCTTCAAGGCATTTGCAAAAGCCATCTCCATCGACGGGAATAGTCGGTGGTAAGGGCTGATCTGGAATTACTCCCACCTACGAGATTGGAAGATATGCACCATTAGTAAATAGAAGAAAAAAAAATCAAAATCCCCTTCTGTATTGCTGGTATCCATATTAATTAAATTAAAACAATTTTTTCGTAGAAATTCAAAACCCCTTTGTAATTGGAAGGAAGAAGAAGAAACCCAGACCCTCAACTCCAAACCATATAAGAAATGCTGGTATTGAAAGGCGAGAAGCTATTAAGGTAGTACATTAGCTTACTTACATTTCTAGTAATATCAATGATATTTTTATTTTATTTTTATTTTTATTTTTTTGATGTGGAGATTGGTAACTGTTATGTTGATGGAATATTTGTACAAAGCAGATTCACTTGTTTTGCCAATTCAATCATCAATCATTAAGCCATCAATCATTAAGCTTGACTTGAGAGTATCTAGAGAGAGAATTGAACCTGTTACCTAAGTGCAGCAATTGACCTAACTCTCAATGCCATATTAGTAATATTTATTATATAAATAAAGAAACGAAATTATAAAGTCATGATGAAATTATGTCAATAGGACTCAGAGAATACAGGTAGTGACGCAATGCAGTGACATATCCTTGTTGAATCTCATTCCGTATTAATATGATTAATACTGGATAGTAATGAAAACATTTTACATAATATATGAAAAATAAGCACCTTGTTAATATCCGTATGTGCGGGAGTCTCGTAACGAGCAACAGTGACAGCCATTGCTGAACCATCAGACAGCTCAAAGACCGATTGTATCTTTCTGCAAAAACATTTAAGCATATCAAAATGTTTTTCAATACATCAATCAAAACATAAAAATTAGAGACGTGAATTGAATACAAATTTATGACATAAAAACATAGATAATTGACTGTTTTGGCCAACATGTTTAGCACTCAACGTGCCAAGTATAAAAAAAGTCATATTACTCGCAGTAAAACCGAAATAGCATGCAGCCCACAAACTATTATTTGAATCCAAACCCAATATGATAGAAGGCAAATTGCCAAGAACCTAACAAAGCCTTTTCTTCCTAGAAATATAATCTCCTAAACAATAAGTTCCAAACAGAAAAATACCATTAGAGGCTCACTTAATGGCTTATCTATATTAAAATCGTAGTTACACTTCTTCTCCCAAAACAAAGTTTATATATAACTAAATTTTGGAAGACATAATTTTTCCCTCGCTATAAATAGAATTCAGGATGTCACTGACTTGGCCTATATTCAAATTTTTTTCTTCAGAAAAAGTTTGTAATTTATCATATTAAAATAAAACCACATACATCAGATGCTTATAGCATTTCAGAAAACAGACCCTTTTCATGTCCTACATTTTGACATGGTAATGTCCCTTCCTGCTGAACAGGATTATATCATCCAATAACATCAACGAAAAAGTATAACATCAGAGATCAGCCTCTGGTCTGAACATTGGCCACTGGCCCTCTAAAGCAAAAGCAACAGTGTCCTCCTTATATATCTAAAAACCAGATCCTTATATATCTAAAAATCAGATTATTACATTAAGTTCCACTGTATGAGAATCAAAAAAGGGTTTTAGAAAAAGAGGCAGGGGAGCAAACACATCTGTGTACCATCTTGGTCCTCCATTATAATCCATTCACGTCATAAATTATAGATAGGAAGGATTTTATGAGAATGAAAGTGGTTACAAGTCTATAGAAGTTGAGTGAGGGCTGGATAAGCCCTGAAATTGTAATTATACATTCAATTGTAAGCTCGAAGGAACAAAGAGACCAATTAAAATGATGAGAATCAGGTCAGAGACGAGAGGCCAATCTAAACGAATAAGACTAGGCCAAAAGTAGAGAGGGAAGAGGGTTCTGTAGAAGAGATAAGGCTATGAAAAAGGCGCATCAGGCCAAAGCCAAACTATAAGCAAGTTTATTTGTATCTTTACCATTTATTGATTAATGAAGAAATTGAATTCATTATGATTGTGTTTTTGTTTATTTTACGCGCTGAGTGATCCGTAATAGAAAAAAATCTTATTTCTGTGTGAAATAATTCTCTCTTAATGAATTTTAAATATGTGAATAAGTCTTTCTGAGTGAAAAGGACTTATAGTGGAAGAACTTAGTAGAATCACGATTGATTCCAGTTCTGGAGCAATTGGTTGTGATAGAGGCTAATTGGAGAGAATGAGTGAAAATAAAACTATTGTGCAGGTCGAAGATGAATAAATCACGAATTCTGGATTGAAACAACGTGATAAGGCGTACAATTAGTGTCAAAACTATAGATCTGAGCAACTAACATAAGTCAGAACTCATGAAGGAGTAGCATGGAGGAGACGGAGTTGCAGAGCGGTGGTAGTCGAAGAAATAGAAAATCGATTAAGGCAAAAAACCCTTAAAAGATTTCCAAAGGAAGAGATCAGAGGCAAGGATCAAGGCAAAGATCAATGGTCTAGATCTCATTGCAAGTTAAATCTGGGAATATGCGAAGAGAAGCAATGTGTCAAGTGGAGGTTCCATGTGCATATCGCATAGCGCATGAGATATGGCGAAATTGTTAACAACGGGTGTAAAATTGGCAGAGTGCCGAAGTGCGACAAGGTAAGTTTGCGATTTGCCGAAGTGTGACGAGTTAAGTTTGCGGTTTGCCGAAGTGTGACGAGAGTTAAAGGAGCGAAGAGTCGATCTGTGAAATCATTAAATCCGCGAAATTGCGATATGTTTCGGATTTGCGATGATGTGTTTGCGATAAGGGAATGCGATGCTGCAAGGAATAAATTGAAGCCACGAATTGAGATTCATTGGGTGCCCTGGGAGGTCACAAATGAGCAGCAAATATTATAAAGGTAAGATCATATTTGTATGGGTATATGAGATGTTGAACCCGAGAACCATTTTATTAAAGCTTCTGCGTGCATATATGCATAAAAGGTTAATGTTTAAAATAATAAAGTGGGTTCTATGTTAAAGAGTTTAATAATAAAACTCACGGAGTTATTTGGGGACCCATTATGATGGGTGAACAATGGAGGAAGCATGACTCCATAATATTAATGTGGGTAATTAGTGGAGTTAATTCCGCAAACCTCGCTATCATTTGGTATCCGAGCGCAGGTTAAAGCTCTATTGAAGGTTAAAGCCAGAGGTTGGTTAAAGCTATTTGAAGTTAAATCCGAATTGTGCAGAATGCAATTGTAATTGCAGAAAGAGAGGATCAGGTTATTAAAATTTGACAAGTAGAAGGCATATAGAGGTAAAGTATGGCAAAATATGGGGAGTAAGTGATACTCTTAAGGAGAAGTTGTAGAAGCACAAAGAAAGCACAATGATGGTTTTTTTCTTATGAATAATGGAGATCCATTTGAATGTGATGAGTGGAAGCAGACTGCTTGTGAAATCATGCAGGTAGTATATTAAATCTGATTTGAGTTTTGCAGGTTAAAGAAAGATTGAAGATTGATAGTTGCAACTAATGAAGTATCTCAGTAAAAAAAGATCAAGCCGATAAGAGTTTCTAAAAGAAAGAAGAGTGTGGCAAGAATCTAGTATTCCATTTGTGATTGAAATACAAGAGGACAATTCTGTTCTCAAAAGTGCAGATGAGTTGAAGCCTAGAAGGAGCAGATGAGTGCTCAAAAGAAGGTTCCAGAGAGGGGACTAGTGTCACCAAAAGCCCAGGTACAGAGGAAAGCTTGGTGAGGTAAATGTAGCAGGGAGGACTTGCTATTGCAGAGGCTTAGTACAACTCATAGTGAGTGAGGAACTCATAAAGATGGAGAAGAAGATGCCTACTGATAGTCCTAACAGAGGTTCGGAGAGAGACACAACATAAGAAAAGTGAAAAAAGAAGATGTCAAAGCAGTTGAAATATGAAGATGAGTGATGAAGAATATGACAGAGAAAAGGCTGAGATAAGAATGCAACTTAATTTATTGATGAAGTTGTTGGAGAAGAACACGTTTCTTTTGTACTTGAAGATGGAGTAGTGATGTTTGAATCATCAGTTGAGGCAACTGAGTCTTATGATTTTGAAATTAATAATTTGTGTATGTTTGCAGGTGATGTTAAAGAAGATGAAGTAGAGAGATAGAATTTGAGTTTTGAGACAGTTAGATCTCATGAGGAAGCTCATATACAATTAGAAGAAAATATTATTTTTCAGCATAATGCTAAAGTTGTAAACAGATGGAGTTTGGCTTACAATGATAACCAAAAGCGAGCAGAAGAGAAGGAAGATATCCAACATACAAGTTTAACACTCGAGGACGTTGAGATGAAGATCATTGAAGATTTTCTGAGTCATGTAGAAGACTTGGAACATAAAAGGGATTTGATGACTAAATCATCAAGTAAGACAATTGAGTCTTGTGGTTTTACTACTGAGAAATTGTGTGTGATTGCAAGTGATAGAAAGTCACTGGAAGTTGTTCTAAAGATGAAGGAAGAAAAAGAAATGTACAAAAACATTTCAAAGAAGCAATATCAAAATTGTATTATAATGGAGGATGAGGCTATGTTATCTCATGAAGATAGTCAAGGGAAAGCATGTGTACAATTGGTTAGTGAATGGGAGAAAGAATTGGAGTTACTAAAGAATTGTTTTAAAGCACCAGTAGAGAAGAAAGAACCTGATAAACACTGCAAAGGATCTGCAACAGAGGAAGAAAATGTTGACAAAAGCAAAGAAGATTTCATGCAATGTAAGATTGCTGGGATATGTGACAGTGCTAATTCTGGGGTATGTGACAGTGCTAATTATGTCATGGAAAAACAGAGAATAAGACATTCCAATGTTTTATATGTATTTGAAGGATGTGGAGAAGAAAAAGAAGGCAACAAGAGTTTTCAAACTCATACATAAGGGAAAGGACAACAACAACAAAGTAATCTAGACAGAGAGATATAAAACTTGATGAAGTTTATGAGAAAGAGACATAAGGGAAGGAGCTGCATAAAGAGAAGACAAATAGTTAGTTGCATGAAAGGTTGGATTGTGACAAATGTTGAAGGAAAATTCAATGGATTGTTACAAACGAAAGTATGGGATCCAGGAAGACAAAGATTGGAATACATGTCCTGGAGATCATGATTTTTTTTTTTTTTACTTTGGGAGTCTGATGCAAGAACATTAACATTCAAATTAAATTTTAATTGTTTGATTAGCCCAAGGAGGGTAAAGTTGTAAATATTGAAATATTATCTTGTAAAATGTTTAAATTCTTAGAAAGCATAGGTAGGGAATATGCTAGTTGACTTTTGTAAACATATCCATGAAAAATGGGATATTAGAGAGGATAATTGCTTTTTATGCTCAAGAGATTAGATTAGTCATAAATTAGAGATAGGAAGGATTTTATGAGAATGAAAGTGGTTACAAGTCTATAGAAGTTGAGTGAGCGCTGGATAAACTCTGAAATTGTAATTATAAATTCAATTGTAAGCTCGAAGGAACAAAGAGACCAATTAAAATGATGAGAATCAGGTCAGAGACGAGAGGCCAATCTAAACGAATAAGACAAGGACAAAAGTAGAGAGGGAATCCGAGAACAGAGAGGGTTCTGTAGAAGAGATAAGGCTATGAAAAAGGCACATCAGGCCAAAGCCAAACTGTAAGCAGGTTTATTTGTATCTTTACCATTTATTGATTAATGAAGAAATTGAATTCATTATGATTGTGTTTTTGTTTCTTTTACGTGCTGAGTGATCCATAATAGAAAAAAATCTTATTTCTGTGTGAAATAATTCTCTTTGAACTAATTTTAAATATGTGAATAAGTCTTTCTGAGTGAAAAGGACTTACAGTGGAAGAACTGAGTAGAATCACGATTGATTCCAGTTCTGGAGCAATTGGTTGTGATAGATGCTAATTGGAGAGAATGAGTGAAAATAAAACTGTTGTGCAGGTCGAAGGTGAATAAATCACGAATTCTAGATTGAAACAACGTGATAAGGCATACAATGAGTGTCAAAACTATAGATCTGAGCAAATAACATAAGTTAGAACTCATGAAGGAGTAGCGTGGAGGAGATGGAGTTGCAGAGCGATGGTAGTCGAAGAAATAGAAAATCGATTAAGGCAAAAAACCCTTAAAATATTTCCAATGGAAGAGATCAGAGGCAAGGATCAAGGCAAAGATCAATGGTCTAGATCTCATTGCAAGTTAATTTGGGAATATGCGAAGAGAAGCAACGTGTCAGGTGGAGGTTCCATGTGCATATTGCATAGCGCATGAGATATGGCAGAATTGTTAACAACGGGTGTAAAATTGGCAGAGTGCCGAAGTGCAACAAGGTAAGTTTGTGGTTTGCCGAAGTGTGACGAGGTAAGTTTGCGGTTTGCCGAAGTGTGGCGAGAGTTAAAGGAGCGAAGAGTCAATCTGTGAAATCATTAAATCCGCGAAATTGCGATATGTTTCGGATTTGCGATGATGTGTTTGCGATAAGGGAATGCGATGCCACAAGGAATAGATTGAAGCCACGAATTGAGATTAATTGGGTGACGTGGGATGTCACAAATGAGCAGCAAATATTATAAAGGTAAGATCATATTTATATGGGTATATGAGATGTTGAACCCGAGAACCATTTTATTAAAGCTTCCGCGTGCATATATGCATAAAAGGTTAATGTTTAAAATAATAAAGTGGGTTCTATGTTAAAGAGTTTAATAATAAAACTCACGAAGTTATTTGGGGACCCATTGTGATGGGTGAACAATGGAGGAAGCATGACTCCATAATATTAATGTGGGTAATTAGTGGAGTTAATTTCGCAAACCTCGCTATCATTTGGTATCAGAGCGCAGGTTAAAGCTCTTTTGAAGGTTAAAGCCAGAGGTTGGTTAAATCTATTTGAAGTTAAAGCCGAATTGTGCAGAATGCAATTGTAATTGTAGAAAGAGAGGATCAGGTTATTAAAATATGACAAGTAGAAGGCATATAGAGGTAAAGTATGGCAAAATATGGGGAGTAAGTGATACTCTTAAGGAAAAGTTGTAGAAGCACAAAGAAAGCACAATGATGGTTTTTTTCTTATGAATAATGGAGATCCATTTGAATGTGAAGAGTGGAAGCAGACTGCTTGTGAAATCATGCAGGTAGTATATTAACTCTGAGTTGAGTTTTGCAGGTTAAAGAAAGATTGAAGATTGATAGTTGCAAGTAATGAAGTATCTCAGTAAAAGAAGATCAAGCCGGTAAGAGTTTCTGAAAGAAAGAAGAGTGTGGCAAGAACCTAGTATTCCATTTGTGATTGAAATACAAGAGGACAATTCTGTTCTCAAAAGTGCAGATGAGTTGAAGCCTAGAAGGAGCAGAGTGCTCAAAAGAAGGTTCCAGAGAGGGGACTAGTGTTACCAAAAGACCAGGTACAGAGGAAAGCTTGGTGAGGTAAATGTAGCAGGGAGGACTTGCTATTGCAGAGGCTTAGTACAACTCATAGTGAGTGAGGAACTCATAAAGATGGAGAAGAAGATGCCTACTGATAGTCATAACAAAGGTTCAGAGAGAGACACAACATAAGAAAAGTGAAGAAAGAAGATGTCAAAGTAGTTGAAATATGAAGATGAGTGATGAAGAATATGACAGAGAAAAGGCTGAGATAAGAATGCAACTTAATTTATTGATGAAGTTGTTGGAGAAGAACAAGTTTCTTTTGAACTTGAAGATGGAGTAGTGATGTTTGAATCATCAGTTGAGGCAACTGAGCCTTATGATTTTGAAATTAATAATTTTTGTATGTTTGCAGGTGATGTTAAAGAAGATGAAGCAGAGAGATAGAATTTGAGTTTTGAGACAGTTAGATCTCATGAGGAAACTCATATACAATTAGAGGAAAATATTATTTTTCAGCATAATGCTAAAGCTGTAAGCAGAGGGAGTTTGGCTTACAATGATAACCAAAGGCGAGCAGAAAAGAAGGAAGATATCCAACATACAAGTTTAACACTCGAGGACGTTGAGATGAAGACCATTGAAGATTTTCTGAGTCATGTAGAAGACTTGGAACATAAAAGGGATTTGATGACTAAATCATCAAGTAAGACAATTGAGTCTTGTGGTTTTACTACTGAGAAATTGTGTGTGATTGCAGGTGATAGAAAGTCACTGGAAGCTGTTCTAAAGATGAAGGAAGAAAAAGAAATGTACAAAAACATTTCAAAGAAGCAATATCAAAATTGTATTATAATGGAGGATGAGGCTATGTTATCTCATGAAGATAGTCAAGGGAAAGCACGTGTACAATTGGTTAGTGAATGGGAGAAAGAATTGGAGTTACTGGAGAATTGTTTTAAAGCACCAGTAGAGAAGAAAGAACCTGATAAACACTACAAAGGATCTGCAATAGAGGAAGAAAATGTTGACAAAGGCAAATAAGATTTCATGCAATGTAAGATTGCTGGGATATGTGACAGTGCTAATTCTGGGGTATGTGACAGTGCTAATTATGTCATGGAAAAAAAGAGAATAAGACATTCCAATGTTTTATATGTATTTGAAGGATGTGGAGAAGAAAAAGAAGGCAACAAGAGTTTTGAAACTCATACACAAGGGAAAGGACAACAACAACAAAGTAATCTAGACAGAGAGAGAGAAAACTTGATGAAGTTTATGAGAAAGAGACATAAGGGAAGGAGCTGCATAAAGAGAAGACAAATAGTTAGTTGCATGAAAGGTTGGACTGTGACAAATGTTGAAGGAAAATTCAATGGATTGTTACAAAATAAAGTATGGGATCCAGGAAGACAAAGATTGGAATACATGTTCTGGAGATCATGATTTTTTTTTTTTTTTTACTTTGGGAGTCTGATGCAAGAGCATTAACATTCAAATTAAATTTTAATTGTTTGATTAGCCCAAGGAGGGGTAAAGTTGTAAATATTGTAATATTCTCTTGTAAAATGTTTAAATTCTTAGAAAGAATAGGTAGGGAATATGCTAGTTGAATTTTGTAAACATATCCATGAAAAATGGGATATTAGAGAGGATAATTGCTTTTTATGCTCAAGAGATTAGATTAATCATAAATTAGAGATAGGAAGGATTTTATGAGAATGAAAGTGGTTACAAGTCTATAAAAGTTGAATGAGGGTTGGATAAGCTCTGAAATTGTAATTATAAATTCAATTGTAAGCTCGAAGGAACAAAGAGACCAATTAAAATGATGAGAATCAGGTCAGAGATGAGAGGCCAATCTAAACGAATAAGACTAGGCCAAAAGTAGAGAGGGAATCCGAGAACAGAGAGGGTTTTGTAGAAGAGATAAGGCTATGAAAAAGGCACATCAGGCCAAAGCCAAATTGTAAGAAGGTTTATTTGTATCTTTACCATTTATTGATTAATGAAGAAATTGAATTCATTATGATTGTGTTTTTGTTTCTTTTACGCACTGAGTGATCCGTAATAGAAAAAAATCTTATTTCTGTGTGAAATAATTCTCTCTGAACGAATTTTAAATATGTGAATAAGTCTTTCTAAGTGAAAAGGACTTACAGTGGAAGAACTGAGTAGAATCACGATTGATTCCAGTTCTAGAGCAATTGGTTGTGATAGAGGCTAATTGGAGAGAATGAGTGAAAATAAAACTGTTGTGCAGGTCGAAGGTGAATAAATCACGAATTCTGTATTGAAACAACGTGATAAGGCGTACAATGAGTGTCAAAACTATAGATCTGAGCAAATAACATAAGTTAGAACTCATGAAGGAGTAGCGTGGAGGAGACGGAGTTGCAGAGCGGTGGTAGTCGAAGAAATAGAAAATCGATTAAGGCAAAAAACCCTTAAAAGATTTCCAAAGGAAGAGATCAGAGGCAAGGATCAAGGCAAAGATCAATGGTCTAGATCTCATTGCAAGTTAATTTGGGAATATGCGAAGAGCAACAACGTGTCAGGTGGAGGTTCCATGTGCATATCGCATATCGCATGAGATATGGCGGAATTGTTAACAACGGGTGTAAAATTGGCAGAGTGCCGAAGTGCGACAAGGTAAGTTTGCGGTTTGCCGAAGTGCGGCGAGGTAAGTTTGCAGTTTGATGAAGTGTGACGAGAGTTAAAGGAGCGAAGAATCGATCTGTGAAATCATTAAATCCGCGAAATTGCGATATGTTTCAGATTTGCGATGATGTGTTTGCGATAAGGGAATGCGATGCCGCAAGGAATAGATTGAAGCCACAAATTGAGATTCATTGGGTGACATGTGAGGTCACAAATGAGCAGCAAATATTATAAAAGTAAGATCATATTTGTATGGGTATATGAGATGTTGAACCCGAGAACCATTTTATTAAAGCTTCCGCATGCATATATGCATAAAAGGTTAATGTTTAAAATAATAAAGTGGGTTCTATGTTAAAGAGTTTAATAATAAAACTCACGGAGTTATTTGGGAACCCATTTTGATGGGTGAACAATGGAGGAAGCATGACTCCATAATGTTAATATGGGTAATTAGTGGGGTTAATTCCGCAAACCCCGCTATCAATTTTTTTTTAATGTATTAACAATAAAATCATTGAGGGTTTTCTCTTCTTTGTTCAAGTGATACATTTTATGGAGGGACAAGTTGTGTCAATGCGATTTACTCACGAATTTTGTTGGCAACTTCAATATTTCAACACTTTTTATAATTTATTGGACAATAACTTTGTGTTCGTTTGGTGGGTTCAATTGCAAATTGTACTTTATATTTAATATGTCCAAAAACTAGAACCACTATAGCCACAATTGGAGAAACCTTGTAAATTTATGTCCAAAAGTGACCAATTTGGCTCACTAAAAAAGCATCCAAAATATTTGAAATAATGTAAAAAATCCCATCCAGATTAATTAATATACTCAATAAAATATCACAGATGATTGATATAACATAATTATAATGAGGTGCCTTTTCACTAGGATGCATCTCGATGCATCTCTCTCTCTCTCTCTCTCGCTATATATATATCTAATTGCTTTTCTAGTTGAAAGGAATGATAAAATTTTAGTACTTGGCCTTAACATATACATCTCTTTATTATTTTGGTTGGGGCATATTATTGTGGTTTGGAAGTTGAGAAATGCTTTTTCATTCCTATCTTTAACAAATAGTTCAGTTAGCTTCCTATTCTTGTGACTAATTAAGATCCTATCTCAAACTAAATGTTTTATTGTACTTTGATTTCTATTTCTTAGAATCTTGTCACCTAGTTTATTGATGCAGTTTTCAAGTGATATAAACTTGTATTTAACTTAATAACATTTCGAGATTTTTAGTTATACAATTTATACTTCATAATTTTGTGTTGAACTTTGTCATGAATGACATTTCCCACATGTTGATGGTGCTAGATACCGCCAACATACAGGGGATATCCCTGATATAAGGTCCCAACTAGACCTCACACTGTTTGGTGTAAGAGTCCCATCCGGAATACGACTCAATTGTCAGTTACTTTAGCTGTCAGCATGAGAGAGAAGCACAAATGTCCTTTTGAATGAGCAAGCAAGTACCTCTTACTGCATAGGGGGGAATAAAGTGATACTGTAAGAGAGAAGTAATAGTACTACCCTGATGGAAACACACATGAATAAGAAAGACGCGTTTAACATCAAGCAAAATAGTTCATATAGATGTGAAAATCTTTATAAACATTACAACACATTTCCAACAAGTAAGCACGGAAGTCACCGAAATAGTTCAATTACTCTAGTACTGATGAAGGCAAACATGAACCATAAAAATTCAAAGAATAGTATTAGAAACATTCACATTCCATGTGTCAAAATGTGTTGGCCTGGAAGGCTTCGATATTAAGCAAAAATCCCAAGATACATAAATACAATGAACATCACTAGCTCCAATAGTTGAGCATTAGAGCCACTACTTGCTCCCCAAAAGTACTAAATCTATCTCTCTAATGCCTTGTGGGAGAAGCCAAGGTTAAAATTCCTTTACATGAGAAATGATGATCCTTTTATAACTTGAGGCATGACCTTTCACATCCTCATAACTCTTGAATTTCCAACTCCTAATGACCTTTGGACTTTTACAACCTTTTGAATTCCAAATGACTTTTGGAGTTAAATATGACATTTGGTATTACATATCCTTTAAACTTCCATGACTCTGTAGTTTATACATGACTCTTGGACTTCCACTTATTTGCCTTTATAATGATTACAACAATCCACCATGAATTCCACATCATCATGTGATGAGAATGTGACATCTAACTATCTTTGACGACTAGGACTAATAGTGAATGATGACATGGAATTTCTCCAGTGGTGACATTGCTGCCACTTGTATCTTTGTTCTTCATGTTGATGTCCTCCCCTCCAAAGGGTCTTTCAAGTAATGGAGTCTTTCAGGTGCTTTGATCATCAAGATTCAAGTGTGTTCTTCATTCTTTCCATGCTTTCTTTGTTTGTTCTCTTTGCCCAACCTTCCTCATGCATGCTTGCCATGTTGTTCCTGGAATACCTGCATCCGCAATCACTCATGACAAGCAACCATCAACTTGAAAATTTCCTATTCTACCATGTTTTATTCAAATTTTTTGTTCATGCCTTTTTCAGTGCGCTCAAAAGGGACAAAAGGAGCTTTTGGGTGGATGGGTGCACTTTGAAGGGCTGAAGGGCCGCAGGGGAAAGGCTTAAGAGCTTCAGCATGCGCTCATGCACTCAAGAGAGAGAGGCAATCAAGGCAAGGCGTATGGCGCAAGTCTGAAAGATGAAGAGGAAGGCTTTGAGCTTCCCAAGTGCGTTGTGCGTTCAAGGGAAAGATGGAGGGCACAAAGCTTCGATGTGTGCTCAAGAGGCCTAGGAGGGCGCATGGCACAAGTCTGAAGGTTGAAGTGATAAGCTTCATGCCTTCGGAGTGCGCTCATGCGATAAAGGGTCTAGAGGGTGCATGTCGCATTGGTGAAGGATGAAGTGTGTAGCTTAAGGTCTTCAAGGTGCGCTCATGCAGTTAGGGAAGGCGCACGTCTTCGAGTTGAAGGAGTGCACTCAAATGAAGACTTAGTTTCTTGAAGGGTGTAGTTCAGAACAATGAAGGGGAAAGAGGCTTAAGGAGTATGCTTTGCGCTCCTGGAGGGCGCATGGCGCACCTCTGAACAACGAAGGATTCCCAATCAAGGCTTCAGAGTGTGCTCATGCGCTCTTGGCCTGAAATGGGTTTGCTTTAAATCCAAATATTTGTCTAAGTTTGGGATATAGGGCAAGGGGTGAACATGATAAGTTTAGATATAAAACCATGTGTGACACATACCAACTCATTGAGAAAAATTAGACAAACTTGAACAATGATAAATATACATCAAAGCAACACTTTGCAGGCATTCCCCCAGTACAACGAGTGAAGTTTGTGCGACAGCGACCCAAAAGTGTTGTTTTACAACAACAATGATGTTATGACCATGAAATACACCTAAAGATGTTCTATTCAATGCGACGACACTTGATGCCATTCCAAGACATTCGAAACACATAGAATAACATGAGATGACATTTGATGATCAAAATGATACTAGGTACGATGATAAGAGTAGGCTCCAAAATTCAAATGTAGTGAAATTTTTGGAGGGTGTTGTAGCAACGACAACACCACATCACTTGGGATTTCCAACATCAAGGGGGAATAAGGTGTGAAGAGAGAGTGGAAGGGGTAAGAAAGGTGGGGACCAAGGGGACTACAATTTTGATAATCATCTATTTCACGAAATATATATATATATATATATATATATATATTATTTAATATCTAATTTATATTTGTTATTTCTTTTTATTTTATTTTTTTGAGATTTCTAATTATGGTTTTATTATTATAAAAAGATTATGTATACATTTAAAAAATATTGTTTAATTGTCTTTTCGTTTTTGGTTTTTTTCACAAATATAAAAAACTAAATTTTTAATACTTAACCTTTTTTATTTTTAATTTAACAACATAATTTAGCAGTCATAATTTTTGTTATTATTTTTTCATCTATTTCTATTTAATTATTTTTTTTCTTTTTAAATAATTTTTGTTTGTAATAATGTCCAAATTTTAACTCGTGATTTTAAAAATGTTGCAATTTTAAACTCAAGAAACAAAGAAGAGAAGAGAAGAGAAGATGGTAATGTTGATTTCACTTGTTTTCAATTTTAAGTTTGAGCAAACAACAAAAAAAGTATTGTTGATAGCATTTATTTTCAATTAAAGTTTGAGTTTAAGATTGTAGTTGTAAAGTTATTGATTGTGAAGTTTATGTTTTAATAATAATAATAATAATATCAAGAAAATGTGGGCATTAATTGAAGCACAAATTTACAACTTGAAGACTCGATTATGAATTTAGTTGCTATAGTACCAACTCTTAAATCCACGATTTTAAGAAAGTTTTAATTTTAATTTAAAAAACAAAAATGTTACTCATTTTAATTCGACAGTTGATTCTAAGGTTTTGTTAACAACATTGTATGAAATTATTAAAATCATGGTTACAAAAGGTGTTAATTTTAGTCTTAAACTTATAGAGTTATTTAAAAAAATTATTCAAGAGTTGATTTTGGTGTTTTTAATAAAAACTATATGTTTTTAAAGATAGTGTTATAATATTAAGATCACAAGTTTCATCAAATAAATAATTAAGTTATTAGATAACTCATAAATATAACTGAATACACTTCAAATTTGATGCCAACCATCCAATAGGTGAATAAGATTGTCCACTACAAGACTAGCATATCAATGCTAGCTATTTTGGATATTATTCTAGTTAACAATGTTGATTATCACAAAACTGTAATAAAGGTAGAAACTAAAATTATAAAATTCAAAGTTGAGTTTGAGAAAGATTATAATGAGTTCAATTTGAAATTATATTTTGTTATCCTTTAAAAGTAAGATTTATACTATTCAAGTAAACTGGAATTATAGAATCATATTAAATGTTTTGAAAATTGTTTTTAATGAGTAATAAATTAAGAGAACCTTAATATTTAATATTTAATAGTTAAAAACATATTATTCTTCTTAAAAAATTATAAATTCAAATTTAAATAAAATATATACACTTTCATAAATTTTAACACTAATAAATTTAAAATTAAATTATTATTATTAATAAAAATTCCCTCCATACCATTTCAAAAATAAAAATAATATATTTGTATATAAAAAATTAAACAAAGCAATATTTTTTGAAAAATATACCTGCCATTATTAAAATTATTAAAATTATTAAAATGTTAAATATATTAAGTCAATAATTCTTTTAAACTATATTTTCTTACCATCAATAAATAATCGAAGACTAAAACATTGGTAGCATGGTTCAAAATCATGCTTACCTTTCCATTCGTTTTTCAATAATCACAGCAACTGCATTAAATAGTGCAAGGTGACAAATAAAGTGAACTCAGGGATAAGAAATTTTCTCTTGCAATGTTCGATTAGTGTCCAAACTTGAATGGGCAAATCCTTGATAAGCATTTCATTTTGGAAGAAATGCAGTAGTATTAATGTTACACGCTGAATTCCGGCCTTCAAGGCATTTGCAAAAGCCATCTCCATCGACGGGAATAGTCGGTGGTAAGGGCTGATCTGGAATTACTCCCACCTACGAGATTAGAAGATATGCACCATTAGTAAATAGAAGAAAAAAAATCAAAATCCCCTTCTGTATTGCTGGTATCCATATTAATTAAATTAAAACAAAATTTTCATAGAAATTCAAAACCCCTTTGTAATTGGAAGGAAGAAGAAGAAACCCATACCCTCAACTCCAAACCATATAAGAAATGCTGGTATTGAAAGGCGAGAAGCTATTAAGGTAGTACAGTAGGTTAACATTTCTAGTAATATCAATGATATTTTTATTTTTATTTTTTTATTTTTTTTGATGTGGAGATTGGTGACTGTTATGTTCATGGAATATTTGTACAAAGCAGATTCACTTGTTTCTGCCAACTCAATCATTAAATCTGAAATCTGACATGAGAGTATCAAGATAGAATTGAACCTATTACCTCTCAATGAAAAGGTAAGTGCTTTAACTATATAAACTCCAGCAATTGACCTAACTCTCAATGCCATATTAGTAATATTTATTATATAAAGAAAGAAAAGAAATTATAAAATCATGATGAAATTATGTCAATAGGACTCAGAGAATACAGGTAGTGACGCAATGCAGTGACATATCCTTGTTGAATCTCATTCCGTATTAATATGATTAATACTGGATAGTAATGAAAACATTTTACATAATATATGAAAAATAAGCACCTTGTTAATATCCGTATGTGCGGGAGTCTCGTAACGAGCAACAGTGACAGCCATTGCTGAACCATCAGACAGCTCAAAGACCGATTGTATCTTTCTGCAAAAGCATTTAAGCATATCAAAATGTTTTTCAATACATCAACCAAAACATAAAAATTAGAGACGTGAATTGAATACAAATTTATGACATAAAAACAGATAATTGACTCTTTTGGCCAACATGTTTAGCACTCAACGTGCCAAGTATAAAAAAGGTCATATTACTCGCAGTAAAACCGAAATAGCATGCAGCCCACAAACTATTATTTGAATCCAAACCCAATATGATAGAAGGCAAATTGCCAAGAACCTAACAAAGCCTTTTCTTCCTAGAAATATAATTTCCTAAACAATAAGTTCCAAACAGAAAAATACCATTAGAGGCTCACTTAATGGCTTATCTATATTAAAATCGTAGTTACACTTCTTCTCCCAAAACAAAGTTTATATATAACTAAATTTTAGAAGACATAATTTTTTCCTCGCTATAAATAGAATTCAGGATGTCACTGACATGGCCTATATTCAATTTTTTTTCTTCAGAAAAAGTTTGTAATTTATCATATTAAAATAAAACCACATACATCAGATGCTTATAGCATTTCAGAAAACAGACCTTTTTCATGTCCTACATTTTGACATGGTAATGTCCCTTCCTGCTGATCAGGATTATATCATCCAATAACATCAACGAAAAAGTATAACATCAGAGATCAGCCTCTGGTCTGAACATTGGCCACTGGCCCTCTAAAGCAAAAGCAACAGTGTCCTCCTTATATATCTAAAAATCAGATTATTACATGAAGTTTCACAGTATGAGAATCAAAAAAGGCTTTTAGAAAAAGAGGCAGGGGAGCAAACACATCTATGTACCATCCTGGTCCTCCATTATAATCCATTCACGTCATGCATGATCCATTCATTGCCTACTCTTATTCTATAAATAAGCTTTTTGAAGAAACTAGAAAGTCCAACTAGGAGTACATAAAAAATTGGGCCATGTTACCCACCAAATGTGGGCGAACCCATAGGAGAAATTGTTTATCCTATCATCTCTTCCAGCCAGTGAGCCAACAGCCCCTGACAGCCACTACTAGCCGATGATGATGTGTCATTGATATCTCAGCCACCTGCATCAGTCATATGTTCCTCACCTATTTGGCAAGAGGACATGTTGGAAAGTGGGCCTCCGATCAAAAGGTACTTTATTCATTTTGCAATAAGGTGCTTATGCTTGTTTGTATATGGGCATTTGACATGGATTATTGGGTAAACCTGGAAGCAAGAGGGATTTTGACCATGGTTTCGTTCCCTCACCTTAAATGGGGGTTTATTTTCAATCCTAGTTCAGTGGGACCTCCCCTAATGACCCAATGGGCATAGAAGGGGGGCACTACTTGGAAAGCCTTGATTGAGATAGTATAGTCCCATCTATCCCTATTTCATACCTACCACTTTCCATCTTACATTACAAGCCCCTATTCCACCTCCCTTCTTTAGGTACAACTGACCATTGGTTCTCTAGGATTTGGCACCCACACATCTTCATGCTTGGGTAGAGCTCAGAACTTGGCCCTGGGAGGTTGGTGCAGCTAAAAGAACAAGAAAATACATATCATGGCCACAATGTAAAACAAAATAATATTAAAATGCAAAAGATGATTGGACATACAAATTAGTATGTGGGAAAAATCTTAGCTCGGCTCTACCTCACTCATTTGGTCGTCACTGGGTTCCTGGGCCAATGTTGCCCTATTTTATCTAAGAAAATGAACCCTTGCATGTCCCAATCCCTATTGGACAATGAGTTGCCTCATCATTAAGGGGGTAATAACTGTTATACATCATACAAAGAAAGCTTTAAACCTTCGAGCTATGAGCAGTAATACAAAGAAGAAATTAAGACAAACTAAAAGACACACAAGAGGGGTGGAAAAACAAAGGCCGCGTTCATAACTCATGCATACACGATTGCTCCCTCCTCACATTTGTACACTCAGGATGAGGATGTTGAAAATGTAACTATGCTCGGTCTTCATAATTGTTATTGTATTTATATCATTATATATTTATTGTCAAAATGAAAAAGAAAGAAGAAAAATTAGTTTTGAGGCATGGGTTTCATGCTCCTTTTTATTTAGCAACTAGGTCAAGCATGTTCTTCATGCTCCTAGGATTTACTTGAGTCAAAAGAGTCCTTATTATATGTATAAGACCCTTCTTGGTCATTTGTATCATAAAAGAAAAATTTATTTTACAAAATAGTCTAAAAGACCTCCATCACCATGTCGGCCTTGCCCAAGAGAAGTCAGCATAGAAGAGGTATGTTTGACCACTGAAGAAGGCTATATATAGATGATGCATTCGACCTCCTTGACACATAAGAATTCAATCTGCAATAGGAAGAAGAAAGAAGTGTGAAAATCAAAGAGAAGAAGAAAAGTCAAAGGACAGATGAAAATCTGATTTTTATGCTTGGAATCTCTCACATGTGCGAAGCTGGGCTTCAGAAATTCTGCTAGACGCCAAAAAATTGCAGGACTGAAAAATTACAGAGAACCGAAAATTATGACTTGACCAAATTGCAGAAAGCTTGATTTTCGTTGACTTTTGTTAACTTAAACGAGGAATTGTTGAAGGCTGGCCCGGTGATTGAAGAAGGTCTTGGGCCTTTGTCTATTGAGAAATGTAACTAGTATCGGTCTTCATAATTGTATTTGAGTCATGATGTAATGCATTTGTCAAAAAGAAGGAAAATAAAATTTATTGTAAAATAAAAATTATTTAAGAGCATGGGTTTCATGCTTTGTTTATTTTGTTTCTAGGTCAACGCACCCATTCTGTGCTTCTAGGGTTTGTGTCATGTGTCACTGTTCTTGTCGTTATGTAATAGGCCCTTATAGGGCATTTTGTATCAAAGAAGAAAATTATTTTTGAGTCAAAAGTGTATTTTATGCCTCCACCAAGTTAGCTTGCCCTCCAGTCAAGTCAGCCTCATGAAGGGAATTCGACCACACAGAAAGGCTATAAATAGAAATGAAATTTGACCCATTCAAGCATCTAATCCAAGCAAGTTCGATTTGCAATTGGACTGCAAAATAGTAAGAGAAAGGTGTGAAGAAAGCTAGAAGAACAAGGAGAAACCCTAAGGGAATAAGGAGGAACCCTAGGCAAGAAATTGAAGAACATTTTTCTCTCTTTTTTATCACACATGCGAGTTTTCGGGTTGCTGCAGGAGGGCCAAAGTTGCAGGTCTGCAGTGGGGCAGGAGGTCGAAATCTGAGTTTGTTGTAGGATTGAAGCAGTTTAACTTGAGTTGACTTATCATCTTGGGACACTGACTTGGTGGATTGGAGGAGGTCTTTGTCTTGGTCAAAAGGTCCTAGTTATCTCATTTGATTTGGTTCTAAAGGAAGATAAGAGATTTTTTGGGTTTTCCCCTAGACGAGGGGATTTAGCTCTGGCTGAGAGCCTATATCTTATGTCTTTGTTGTGTTGGCCTTCATGTACTTATCTTTCTAGTAGTTGCTTGATGATAAGAAGATAAAGAAGATAATAAGAATTAAAAGAAATCACAAGTAATGATCAAGATAAGCAAATCCTTTTGCCTTTATGATTTTCCAACATGGTATCAGAGCTAAGCTGAAGAAGAAGGAAAAAGGCAGTAGGAAGATCAAAAGCTCTCATCATCTAAAGGAACAATTCAAAAGAAGTTTTCAAAGAAGATCGTAAGGAATAGAGAAGTCCATTTTATAGAAGGAAGGAAGTTTTGGCTCCCTATACACTAGTTTGAAGAAGAAAACCTTTTGAAGGCTACAAAAGATATCCATTTTTCATCAAGTAAGTACTCCTATGGCCTCATCAATGAAATATGAGAACAAGCTTCAAGGAGCCTCTAACTATAGAGCTTGGAAGACAAGGATGGACCTCATCCTTGCAAAGAATAAGGTTTTGGATTTTGTACTAAGAAAGGTCAAGGAACCTTTAGATGATGCTAGAAAGGAAAAGTACAAAGAAACTGATATTCTTGCCATGAACTTAATAGTGGATGGAGTCAAAGACAACTTGATTCCCTACATATCCACACTAGATTCTTCAATAAAAATGTATGTTTCTCTCTCAAAGTTGTTTACAATCAAGAATATTGGGCAAGTGGCAAGTCTAAAGAATGAGCTTCGAATAGTTAAGATGACAAAGAATGATACAATATCTTCATATTTTGTAAGAATTTCCTGTATAAGAGATGAGCTACAAGCAATTGATGGAATAGTCTCATAAAAGGAACTTGTGATTGTTTCCCTTATAGGAGTACCAAAGTCTTGGAATTCCTTTGCAACTTGAATTAGTTGTTGGAAAAATTCTCCATCTTTTGAAAAAATGTGGTTTGCATGCATACAAGAAGAAGCTTGTCTTTTCTTGGTAGAAGGTAAACAAGGAAATGAAGAAAATGTAACAAATGCCTGCTCTGCTCATGTCAAGAAGAAAGGAGGAAGTAAGAAGTTTAAGGGGCGAACGAAAAATCAAGGGAGGATTGATCTATCTAAAATAGAATGCTATCATTGTCACAAGATGGGGCACTACAAGAATGGATCAATCATGCCCTTATGGCAGTTTAAAGGATGGATCACTTTGATCTAATTCTATAGGAAAAGGGCTTTCTTGGGTTTCCTCCTTATGGGGATTTTCCCTATCTTGGAGCCTAATTTCTTGTGTTCTTTGTCTCTTGTGATCTTCAAATCTTGTACATTTTGGTAATTGCTTGATGAAGAAAATATAAATTCAATAAAAATCCAACAAACATTAACAAGTCATTATCAAGTTAAGAGAAATCTACCCTAATCTACAAGCTTCTTGATTTCTCAACAGAAGGGGGTGTGTTAGATCCCAAAGGACCCATGCTTAGTTGATCCCGAAGAATGGAGGTGAAATATGGGCTTGTAATGAGAGATGGAAAGCGGGAAGTATGGAACAGGGAGAAATGCGACTATGCTATCTCAATCGGGGATTTCCAAGTAGTGCCTTGTTGGAAACACTGAGAGGGGGGTGAATCAATTTTTCTCTTCAATTAGTATGTTTAAGTTCACAGAGCATTAATAATCATTAACATTTCATCAATATAAATCAATATCACATGAATAGTAAACAACAACATTCAACAATGCACAACCATCAAGACAATATATAACAGATTTTTAGGTGGAAACCTTTCCGAGAGAAAATCCAACTAACACTTCTTAATATTTTGTCTTCAATAAAATGTACATCAATGTTTTCAACACCAACTAAGGGAGGTTCCAACACCCTCGTTTACAAGCTCCAACCTAAAGGACACTCCAACACCCTGGTTTACGAGCTACGACTAGGAGAAAGTTCCAACACCCTGGTTTATAGGCTCCAACCTAAAGGATGCTTGAACACCCTATTTAGCCGCTGCAACTAGAAGGATGCTCCAATGCCTTGTGTAGGCTCTAACTTGCATTAACACCACCTTGTCGCCCTAATCAACTGACGAACCATGTTTCATATATTTTCAGATTGGATCCACCTGTGCTTAAATGAATAAAAAGGAACTGCAATACAAGAAACTAATAAACAATCTCCATCAATCAATTATGCCTCTGCTCAATCTGCATATCAAACTCTAGCTACACCAAACCTCAAACATTGTCAATAATCAATTCATTTCTCAACATCTCTATAATACATAGTTAATTTAATCTTTGCATAACTGTGAAACCCTAGCAGTGGCCAAGAGTCAAGTTTGCTTGGCACATTAAGATGGAATCCTTAACACACATGCTCATTGCTCTATATCTAGCAAACAGTGCATCTCTAACAGCCGATCTTCGATACATCCACTATTCTGCTCACCATGAATATGAACAGCAAACCCCTACCAACATTAATATCTATGGTACAACTATAGTAGTCGTGTATACAAGCTTTAATAACATCTTGTGGTGCACGAGTGTTTCCAACAACAGCCTACAGACCCTAAACCTCCTAACAATAATACACTGATAGTCTTCTCAAATCCAGGCAGTAATATGCTACAAATCATCATATTTTGTGATTTGTCATACCATGTCATCATGAGTGTTTTTTCAAAATGGATTCTTAAACTGATGGGACAAACAAAACAAACTTTTGGCTATGATCAAGAATTTGCCCCAAGCATTAGTACAAATGAACCTCAACACACCATTTACTCAGCACCATGTCAATTCACGAGTACATTTTTTTCACTTAAGTCGGTACCTTTTTAAGCAAAGTATTAACTGTAGTATAAGAAACAATGCTATAACATATACAGGGCTTATAAATGATTATTCATTTGCAAAGGATAATAGATACCACCTGTAGCATATATGACATAATGAATTTTGTTCCCTCAACGCCTACCAGTAAACCTTACTCTGACCATTACTATTCAACATCATTGTATCACTTTCTCTACTCGACGATCAAATATCACCAACAATACATTCATCAAATCCTTCTCATTGCAAAGGATGGATCAATCATGCCCTTATAATTAGGAAGTCTCGTCCATTACAACATCAATGTGCAAATCAATCATTATGTTGACTCTTGCGATGCTCTATCAATGTATCCTTTTTATAATGATGTCATACTCTGATGCTGAGAATGAATTACATTCTCCAATAGTAGATATCATGATCCTCCCCTTAACGATTCTATTATGTTGATTTTGTAGCATCCAGAAGTGTTCCAAGTCTCAAACTTTGCAAGGAGGCTTGGACAACAGCATTCCAAAGAACCTAGAAACTGTTTGTGGAAATTCCACTCGGTTCAAGACTTATTAAAATAATTAATTAATAAGTCAGAGTGTGAATCTTCTAGAAAACATGGATCAAGTCAAGATTTAATCTTAGCCATTGATTAATCTTCTAATCTGGGTCATTGGTTCTCCAACAAGAAGATTATAAAAGAAGGCTTGAGGTGTTGAGAATTTGGAGGGCTGTAGGTTAATACAAATTCTCTTCTTGATAATTACTTGTGACATTCCTTGTGATGCTTATGTCTTCTCTTCTATTAGTTTAGTTAATCTTTCATCAAGTTGATTATAAAAAACACAAGACACAAAAGTTAGGCTCCTAGAGCCAGGGTAAAACCTCTCCCTCTTGGAGAGGAAAACCCACAAATAATTCTTCTCATAAATCTTCAAATGACAAGTACCATGACCCAGACTTAGACCCTTAACTTAGATGTGCTTCCAAGACCTTGATATTCACTTTGCATGTGCTTGTAGATGAATTTCTTGAACAGTAGGAAGGTAAATCATAGATTTACCTTCCTCACAGTTACTGCCTCTTCTCCTTCTCAATATCTGCTAACAACCCTTGTTATCTTTGACTATCTGTAACTTGTCCTTGATTATTTGTTGACTGCCCTTGATTATCCGCAATCTTTCTTCCTGCACTTGACCATATTCAGATGATGCCCTAGTCCATTGTTCTGAACGCACATATCTTTCTTCCCTTACATCTGCAATTTTTCCAAAGATTGGAAATTCTTCAAGAGAATGATTAGCACCCCTTTTCTGTTCTTTGTCCACACTATTTTCTAGTAGATGTCCACTTGTAGAAACATATATATAACAGCATTCCTTAACCCAGAAAAATCCACAGATACTCCTGAAGGTTAACTCGCAATTTTCTTCTGAGATAATTCCGTGTTTTTCTGCAGTGATAATTGCAATTCCTTCTTGAGATTGATCCACAAACATTCCTGAATTATATCCACATGCCTTCCTGAACTAGATCCACAAACATTCTTGAATTATATCCGCAAGCTTTCCTGAATTAGATCCGTAATGTTTTCTTGAATCAGGTTCAGATTTCTGTCCACATTTAATTGTCTTATTCGTACTTTATTGCTTCCATGAAACAATTAGTAAACTGTCTCAGGCTTATCCGCAACATTACAGAGGAAACCACATATTGCTTTTGTGTTATACGCAAGACTTATTGTCCCAAATGATCCGCAGACTTAGGATTATATATATTGAGTTGTTTTCACCTTTTAGGCCGACCATCAAATATGGTTTAGGCCGACTTCACCATAACATGAAGGCCGACATGACTTGTAATCTCTTCCACTTTCCAAGAGGTGTTACTTCAGCAGCGTAGCAGTTTGTATTCACTTGATTTCAACATTATATGCCGGCTATCAAGGTCTTTGAAGCACAAACTAAATCCTTCATGAATATGACACATAATTATATTTATTCCTAGAAGACATAAACCTAATCGACATCAAGAAGAAGTCTATCTACATAATAAAATCTTGCCCATGAAATCCATGAAGCAAGTATACCAAAAATAAAATTTATTATCGTTGTCATCTTCTATACATGAATACATAATTACATAGTCAACATGAAGACTAACCTGTTGACCACTGGAGTGGCACCTGATGATAATGTGAAGACTCCATGCCCAAGGATGAACCAGAAGACACTTGTGCCAGCAGATATCATCAGATATCATCATGTTCAACAGAGTTTTTAAACTCTACTTCTTCTTCTCATCATTTTCTTCGTCAGTCTTCAGATTCCGCAGCCCTTCGGGGATATTGTATAAATGTCACTAGCATGATGAATAAAGCCTTGTAACAGGCCTAGGATGTCGGGACTCGATCAGCAAGCGAGTACACCTTGGAGTGTTTTTTTTACTTGGTTAATTATTCCTTCTTTTTAACGGCGAATAATTTTCTAGGTTTTTTCACTCATTGCATTACCCCAAAGCCGAGGTGACGGCTTGAAGGTTGAGCCCCTAACGCATCTTAGTGTCTAGAGTCTATGTATATTACCATGCTAGGTCATCTCCGAAATTTCGCGGAATTTGACTAAGTCTAAGTAGGATTTTTTAATAATTAAAAATTTCCCGCAAAATGGGATTTTTTAATTAATTTCTATGAAATGATGTAATTAAGTGGCCTTAGGAAATGTCTGGGGCGTGTGACCAGTCGAAATTCATCCTTAGAGACCCAGCATTATCCTAAGACCCACTTTGAGGGTCAAAAAACGACTTATGGTCCCTCAAAAGCCGATTTTCCTAATGCCAGTGGAAAAAATGAGAAAAAATTCAAAAAAATTCATAATTGGAAAAATTTGGAAAATTTTCCAAAGTTAAAATAAGTCAAAATTTGACATGGGAATTATGTGGAGAGGTAAAGGGTGGATTTTTGAAGCTTGTGCTTATTGTTATTATGCCGAAATTGTTATTGAGCTGAATAAAGAAAAGTCTTTGGGGTTACTAGCTTCTCTTGTGGTGCATTCTTTGGTTGATGAGGTATACTTGTTTCATTTGATATTGTTATTTATCGCAATCTAGTTGTTTTTCTTTGCATTTGCCTGAAGGCACTATTGTCTAGGGAGGGGAGATGTTTCTTTTGCACTAACAATTGGTTTGCAGAAATTTGTGTGTTCAAAGGACAGGTTGCCAAGTCCATTGGAGTGTGAAGACTTCTTCGATTCGAATAAGTCAGCTCCAAGGATATCAAAGGTCTCACAAGTTGTTCAAGCCAACAATCTCATAAGACATCAAGAGATTTATCTAAAAGGGGGTTTCATGAGCCTTTTGCTTCTATTCCATCTCTAAAAAAATCTCATATATTTCTTCTCTCATTTGTGCACATATCTATTTTATCTAGCATTTGAGGCTAAGTTGTTGGGTTTAAATCCTAATTCTCACTCACTAAATCAACGTTTTCAAGCTGTTCTTAGTGAGGGAATTTGTAACATAAAGTGTATTTTATACTTGCATTGAGTTTCTAACTATTTCTTTGGCATTCTAACTCTTTTGCTTGTTTGCCTATAGGTGTGCTTGGAAGCAATCTAAGCTTTGAAGAAAGGGAGCTAAAGCTTAGGCTAAGGAACACTCTTCTGTTTGGAACCTCAAATCCAAGTTCCGCCTTATCACTTCACCTCTACTTCTAAAGCCTCATTCTTTTGAGGAATTGTAACCGCCATTCACCTCAAGGCTTTAAGCCTTTACTTTGTAAACATCTCACAAGTAGATTTTTTTAAACCTTACACTTGTAACTTTGGGAATGAGCAATTTTAAAATGCTTATTGTAAGCTCTTCCCAATCCCCTCATTTCTATAAGAGGGCCTCATTTTCATTAATAAAGAGCTAACTGTTCTTGAGGGAGCTTGGGAAGTTTTTCCCATGGTATCTCACCTACTCATTTAGAGGGAGGAAATCTTCTTGAGGGGGTAACTTTCTTTTGCTTAGTTTTTCTTTTAATTTTCTCAAACTAAATCACTTGCATTCATCATTTCGTTTGCTAATCTAGTCTAGTTGCATGTGAATAACTCATATGTTCATCTCGTTAATTGCTTAGATCACATAGTCATTTAAATTTCCTAATTTGCAATCTCATTTGCCATCACTTATGTTTTGTGATCTACTCCTCATTTGGATAAGTTTCACAACATACTACAAGTAAAGAAGCATAGCATTTCAATTTATGGCAACTTGAGTTATTGTTCTAACTATGAAGCATATTTAAATGAATCATCTCCATCTTTTACACAGCACTTGCAAACTCATTTCCATATCATTTAGGCATTTCACTTTGCATGCTAGACTTGCGTCCCTAAAAATTAACCTCCAACTTAAGTTGGTTGTATAGACATTAGGGATCCTCCACCCCTATGGACTCCTCATTGTGAGATCCGAATTTCGGGCGAGGGTGAGGTCTGGGGACAGGAGTTCAATTGTAACATTGCTTTAGAACTAATTAATAAAATAAACCAAGAGCACTATCTCATCACATTTACATTGCAAAGTTCCCAAATTTTATTTTGCTATCTTGACGGTCTAAAGATTCACGTGCAAATATTATCTCAAGAAGCACTTTGATGCAATCATTTTTAAATGCCTTAAATTTTGCAACAAGTTTAATTCTGTGGTACTTGGAAATTTTCTTCTACATACAATTTCAGTGCATGTTGTCATTTTAATGATCACTATGCTTATGGATAATTGATATATCTCGTTTTATTGGCAAATACCCTTATTTGGTGTTGCAAATTTAATTGCATATTGTGATCTTGGTCTAACACTTCCTTTGTGGGATTATTGTCATTATATCTTGATTTTTATTTTTGAGCAAGCATTTGTTATCTACTTTAAAGCACCGGTCTATATTTTGAACACGTCATTGAATATTGCTCATATACTTATATGCTTGTTTACATATTGGAAATCAAGTCATCTTTGATAAGTAATTCCTTCTAATCAATTCTCCTAGAAATCTCACATCTTTAACTTAGTTTTCCTTTAGGGACCAACCCCCTTAGCTAACCTAGGAGATAGCTTAAACGGAGAGAGTTGGGAATAGGTGACAGCCCCTTCTCTGAGTTCCTTGCCACCAACCACACCTGTGGGGTTGAAGGCTTTTTCCCACTAACTGTAGGTAGGTGTAGGCGGCAAGCGATAACATGACCTAATTACACTTCAACACTCCCTCTTAACTAGGGAGGTATTCATACAGGTACATGGTCACTTTCAAAATGAAGAATCTCATAAGAAGAATTGGATTGGTAATCGCATTTGTATAGCATCATATCAACCAGCATTGTCCTAGTGCAAGGCCTTGACTAACAGCCCCATCTCTCAACGAGACAATGGGCTACAATGCCAGCGAGACACATGACTTATAGACACCATCGTCATTGTCTCTCCAAGGTACATACTCCACACGGGTGTTCCCAAAGCATGACCTTCTTGGACTATTCTTCTCTTGGGTAGCTAGCCCTCAAAGAATATCGGTCCCGACTACTCTTCTCTTGAATGCCCTAATACATTCTCAAAGAATATCGAATGCCAGATGATTACCCAATCCTCCATTCTGTCTTCCCAAGTGAAGACCAGAATGATGTGTCTATCTCTCCCTCTCCACTAGGGAGGACCTATTCCACAAGGGAATGTACTCATTCCTATACAAGGAATGTACCTAAGCTCATTCTTAGGAATTACCAAGTTTTTTCCAAGTAAGAAACTTATCATCAGGCTCCCTCTTAACCAGGGACCTCCAGCAGCAATGGTGAGACACCTAGCTTCTCATGAAGAATTCCTGTCCTCGATATCATGGATTTCGATATTGAGGAATCTTCAACTTTTAGCTTCATAGGGCACAAATCAACCATCACTTCCATCCTGAGTCATGTCAGCTATCAGAAAGTGATTCATCAGACTTCCTTTATCTGGTCCATTGTTATGCCATGCTGCTTTCCTTTGAATCATCTCCAAGGATCATACATCCTTTCTCATGATTAGCAGCCCTGCACAAATTTCATCCAGATAAACATATTCATTTGAACTTTTAGAACAAAAGTTACCTCAGTGATGATCATTCACCATGACATCTTCCTGTAGGCATCAACATCCTTAATACAGATTGACACATCTCCTAATGATATGCTTTTGCCAAGGGTCTTCTTCTTTACCAGACTTCCGTTAGAGTCTACATATCTTCCCAGGAGATCTCCTAGTCACATCTTCTTGGCTTCCGGATGATTAACTGTCTCTTGACATGGTTGCATTTCATGATCTCTTCCTTTCTGCACATTCTCTATTCCCAAGAACTTACAACCTTTCTAGTTACTTGTTCATATACAACCACCTCATATTTCATGAGGACATATTATGTTGATTTCATCTGTCCGTGCACTGAGAGATACTCCTCCATAGATCATATACAAAATTTCATTACCTGCAACCATATGTCATGACTTCATAGCATCCAGTGTTAGCATATAAATATATACATACTTCATACCCTTTTCCCTTGAGTCATCCTGTAGCAATTTCTCAAGAATGAAGAGCTTCATTCTCTTGCCCTGCTCCATCAATATGTCATCACATCCCAGAAATTTGTTTCCATGATGACCCTTGCTCTTGATCACTGTTTTCAATTAGTAATGTTATTAGAGAGGTTTTCCTGGAGCTGATTTACCAGGAGCTCCTACCATGCTTTCATCAAGATGCTACACTGCTTCCTATCATATACCCATCAGAAATCACTTAAAGGAGAAGATGATCTCAATCGTAGTGGAGATCCTTTCTTCTTTCTTATCGGGGTCTTTCCTCATTTCAGGGACATGGGCTTCTTCCTTATTTCTCTTGTCCTTTTTCAGATTAAGGACAATTTTTATTTAATGCTTAAGTTCATCATATCCAAGACATCGTGCTTCACCCACATTTCTTCTTTTACTCTGAGGACCAAAACTTACCGAATCTTCCTTTCTTCCTAGACATGGCTGCAAAGGTTTGATTCCTTCACTTGATCCTCTAACAACTTTGGCTTTCAATCTTGTTTCCTCTATTTACATAGAGACCCTAAATCGTGGAATGGTGTGACTTCTATCTTCCCGTATAATTGTGAAGTGAGATTTCCCCATTCGTCTCATAGAGCTTTTAGCACCATTGTAATCTTCTCCTAGTTTGTTATGAAACCAACTCCAAAAATAGAAGAAAAGAGAGATCAATGCCTTAGAAATACCCACTTCGAGGGGGCAACCTCCAATACATTACATAAATGAACAATTCTTGGATGATACAAATGACAAAACCTCCTTTCTATATATAGAAGTCCATGGGGCCACAATGTAATCCTAGCCGACCTACCAGCCAATAATGTAAGGGCACAATAATAACAATATGGGGGTTACAGGGAGTACAACAATAACAATAAGGGGGACTATACTAACATAATGAGGACTACTAGTAATATAGGGGCCTAACATGATCCTCTCCTTCAAACAAGTGTTTTCCTCAACGCTTGATTATTTCTTGATGCTTCTGTATAAAATTCTCATCCTCCCACGTGGAATCTTCTACAGGAAAGTTCTTCCACTTGCTGAGATACTCTGAAATTGATCATACTTTTCGAGTTCTTATTTTTGTGATTGCTTCAGAACTTCTTTTGATGTGATGTTGATCTTCCTGTCGTTTCATTTGATTCTGAACCAAAGTTAAGTTATCCTTTGAGAGTTGGAGAACTTTTTGTTGATGCTCGATCTGATATTCCACTAATTTATCGTCCATATTAGCTTTTATTTGATCCTTAAAACCATCCAACTTAGCCTCCATTTCTGCTTGTAAATTGTCTATGTCATCTTCAGTTTCTCTTTGTAAGATCAAAATTTGTTGCACTTGGTACCGTAATTTTGATATCTCATACTGCAATTCTTCTTCTTCATGCATCATAGTATAGCTTTCTGAGGGCTTAATAGGTGTATAATTATTTATTGGAGGCATCATAGAACCAAATATTGATAAAAATTCTTCAATATGCCCTTGGAATGACTTCAACTACTTTTTCAAACAAATGTTATGCAAATTTAAAAATCAAAGACACACCTTTTTCTTGCTTTGAGGAGATCAATATTGAAACTGAATTATCTCTAGGATTTTGGATCTTCAATATCTGAAATTCGGCCCTGAACTAGCCCTCTGAATCTTCTTTCGAATGCCACAGGTCTAACCTAGTTTGGATTCTTCAAGGCAACGTTATTCCCAATCTCCCACGATGACCTAATTACAGTGTTACACGGGGTCTCGCCCCCCCACCTAGGGGTCTAGATTCCTCGCCCCCTCGTGCTCCGGGGTCTTGGGGACTTCTAGGGGACGTTTCCCTCACGCCCCCTCACACCCCCGCACACCCCCTTTCACGCCCCCTCACACCCCCCTTCACGCCCCCTCATGTCCCCTCACCGCCCCTTTTATTTTATGGTTTCGTGTTAAAAGTTGATGTGCCACTTAGCATATTTGAGAATCCAAGTGATTCAGATTCAGATGGTGACATGGTTGATCCTGATATATTCATGCATAAGTTGGATGCAGAGACTAGTGGGGCATTAACTTGAGCATTTATGCTCATTTATCATTATGATGATATCATTTGATATTCATATGTTATGTTTTATGTTTTATGTTTCAGACATAACTTATTTGCGTTTAAGTTTTATGTTTCAGACTTGAGTTGTAAACTTCGGTTTAAACTCTATTTTGAATCTTGATATAATATGTCATATGATATCTTAAACTTTATTTTCATTGTACATTGTTAGTAGTTACATTAATGATTATATAGTTACAAACTTACAAACTTACATGCATGATTGTATGATTTATGTTTTAACTTTTAACTTTTAAATTTGTTTCAATTATATGATTCATCATTCATCGATTTGTAATTTTATCATTTATGATTTATCTTTCATGATGCAAGTGTATGATGATTGTATATACATTCCTTGCAAAAATATAGTTACATTATAAATATTAAATTTTATAATTTTTATGACCCTGACGTCCCCCCACGTTTCCTGAAAATTGGTAGGGAGCTTTTGCATAGGCCGCTCCCGCGCTCCCTTGCCCCCTCGCTCCCACCTCCAGGGGACTTGGTGGAACATTGCCTAATTATGGACTGGTTCAGTAGAGTGAATTGTACGACTTGCCACGTGTCACTGTTTCCTCCTTCGGCTCTGAAATTGATAGACAGAAAACTACAGTCCATGGACTTGCGGCCACTTTTTACATAATTCCAATCCGATGCTCAGAGAGAGAGATATGAAGATTTCCCCACGATCACCTCTTTCAGATGAAATTAGGGAACCTGAAAAAGCCCTAACTTCCACAAACCATATCTCCGAATATATTGTGAGCCAAGATCTGAAATTTTGCGACAATGTGCCTCACGATTTCGGCTGCACGCCCTAAAAATTTCAGCGTCTAAAACTTTGTAGAAAAAACGTTATAGCGAAAATGCCACGATGACCTGTTTGGAGCAGCAAAACCCTATAATCCAAAGCTCTGATACCAAATGTTATGTAACCAGCTCCAAAAATAGAAGAAAAGAGAGATCAACACCTTAGAAATAGCCACTTTGAGGGGGCAACCTCCAATACATTACATAAAGGAACAATTCTTGGATGATACAAATGACAAAGCCTCCTTTCTATATATAGGATTCCATAGGGCCACAATGCAATCCTAGTGGGGCCACAATGTAATCCTAGCCGACCTAACAATAATAATGTAAGGGCACAATAATAACAATATGGGGGTTACAGGGGTACAACAATAACAATAAGGGGGACTATACTAACATAATAATGGACTACACTAGTAATATAGGGACCTAACATAGTTCCTGCAGTTGATCAGAGAGATTGCTTCTCCTACAGTACTCACAGAGAGTAGCTCCACTAATTTCCTATATACTCCTTTTGATGATTTTAGATTTGGTACATCAGAGATGATAGAGTCTTTTATGGATTCTATAAGAATCCTTTGGGCTCTTATATCTTCCTTCATGAATTTGGCATGACTTCATTGTCCTTGTCTTTTATGGAAAGTTTGAAACCCCAAACAATTTGTTTCTTTATTTGCAAAGGAGACCTTTTAATAGATTCATATAAAGTCATAGATATACTTACTTGAGTAGATGATTTTCTTCTTCTATCAGCTTGATTACTTTGAAGGTGTTTGAAGCTTCCTTTGAATGGTGATTGATGAGGTTATTCTGTTGCTTCCTTGAAAGATCAAGAATGACTTGAAGCTTTTGATGGCAATACTTTGAGATAGCAATGATTTGCTGGCACATTTACGAGGGCTTTACAATACTGTCTTATTTCTTTCATTGTGGAAGACTGACCTTTATTCTAATCAAATCCTTGCTTTGATGCCATCCACAAAATCTGATCCTTGAGTGTCTCTATGCCCTTTCTAGCACCTTAGCTCTGAAACCATGTTGAGAATTTGGAAGGCAGTAAGTTAATACAAATTCTCTTCTTGATAATTACTTGTGACCTTCCTTGTGATGCTTATGACTTCTCTTCTATTAGTTTAGTTAATCTTTCATCAAGTTAATTATAAAAAACACAAAAGTTAGGCTCCTAGAGCCAGGGCAAAACCTCTCCCTCTTGGAGAGGAAAACCCGCAAAGAATTCTTCTTAAAGATCTTCAAATGACAAGTACCATGACCCAGACTTAGACCCTTAACTTAGATGTGCTTCCAAGACCTTGATATTCACTTTGAATGTGCTTGTAGATGAATTGCTTGAACAGTAGGAAGGTAAATAGATTTACCTTCCTCACAGTTACTGCCTCTTCTCCTTCTCAATCTTTGCTAACAAACCTCGTTATCTTTGACTATCTGTAACTTGTCCTTGATTATTTGTTGACTGCCCTTGATTATCCGCAATCTTTCTTCCTGCACTTGACCATATTCAGATGATGCCCTAGTCCATTGTTCTAACCGCACATATCTTTCTTCCTTTCCAGCTACAATTATTCCTGAGATTGGCAATTCTTCAAGAGATTGATCAACACCCCTTTTCTTTTCCTTGTCTGCATAGTAATCTGATATTTGTCTGCACTATTTTCTAGTAGATGTCCACTTGTATAATCATATATATAACAACATTCCTTAACCCATAAAATCCCGCAGATATTCCTGAAGATTAACTCGCAATTTTCTTCTGAGATAATTCTATGTTTTTTTGCAGTGATAATCGCAATTCCCTCTTGAGATCGATCCGCAAACATTCTTGAATTATATCTGCATGCCTTCCTAAACTAGATCCGCAAACATTCCCGAATTATATCCGCAAGCTTTCCTGAATTAGATCCACAATGTCTTCCTGAATCAGCTTCAGATTTCTGTCCGCATTTAATTCTGTCTTATTCGTACTTTATTGCTTCCATGAAACAATTAGTAAACTGTCTTAGGCTTATTCGCAACATTACAGAGGAAACCACATTTTGTTTTTGTGTTATACGCAAGGCTTATTATCCCAAATGATCCGCATACTTAGGCTTATATATATTGAGCTGTTCTCACATTTTAGGTCGACCATCAAACATGATTTAGGCCGACTTCACCATAACATGAAGGCCGACATGACTTGTAATCTCTTCCACTTTCCAAGAGGTGTTACTTCAGCAGCGTTGCGGATTGTCTTCACTTGATTTCAACATTATATGCAGGTTATCAAGGTCTTTGAAGCACAAACTAAATCCTTCATGAATATGACACCTAATTATATTTATTCCTGGAAGACATAAACCTAATAGACATCAAGAAGAAGTCTATCTACATAATAAAATCTTGCTCATGAAATCCATGAAGAAAGTATACCAAAAATACATTTTATTATCGTTGTCATCTTCTATACATGAATACATAATTACATAGTCAACATGAGGACCGACCTAGTTACACTTTTCAACATGAGGGTCACTTGGAAGATAAGCCGGGCATACACTCAATACCCGAAGGAGATCCATTCTGATGTAGAATTCGATCTCAGTGGGAGAGTTTGTAGGACGAGAAGTTGCAGAAGCAGGAGGAGGTCAGGGGTGATCGAGATCAGGGTCGGAGAGCAGCAGTGGGTCATTGGAGGTAGCTTGAGGCTGCAGCGCAGAGATCCCACGCAATATCCACATAGATTCACGCAGTCCAGCACTGGGACTGTGCAGAGAATCACGCAAACTGACGCAAGGGCCTGGAGGGGCTGTTATGGGTGTCAGAAAATTGTCCAAGGAAGCTAGATACTCGGTCTTAGGTGGTTCATAATTTATTTGCCAAATATTTTCCCTGTAAAGATATCATTTGCTGAAGAATTAATAAAACACTCATCTGTCCAAAAAAAAATAACACAATTGTCCAAAAATAACTGTGTACATGTGATTGATTCTTGTGCTTATGTTCTCTACTATTTATTTATCTGCATATATAATTGTGAATGTTGCAATAGTATTTATTTCGATATTTGCCAGAAGTTTTATGAATAATAACTTATTGAAATAATAAGTAGGAGAAATAAATCTATCACTGCAACTGGTTGTAAATAATCACATGGTATCAGAGCTAGAGATGAATAACAGAGAGGGGCATCTATCAATGAATGAAGATCTGTTGTTGCAGCAACAACACAGAAGGGTTCATGTAGTTCTCCAGGAGGGGGAAGAGGCACGATAGAACAAATGGATCACGATGCATTTGTATTGGCATCCAGACTAGAGGAAGATTTTGCTTGTGTATCAAGCACTACATCCTCAGATGTCTGGTATATTGACAATGGAGCCTCTGCTCACATGACGGGAGTTCGGGACAATTTTTTCGACTACCAAGAAGACTAAATGAATTTCAAAATAGCCATGGGTAATAAAGCAAAGTGCACTCCCATTGGGAGAGGTACCGTAGTTTTTCAGACCGAGGCAGGGAACATAATCCGGGCCACTAATGTACTTCATGTGCCGGGGTTGGGGATGAATCTACTCTCAGTGTCACAGCTTCAAAACCAATGATATGCCATCTACTTTATTGGCAATAGAGTCTACGTCAAGCACCCTAGTTGGAAAAAGAAGGCACAAATCGGGGTAAGAAGCAACAAGTTGTACAAACTGCAGCTTGATTCCCCAATGGCACTAGTTGGCAGCGCAGATGAAATAGATCTGAATGAGCTATGGCACAGGAGGATGGGGCACTTGCATCATGGAGCGTTGAGAACTCTCCAGAAGACTGCACAAGTGTTCCAGAAATGAGCACCAAACGGGATGATGTATGCAAGGGGTGCATATTAGGGAAATATGCCAAGGCAACATATCAGAGAAGCAACAATAGGGCCAAGGGTGTGTTGGATCTAATACATTCAGATATCTGCGGGCCGATGTCCACTAGACCTCTTAGTGGTGTTGAATATTTCGTCACCTTCATTGATGACTATTCCAGGAAAACCTGGATCTACTTCTTGAAGACCAAGGATGAAGTCTTCAGTCGATTTAAAGAGTTTAAGGTTTTGGTGGAAAATCTGACAGGGAAGCGGATCAAGGTATTGCAATCAGATAATGGAGGTGAATACATAGATAGAGAACTCTCCGGATTCTGCGCAAGGGAAGGCATCAAAAGAGAATGGACAACTCTATAGAATCCGAAACATAATGGAGCGGCAGAAAGGAAGAACCGGACTATTGTTGAAGCAACAAGAGCCATGCTGTATGACCAAGACATGCCCAAATTTCTATGGGCTGAAGCATGTAATACAACTGTCTACATGCAGAACAGAACTCCTCACATTGCACTGGGAAAGATCACGCCAGAAAGTGTCTTCACTAGCAGCAAGGCCAAAGTGAGTCACTTTAGGATCTTCGGCAGTACAACCTACTGTCATGTACCCAGTGAGAAAAGGAAGAAGCTGGAGATGACTACTAAAAAGGGGTATTTAGTAGGATACAACGAGAATGCAAAGGCCTATCACATCTACATTCCCGAGAGTAGGAAATTAGTGGTGCGAAGAGATGTGAAATTCATGGAGGAGAAAGCCTTCAGAAGATCACGAGAATTGCCTTCTGCCATGCAATCAGAGGAAGAGCCTCTTGTCCAACCCCAACAACCAGCATCAGAGAATTCAGTGGCCTCTCCAAGGAATAATGATCCAAAGGATGGTTCTCCCGAGGATTTGCAAGAAGGAGAGCCGGTAAATCCACCCATCACCAGTGGAAGAACGAGCAGGGAACTTCGACAAATTCTGAAGGATGCAGAGGATTTTGTCGGAAATCCCCGAAATGAGAAGAGAAAGCGTAAGTAGCCTGAGAGGTATCAAGCCTTAGTTGCTCAAGTCTTTGGTGAAGAATGGGACCACACAAGGCCAAGTGAAGCCAGCCCAGGTTAGGGGATGGATTTTGGCAACCAATGATGTTCTTAACCTAGCCAAGGTAAGGGGAAAGGACCAAACAAGAATTTTCACCCAATGATGTCAAATTGATCCTGTTAGGTGTTGAGATTTTGTGTATTGGGGTAGCATCGGGTGTGCTCTAGCCCTGAACCTTTTTGGAGGGTCTAAGAAACACATCACCTCCAAAACCCAAAAATCGTTTGGGGAAATTTTATCTTATGTGTGAGATATTAAAATAATTAATTTTTTAATGAGGACCCTACGTCTAAACTTAGGGAATTAGAAAAATTAAAGTGAATTAATTAAACACATGTGATAAAATGTTCTAAGTGATGCGGATCAAGTAATCTTTTAATCTTAGTCGTCGATAAGAGATTAAATCACGGTCGTTGATATCTCAATGAAAAAGTATAAGAGAAAGGCTTGAGGGTCAGTTGGAGACACAAACAGAGGCAGAGCTGAGAGACTGAGCTAGAATTCTAGGGCGGGTTTGCTAAGAATTTCTAGAAGAGTTTTCTGCAGCGAGGGGTAGTATTGGCTGAGGGGATGATCTGATCCCGGAGCCAAGAGTCAGCAAAAGGCAGAGGAGCAGCAATCAGGAGCAGCGCAGAGGAGCACGAGCAGCAGCAGCTGCGTAGCGTAGAGAGCTTCAACCACTATGCAGGCCTAGAAAGGGCAACACTAAGTAGCAAGAGGCCCTCTAGTGTTACACAGAGGTCTTCCAGGGCAGCATAGGGACTGCGTCACCCAGTCGGGGGTTACGCAGCCATCTCCAGGCCAGTGCAAAGGCTAGCAGGGCTGACGTAGGGGCTTTAGGGGCAGCGCTGGGGTTTCTAGAGGCAGAATTTGGCTGAGTCTTGTAAATCCCGTTTGAGGGTGTGGATCAGTCAAAGTTTCAGTCTTCAAAACAACAGGTTAGCTGCAGATCTATTTTTTCTCTGTCGGGTTAACCAGTAAGGTGCCCAGATTTGTTGTATTCAAATTCTACTTAATAATAATAAACCCTCATATCTGATGCATCGGTTTTCCCGCATTGGGTTTTTCTGGGGACAATTGTCCGAAAAATCTGTGTCACTTTTTTGAATGAGCGTAATATTTAGTAAATGGTCTGTATGTGTGTAGGCTGTTAGTTGTGTTTACTTCGGTATTTTCTGAATATTTTCTTAAAATAACTTGTATAATTTAATCACAAGTAGAAGTAAAAAAAAATACTACAGTAGGATTTCTGCATTATTGTATTCAGAAATTTTCACATTAGGTACTAGCCTTGGGAACACCAGAGAAAAACTTGATCCTAGAGCTAGGGCTTGGGATATCCCGAGATTCCACCGAAGAATTTCCTTCAAATTCTGAGGAGAGCTAGGGGACCCACCAATGCAGTTGTACCTAGGAGATCGAAGTTTTCCTGTGGTCAATTTCATGGGAAATTGATGCCCTAGATGACCTAATGAGGCTAGACCTAGGGAAAAAGGGAAAAATGTGAAAAAGAGGATTGAATGATCACCCTTTGAGGGACCAGTACTTGATTTCACTTGGGGATATGGAGTCAAGGAGAATAATGAAGATGGATTTTGTTTCTTGCTCAAGGAGGCTCCAAAGTCAACTTCGTCCAATGTTAGAGGAAAGAGAAGAAAAGTGGCTTTAAAGCATTTATACTTCATACAAATGGTGCAAACTTATCAATATAACACGATCTCTAAGACATTTCATTCATCCAACGTGGCCCATACATAGAATAAGCTACATAGACACATAATTTCGCATTAAACACATGCCACAATTAGCCCTAATTATAGCAAAGTTCCAATGTATGCATCAAAATGAAAAAATAATGTAAATTTGCACTTGCAATGTTAGAGAGTATATCCAACCAGCATCACATTTGCAATATAAGAAGCTCCAAAATAGAAATAACCCAATCCATGCATCAAAATTCATCCATCATTCAAAAATATCCTCCAAGGAAAAAATGTGAAGTTCTCTAATGATAGAGAGATCCCAATCCAAGTGATGATACAAATGAATCCATCCAACTCCTATTTATACACCAATTAGGAGTTTGAATTACCTAATGGGCCTACATTAGCCCCTAAAAATAAGATAATGTGCATATTAACTAACTTTTGGTGACAAGCCCACCAAACTAGCTCATAAATGAAATAATAAGCATCCTAGGAGGCCAAATAATAATTTGTGCATGTCGTAGGGCCCTCCAAGAGGCTTGATGAGGTCCATAAGTGCCATAACGATGAGTAAAATCCTCAAAAGTGATGGACAAGGGCATTGTTATCCAGAGTCCAAACAATAAACCTATGGTGCTCCCAGTGGGTGTGGGGGCACACCAATGACCTCATGGGTCTCCATATGAGTCGAAGATGCATGTAGTTCATATGTAAGGGCTCAGATGATGGAACGAATGCTGCCATGACATCGTACAAGTCCTGGGACACCTTCAAAGTGTGTGGTCCACCTGTGGAGCCAACTGGGCACAGTGTACCAAATGCATCTTCCTCGTCCAAAAGGTGGATCTCTAAACATCTCTGGGGATCCATGGAGTGTAATATAGTACTGTAGAGGCCCATGGCTCTGTACACACACCTTGTATGTGCCAAAGTAGTCCTCGAGAGGGTTAGACCCCGTATAGGGATACCCAACCCAAATGGACACCATCTGCAATCCTGCAGAAGATCCACTGCGTCCCCTAGCCTTCCAGTACAACAAGTCATTAAATTAATATAGTAAAAAAGCTTACAAACCATGGACAACAAGTAGACACTTCATAATGGCATGCCCTTCCATAGTGGGTTTGGGTATGTGTTAATGTCTCCAAGCGCCAAAGAGGGTTAGCCAGGTACCTTATTAGGTGGTTTCTACCTTTAGAGGGGATAATATGTCCAAGGTACATCCCTCAAATGGTGGCGCCATGTGATAAGGAGATAAAATGGAATAGGGAATAAGAGGGGCAATAGTGGGCCACATATCGGGGTACAAAGGTAGCTAGAGAAAGGGAAGCCCACAGTATAATGTGTAGGAGGGAGCAATCGTGGTACATGAGGTGCCCCAACCTTGATTTTTCCACCCTTCTTTCTATACCTTTTGCCTTTTATGATTATTCTTTGATCAACTTCTCGGGGCTTAAAGGAAAAGAGCATGATGTGTAAAATATAGCAGTGATTACCCCCTTTTTGGTAGGTAGGGCAGTTCATTGCCCTCTAGGGGTTGGGATAATCATGGTTCCTGAATGATAAAGGAGGCTCATCTAGGGTGTATGGAACAAGGGTGATGGCAATGGGTATGGGGTAGAGCTCACGTATTGCCTTTTTCCCACATGCTAATTGTGTTTGTCCCGGCCATCTTTTTCATTTTGTGGTACATTTTCCTATTAAATGTGGCCATTTATGCTTTTACTTTTCTTTGTAGCTGCTTCAGGCCTCTGGGGCATCGTTCCTGACCCAAGGTGGGGGCAAGGGAATGCGGAGGTTAACCTATGTGGACCCAGAGAGGCAATGTGGACCCAGGCGGGAGAGATGATGAATGGGGGGATAGTGTGGATTTTTGGTAGCATCAGATGTGCTCTAAGCCCCAAATTTTGTGGAAAGGCTTAGACATGCATTACAGATAACCCATAAATCGTTTTAGGAAATTCCACCTAGAAACAGTGTTATAAGAAAAATTGATTATTTTTAATAAGGACCCTAAGTCTAACTTAGGAAATTAAAATACTTAATCAGTATTAATGTAAATTGTGGGTGAAACTTCCAAAAAAAGCAAATCAAGTATAATTTAATCTTAGCCATTGATTGGAGATCTAATCTCGGTCGTTGATTTGTGAACGAGAGAGAATACTATAAAGCAAGGCTTGACGGTCATTTGTAAAACACACCGAGAGGATCTAGAGATCGAATTTTTCTGACGAAGCAAGTGCTCGGACGAAAATCAGATCCAAGTGATTCTTGATTGCAGTGAGGGGCAGAGACAGTATCCAGAGAGAATTCTTCTTAGCCAAATAATCCACAGCAAAGAAGGGAAAAGAGCAATCTAGCAGTTACTGCACTCAGCCAGAGAGGCTAACGTAGAGCCACGCAAGGGCTACACAGAGGGCCAGAGGAAATCCAAGGGTTCACTGAAAGATCGATTTCAAAAGCTGGAAGCCGACGTGTGAGACTGGGAGGCAGAGATCGAAATTTTTGTGGAGTAGATCAATTTACCAGTTGAGTGATGCAGCGCCCAAAAGGAATGACGATGGGACAGTGCAGAGCCTGCCAGAGGCACATCATTCAGTTGTCGGATCAACTAGATTTCCAGTGATAGAGTGAGGTAAAACTCACTGATCTTTCTGTCAGTCATACTCTCTGTAATTGAATTGTCCAGAGTGACATTCAGTGATGTATTCAGATTTACTGTTGCTTAATAAATAAACCCTCAAATCTAATGCAACGGTTTTCCCGCATTGGGTTTTTTCAAGGACGTTTGTCCAAAAATAACAGTGTCCTGTGTTTGCATTATTTTTCTTGCTCAGTTTCTATGTTCATAAATATATTTTTTGGGTGAACGCTGCTTCAGTAACTGCTTCGATATTAAATAAGTAATCTTAAATAACTTGTTTAAATCAGAATTGCAAGTAGGAGAAGTAGTTCAACTTGTTGCAGTAGGTATTCCAAATCTAGGATCTAGAAATTTTCACATGGTATCAGAGCGTGTATTGTGAAACAAGAAGAGTAGATCCAGCGTGAGACAGAGGCCGAAGAGCTGCAGAAAGCAGCAAATCGAATCCCCAGAGGGATTGCACAGTCCAGGCTAGAAGGTTAAAGTTTCTGAGTAGATCTCTCTCTGAGTGAGTCAACAGAAAGGTAAGATATCCAGATCGAATTTTTTCCGAGCCAGAGGTGTTGATATTTTTGAGTGTGGGGGTAGAATCGGATGTGCTCTAGCTCCCAAACTTTGTGGAGGGACTAGAGTACATGAGATCTCAAAGACCCAGAAAGGGATTTGAGAAATTCCATCCTGTTTAAGAGATATTTAATTAATTAATCTTTTTAATTAAGGACCCTAAGTCTAACTTAGGAAAATTAAAAGATTAAAGTAAATTAAATTAAACAAGTGATGAAAATGACTTAAGTCACACGAATCAAGCTTTCTTTAAATCTTAGTCGTCGATTCAAGATTAGATCATGGTCGTTGGTTTTCCAATGAAAAAGTATAAAGGAAAGGCTTGGGGTTAGTTGGAGAACACACACAGTGGCAGAGCACTGAGACTAAGTTGGAATTCTAGGGTGTGGTTTGCTAAGAATTTCAAGAAGTGTTTCAGCTGCAGTGAGGGGTACTATTGGCAGAAGGGATGATCTGATCCCAGGCCAAGAGTGCAACAAGAGGCAGAGAAGCAACGGACAAAGCAGCGCAGAGGGAGCAGAAGCTACGCAGCAGTTGCACAGCACAGAGGCTTCAGGTGCTACACAGAGGCTACGCAGGGCCAGAAAGGGCAACACAGAGGCAGCAGGAGGCTAGCAAGGCTTACGCAGGCCCAGCCAGGGTAGCGTAGGGGCAGCGTAACCCAGTCTGGGGTGACGCAGGCCCTTCCTGAGCAACGCAGGGGTTGACGCAGACTAGCAGAGCTGACGCAGAGGGCTTCAAAGCAGCGTTGGTGTTTCTAAAGACTAAAAAGGGCTGAGTTCTATAAATCTCGTTTGAGGGTTTGAATCAATCATTTTTTTTGTCTCGGAACAGAGGTATTGCTGTAGATTGTTTATTTCTTTGTCGAGTTAACCAGTTTGGTGTCCAGATTTGTTGTACTTAGAATCTACTTAATAATAAAACCCTCCAACAACCAGAAGACCGGTTTTACCGCATTGGGTTTTTTTGGGGACAGTTGTCTAGAAAATCCTTGTGTGTCACTTTGTTATTGTGCATGTATTCAGTTTAGATCTATATGTGTGTAGACTATTATTGTATTTACTTCGATGTTAATGCTGAATACTTCAGATTAATAACTTGTCTAAGTAAGATAAGTAAATCAAGATTTAACAATAGGGTTTTTGCATAAGTAATATTCAGAAATTTTCACATGGTATCAGAGCGAATGCAGATCTAGCCTGGATCACCAAGAAGAAGATTGAAGAATCCTTGCTGTAGAAAGCAACAGAGAAAGCATCAACAGCTACAGAAAGCTGGACTAGAGAGGGCAGTGTTGCAGCAGAATGAAGTAGAGCCACGAAGAGGCCAGAGTGATGCAGTGTCCATGCAAGTCCACGTACTTATTGCGCAGAGGCAGCGCAGAAGCTGTGCTGAGTCTATCTGCTCATGCAGAGGCTAGCCAAGGTGATGCGGTCCTGAAGCTGTTAGCTGATTTAGAGTGCCGAAAGCCGTGCTGCAGACCTTCAGTAGTTGTTGCTGGGGTTAAAATTCTGTAGGTGCAGAATTTAGCCTAAGGAAAGTTGACAAAGAGTGGGAGGAGAACAACTTCTCAGAAGATTTCCAGCCAAAGAAGTCTGAAGATCAATTAGAGGATAGAAGTGAGATGATTCGTTTTTTATTTGGAAAACCTCTAAGAGAAGAAGTCTGTTTCCAGAGGGAGCAGAGGGTCCCTGTTTCGCCAAGGACCCTAGATCCAAGTCTTTAGCATAGAGAGGATGATTCGTTCCGACATATTTTTTGAGCAAATAGCGCCTCACGGACTACGTGATCAGGATAGGTTGGACGACATGTCCAACTTTGCAATCTGGAAGGCCAGAATCCTGGTAGTCATGGAGGCATATAGTCTGAGGGAGCATGCAGAGAAAGCCCTGGCCACACCAACCGATGCTCTTCTCCTAGCGAAGCATGACAAAGCAGCGGCACATGTCAAGCGCTTCATAATGGACGGGGTCAAAGATCATGTGGTTCCACATATAGCCAATAAGAAAATGGCTCATGAGATGTGGGTAGCTCTAACCACACTATATGAAGGAAGATTCGTCCAGAGGAAGATGCTTTTGGAGAAATAGATGAGGTTATTCATGATGGCCAAGGGAGAGGAGATCGATCCTTTTCTATCCAGACTACAAGCGATCCAGGATCAGCTGACTGGCATGGGGGTGAAGGTGGAGGACGATGTTATGGTGAGGACGACTCTAAATGCTGTCACAGACGACTGGGAAACTTTTGTCCAAAGTCTCTTAGGCAGAGCAGACCTTCCCAACTGGGACAATATGTGGGCGATCCTCTGACAAGAAGAAATCCGTTGGATCACCAAGAGACAGTACAACACCAGGTCGAGTAAAGTAAAAAAGGAAGACGAGGAAGATGCAACCTTGGCATCAAAGATGCAACAAGGGAGAAAGAAGCGGGATCTGTCAAAGATCAAGTGTTTCCACAGAGACGAACTAGGACATTTCGCCAACAACTGTCCTAAGAAGAAGAAGGACAAGGAAGCTTCTAGCTCCAACGCTGCTGTGGCAGACGATGGCTCCGAAGATGACGTAGCCATGAGCACTCATGAACCACGAAAGTGGGGCGACATGAATCTGTAGAGTAGCTATAGAGTGTTGGCGAGATCCTTGAATAGCCCAACTCTTGGATCACATCTGTGCTACGGGAGCCTTAAAACAGTAGCGAGACAAGTGGAGCACTGGGTGCAGAGAATCACAGATGGAGCAGAGGCAGAGTTGGATGTTGAGAGGAAGCAACGCAGTGCAGATGCAGTAACAACGCAAAGGGGTTGATGTGACTTCAGCAATGCAAAGTAGGCTTGCTTACGCAGTGCAGAGCTGTAGCAGCGCAGAGGATTCAGGAGGACAACGCAGCACAACAACAACATAGGGGACTTCAGCGCAAAGGAGGTCTGCTTACGCAGTGCAGAGCTGCAACAACGCAGCAGCGTCCAAATGACAGCACGGAGCAGCAGCCTATGGAGCTTCAGTGATGAGATGCAGCCCAACTGACTTGTCTGTCAAAGATTGGGCAAGAGTTTTCAATTGTTTCTCTTAGCAACTGAGTTGCAGTGCAGCAGTTGGCAGCACGATGCAACAAATTGAGAAGGAGCTGCAGTACAAATGTGGCAGTGGCAGTGACAGTGTCATGTGCAGCAGTACAAGAGAACAACAACAACGCAGTGATGAAGGGCAGCAGGCCAAGAAACAGCGCAGAGACCCACACTAGTGATCAGTGTAGAACTTCGAGGTGAAGTGTTGTGCTAGAACACATTCCTCGCTAAGAGGGAGTGTTGAGATTTTTGAGTATTGGGGTAGCATCAAATGTGCTCTAGCTCCCAAACTTCGTGGAGGGACTAGAGTACATGAGCTCTCCAAGAGCCAGAAAGGGATTTGAGAAATTCCATCTTGTTTAAGAGATATTTAATTAATTAATCTTTTTAATTAAGGACCCTAAGTCTAACTTAGGAAAATTAAAATATTAAAGTTAATTAAATTAAACATGTGATGAAAATGACTTAAGTCACACGGATCAAGCTTTCTTTTAATCTTAGTCGTCAATTCAAGATTAGATCACGATCGTTGGTTTCCCAACGAGAAAAGTATAAAGGAAAGACTTGGGGTCATTTGGAGAACACACATAGAGGCAGAGCACTGAGACTAAGCTGGAATTCTGGGGCGTGGTTTGCTAAGAATTTCTAGAAGTGTTTCATCTGCAGCGAGGGGTAGTATTGGCGAAAGGGATGATCTGATCCCAGGCCAAGAGTGCAACAAGAGGCAGAGAAGCAGCAGAATGAGTAGCGTAGAGGGAGCAGAAGCTACACAGCAGCTGCGCAGTGCAAAGGCTTCAAGTGTTACGCAAAGTCTACACAAGCCCAGAAAGAGCATCGTAAAGGCAGCAGGAGGCCAGCAGGGTCGACGCAGGCCCAACCAAGGCATTGCAGGGGTAGCGTAACCCAATCTAGAGTGACGCAGACCCATACTGAGCAGCACAGGGGTTGACGCAGGCCCAACCAGGGCATCGCAGGGGCAGTGTAACCCAGTCTAGGGTGACGCAAGCCCATCCTGAGCAGCACAGGGGCTGATGCAAGCTAGCAGAGCTGACGCAGAGGGCTTCAGAGCAGCACTGGGGTTTCTGAAGACCGAAAAGGGTTGAGTTCTATAAATCCCGTTTGATGGTGTGAATCAGTTAGTTTTTCTATCTCCAGAACACAGGTATTGCTGGAAATTGTTTATTTCTCTGTCGAGTTAACCAGTTTGGTGCCCAGATTTGTTGTACTTAGAATCTACATAATAATAAAACCCTCCAGCAACCAGAAGACCAGTTTTCTTCCATTGGGATTTTCTGGGGACAGTTGTCCAAAAAATCCTTGTGTGTCAGTTTGTCACTGTGCATGTATTCAGTTTAGATTTGTATGTATGTAGATTGTTAATGTATTTACTTCGATGTTCATGTTGAATACTTCAGATTAATAACTTGTCTAAGTATAAGTAAATCAAGATTTAATAGTAGGGTTTCTGCATAAGTAATATTCAGAAATTTTCACAAGAGGGAGTAGCGCAAAGCCTCAACGCAGCGTTGGTGGGATGCAGTTTTTGCAGGCAGATCTTGATTTTTCCAGGTGGAAAGTCGTCAAAAGAAGAAGCAACACAGTGAGGGAATTTTCTCTCTCAGGAAATTTCTAGCTGAGAAATTTCAGTTTTTCCAAGATCTGAGCAGCAGATCCGGTTAGCAAATCTACGAGCTCCACAAGGAGTGCATAAACCTGCCCAGCGCTGCGCAGAGGGGGAAGAGGAGGTGCAGATTCGACATAATCGACAGTCGTGGCATCTCACGGGGTTAGAAATCAGGGCCGGTTGGAGGGAGCCTCCAACTACGTGATCTGGAAGGCAAGAATCTCTTGTCTTCTGGACGAGTATGATCTGAAGCTTTTCATGGATAACACGGTAGCTGTCCCTGCAGATCTGGATTAGTTGAAGCAGTACAAGGCTAATATGGCAAAGGCAAAAAGGCTACTCGCGGATGGGGCAAAGATCATGTTGTGTCCCATATTGTTGGCAAAGACATTGCTAGGCAGATGTTGGAAGCCTTCAACATGCTATATGAGGGATCTTCCGAGAAGCAGAAGATGTATCTAGAGCAACAACTAAGGATGGAGCAGATGCGGAAAGGGGAGCACATGATTCCTTTCCTAACTAGACTTCAAGAAATCCATGACTAACTTGTAGTCGTGGGGTCTACCCCTTCTTCTTCAGCTATGGTGAGAATGGCATTGAACGCAGTCACCGAAGATAGGCAAGTATTTGTCCAAAGTATCTTGGGGAGAGCAACCTTGCCAGGTTGGGAGGAGATGTGGGCTGCTCTTCAACAAGAAGAGTTGAGGAGAGACTTGGTCAAGTGTAGACTTGACGGTAGTAGTGGCAGTGGAACAAAGGTGTAGCAGGAGGAGAAAGATGCAACCCTTGCATCCAAGGGACAACAGGAGCAACAGAGACGTAAAAAAGACGTCTCAAAGATCAAGTGCTTCAAGTGTGGTGAACTTGGTCACTACGCTTCCTAGTGTCTTTTGAAGCAAAAGGGCAAGGATGAGAAGCACAATTCGAAAGTTGCAGCCACGAAGATGGGAGATGGGGCAACATTGAGTTGTAAGTTTGCAAGAACTTCAGTTGGGCAGGATCCTGGACTAGTCCACCTCTCGGATCACAACCATTGCTATGAGTGCCCAAGATCAACAGTAACAGGTTGGAGGAGTTTTCAATTGATGTAGAGGAGTTCAAAGATGATAGTTGTAGTAGTTAGCAGTGCCAACTTCTTAGCAGTGCAGAGAAAAGTTGCAGTAGCATTGTGGGACGCAGTGCAGAGCAATAGCAATGCAGTGCATCAGAGGGACAATGCAGTGACTATCAACAGTCAATGTTTTCAGCACCAAGATGCATCCTGAATACTTGTTCAAATTTGTGGATGTTTTTCAATTGCTTCTCTCAGGAGTTGAGTTGCAATGCAAAGTTAGCAGTGGCAGTGCTAGTAGCAGATGCAACGTTTGAGAGGGAGTTGCAGTACAGATGCAGATTCGATCGTGGCAGGGTCAGCAACAATACAGTGCAGTAGCAGCGCAGTGGTTGATGGGTAGCATCAACAGCGCAAAGGGAGATACTCCAAAGTCAGAGCAGTGTGCAGCAGGGCATATCTGTTAGAGCAAATTCCTCGCTAAGAGGGAGTGTTGATTTTTGGTAGCATTGGATGTGCTCTAAGCCCCAAATTTTGTGGAGAGGCTTACACACATGCATTACAGATAACCCAGAAATCGTTTTGGGAAATTCTACCCAAAAACAGTTTTATAAGGAAAATCAATTATTTAGTATTAATGTAAACTGTGGGTGAAACTTCCAGAAAAAGCAGTCAAGTCTAATTTAATCTTAGTCGTTGATTGGGGATCTAATCTCGATCGTTGATTTGTCAACAAGAAGACTGTAAAGGAAGGCTTGAGGATCATTTGTAAAACACGCCGAGAGGATCTAGAGATCGATTTTTTGACGAAGCAAGTGCTCGGACGAAAATCAGATCTAAGTGATTCTTGATTGCAATGAGGGGCAGAGACAGTAAACGGATAGAATTTTTCTCAGCCTGAGAATCATCAACAGAGAAGGGCATAGAGTGATCCAGCAGCTACTGCACAACGCCAGAGAGGCTGACGCAGAGCCACACAGAGACACGCAGGGGCTACGCAGAAGGCCAGAGGAAATCCAAGGGTTTGCTAAAAAATTGATTTCAGAAGCGGGAAGTCGAGGTGTGAGACTGGGAGGTAGATAGCAGAAATTCTGTGGAGCAGATCAATTCGCCAACTGAGTGACGTTGGGACTGCGCAGAGCCTGCCAGAGGCACATCATTCAGTTGTCGGATCAACCAGATTTCCAATGATATAGTAAGGTAAAACTCACCGATCTTTTTGTCAATCATACTCCCTGTAACTGAATTGTCCAGGGTGACATTCAGTGATGTATTCAGATTTACTGTTGCTTAATAAATAAACCCTTAGATCTATTGCACCGGTTTTCCTGTATTGGGTTTTTACAGGGACGTTTTACCAAAAAAAATAGTGTCTTGTGTTTGCATTATTTTTCTTGCTCAATTTCTGTGTTCACAAATATATTTTTGGGTGAAGGATGCTTCAGTAACTGCTTCGATATTTAAAGAAGTAATCTTAAATAACTTGTTTAAATCAGATTTGCAAGTAGGAGAAGTAGTTCAGCTTGTTGTAGTAGGGATTCTAGATCTAGGATCTAGGAATTTTCACATAGTGAATGGAAGGGGAGTAGTATATGTGGATAAGGGAGCGGGACCACACAACCAAAGTCGAGGTTTCCCAAGTAGTACCACCCTAAAACCAAATGGTCAGTAAAGGAGATCCCACGAGACTAAAATCCAAGGGTAACATCCAAAAGAGGTCAAGGGGGCAGAAGCACAAACTAAGCTCACTCTTTTTGCCGAATCCCCCCATCAATCCATGCCCAAAAGTGTCCATGATAAGTAAACCCAATACACAATTACCAAATGACAAGACATACCTTTAGGTTCGGGAGGCCCACCTTCAAACATATGATTAATAAAGATGGGTGAGAGACCACATGGCTGGCTCGAGTGGCGGAGAAATGGCAAAACGAGCTAGTTGAGGGTTGCAAGGGGGATGTTGGCTGTTGGTTGAGGTCCATCATGGAGAAAACATTTCTCCTTGGGATATCACCCATGAAGTGGTTGGTAACAGGCCCCTTGTCCAATTTGGTGGTTAGCCTTGTATCTTAGTCTCATGGGATCTCCTACATTGGATACTAGCTATAAGATTGGCACTACATGGCAAATCATGATTCTGGTTGCGTGGTCCCTCTTCTCGACACCACATACATCAATCCCATCCACTCATTATAACCCCTTTTCACATATTTCCCATCCGGGTCCACATGTTTCCATTGAGTCCACAAGGATTTAGCCTACCCCTCCCCTTGTGTCCACACTTTGGGTCGGGCCTGGAATGATGCCTCGGAGGTTGATGCAGCTAAAAAGAAAGTACAAAGCATAAGTTGGCCACTCTCAATAGGAAATATACCATAAAAGGCAAAAGATGGCTTGGACATACAAATCTAGCATGCGGACAAAAGCCAACATGAGCTCTACCTCTTATCATAATGGCCATCACCTTGTTTCCTAAGGCCCCTATATGAGCCCCCTGCATCACTAAGTAACCCATGATATTCCCAACCCTTGGTGGGCAATGAACTACCCAACCTTAAGGTGGTAATCACTGTTATATCTTACACATCATGCTCTCATTCCTTGGATCCTTGAGCAATCAAAAGAAAGAAAAATCAATAAAAGGCCAAAGGCATATGAAGTGGGGTGGAAAAACAAAGGTCGAGGTAAATCATGTGCCACAATTGCTCCCTCCTTCATCTGTACACTCATGTGTGGGCTTCCCTCATTATTGTTTCCCTTGTACCATGGCATGTGGCTTGGAGCTTCCCCCGATGATGCCCCAATCAGTTCCATCATTGTAACATGACACCGACCATTTGAAGGATGTACCATGGACCTATCACTCCCTTGGAGGCTAAAACCACCTAATAGGGTTCTTGATTAACCTCTTTCTTGCACTTAGGAACACCTGTACATTCTGTAACCCATTATGAAAGGACATGCCACTACTAAGTGTCCACTTGGTTCCATGATTTGTAAGCTCATTTACTCAATGCACTAGAAGGTGAGGAGACACATTGGGTCTTATACAGGATTGCAAGTGGGTCTTCATCTTGGGATTTGGTCTCCCTATACAAGATCCAAGCCCTCCAGAGGGTCATGTTGGCATTTGTAGGGTGTGCGTTGAGAGCCATGGGGTTCCTTCGCAACAGAGAGCATATAGTCACGCCATGGGATCCTTCAGTGCTACCTATTGCTTGTCCATGCCCCAATTATTCAATGATGATGATGCACTAGGACCACATTGCCCAACCGGCTACATACTTGCATCACACACTTGGTAGTTGATTCAAAGCCTAGATGGGGTTTTGTCTCACCTAGGAATACAACGCAAGGCTTGTGTCATCATTCTAGCTCTTATTGATGGAGCACAAACTTGTTCGATACAGTTGGAGACCCATAAAACCATTACCTGTGCCCCCACAACCACTTGGGAGCACAACAAGTTACTTGCTTGGAGATTAAGGGGCCACCCTATTTATCATTGTTATGGAGCCCTCCTATTCGTTTTGGCACATGAGGGACTTGATTTGGCCCTCCAATGGCCTTTCTAGCTATTGTTCTATCATTTCAGCCCTCTTGAGAGGCTAAGTATTCATGTTTTAGAGCTATTTGGTGGGATTGTCACCAAAGTGATGTTATTTTGCACATTATTTTATTGTAGGGGGCTCATTTATCTAAATTAGGACATTCTAATTGCTCAAAGGCTCATATAAATATAAGTGAGCCTCATTGTAACATACATCATCATCACTTGGATTGGATTTCTTCTCTCTAAAAGAATCCAGACCTGCAATTGATAGACGAATTGGAGTTTTATTGATGCATTTTGATGTTTGGATAATCGTTATCATATCTTAGAGCTTCATGTTTGCAAATGTGATGGATGGATATACTCTTTTGTCATGTAAGTGCTCTTTTCATGGGAATTTCTTGATGATTTATGTCTAATGCATGGAACGCTATGCTTCAATTTTTCTTGTGCCCTAATAATTAATGCAAATTCATCAAAGTTTCAAACACTTGTAATCTTGGCTCATTGCATATGTTACTCATGTTGGCTAAAAGAATGAAATTTTCCTAGGGGTGGGTTATATACCATTCACCATGAAACTCCATCAATCTTGTGAAGCGAAGTATAAATTCCTTCTGTGACCAAGTTGTTGCTAGGGCTAGCAATGTTACAAAAAGGACTCCTTGATAGAGCGAAAATTCCAAAAACAAATTCACTTTGACTCCATTCACCACAATTGGCTAGGCATTGGTCTCAATCCTTGGTGATCACCCTAAAACTTCATTTTCACTTTTCCACAATTTGTTTTCCTAACCATAGACAGATCAACTAGGGAATTAAACGATTTTCTTTAGAGCCATCCATTTGAGGTGCAACTTGGTGGAGAATTGTGCTAATGTCTCCTCTCCTATCCCTCCAAATTTGAAGTCAATCCCACAGTTGGATTTAGAGAAGCATCGAGCCCTAGCTCTAAAACTGTTTTGGTGTGGGTCTTCCTTGATTAGCAACACTTCAAGGGGTCTAGTGTGCTTGAAAACTCATTGGAAGTTCATCAATTATTTATCCCTCGCTTCACCCTTACTTGACCTAGACATTTGAGTTGAATATCACCCTAAACCCTAGGCCTTATTCGAGTTCTCTTGGTCTCCTTTGTGGTCTAGTTCCTTGTTTGGCAAGACATCTCACAAAGCCATAACAGAGATCATTCTCCTTTCCTTAAGAATCCTTGACCTATGCATAACCATCATTTTGATCCATCTTTACCTAGCTCTTGACACCACCAAATAAGCCTTTCTAGGAGAACCCTTTAACTTGCTTTTGAAGCAACTAATCCAATCATTTGAGCCTCTCCCGTGTGTTGATAATTTGGTAGGGCAGTGTTTAATTCAATTCTCTTACTTGATAACTGCTTGTGTTATACTTATTATGCTTCTATTACTTAGACTTAGATCTTGTCTTCATTAGCTTATTATGTTCTTCATCAAGTCAATTATCAAAGCACAACAGACACAGAATTTTGGCTCTTCAAGCCAAGGCCAAAACCTCTCCCTCTTGGAGAGGAAAACCGGAAAGTAATTCTACTTCTAGACCTTCAATTGACAAGTACCATGACCTTGACTCGGACCCTTGACACCAATATGCCTCCAAGACCTTGTCACTGCTCTTTCTTTGGATTTTTATGTTGATCCTCCTTCTTCGTGCACTACACTGCACCTCTACTAGGGAAGCTCAGTCCCTAATCTAGCAGTCCTGATCAAAGTGCTTTTCCTTGTCTTCCCTTCCTTTCTTCCAGCCTCGACTTCCTAGTGTCCTCTTCTTGGCCCTTCTTCTTGCACTGTTTAGGTGTCTCTCAAGCCCAAAGAACGTCCTTACCTTAACGTTGTGGTAACCCTCCTTTATGTTGCAGTTACCCTTAACCTTTTCTGAGATATGCAAGAGTATAGACCCAAGCCAAAGATGTATATACTCCAGCACCGAGCTTATATATCTGTCTCAATATTCCTGTATATATGCGAGGTATGGTGACTCAAGATCGAGGCTTGTATTGCCTCTTCTTTGCACTTCTTACAGTCTCCTCTACGCACTGTATTCTACACTAGATTCCAGAATAGTTTGAGCTTCTAGACTGAGCCCTTAACCTCTTCCTTGCATGCCTTGTAGCCTCTTTCTTCGCTCCAACTGCATGCCCTTAACTCGCACTTCTATTGCAGACCTAATCCAAAGTGATGGTACTACAATGAGGCCGCAGTCTATTCTTATATAGGGACTGTTTCTCCTATCCTAAGCCGACATGATCTTTATTGGAAGGCCGACTTTTCAAGGAGGTGTATCTTCCATATTTGAGCCGACTTACAAGGATCATTTAGACAAGGTCTTGGAGCATATTATTTACATAAATAATTGATCTTCACAAGTGTAACACTTCATATACATGACTCTTTAATTATACATACTTATGACAAGATGACAAACCCCTAAATATGTCAAGAAGAAGTCCTGGACCTATAATAAAACTCCTTGTTCATGAAACCCATGATGCAAGTATTACAAAAATACCTTTTATTATCGTTGTCTTCTTCATTACATAAATTCATAATTACTAGTCATTATGAAGACCAAACCTAGTTACACTTTCCAACAGTCCCTCTTAACTACAAAGGTATTCATAATGGTACATGGTCACTTTCAATCTGAAGTATCTCATAAGAAGAATTTGATTGGTAATCCATCTGTTATAGCATCATATTAACTAGCGTTGTTTCAGTACAAGGCCTTGACTAACAACTCCATCTCTCCACGAGACCAAGAGCTACAATGCTGGTGAGACCAATGATTATAAACACCTTCATCATTGTCTCCAAGGTACATACTCCACCCAGGTGTTCACTAAGTATGACCTCTAAGGACTATTCTTATCGAGACAGCTAATCCTCAAAGAATATCCATCCTTTCACGACTACTTTTCCATAGATGCCCTAATACATCCCAAAAGAGTATCGAATGCCAGAGAATTAACCAATTCGGCATTCTCCAGAATGATGTGTCTATCTATCCCTCTTAACTAGGGAGAACATATTCCACAGAGGAATATAAAGAATGTACCTAAGCTTTCTTTTTGGATTAGGAATCACAGAGTTTCTTCTAAGTAAGAAACTTATTATCAGGCTCCCTCTTAATCAGGGACCTGCAGCAGCAATGATGAAAACATCTAACTGCTCATGAATGGCTCCTTCCATTGATGTCATGAATTGAGGAGTCTTCAACATCAGGATCTCTTCATAGGGCACAAATCATCCATCACTTTCATTCAAGAGCCATGTCTTCTATCAGAAAGTGATCCATTAGTCTTCTTAGCTGGTCTAGCTTCATGTTATGTTGCTTTCTTTCGAATCATATATCTTCTAAGGATATTTCATCCTGCCATATGGTTATCAACTTGTGGAAGACATCTACTCCATTTGGCAACCCTACATAAGCTCATCAGATGTTATTCAATTATAAATATGAATACTTAAATCAAAAGTTACCTTAGTTATGATCTTTCACCATGACATCCTTCTTGTAGGCATCGACATCCTTCGTATATGTTGACACATCTCCAAAAGATATGTATTACCAAGCGTCTTCATCTTTTCCGAACTTCTTATCAAAGTCTACATATCTTCCCAGGAGATTTTCTAGTCAAGTCTTCTTGGCTTTACTTGGATGTTGACTTCCTCTTTTCATGATTGCACTTTTTCGTGATCTCTTCATTTTTCTTTCTTTCTCCACAATTTTATTTCATTCCCAGGAACTTCCAATGTGCAGCTCCTTAATAGTATATAATCACCTCATATTCCACACGAGGATAGATTATGTTGATTTCATATGGCGTGGAACATGTCTATTTACAACTTGTGCATCAGAAGAGTGTTTCTGCTTTCTTTGATCATACTTCTTCTATTTACAACCATATGACCTGTCTTTATAGCATCCAATGTCAGCATAAATATATATGTACCTTATTTCCTTTCTTGGATTCATCCTGCAGCAGATTTCCTTGGAGTGAAGAGTTTCATTCCCTTGACATGCTTCATCAATATATCATCATTTCTAATCCCAAAATTCTGCAAGTTAGAATTCTCAAGGAAACCTATTGCTTTCTTTCTAACCAGTGAGTCCAAAGAGGATTCCATTAGAAAATATCAACGTTTGTTTCCACATTGATTATTGAATGATGACCCTTGATCTAGATGACTACTTTTCATCAATGTTGTTTTAGTGAAGTTCCCAAGAGTCACTTCTTTCATGGCATAGTTGTTGCTTAAGTGTATTGCAGACATCCTCCTATGACAAGTGCTCCTTCTTCAATGCTTCTATCATGATGCCATTCCTAATATACAATGAATCCTAACATGCTATTTTATAACCAACAAATACCTATTAAAGAGGAAGATGATCTCAATCATAGTAGAGATCTTTCAGTTCTTCTTTCTTAGGCTTCTTTGAATCATGTTCATCTATTTCTCGACAACATGGGCTTCCTCATTTTTCCTCTTGTCCTTATATTTGGGACAAGCTTTCTTATAGTGCCCAATTTCGTTATATCCTTAGCATCGTAACTTATCCATGTTTCTCCTTTTCTTTTGAGGACCAAACTTATCAAATCTTCCCTTTGACATGGCAGCATAGGCTTCATTCTCTTCATTTGATCCTATATCAACTTTAGTTTTTAACCTTGTCTCTTCTATCTTACATAGAGACCATAAATCCTGGAATGGTGTTGCTTCTTTCTTCCCATAGATACTTGAAGTGAAGTTTCCCAATCCCTCCAGTAGAGCATTCAGCATCATTGTAGTGATTTCTCTATTAGAAATTACTTCTCTCAATTCCTGCAGTTGATCTTGTACTTCATAAACTATGAAGTTATTCCTTCTCTTGACATCTTCAACTTGTATAGTTCTTATCTCAGAGATATTACTTCTCCTGCAATACTCACCGAGAATAGCTCCACCAATTTTGTCATATATTTCTTTTGAAGATTCTAGTTTTGATACATAGGGGATGGGAGAGTCCTTTGTGCATTCTATAAGAATCCTCTGGGCTCTTATGTCTCCCTTCATGTATTTGGCATGACTTCATTGTCCTTTTCTTCCATGCAAGAATGTTTGAAACCCTAACCAGTTTGTTGCTTTCTTTGCAAAAAGACATTTTCATAGATTCATATGAAGTCATAAAGATACTTACTTGAGTAGATGCTTTTCTTCTTCTATCAGCTTTCTTGTTGATGATGATGTAGATAACACCATGAGCTCCCTCTTAGATAGACTTCTTTAAGAGTGGTGTAAAGCGGTAGATCACCTTGGATCCTTGATGATTATGATGATCAAGGATGACCTGATGATGGCTCCAACAATGTTGATTTGATTTTAACACCAAATAGTTACTGATGGTGATGTATTCTATACGTTGTCCTTGATCTTCTTGAGATGGCTTTCCAATTTCTGCAACCTCTGACTCTTCAATGTAGATCTCTGACTTTTGCCTTCGAGAAAATTGATCCTTGATCTTCTTGGTACTTGAGTGTCTTCTTGTTAAATAGCCCTTTCTAGCACCTTAGCTCTGATACTATGTTGAGAATTTGGTAGGGCAGTGTTTAATTCAATTCTCTTACTTGATAATTATTGATTTGTGGTAGTATCAGATGTGCTCTAAGTCTCAAATTTTGCAGGGAGACTTAGGCACATGTATTCCAAAACACCCAGAAAGTGTTTTGGAAAATCCACTCAGATGATATTTTACAAAAATAATTAATTATTTTTAATGGGACCCTAAGCTTAAACTTAGGAAATTAAAATAATTAAAGGATATTAATTAAAACAAAGTGTGAATCTTCTAGAGGAGACGAAGATCAAGTCAAATTAATCTTAGCCGTTGATTAATGATTTAATCTCGACCGTTGAAGTCTCAACGAGAAGATTATAAGGACTTGATGGATCATTTGGAAATTACATCAAGACAGAGAAAGAATCCAGAGATCAAAATTCTTTAGTGAGCAGGTCTCAGGGAGAAGATCGATCAAGAGGATTCTCACAGAGAGGGGTAGGGATAATTGTCGGTTGGAGATTTTCTTGAGTCGGGGATACACTGCAGAGAAGACAGAGAGCAGTATGCAGAGAGGTAACATAACAACTATGCAAAGCCAACAAAGGTAGCACAACAGCCTTGAGGAGATTCGTGATTCAGTTGAGGATCAGTCAGATCCAGTGCCAGAGAGTCAGAGTGTGAGACTGGAAGGGGCTGGAAGATCAATTCTGGCCAACAGTAGAGCCAGCCAGCAGAGGTGACGTAGTCCCCACGCAAAGTGATGCAGAGGTACCGTAGGGCTCATTAGCTCAGAGTTTGGCCAGTTTGGGTTTCCAGTGTCAGTGTGAGGTAAACTCACAAGTTTTTTGTGTCAGATTCTCTGTGGATGGCCAACAAGGCATCCTAGATTGTATTCAAAATTATTGCATAATAAATAAACCCTCAGCTGCTGCATCGGTTTTCCCACATTGGGTTTTTCTGGGGACATTAGTCCAAAAATAATGGTGTCATGTGTCTATGATTTACTCTTGCTCAGATCTTGTTTCTGCACTTTATTTTTCCACGGTTTAATTTTGTGAAGGCTATAGTGTATGGGTTTTCGATATTTACCGTAGAACACAGTAAATAATCTGTTCAAGGAATTAACAAATAGAAGAATTCTCATCAATTGTTGAAGTAGGATTCCAGATCTAGGAATTTTCACAATAACTGCATGTGTTATACTTGTTATGCTTCTATTACTTAGATATTGTCTTCATTAGCTTATTATTTTCTTCATCAAGCCAATTATCAAAACACAAGAGACACAAAATTTTGGCTCTTCAAGCCAGGGCCAAAACCTCTCCCTCTTGGAGAGGAAAACTCGAAAGTAATTCTTCTTCTAGACCTTCAATTGACAAGTACCATGACCTTGACTCAGACCCTTGTCACCAATATGCCTCCAAGACCTTGTCACTACTCTTTCTTTGGCTCCTTATGTTGATCCTCCTTTTTCTTGCACTACACTGCACCTCTACTAGGGAAGCTTGGTCCCTAATCTAGCAGTCCTGATCAAAGTTCTTCTCCTTGTATTCCCTTCCTTTCTTCCAGCCTCAGCTTCGTAGTGTGAAATTTTTTGAATATTACCTTATGCAGAAACCCTACTGTTAGATCTGGCTATACTCTCCTGCTTAATCAAGTAATTAATGCTGAAAATTCATATTAACATCGAATTAAACACATAACAGTCCTTCATCGATTCAGATCTAAGCAAAAGATACATGCACATAGACAAAGTGACACAAAAAATTTTCTGGACAACTATCCTCGGAAAAACCCAATGCGGGAAAACCATTCTTCTTGCTGCTGGAGGGTTTATATTATTAAGTAGTTTCTGAATACAAAAAATCTAGGCACCTTACTAGTTAACCCAACAGAGAAAATAAGATATGCAACTAACCTGCTGTTCTGGAGATTGAAAACTTGACTAATCCACACCCTCAAACGGGATTTACAGGACTCAGCCAATTTCTGCCTCTAGAAACACCAGCGCTGCCCCTGAAGCAGCCTGTGTCAGCCCTGCTCACCTCTGTGTGCCTCTGTGTTGGCCTGGAGAGGGGTGTGTAACCCCAGATTGGTTGACGCGGTCCCTACGTTGCCCTGGATGGCCTCCTTTTGGCTCAACGCTGCCCTTTCTGGGCCTGGGTAGCACCTGCGTAGCGATTGAAGCCCTCTGCACTGCGCAACTGCTATTGCTGCCCCTGCTTCTCTGTGTTGCTCTTGGTTGCTACCTCTCTGCCTCTTGCTGGTTCTTGGCACTGGGATCAGATCATCCCCTTAGCCAATACTATCCCTCGTTGCAGTTGAAACACTTACGGAAATTCTTAGCAAAACCCGCCCTAAAAGTCTAGCTTAGTCTCAGTGCTCTGCCTTTGTGTGTGTTCTCCAACTAACTCGAAGCCTTTCCTTTATACTTTCTCGTTGGGAAGCCAACAACCATGATCTAATCTTGAATCGATGGCTAAGATTAAAAGAAAGCTTGATCTGTGTGACTTGAATCATTTCCATCACATGTTTTAATTAATTACCTTTAATATTTTAATTTTCCTAATTTAGACTCAAGGGTCCTTAATTAAAAACATTAATTAATTAATTATCTCCCAAATTGGATGGAATTTCCCAAATCCCTTTCTGCGTCTTGGAGATCTCATGTACTCTAGTCCCTCCACAAATTTTGGGAGCTAGAGCACATCCGATGCTACCCCAACACTCAAAAAACTCAACACTCCCTCTTAGCAAGGAATGTGCTCTAGTACAACTCTGCTTCACCCCGAAGCTCTTAGCAAAACCCGCCCTAAAAGTCTAGCTTAGTCTCAGTGCTATAACTTCGTGTGTGTTCTCCAACTAACACGAAGCCTTTCCTTTATACTTTCTCGTTGGGAAGCCAACAACCATGATCCAATCTTGAATCGATGGCTAAGATTAAAAGAAAGCTTGATCTGTGTGACTTGAAAACTCGAAAGTAATTCTTCTTCTAGACCTTCAATTAACAAGTACCATGACTTTGACTTGGACCCTTGTCACCAATATGCCTCCAAGACCTTGTCACTGCTCTTTCTTTGGCTCCTTATGTTGATCCTCCTTTTTCTTGCACTACACTGCACCTCTACTAGGGAAGCTTGGTCCCTAATCTAGTAGTCCTGATCAAAGTTCTTCTCCTTGTATTCCCTTCCTTTCTTCCAGCCTCGGCTTCGTAGTGTGAAAATTTTTGAATATTACTTTATGCAAAAACCCTACTGTTAGATCTAGTTATACTCTCCTGCTTAATCAAGTAATTAATGTTGAAAATTCAGATTAATGTCGAATTAAACACATAACAGTCCTTCACCGATTCAGATCTAAGCAAAAGATACATGCACATAGACAAAGTGACACACAAAATTTTCTGGACAACTGTCCCCAGAAAAACCCAATGCGGGAAAACCAGTCTTCTTGTTGCTGGAGGGTTTATATTATTAAGTAGTTTCTGAATACAGAAAATCTGGGCACTTTACTGGTTAACCCAACAGAGAAAATAAGATATGCAGCTAACCTGCTGTTCTGGAGATTGAAAACTTGACTGATCCACACCCTCAAACGGGATTCACAGGACTTAGCCAATTTCTGCCTCTAGAAACACCAGCGCTGCCCCTGAAGCAGCCTGTGTCAGCCTTGCTAGCCTCTGTGTGCCTCTGTGTTGGCCTGGAGAGGGGTGTGTAACCCCAGACTGGTTGACGCAGTCCCTACGTTGCCCTGGATGGCCTCCTTTTGGCTCAACGCTGCCCTTTCTGGGCTTGGGTAGCACCTGCGTAGCGATTGAAGCCCTTTGCACTGCGCAACTGCTGTTGCTGCCCCTGCTTCTCTGTGTTGCTCCTGGTTGTTACCTCTCTGCCTCTTGCTGGTTCTTGGCACTGGGATCAAATCATCCCCTTAGCCAATACTACCCCTCGTTGTAGTTGAAACACTTATGGAAATTCTTAGCAAAACCTGCCCTAAAAGTCTAGCTTAGTCTCAGTGCTCTGCCTTTGTGTGTGTTCTCCAACTAACTCGAAGCCTTTCCTTTATACTTTCTCATTGGGAAGCCAACAACCATGATCTAATCTTGAATCGATGGCTAAGATTAAAAGAAAGCTTGATTTGTGTGACTTGAATCATTTCCATCACATGTTTTAATTAATTACCTTTAATATTTTAATTTTCCTAATTTAGACTCAAGGGTCCTTAATTAGAAACATTAATTAATTAATTATCTCCCAAATTGGATGGAATTTCCCAAATCCCTTTCTGGGTCTTGGAGATCTCATGTACTCTAGTCCCTCCACAAATTTTGGGAGCTAGAGCACATCCAATGCTACCCCAACACTCAAAAAACTCAACACTCCCTCTTAGCAAGGAATGTGCTCTAGTACAACTCTGCTTCACCCCGAAGCTCTGCACTGATCTTTGGTGTGGGTCTCCGCACTGATGCTTGGCTTGCTGCCCTTCATCACTGCGTTGCTACTGCTCTCCTGTACTGTTGCCCATGACGCTGCCACCACCACTGCTACATCTATACTACAATTCCCTCTCAATCTGTTGCATCATGCTGTCAACTGCTGCACTACAACTGTAGTTGCTGCGAGAAACAACTAAAACTCTTGCCCAATCTTTGACAGACAAATCAGTTGGGCTGCATCCTCTTCACTGAAGCTCCATAGGATGCTGCTCTGTGCTGACATCTAGAGGTGTTGCACAGCTACAGCTCTGCACTGCGTAAGCAGTCTTCCTCTGCGCTGCTGAAGTCACATCAGCCTCTGCATTGAAGTCCCCTACGTTGCTGTTGCGCTATGCTGTCCTCCTAAAGCCTTTACCCTGCTGCAGCTTTGCTTTGCGTAAGCCAGCCTGCACTGCGCTGCTGAAGTCACATCAGCCTCCTCTGTGCTGCACTGCCACGCTGCTGTTGCATCTACACTGCGCTTCTCCCTTCAGCTTTCAGATCCACCTCTGCTCCATCCACGATTCTTTGCACCCACTGCTCCACTTGTCATGCTACTGCCTTAAGGCTCCCGTCACTCGAATGTGATCCAAGAGATGAGCTGCTCAAGGATCCCGCCACCACTCTGTAGCTGCTCTACAAATCCATGTCACCCCACTTTCGTGGTTCATGAGCGCTCATGGCTACGTCATTTTTAGAACCATCGTCCGCCACAACAGCCTTAGTAGTAGAAGCTTCCTTGTCCTTCTTCTGAGGACAATTTCTGGCGACATGTCCTAGTTCGCCACATTGGAAACACTTGATCTTGGATAGATCATGCTTCTTCTTCCCTTGCTGCCTCTTTGATGCCAAGGCTACATCTTCTTCCTCTTCCTTCTTCACCTTACTTGATCCTGTAATGTACTGCCTCTTGTTGAACCGGCGGAGTTCTTCTTGATGGAGGATCTCACACATACAGTCCTAGTTGGGAAGGTCCGCTCTGCCCAAGATACTTTGGACAAAAGATTCCCAGTCCTCTATGACTGCATTGAGTGCAGTCCTCACCATCACATCATCCTCCACCTTTGCTCCCATGGCAGACAACTGATCTCTGATCGCCTGTAATCTGCAAAGGAAGGGCTCGATTTCTTCTCCCTTGGTCATCATGAATAATCACATATGGTTCTCCAGAAGCATTCTCCTTTGGACGGATCTTGCCTCATATAGGGCAGTTAAGGTTTTCCACATCTCCTGAGTCGTTTTCTTGTTAGCTATGTGTGGAACTATATGATCCTTAACCCCATCCATTATGAAGTGTTTGGAATGTGCCGAACCTTCCTCGTGCTTCGCTAGGAGAGCAACATCGGTTAGCATGGCCAGGACTTTTTCTGCATGGTCCCTTAGACCGTATGCCTCCATGATACCAGGATTCTGCCCTTCCAGACTGCAAAGTCGAATAGACCATCCAACCTATCCTGATCGCGTAGTCCGTAAGGTGCCATCTACTCAGCAAATATGTCGAAACTCCTCCTCTCTATGCTAGAAAGTTGGATCTAGGGTCCTTGGTGAAACAGGCACCCTCTGCTCCTTCCAACAACTAACCTCCTCTCTTGGAAGTATGCCAAATCAAACGGATCAGCTCTCTTCGATCTGCAGATTTATTTGGCTGGAAACCCTCTAAGAAGTTGTTCTCCTCCTGCTCTTTGTCACCTAGTGCTTAGGCTAAATTCTGCATCTTCATAAATTTAACCCCTTTAGCAACTTCTGAAGCTTTGCAGCACTACTTCCGGCACTCTGAATCAGCAATGGCTTCATATCTGGGTCACCCTTGCTGGCCTCTGCGTGATCAAACAGTCCCAACGTTGTCTCTGTGCTGCCTCTGCATAGTAAGTATGTGGGCCTACGTGGGGATTGCGTAGGACTGCGTCACTCTGGCCTCTGCGTGGCTTTTCTCCCTCTGCTGCTGCGTTGTCCCTTCTGGTCCAACTTTCTGCGATTGCTGTTGCTTTCTTTGCTACTTTCTCTACAAGGATTCTTCACTCTTCTACTAGTGATCCTGCTAGATCTGCAATCCCTCTGATAGCATGTGAAAATTTTTGGATATTGCTTTATACAGAAACCCTGTTGTCATATTTGCTTATACTTCTCCTACTTAATCAAGTTATTAATGCTAAAAATTCAGATTAACATCGAAGTAAACACATAACAATTCTTCACAGATTCAGATCTAAGCAAAAGATACATGCACACACACAAAGTGACACACAAGATTTTCTTGACAACTGTCCTCAAAAAAACCCAATGTGGGAAAACCGGTCTTTTGGCTGCTGAAGGGTTTATATTATTAAGTAATTTCTGAATACAGCAAATCTGGGCACCTTACTGGTTAACCCAATAGAGAAAATAAGATCTGCAGCTAACCTATTGTTCTGGAGATTGAAAACTTGACTGATCCACGCCCTCAAATGGGATTTACAGGACTCAGCCAGTTTCTGCCTCTAGAAACCCTAGCGCTGCCCCTGAAGCTGCCTCCATCAGCCCTGCTAGCCTCTGCATGCCTCTGTGCTGGCCTGGAGAGGGTTGCGTAACCCCAGACTGGGTCACGTAGTCCCTACGCTACGCTGGATGGCCTCCTGCTAGCTCAAGCTGCCCTTTCTGGGCCTATGTAGCAGCTGAAGCCCTCTGCGCTGCACAACTGTTGCGTAGCTACCCCTGCTTCTCTACGCTGCTCCTGGTTGCTGCCTCTCTGCCTCTTGTTGATTCTTGGCACTAAGATCAGATCATCCCCTTAGCCAATACTACCCCTCGCTGCAGCTGAAATACTTCTGGAAATTCTTAGCAAACCCGCCCTAGAATTCCAGCCTATTCTTAGTGCTCTGCCTTCGTGTGTGTTCTCCAACTGACCCCAAGCCTTTCCTTTATACTTTTTCGTTGGGAAGCCAATGACGATGATCTAATCTTGAATCGATGGCTAAGATTAAAAGAAGGCTTGATCCGTGTGACTTGAGTCATTTCCATCACATGTTTTAATTAATTACCTTTAATATTTTAATTTTTCCTAAGTTAGACTTAGGGTCCTTAATTAAAAATATCAATTAATTAATTATCTCCCAAATTGGATGGAATTTCCCAAATCCCTTTCTGGGTCTTGGAGATCTCATGTACTCTAGTCCCTCCACAAATTTTGGGAGCTAGAGCACATCCGATGCTACCCCAACACTCAAAAAACTCAACACCTAGTATCCTCTTCTCGGCCCTTCTTCCTACACTGTTTAGGTGCCTCTCAAGCCCAAAGATTGGTCTTACCTTAACGCTATGGTAACCCTCCTTTATGTTGTAATTACCCTTAACCTTTTCTGACATATGCGAGAGTATAGACCCAAACTAGAGATGTATATACTCCAGCACAAAGCTTATATATCTGTCTCAATCTTCCTGTATATGTGCAAGGTATGGTGACCCAAGATCGAGGCTTTTATTGCCTCTTCTTCACACTTCTTACAGTCTCCTTTACGCACTGTATTCTGCACTAGATTCCAGAATAGTCTGAGCTTCTAGACCGAGCCCTTGACCTCTTCCTCGCATGCCTTGTAGCCTCTTTCTTCGCTCCAGCTGCAGACCCTTAACTCGCACTTCTATTGCAGAACTAATCTAAAGTGATGGTGCTACAATGAGGCCGCAATCCATTCTTATATAGGGATTGTTTCTCCTATCCTAGGCCGACATGATCTTTGCTCGAATGTCGACTTGTCAAGGAGGTGTATCTTCCATATTTGAGCTGACTTGCAAGGAGCATTTAGACAAGGCCTCAGAGCATATTATTTACATCAATAATTGACCTTCACAAGTGTAACACTTCTTCATATACATGGATCTTTAATTATATATATTTATGACAAGATGACAAACCCCTAAAGACATCAAGAAGAAGTCTTGGGCCTATAATAAAATCCTTTCTCATGAAACCCATGATGGAAGTATTACAAAAATACAATTTATTATCTTTGTCTTCTTCATTACATAAATTCATAATTATTGGTCATTATGAACACTGAACCTAGTTACACTTTCCAACACTATGAATGGGCACTAGGAATCACTATATATCTTGTCATTGATCTCATCCTCCTTAGTGATTTCCCTTTATTGGGACACCTCCCATTGGTGAAAATCCGAGAAGAGAAGGAGACATTCACTATGGTGATAGTGGGCCTTTGTCTCAAATTGTTGTTGTCCAATCTAGTTTTAACCTACGCACTAGGCCTACTAGTTTGTGTAGTAACAGGGCTTAGATATTCATCAAATCAGTGATGAAAATTGATACAATTTTCTCCTCTACAAAACTTGCACCAAGGATTCAGGGAACACAAACAATAATAGACTTGTATAGAATATAGTCCACAAGAATGGGTTCTTCAAGCCATTGTAACCTTAGAAAAACCTCTGCATAACTAGCATATATGGCTCAACGTGTAACTTCTATCCATAGCGCATGAAACCACTAGTTAGGGCATAATTCAATGTTCAAAATCTTTATGTTTTGGACTTCCTTAGAGAGGACTGCATGCATATGTGTATCGCTAAAGAAATCCACACCAACATATATGCTTTCGAATCAATGCCCAACAATTTCTAGACCAAAATAATTAGGATGAAACTCAATGGTTCAGATCCACGTTTTGAAAGAATACTTCTCAATAGGTTTTAGAGGGCAATAGGCCGAAAGTTTCATAGATCTCAATTTTATGAACTTGTTGTGAATCGAGCAATTTCGCACCACTTTTCAGACTTCGGATCACTGCCTAAAAGTCGGGTAGTCACAGAGACTACCAGTGAAAATACCTTCAACTCGCTTTGGATGACTTCTTGAATAGTTTGTTGTTCCTCTACTTCAAGATAGGGTTAATCCACATACAAAATTTAGAATATAGTCAACAAATCTATGTCTAGGGGATCGAAATTTAACCTTTCAATGCATAACGAATTTCTACCTGCAAAAAGGCTTGAACAACGAAACTGTCATAACCCAAAATAAACCATAAACCCAAAACAAATCCGACTTCAAGATATTTCTTTGCTCCACAGGTCTCAGATCTTTTCGAGGAGAATCTTTACTTGGATGATGCTTGGAGGAGGATTCATCATTCATATTTATAGTGAAGGTGAGGCTACTTAGAGGGTTGACTTCCACAAGGAATGAATAATTTAAAATTTAAAAAATTAAATCTTGGAGCCAAATTTTTATTTCTCGAAAGCTGACTTAAGGAGGGAAACTATAATAAATTCTAAAACCCCTTTTTAATTTGGGCCAACTCATCACCAAGGGGATGTATTTGAAATAATCCCAAATCATCATTATCATAACAATTTAATCTAATTTTTTTTAATAAAACTCCTCCTTGGTTGTCAAAGAATGGGTTGCCATCTCATCCTGGCATGGGGATTTTGACGTGTTGAAATTTTGACGTTTTATGCTGCAACAATTACTTATTCCAAAACTTCTTTCTTTTGTAATATTAATTAAGAAATTGTAGATAGAACATACACCATATAAACCATATGCAAAATAGAAGACATCTAAGAACACAAGTAGACAGAGAATCTAGGTCCAATGACCAGGGAAAAACCCACAAGGGGAAAACCCAACCAAATTCTTCTTCTACTAGAATCAAATGTTCATAAGAGATAAAAAATACAATGAGAGAAAGAAGAAGTTCACCCAAATCTAAAAAAGATATTTTATAGTTGTAGCTGATGCAAACACTAAATTACTTTGGCTCATCAATATCTACTCTTACTCTTCAAGACTCTCTCTCTCTCTCCCAGAATTATTCTCTAGTCTCCCTAACTTTCTTTCTCAAGTTCGTACTCTCCTTTCACAATGTACAAATGAGTAATAGAGAGGATGAGAGGCACAAATATATAAGAAGATCAAGGAGGTCGAATTTGTTGAGAAATCTATAAGGCAGTAGTTAGAATGATTTCTCTATTCTTGATAACTGCTTGTGATGCCTTTTAAAATTTTCTTACTTATTAGCTTCTTCTCTTACTGATATATTTGTTCTTATCATCAAGCAACTACCTAAACAATAAGATTAATATCGCATAAGAACATAGGATAAAGGCTGCAAGCCAAGGCCAAAACCTCTCCACTTGAGAGGAAAACCCGTAAATCTCTTCTCTTCTTATAGATTCTTCAATAGACGAATTTCAAGACCTTTGGACCAAGACCAATACCCTTCCAAGACAATGTCCAACCTTCTTGATGATGTGCTTCCTTTGTCCAAGTCAAACCCAGTCAAATCTCTTCCAACAACGCAACTTTGACCCCCAACTACAGAGTTTCGATCTCTACTGCAGGTCTGAAATTTCCGGCCCCTGCAACTACCACTTCATCCACACGTGTGAGCGAAAATTAACCTTGCAAGGCCTCCCAACAACTTCGCTTGGCTTGCTCCCTTGTCTAGGACTAGAAAGTGACCGATTAGGCTCCTCTTCCAGCAACTTTGATCTTCTTCCAACAAATTGAGAATTTCGACCTTAAAGCAGTAAAACCCTAGCCTTCCTTCTTCACACGTGTGAGATAGTGAGAGAAAAATAGCCCAAAACCTTCTTCTTTGTCCTTCTCCTTCGTCCTTCTCCTTCTTCACTAGCCTTCTTCTGCTTCTCCTTCACATAGATGATGAGAAGTGAATGTGTGTTCAAAGGAGGTCGAGTTCCCTCATTTATATAGGCTTCTAAGGTAGACAAAGTTCCTCAAAATAGGTTGATTTCTTAGTTGCCAGGCCAACCTGGCCTTGGAGGGTATTTTGACACTTTTAAATACAAAAATAATTCTTTTTACAAGTTACAATGTGCCCGATGGAGTCTTCAACTTACGACAATGATTCTTTTGACTTCTTAACCTAGGACAAGCCCTAGAAGCACTCAATGGGTGCTTGACCTCTAAAATAAAAGACCTTGAGTATGAAACCCATGCTCCAAAATAGAAATAATAGTTTTTCTTTTATTTTACAATATTAAAGAATCAAAAGTACATTTCATATTTATGAAGACCAAACCTAGTTACACATTTTTCAATAGAATTCATGGGGGAGTAGCTCCCATGCCTTGAGGAGGGGTTAAATATGACAAAATAGGAGTGTAACTTGTGCCATAAAGGAGGTACGCTTGCTTCAGTAACTCATGCCATCAAGAGGGAATACGCATGCCTTAGAATTTGAGCCATTAAGGAGAAGTGTAACATATGGATTAGGTGTAAGAGGAATTTTTTTATGACGAGTCATTAAAGTGTGTAAGAGAGAGTAAGAGGTGTGTAAGAGCATTAAAGAGATAGAGGAAGAGAGAGTAATGTATCATTGAATGAGAGAGAGTTTGATTTTCCATCAAGGAGAGAGAGATGTGAAGTGGCATGGTTGAGTGCCAAGTAAAAGAGGGTGTCATGGAATTTCATTTTAATAATAATATTACAGTATCATAAGGATAATAATAATATTAAATATATATGTTGATGATTAAATTAAAAATTAAACAATTGAGATTGATTAAGGATAAGTTGAGTGATTTTCCATCATATATATATATGATTACCAATTGAAACAAGGTGACTTACTAATTTTGGAAATTCATGGTTGCAATGATAGACATAGCTTTCTACTTTTAGAAAGTTACTCTAGAATAGTCAGAAATGAAATTTTATTCAAGGAAATTCATCCCTTGGTTGCCAATTTTCAACAGCACAATGGGGGCATCAACTTCAGTCGTACATATCTCTGAAACCATGAGGGCTCTGGTAGCGTGCCATATACCACTGGAATCGAATTGACAAGGAGCATCCAATGACAGTGATCTTAGGAGCAACCCAACTGATCTTTGTCCTCAAAAATTCAAATGAGTGCAGGCTTCCTGTGTTTTCCAAGGGCTATGACCAATGGAGCTTCCAACTGATGTCAAATATTAGGAGATTCAATCATTGATGTTGCCATCAATGACACCACCATTCAACATGCCCCTCCAATACTCATTGGGCCATTAAGGGAGGTCCCACTGGACTAGGATTGAAAATTAACTCCTCATTTAAGGTGAGGGAATCATTGGGCCATTAAGGGAGGTCCCATTGGACTCAAATTGAAACAATGTTGCACATATCGCGCTAATATCAGAATTATTGTGATATTATTGCCAAATTGTCCCTCGCTGATATTATCGCCATAACTTATCACGATAATTACCCTATTTTGAATTTATTGCAATTATTTGGGTAATTATTGCGATAATTTCAAAATTACCTTGTTTGTCAATTTTAACTTGTTACCGCTTATTTTTTCTTTTAACCCTGAATTTTTTAAAAGCGATTTAGGGGATTAAGCTGTGAGGAATCAGGATACTCTTCATATTTCCATCAAGCAAACACGGAGAAATCTATTGTTTTCATTTCCCAAGATTCATCTCATGAGATACACACCCTACTAGTTAATGGTAATATTAAATTCTTAAAGTAAAAGTGACATTTCCTGATATCTTTCATTTTCCTCCTTTTACTTAAAATTTTAGCATTAACATTAATTGACTCGAGATGTTTGAGAGTGGTTCCAACCTCATTGGATTTCATATGGAGAAAGTCGAACATTAGATCCCACTCAAAATCTAGCAGACTTAACAGTCCTTAAGATTTCAAGATTGGAGGGATTGCAATGTTTCTATTGGATTTTGTGATATATGAGGGTAAGCATTTAATCAAGATCACCAAGCTCTCTGTGAAAATTCCTAGATATGGAATCCTACTGCAGCAACTGATGAGAATTATTCTATTTGTTAATTCCTTCAACAAATTATTTACTGTGTTCTATGGTAAATATCGAAAACCCATACACTACAGCCTTCACAAATTAATTGCGGAAACAAGATCTGAGCAAGAATAAATCATAGACACATGACACCGTTATTTTTGGACCAATGTGTTGATTTTTGGGTAGCATCGAATGTGCTCTAGCTCGAAAATTTTGTGGAGGGGCTAGAAGAACACATGAGATCTCCACGACCCATAAATCGTTTGGAGAAATTCCACCTAGAGTGAAAGTTATTCAAGTAATTAATTATTTTAAATGGAGCCCAAGTTAAAACTTCGGGAATTTACATAATTAAAGTGAATTAATTTAAACATGTGGGTGAGAAGCTTCTAAGTGACGAGGATCAATTCTAATTTAATCTTAGCAGTTTATTAAGGATTAGATCACGACCGTTAATTTCTTAACAAGAAAAGTATAAAGGAAGGCATGAGGGTCAGTTGGAGAATACACATAGTGAATCTAGAGATTGAATTCTTCTGACGGAGCATTGCTCGGACGAAGATAAGATATAAGTGATTCATTTGTAGCGAGGGGCAGAAGCAGTTGTTGGTCGGAGGACCAAGAGTACATAGTTAAGCAAGGGCAGTAGAGACAACAAAGGAAGCAGCGCAGCCACCAAGAGAGGTGACATAGTCCCCAGAGAAGGTGACACATGCCCATGTAGGGCTCACGCAAGGGCAGCGCAGACCATCCGAGAGAAAGACCAATTTTAGTTGAAGATCGGGGTTTCTGAGCCAAGAGGGCTAAAACTTGATTTTCTGAGAGGTAGATTAGTGCAAAGAAGGGGTGATGCAGTCCTCAACTAGACCCACGCAGGCCTAGGCATCTATTGCATAGGGGCAGCGTAGAGGGAGTCGAGGTTTCACCAGTTTCTGATCCGGATCAGCTGGGACTTGCAGTGTGAGGTAAAATTCACTATTTTATCTGTTTGTCGAGGATTTTCACTATTGGGTGAGCCAGATTTTGGCACCCTAGTTGTACTCAATATATTGTTGCTTAATAATACAAACCCTCAGATCTATTGCACTGGTTTTCCCGCATTGGGTTTTTCCAGGGACAATTGTCCAAAAATAAGTGTGTCCTTTGTGTGATTGCTTCATTTATTTTCCAGTTCTTTGTCTGTATATTGGTGTAGGCTGCAATGTATTTAGATTAATATTTTTATTGAAGTATTCAGAAAAATAACTTGTTAATATAAACACAAGTAGATAATGTAAATCAGTTTTCTGCAGTAAGATTTCTGGTTTAGATTCAAAAAATTTCACATGGTATCAGAGCGATTGCAGATCAAGAAGGACTAAAGCCATCAACAAAAGGACAGAGAAGATTTTGCTGTAGGAAAGAAGTTGTCCCGAGTGACAACGTTGAACCAGAAAGGAAAAGCAAAGGTGAAGCAGTCACCAGAGGAGCTCACGCAGAGCCCGCGTCAACCTGCTAAGGTGACATTGGAGCCGCAGGAGGTAGCGCAGTGGTGTTGGGCCAGCGCAGAGGCTATTGAGCCTCTTTTATCTGGTTGTCGTGGCTAGAAGAGCAGTACAATTTCTATTTGGGGTTGGTGGTGGGGCATTGTTTCTGTTGGTGCAGAATAGTGTGCAGTGGGGGAGAAGCAAAGTAGAGGGAAGCAGTTCCTCAGAAGATCTCTTGCCAATAAGTCTAGATCTAGAGTTGAGCAATAGCAAAGCAAGATCAGAGAGGAGTGTTTCGACATCTGTTGGCAGAAGGATTTTCATGAAGGAAATCTAATCTCAGAGGGAGATTGTTTCTTAGAGGGTTTCTAGCGCCAAGAAATCCAGATCTGAATTTTGTTGGGGCGGTAGCAGAAGAGGGAGAAAGGAACTTGTTCAACACTTAGTTGAGAAAAGATCGTCGTGAATAGACTGAGGGATCAGGACAAGTTGGATGGAGCATCCAACTTTGTCATCTGGAAGGCCAGGATCCTGGTAGTTTTGGATTAACATCACATCAAGGATCATGCCTTGAACACTATTGTTGTTCCGGTTGATGGTGATCCTCTCAAGAAGTATGAGGAGGCTCAAGCAAAAGCTAAATTTCATGATCATAGATGAAGTCAAGGATCATGTGATCCCACATATTGTTGAGAAGAACACAACAAGGGAAATGTGGGAGACCTTGACCACTATGTACCAGGGATCTTCTGTCCAACAGAAGATGTTGCTTGAGAATCGACTAAGATTATTTCAGATGCAAAAGGGAGAAGAGATCAACCCCTTCCTCATTAGATTGCAAGAAATACGAAATCACCTAGGTTCCATAGGGGCTACACCAGATATTGGTCTTATGGTCAAGATTGCCCTGAATGCAGTCACTGAAGATTGGGAGACCTTTGTCCAAGGCGTTTTGGGCAGGGTAGCTCTTCCAAGCTGGGAAGAGATGTGGGCAGCTCTTCGACAAGAAGAGCTCAGACAGTGGACCATAGCGGGAAGCAGCAACAAAGGGATCAAAGTCAAGAAGGAGGGAGAGGAAGATGCGGCTCTCGCATCTAAGGGATAGCAAGGGCAACAGAGAAGGAAGAAAAAGGACCTCTCGAAGGTTAGATGCTTCAGGTGTGGGGAACTAGGACATTTTTCCACGCAGTGCCCTCTGAAGAAGAAGGGCAAGAAGGAATCTGACTCAAAAGCTGCTCCAGTGCAAGCTTATGAGGATGATGGTGATGGATGCGCCATGTAATATTCCAAGTAGAAATAAACAGCAATGTAAAGCACCATAAACAAGTAACCACAAAAAATAGAGAGACATCACATAAATAATGCAAAACATGGAGAACGTTGAGCCATTTTATTATATAGTTGAAAGATACAATGAGTACAGAGGTGATCAGAATGATGGCACCTTAGCTTGCACAAGGCAAGCTGGAAATACTCTTAGAAATGCTCAAGGAATGGTTGCTCTATCAGTGACTGCGTTATCTCCAAAATGCTACTGCTACTGATGGAATAGGATGGCTCTTTGGGGCTGTTCCCCTGCTCAGAAAAATATGAAACCCTGGGAATGAGCTCTCCTCCAAATACCTAGAAAAGCCCAGAAAGGAATTCTAGAATGGATGACCCCAAAATTTCTCCTCCCTTGAGGAATAATGTTATCCCAGTGAAATACGCTGGCCCTGAATGAATCTCTGCAAATAGTGGCCTCCTCCTCTACCAAAATGATGGAATAGCTAAGGGTTGATCCCTTCTCACTATCCCGGGTTGAATCCCCTGATGAATCTTCACTCTCGAAGAACTGCGTGATCTCTCCCTGAGATTGCGCTGCCCAAGCAAGTGCGTAATCTTTGGCTGAAGATGCTATGGCTCCCACCTGAAAATCAATAGATAGAACTCCTCACCCGAGCAAGCACTCGAAGTCCCCCGGGGCTGAGGTTGGGATCTCCACTCGGAGACACCGGTGTGCTGAACAGCATTTGCAGACTTTGCTCAGCAGCAAAAGCGTGCTCAATGTCGAGAGACAAAACCTAGATGCATAATCGAATGAATGAATGAGGAGCCTCTTCCCCTTTTTATGCTTGGAGAGCCTTGCTCTCACCTAGGCCCCACCAAAACTGCGTTGTCCCTCTTAGCCCACGCAGTCCCTCTCTCTTTGCGTTGTCATGGGCCCATGTTGCCCACGCTGCCACTTCGACCCCCTGGGTCCCACGCTGCCAAATAATAATGTGCTCAAGTGACTTTAGGGAATGTTTATTTCCTAAGTGTAGGCTAAGTGTCTTCTCAACCACTTTATTAACTGATTTAACTTTATAAAAATTAAACTGACCAAAAATTAATTTTACCAATTAGTTGCTGCTAATTGGGAATATTACAGTCCTCCCCGCCAAAACGTTGCTTGTCCTCAAGCAACTACAAGGATGGATACTGCAAAATCTTCTCCCTCTCCCAAGTGCCATTCTCATCTGGCAAGTTCCTCCACCTCACCAAATATTCCCTGACTGTTCTGCTCCGCAGTTGCCTTTCTGTTAATTTTAGGCAACTAGGTCCAAACTGCATGTTGTGATGCTCAGATGATGATCCCAATATTTCTATTGGATTCCTCTTTCGGAGAGATGCAAGATCCAACTAAAGATGATCTTGATCGGATGAGCAGAACATGTATTTTGAATTTATTCCACATGTTCAAGGTCGACCTGATTTATCCCACATGCATAAGAGATGTGTCACACACCCCCACAGATGCCTATATATTGGAGAGACTTGGAGTTCATTTTAGACACACATTTTGTGGAGGCATTTTCTTCTCTCTTGGAGGGTGATGGAGCAACATTCTTGGTTCTGCGTTTAGGGCTTCTTGGTGAAGCGTCTTGGTGGAGTATTCTTGATGAGACATCTTGGGGTTATGTGACACATTGGGTTGGCCAACCTTATGGAGACTTTGCTGGTTGAAGCATCTTGCTGACCGTCGTAACGCCACCATTCTTTATCTCTGTTTTTGGCTTGTCTTCCATCGATCTATTGGTATGTTCTATCTGCATCTTACTTTCATTGAGCCCTAGAAGTTGAAAGTGTATTTGCATCTAGCATAGAACATCTTCAAAATTTTACATGGTATTAGAGCTAGGAGAAGACAAAGCCCATCTAGTTGAGAATCTAGGGCAGCGAGATAAGGATTGTTTTCAGGTGAACGAGCTGCTGTAAAAAGGCCGAGTTAGGAGACCTCTGTTTCAGGTCTATTAGGGCTGGTTGGTGCCCTAACCTTCAGCGTGGAGGAAGAAGCCTAGCCGCAGCTAGAAGGAGCCTTAGGACAGCGTGGGCATTTCTGTAGCGGAGGCCAAGTGCTGTAGGAGACAACGGCTGTTTCAACTTTCAAGATCTGTGTAGGGTTTTTGGGTTTACTTCTGCAGGTGGGATTGCTAAGTGCGGTCCAAAATCGAAGACCAAGTGTAATCACATTCTCACACTAGCCGCGTACGTGGATTAAGTTTTGAAATTTTAGGTGGAATAATTTGAGCTTCATACTTTGGATCGAGTGCAGTGAGTGAATTTTTGGTGGCGATCAATAGAAGGTGAATTAGTTGACGGAGACCAAATCTTTTCTGGTGGTGGGTCGATTTCTTTGCATTCATGCCAGTCAAATTGAACAATGACTGTCGAGAGAATGAAGTGGAGCCGAATCTGCTGACCAAATCAGAGGTTGAGCCTGGGAATTGCCGAGGGAAATCTGTGCGATCACGAGCGTGGGATATTCTTGAACATCAATCTCCTCGAGGCTGCTGGATTCATATGGTCGAGTTGCATTTGTGTGTCAATGAGAGCACCACCGAAATCGTTGAATTCAGTAGGCGAATCAAACTCTGCATAAAATATATTTAATTGGAGGGATTTTTTTAAAGGCTTATAAAAGGTCCGAATTCATCATTTGTTCAATAGGACGAGTCCTGAGATTGAAGCACAAGTTTGATCAATAAAGGAGTCGAACAACTGTGGTTAAGAGGCCAAGATAATTGCCATTTGCATTTCTGGGCATTTTCCCTTATGAGGGACGAAGTCTGAGCTTAAAGGGTTCGATTCTCTTGACAAAACAGGGATCGCGGGTCTTTCCTATGAACTGATGTGCCATGTAGTATTATTTCCATTGATGGGACCAAGTTGTGACTTCTTGCTGGCCTAATTTCCTGAGTTTGTGGGGATGTAATTGTCATTCTGGGCCGAGTTTGTATCTGTTGGTGGTTATTTCTTGAAGGTTGAGCTCCATCATTCTTCTGGGTGTATAGACAACAATGCAAGCAGCTATGCTGGGATGTATTGTTGGTGGTTTCATGGGTGAGCATTGAATTCAAGGCATGAATGAAAAACTAAGCCTAAAGTTCAGGTTCCACATTCTACTTTCTCTGTAAACCCAGCCGCTAATTAATTTCAGAGATCATATACTTTCCAGAATTTGTTTCTTTATGATTTTCTGTCAATAATATTGTTGTTCTCCACACTGATCGCACTGTTATCAGCTTGAATAATTTTTCCGAGTTTAATACAAATCATATTGGGATGTTAAGAAGCATCTTTATGTTCCTTGGAGTCACTATGTCACTGTGTGTTATGCTAACGAAAATTGGAAAGGTGCAACTACTGTAGCATATAATCAAACTGTTCAACAAAAGTTACCACTGAAAACTCTAGTACAAACTCAGAAATTTATTGAATTTTTTGAAGATTCTCTGCGCCGGCTGTTGTTGTTTTTTAAGTCTGTTTAGGGCCAAAGTTAGGGCTTTCCTAAGGCGATGACAAGCCCTAAAGTGGTCCAAAAATACCTGAGCGAAATTATGTGCTAAAGTTCAGTGATGATTTCAACTTATGCCAAGAATGGGCAAGGGGAGGACGCCTTGCGATTGCTTTACTAGATGCAGCGGTCTGAAATCCAACCGAGCAAGTTCACCTATGCTGTTGTGCTCCCTGCTTGTGCCAAATTGAGTGATCTGGAGCATTCCAGAGAGATCCATCAGGAGGGAAATCTAATATAGGCCTATGTTCAGTGACCTTGGTGGAGCCTTGTCATTGATAGAAGGCAGAGGTATTGGAGAAGCATATTCTCTGTGTGCATAGGTGGCAAAGGACTTGCTAGGTGTTCAAGACAGAAAGGACAAGAGACTAAAGAGATGTAAGTGGAGTGCATCTTCAGCAAGTAAGTCATTGTATTTGTTCTTGTTGTGTAGGAAGATATAGACAGTGACATATGGCAGAAACTATATAATCTTGATCTATGGTATCTTCAGAGGCATATGAAAAAATATACATAACCATGAAGTTTGATATCTTTTGTTCTGTATGGTTGTGATAAATATGATAGTGATGTGTATGATAACATTATAGCAACACTATAATCAATGGCATGACAATGTATGATAACTGCCGAGATGTATAACAGATATGTGGCAGTATATGGCTATATAGCCTTGACAGTGGGTGAGTAAGATTTAGGTCTATGATTACAAAGCCCTTTCTAAGGAAAGAAAGTTGGTGTTTGGGATGCCCAAATTCAAAATAATCATGAAGGCATATATCAAATTTGTGTCGTAGGAAAGCATAAAAAGGGGGACTTTCTTTTTCCCTTGAGTATCACAATATGATGTCTAGCAGTTGATACATTCTGATTTATCTGATATGTTGTCCGTCTAGATATATTTCTTGAAGAAGAAGATCAAGATTCTAAGGACTAATAATGGCACCTTTGTAGAGGAGTTGGCATTAAGAGGGAGACCACAACCGTGTATGCTCCTGAGAAAATGACGTTGCTGGAAGAAAGAAGAGAAGACCCTCATGGCTCAGGGGTACTCTCGAGGATGCCGAGAGACATATGGCCCCAAAGGGGGACATTCCGAGAAAGCAAGAAGCCATATAGATACCAAGGGTATCTAGCAGCCATGAGTACAATATAAGCCTGGATCATTTGAAGAAGTTGTAAGGCATCAAGTCTGGAAGGATGCTACACACAAAAGTACAAGTCCATTATGAAGGATGATGTTTGGGATATGGTCCCGAGACCGGAGGACAAAGCTGTTGTCACCTCGATATGGCTCTATAAGATCAAGCATGGATCTGATGGGAGTGCTAAAAAGTGCAAGGCAAGATGTGTTGCCTGAAGGCTGAGACTTCTCTCTGGGAAGGCATTGATTATGATTGCACCTGTGATCTATTATTACCCTTGCTGCTATGCAAGCATGGAGTCTTCATCAAACGGATGAGAAGATCGCCTTTCTGCATGGTTCGATATAGGAAGAGATGTATGTGGAGCATCGGCTGGGGTTCGAAGTCCAGGATAGAGACTCTCATGTATGCAGGTTGAAGAAATCCCTCTATGGATTGAAGCAAGCCCTCAGGGCTTGGTACGACATGATAGATAGCTACTTAATGAAGCTGGGCTTCACTCGAAGCAATGTTGATCCAAACCTTTACGTCAAGGTTGATAGAGAAGCCTCTCATTCTGGTTCTCTATGTGGACGATCTCTTCCTGACTGGTGCTGACCCTCTCATTCAGCAGTGTAAGAGGGAGCTCGCTTCTAAGTTCGAGATGAAGGACCTAGGACTGATACATTACTTCCTAGGCCTATATGTCTAGCAGAGACCTAGCGAGATTTTCCTCTCTCAAGGAAAATGTATTGTGAAGCTGCTAGAAAGATTAGGAATGGTGGACTGTAAGTCTGTGTCGACACCGATGGAGCTCAACTTTAAGAAGTTGAGCAAAAGCACTGCTGGGCCTATGCTAGAAACTCCTATTGAGTATCATCAACTCGTAGGGGCCTTGATGTTCTTAGGGAACATTCGTCCGGACGTATGTTGTGCAATGAACACTTTGAGTCAACACATGGTTGATCCTCATAACATTCACTGGGTTGGTGCCTAGAAACTCTTGAGATATCTCTGGGGCACGAGAGACCATGGGTTGAGATACACTGTAGGGAGTTTGAGACTTAGTGGATATGCTGATGCCGATTGGGCTAGCAGTGTGGTGGATTGCAAGAGCACATCTGGATGCTGCTTCACACTTGGGACTGCTTTGAGCAGGAAGCAGAAGTCGGTAGCTTTGAGCACCACTGAGGCCAAATACATTGCAGAGTGTATGGCCTGTTGTGAAGCAGTTTGGTTTCGAAAGATCTTCAGTGAGTTGTTCGGGCATGTGCTAGATACCACCGTTATCCTTTGTGATAACCAGAGTGGGATTCAGTTGTCCGAGAATCCCATGTTCCACGATCGATCCAAGCATATTGATATCAGGTACCACTTTATCTAGGATATGGTACAGCGAGATGCCGTAAGGCTCGATCATATAGGAACTGATGAGCAGGTCGCAGATATTCTCACAAAGCCCTTGGGGAAGGTCAAGTTCCTAACCTTCCGTGAGAATCTTGGAATCGTGGAACGACCCTATTTGGAGGGTCCTGTTGGATGATGAGCTCTGGGAGCTCCAGGGGGGCTTTGGGGATATCTTCTTGGAGTTATAAGCAACCACAGGGTTAAGCTTGCCGAACCCTGTTGGTGTGCTTCCGACCCACCGTGATGATATTGAGTTGGTTTACCTCTCTCTGATCTGTGCCCCATATGCATCCTACCCATGGAGTTTCGGACTCATGGGAAGTACCTCTCATTTGGCCAATGAGGTGGGAAATGTGAATAGAGACCATAGCAAGACCAATGGACGCATCGGAGATTTCCATACTCTGTATGTCTAGGATGGCACGTGTCCAACCACTTGATCTAGGATCAAGTCTAGTGAGGTTTTAGACCTCCAATTGACTTCGGGTGAGTTAAACTAACTTCAGGTTAGTATATGACTCTCTTGAGTCCAAGTGAGGTTTCGGACCTCCAACTGACTTCGGGTCAGTTAAACCAACTTCGGGTTGGTAGGCGACTCCTTTGAGTCCTTTAGAGGTTTCGGACCTCTGAGCTGACTTCAGGTTAGCCGAGAGTGATGTCTTTGTGAATCACCTTTTGTTTTGAAATAAAGAAGCCAGCGAAGCAAGTTACCGCGAGATGACGCACGATGTTTGTATGGCACTGGTGGATGGAGTTCTCCCTAGTTGAGAGGGAGTGTTAATTTTGGGCAACTAGGTCCAAACTCCATGTTGTGATGCTCAGATGACGATGCCAATGTTTTTATTGGATTCCTCTTTCGGAGAGGTGCAAAATCGAACTAAAGATCATCTTGATTGGATGAGCAGAACATGTATTTTGAATTTATTCCACATGTGTAAGGTCGACCTGATTTTTCCCACATGCATAAGAGATGTGTCACACACCCCCACAGATGCCTATATATTGGAGAGACTTGGAGTTCATTTTAGACACACATTTTGTGGAGGCATTTTCTTCTCTCTTGGAGGATGATGGAGTAGCGTTCTTGGTTCTGCGTTTAGGGCTTCTTGGTGCTTCGTCTTTGTGGAGTATCTTGATGAGATGTCTTGGGGTTGTGTGACACATTGGGTTGGCCGACCTTATGGAGACTTTGCTGGTTGAAGCATCCTGTTGACCGTCGTAACGCCACCATTCTTTATCTTTGTTTTTGGCTTGTCTTCCATCAATCTATTGGTATGTTCTATCTGCATCTTACTTTCATTGAGCCCTAGAAGTTGAAAGTGTATTTGCATCTAGCATAGAACATCTTCAGAATTTTACACTCTCCCTGGCATCTATGATGGCTTTTGGCTGCAACACCAAATGCCCCTCATCATCTGTTGGTGGAAGCTCCTCTGTTGCAGTCACCTGCTGCCCCAATGCCTTTTTCAAGTAGGATACATGGAATATGTTATGGATCCTGCTACCTGTAGGTAACTCTAGCTCATATGCAACCTCCCCAATATTGCGTATCACCCTGTATGGTCCATAGAAGGGGGGCTTGAGCTTCTCAGCCCCCTTCTGCTTCAGCTTGGACTTCCGATATGGCTGAAGTCGTCGGTAGACCAAGTCCCCTACCTCAAACTGCCTCTCAACCCGTCCTCTGTCAACGTACAGCTTTTGTTGGTTCTGTGTTGTAGCTAAGTTGTCCTTAAGAGCCCGGAGTATATCCTGACTCTCTTGGATCCAGCCCTTGGCCCTACGGTCCTTGCTAGCACCAAACATCATGTCAGCAAAAGACAAAGCATGATATCCATACAAAGTGTAAAAAGGAGACATATCAATGGACATATGAAAAGTGGTGTTGTAGCAGTACTCTCCCAGGTGCAACCAACGTAGCCATGCCTTGTGTTGCTCTAAGACATAGTTTCGCAAGTAGCCTTCCAGCCACTTGTTCACTATCTCGGTCTGCCCATCCGTCTGAGGGTGATAACTGGTGCTCGGAGTCATCTTTGTACCCACCAAACAAAAGAGCTCCTGCCAAAAGCTGCCCATGAAACGGCTTTCCAGATCACTAACAATGGTCTTCAGGAGACCATGCAACCTGAAAACATCCCTAAAAAACAACTTTGCCACTTGTGCTACTATGTACCGTGCTGATATAGTGAAGCAGTGTGCATACTTTGTTAGCCAATCAACGATTACAAAGATGCAATCCTTGCCCTGCACCGTGGGCAACCCTGTGATGAAATCCATCGAAATGCTCTCCCATTTCCCCTTTGGAATGGGAAGTGGTTGTAGTAATCCTGCTGGATGGTTCATCTCCCCCTTATTTCGCTGACACACCTCGCACTCCCTGACATGCTGAAGTACGTCCTCCTTGAGGCCCTTCCAAGAGAACCTCTCCCTAATGGCCCTGTAGGTTTTGGTGAACCCCTGGTGGCCTGATAGTGGTGAGTCAAGTGAGGCATGTAGTACCTTCTCCTTGAGCTGAGAGCTCCCAATCAAGAAGATCCGATCCCTGAAATATATCACCTCATCCATCACTCTGTACCTGTCATTCGTGACCTATCAATCCAATATCTCGCAGCCAAAACAGTCCTTGGAGTACTCCACCAGTAACTGAGCCCTCCAATCTGTGTCTAAGCTCATCAGAGACAACGCTGCCGATCTGCGTGAAAGAGCATCGACCCCCACTTTGTTCTTGCCCTTGACATACTTGATGTCAAAGTCGTATGCATGGATCTTGTTGATCCATTTCTGCTTCCTCTCCTGCAACTGCTTCTGCTCTAAAAAGAACTGAAGGTTGTTGTGGTCAGTCCTCATCCTGAATCTTTTTCCCACCAAGTACTGTCGAAACTTAGCCAGTGCATGCATGATAGCCAGCATTTCCTTATAGTATATGGGATACAACCTCTCATGCGGCAATATCTTCCTGCTCTTGAAAGCTATGGGGTGGCCCCCCTGCATCAGGACTGCGGCTACCCCCTCTCCAGATGCATCACACTCAAGGACAAAAGGCTGCGTGAAATCCAACAACACTAAAACTAGACAATTGCTCATCACCTCCTTGAGCCTGTCAAAAGACCTCTGCGTTGTGTCCATCCAACTGAATGCCCCCTTCTTGGTAAAATTTGTGAGGGGTGCAGCAAGTTGGGAAAACCACTTGATGAACTTCTGTTAATAGGTGTTGATGCCTAGAAAACCCCGAAGCTCAGTCACGTTTTTCAGCTTTGGCCAATCCCTGATGGCCCTGATCTTCTCCTCGTGGACTCTCACTCCATCCACACCAATGATATGCCCCAAGTAGAGCATCTCTGTCAATCCAAATTCGCATTTGGAGAGCTTAGCATAAAAATGTTGCTCCTTCTGAATGCGTAATACAGCCTCAATGTGCTACAGGTGCTCCTCCCATCTCCGGCTGTATATCAAGATGTCATCAAAAAATATCAACACAAATTTCCTTAGTTGACCACGGAAGATGTGGTTCATGCAAGACTGGAAAGTGAATGGTGCATTGGTTAGCCCAAAGGGCATCACCAGAAACTCAAAGTGGCCATAGTGAAATCCGAAAGTTGTCTTGGGGACATCCTGGTCCCTCACTGGGATCTGATGGTAACCCGACCTCAAATCAATCTTCGAGAAGAACTTCGACCCCCTCAACTCATCCATCAACTCATCAATCCGTGGGATGGGGTATCAGTTCTTCATGGTCTTCTTGTTGAGAGTTTGATAGTTGATGCACATCCTTAGTGTGACATCCTTCTTCTTCACCAGTACAACAGAAGAAGCAAACGGGCTAGTGTTGGGTCGAATGTGTCCCAGCGCTAAGAGCTCATGAATAGCTCTCTCAATCTCATCCCTGTAGACTTTAGGATGCCTATAGGGTGTAGTAATCACGACTTGGATGCCCTGCTCTAGCTCAATGGTGTGCTCAAACCCTCGATCTGATGGCTGCCCTAGCAGTATATCCCCAAAAACTGTAGCATATCTGTCCAAAATCGACTACACATCTGGGTGTACGGCCTGTCTTGTAGACCTTGCCTCTGAAACACGCAGCTCCACTGCCCACTCTATATCTCCCTTCCGGAAATCTGCCTCCATCCAGTGTGCTGAAACTGTCTGTGGTGGATAAGTATGCATGTTGCAAATCATCTCATGCTTCCCGGTCTTCTTGTCTGTCCACTCCAACTCCAAGGTCTCCCAGTCTGTAGTGACCTTCCCCAGTGAGATCAACCACTGCACTCCCAGTATCACGTTGGTGTCCAGAATGTCCACCATAAAGAAATGATCCGTCAGAGTGTAAGTCCCCATAGTTACTGTCAAAGCTGGCACATACCTGGCACACTGCATAGTTCTGGCACTTGGTACCAGCACTGAAAATCCATCAAAGCTCTCTGTCGGTATGCTCCTCCACTCTACCAATTGTGCATCAATAAAATTGTGGGTAGCCCCACTGTCCACTAGTACTGAAACACATTGTCCTTGCATAGTACCCTGAACACGCAGTGTCAGGTATTTGGGAACCCCTCGCAAAGAAGCAAGGACACCCCCAGTAGGTCCAAACGCTGCCCCTCCTGCTCCTGGTGGTGGAGGCGGTGGATGATCCCCTCTCTTTACTACAACACTGCCTCCTGCCTCCATCTCCTCATATGCATCCTCTTCCCTGTCACTGTCGGAGAAGACCTCTCTGTAGTGTGCCTTCCCAGCGGCACAACGATGTCCCAGTGCCCACGGCTCCTCGCATGTGAAGCATAACTTCTTCCATCTCAGGTCTCTCTAGGTCTCATCGTCCAAAGGCCCCTGGCCTTGGTTCCCCCTCGGAGGTGGAACCCTCGTGTCCTTCCCCTTCGGCTGAAATGTCAGTCTCTGAGGGAAAGGAGCTCTGGTCTTGGGTAGGGCATCCTACATGTCCCTGGTCCTCCCAACTTCATCATGAAGGGTAGTCGGCCTCGTAGATCTAACTAACCCACGCAGAGGTTCTGCCAACCCATCAATGAACATGTATATCATCCTGGCTGAGGACAAGTTAGGTACCATCACGGAAAGTCTCAAGAACTCGGAAATGTAGGTGTTCGGGCTCCCAATCTGTTTGAGCTTGGTCAGCTCAACAAAGTGCTCCTCTAGATCCCTTTGATCAAACCGCTCTACCAATCTCCATGTAAACTCTGCATACACTGTCAGAACTGAGTGACTGAGCGTGGCCTTCGTATGGAACCACCAATCATGGGCCTCTCCCTCTAGGTGTAGCATTGCCACCTTGATGGCCTCTTCCCTATGCCATCTGATTGAGCTGGAAATAGATATCCAACTTCTCCACCCAGGCCTTTGCTGAACACTTGGAGGATCCGTCAAATGTTGGCAGGGAAAATATGCCCACTATACATTGTACATCCCCATCCTGTGTGTATCTGCCCCCTCTGTTCTGGTTACGGGGTTTGTTGTCCTTCTTGAGCTGCATAAAGTCGTGGAAAGTGAAAGCCTCACCAAAGTCTCGCCCATAGGACTGATACTCGGCAAAATAATCCCCCATGTGAACCGAATTTGGTTCCTGAGGTGCTCTTGGTCGAGTGACTGTAGCTAGAAATGTGGGCATTGTGGAACTTGGGGGAGTAAGTGATACAACCTACTATGCTGTGAGCTGCTCCTGCAAGTTGTGAGAAGTGTCAGACCCTTCTTCGATGTGGAAACTCCTTGGGGTTTCACGTTGTCTCTGGTCTGTGGTAAACTTCTGCCCCATCTCTTCTATCCTCCTCAATAGCTTCTGCACAGACTTTAGGAGAAGTTCCCCGAACTCCTTTCCTTCATCTTTCTCCTCTGCCATTGATTGCTCCTCTTCTGCGTCCACTACCAGAATGTGGTCACCCTCTCCAAAAGTGGCCTCAAACCTCTGCTCTTGGTCCTTATACCTCCTTCCTCGGTAAGTGATATATGGTTTTCCAGCTGGTGTCATAGACAATCTTCTCCACAGGCTAAGCCAAGTCTATGAGCTCTGATACCACTGTAATATTCCAAGTAGAAATAAACAACAATATAAAGCAACATAAACAAGTAACTACAACAAATAGAGAGACATCACATAAATAATGCAAAACATGGAGAACGCTGAGTCATTTTATTATATAACTGAAAGATACAATGAGTACAAAGGTGATTAGAATGATGGCACCTTGGCTTGCACAAGGCAAGCTGGAAATACTCTAAAAAATGCCCAAGGAATGGCTGCTCTATTAGTGACTGTGTTATCTCCAAAATGTTGTTGCTATTGCTACCGGGGTTCGGGCTGCTGCTACTGCTGGAATAGGATAGCTCTTTGGGGTTTTTCCCCTACTCAGAAAAATACGAAACCCTGGGAATGAGCTCTCCTCCAAATACCCAGAAAAGCCCAGAAAAGCCCAGAAAGGAATTCCGGAATGGATAACCCCGGAATTTCACCTCCCTTGAGGAATAACGCTATCCTAGTGAAATATGCTAGCCCTGAATGAATCTCTGCAAATAGTGGCCTCCTCCTCTACCAAAATGATGGAATAAATAAGGGTTGATCCCTTCTCACTATCCCGAGCTGAATCCCCTGATGAATCTTCACTCCCGACACTACCTCCTCCAAGAACTGCATGATCTCTCCCTGAGACTGCATTTCCTAAGCAAGTGCGTAATCCCTGGTTGAAGATGCTATGGCTCCCACCTGAAAATCAATAGATAGAACTCCTCACCCGAGCAGGCACTCGAAGTCCCTCGGGGCTGAGGTTGAGATCTATGCTCGGAGACACCCGGTGTGTTGAAGAGCACTTGCAGACTTTGCTCAATAGCAAAAGCGTGCTCAATGTCTCGAGACAAAACATAGATGCATAATTGAATGAATCAATGAGGAGGCTCTTCCCCTTTTTATGCTTGGAGAGCCTTGCTCTCACCTAGACCCCACCAAAACTGCGTTGTCCCTCTTGGCCCACATTGTCCCTCTCTCTCTACGTTGTCATGGGCCCACGATGCCCACGTTGCCACTTCAACCCCCTGGGTTCCATGCTGCCAAATAATAATGTGCTCAAGTAACTTTAGGGAATGTTTATTTCCTAAGTGTAGGCTAAGTGTCTTCCCATCCACTTTATTAACTGATTTAACTTTATAAAAAGTAAACTGGCCAAAAATTAATATTACCAATTAGTTGCTGCTAATTAGGAACATTACACGCCATGAGTGCTCCTAAACCTAAGAAGTGGGGCGATATGGAGCTGTATATCAGCTACATGGTGGGCAGGATCCTTGAGGTGCCCAAACTCTTGGATCAGATACGGCTACGAGATCCCTTAATGACAATAGTAGAATGACGGGTTTCAGTTGATGCAAGAGATGATGGAGCAATAGTGGCAAAGCTAGAGTGTCGAAGTCTGAAGCAGCGCAGAGCAGAGGCAGCGGCGTAGTGTACAGTGGTGCAACGCAATGCAGAGAAGCAACAACGTAGTGGCATCAGAGGTTCAACACAGATTAGCAGCAGAGGTAGTTCCAACATCGAGGAGTATTCAGACTAACCAGTATGTCAGTTTTAGAAGGTTTTGCAGTTGCTTAACTCTCAGTAACTGAGTTTGCAACAGTTAGCAGTGACAGTGCTATGGGCAACATGATGCAACATATTGAGAGGGAACGACAGTACAGATGTAGCAGTGACAGTGGCAGAGTCCTAGGAAGCAGTATAGATAGCAGCAACGCAGTGGATGAGAGGCAGCAGGTCGAGCATCATCAGCGTAGAGGACCAATGTCATGGATCACAGTGATGCTTTTGGTGAAGAAGTATTGCTAGAGCAAATTCCTCGCTAAGAGGGAGTGTTGACTCTTGGATAGCATCGGATGTGCTCTAGCTCCAAAATTTTGTGGAGGGGCTAGAACACATGAGATCTCCAAGACCTAGAAATAGCTTGGAGAAATTCCACCCGAAGTGAAAGTTATTCAAATAATTAATTATTTTAGATCGAGCCTAATTTAAAACTTAGGGAATTTAAATAATTAAAGTGAATTAATTTAAACATGTGGGTGAGAAGCTTCTAAGTGACGAGGATCAAGTCTAATTTAATCTTATCCATTGATTAAGGATTAGATCGCGGTCGTTGATTTCTCAACAAGAAAAGTATAAAGGAAGGCGTGAGGGTCAGTTGGAGAATACACACAGTGAATCTACAGATTGAATTCTTCAGACGGAGTAGTGCTTGGATGAAGATAAGATCTAAGTGATTCAGTTGCAGCGAGGAGCAGAAGCAGTTGTTGGTCAGAGGACCAAGAGTACATAGCAGAGCAAGGGTAGCAGAGAAAGCAGAGGAAGCAACACAGCCACCAAGAGAGGTGACGCAATCCTCGGAGAGGGTGATGCAGGCCCACACAGAGCTCACGCAGGGGCAGTGCAAAGCATTCGAGAGACAGTCCAGATTTAGCTGAAGATCGGGGTTTCTGAGCCGAGAGGGCTGAAACTTGATTTTCTGAGAGGCAGATCAATGCAGAGAAGGGCTGACATAGTCCTCAGCCAAACCCACGCAAGCCTATGCATCTACTATGCAGAGGCAGTGTAGAGGCAGCTGGGGTTTCACCAGTTTCTGATCCAGATCAACCGAGACTTGCAGTGTGAGGTAAAACTCACTATTTTATCTGTCTGTCAAGGATTTTCTCTATTGGGTGAGCAAGAATTTGGCACCCTAGTTGTATTCAGAATAATGTTGCTTGGTAATACAAACCCTTAGATCTGTTGCACCGGTTTTCTCGCATTGGGTTTTTCCGGGGACAATTGTCCAAAAATAAGTGTCCTTTGTGTGATTGCTTCATTTATTTTTCAATTCTTGATCTGTGTATTAGTGTAGGCTACAATGTATTTACATTAATATTTTTACTAAAGTATTCAGAAAAATAACTTGTTAATATAAACGCAAGTAGATAATGTAAATCAGTTTTCTGCAGTAGGTTTTATGGTTTAGATTCAGAAATTTTCACACAATGTCCCCGAAAAAACCCAATGCAGGAAAATCGATGCAGCAGTTGACAGTTTGTATATTATGCAATAGTTTTCTTAGTACAAGTCTATGATTGTCGAAACTGACAAATAAAATCTTGTGAGAAAAATCTCACTCTGCCACGAGAATTCGACACTGACCTTAGCTCGAGATGAGCTGCTCTACGCAGTGGCTGCATCACTCTCCGCAGTCTCTGCGTCACAACTGAAACTGCACTCTCTTTTTGCGTTGGATCTCTCTGTTGACTGGACACGAGGCCCTTCTGACATCCAGAAACTGCCTCCGGTGACTGGTACTGAACCCCAACTATTTCCCTCAACAGAAATTCGAACTCCCTCTGAAGCTTTGTGTAATCCCTGCGTAACCTCTGTGTGGCTGGCTCTGCATGGTTGGCTCTGTGCTACTCTCTGTGGCCTTCACTTCCTCCTTTGCTTTGCACTCTCCGGCTCAAGAAACGCTTCCAACTGGAAATTATCCATGCCCCCCTCTACAAGAATCCTCTCAATCGATCTTCTCCGTGAGCACTGCTCACTAAATAATTTCAATCTCTGGATTCTTTCTCTGTCTTGGTGTGTTTTTCCAAATGATCCATCAAGTCCTTATAGTCTTCTCGTTGAGACTTCAACAACCGAGATTAAATCATTAATCAATGACTAAGATTAACTTGACTTGATCTTTGTCTTTTCTAGAAGATTCACACGCTGTTTTAATTAATATCCTTTAATTATTTTAATAAAGCATTAAAAATAATTAATTATTTTCATAAAACATGATCTGGGTGGAATTTTCTGTGAAAATTCCTAGATCTAAACAATCTCCAAAATCCTACTGCAACCAGTAGAATTTACTTCTCCTATTTGTAAATTACATTACAGAATTATTTCAGATTTCTTCATGAAATATTGAAGCAAATTACTGAAGCAGTCTACACTTAATTACTATAATTCTGAAACAAGGAAACTGAGCAAAGAAAGATATACACATAGGACACCGTTATTTTTGGACGAAAGTCCCCGAAAAAACCCAATGCAGGAAAATCAATGCAACAGATCTAAGGGTTTATTATTATTAAACAGTAGCAAGTTCTGAATACATTGTTGAATATCACAAGGATTATTTAGTTACAGAGAGAGATACTGGCAGAAAATTTGTGAGTTTTACCTCACTCAATCACTGGAATATCTCGGCTGATTTGGACGCTGGATGAGGTGCATGTGGAGGGACCTGCGCTGCCTCTGCGTAGGCCTTGTGTTACCTCCTCTTGGCACTCGGTCACCCAAGCAGTAGATTCATCTGCCTCCCAAAATCTCAAATCTCAGCCTCTCGGTCTCACACCCCAGCTCTCGGCTTCTGAAATTGATCCGACAGCAAAATCTTGGAAACCCTCTTGGCCTCTGTGCAGCCTTTGCGTAGCCTTGCATGGCTTTGCGCTGGCTCTGTGTCAACCTCTTTGGGTCTGCACTGGTTCTGCTAGATCTCTCTCTGCCTCTCTCTACTAATGATTCTCCGACTGAGAAAATCACTCTCTCCAGAAGCTATCTGTGCCCCTCTTTGCGCTGGAATCACTTAGATCAATTTCTCGTCTTGAGCACTACTCACTTCAGAAATTTCGATCAATAGATTCACTCGGTGTGTCTTTCCAAATGACCCTCAAGCCTTCCTTTATATCCTTCTCGTTGAGACTTCAACGACTGAGATTAGATCTCCAATCAACGGCTAAGATTATAACTCGACTTGATCCATGTTCTCTAGAAGATTCACACTCTGTATTATTAATATCCTTTGATTATTTAATTTTCCTAAGTTTAAACTTAGGGTCACATTAAAATAATTAATTATTTTTAATAAAAGACATTCTGAGTGGAATTTTCACAAACGATTTATGGGTTCTTTGGAATACATGTGCCTAAGCCTCTCCACAAATTTTGAGATGTAGATCACTTTCGATGTTACCAAAAATCAACACTCCCTCTTAGTAAGGAAAGTGTTGTAACAACATGCCTGCTGCACATTGCTCTAACCTTGAAGCATCCTCTGCACTGTTGATGTTTGAGTTGTCCACCAACCACTGCACTGCTCCTACAACTGTATTGTTGCCCTTGACACTGCCACTGCCAATGCTACATTCGTACTATAGCTCCATCTCAAGTGTACAATCTACTATGCTGCTAGCACTGCCACTACTAACACTACATCTGCACTGCAACTCAGTTACAGAGATAAGCAACTGAAACCACCCAAAAACTGAACAAGCATTTAGTAGATGCACCTCGGTGCTGAAGATCTGACTGTTGCTAGTCCCACGTTGCCCTCTGAAGCCACTGCATTGTTGAAGCTATTGCACTGTGCCTCTACACACTGCTACCTCTTTGCTCTGTGCTGCTCAGATTTTGGCGCTGCTAATCACTGCATCTGTCACTCCATCACTCCTTAGCTCCCACTAAAAACTCCTCCATCCCACTACTACTGATCATGGGCTCCGGTAGCAAGGTGATGATCCATGAGGTGGGTTCCTCAAGGATCCTGCTCAACTGAAGTTCAAGGTGAACTACAGTTCCATGTCACCCCATCTCCCTCTTGGAGATGCGTGGGCACTCATGGGATACTCATCCTCCTCGATCTTCATGGCTGCAACCTTTGGATCGTGCTTCTCATCCTTGTCATTTTTCTTCAAAGGACACTGTGATGCATAGTGGCCCATCTTGCCACACCTAAAACACTTCACCTTAGAGACGTCCTTCTTGTGTCTCGGTTGCCCTTGCTACCCCTTCGATGCAAGGGTTGCATTCTCCTCCTCCTCCGGATTCTTTGATCTGCTCCTGCTGCTACCGTCAAGTTTACACTTGACCATATCTCTTCTCAGCTCCTCCTCCTGAAGAGTTGCCCACATCGCCTCCCAACTCAGTAGTGTTGCCCTACCCAAGGTACTTTGGACAAAAACTTGCCACTCCATAGTGACTGCGTTAAGGGCCAATCTCACCATAGTTGTAGCAGATGAGGTAGATCTCACGGCCACTAACTGATCACGGATTTCCTGAAGTCTCGTTAGGAATGGAACAATGTGCTCCTCCTTCTGCATCTGGATCATTCAGAGCTTCTACTCCAAGTACATCTTCCGTTGCTCGGAAGTTCCTTCGTATAGCATGGACAAGGCCTCCCATATCTCCCTAGTTGTGTTCTTTCCAGCTATATGAGAGACTATATGATCTTTGACACCATCAAGGATAAGTCTCTTGGCCTTTGCCATATCGGACTTGTACTTTTTATTCTCATCCGGATCTATAGGCACAACAACCACGTTGTCTACGAACGCCTTGAGATCATACTCGTCCAGAAGGAATCCGATTCTTTCCTTCCAGATCATGTAGTTGGAGGATCCCTACAACCAATCCTGATCTCTAAGTCTGTGAGCTGCCATCTCAGCCGAAAACTGTCGAACTGCTCCCTCTTTCTCCCTATTGTGTAGCTTCTAGCCTAGCTTATGCACTCCCTGATGGAGTCAGTAAGTCTGTTGCTCCTCTGTTGCCCAGCGAACAAGAAAAATTGAATTCCTCGGCAAGGAACTCACTAAGGAAGAATTCCCTCAGTATGTGCTCTTCTTCTTCGTTTGACGCTTCTCTGCCCAACCACTGCTTGCAGAAAAACTGCGTCCCTCTAGCTCTACACTACTCCCTCTGCCTTAGCAACATCTCGATATGGAAATCTTACCTCTCTGTCGACTCACTAAGAGAGAGACCACCTCAAAAATTCAGCCCTTCTGGCTAGAACTGCGAATCCCTCTAGAATTCAATCTACTGCTGCTGCAGCAATTCGACCTTTGCTTCAGTGCTAGATCTTCTCTTCCTGTTTCACATCAAATGCTCTGATACCATGTGAAAATTCCTAGATCTAAAAGATCTCCAGAATCCTACTGCAACCAACTGAATTTACTTCTCCTATTTGTAAATTACGTTACAAAATTATTTCAGATTTCTTCATGAAATATTGAAGCAAATTACTAAAGCAACCTACACTTAATTACTTATGATTCTTAAACAAGGAAACTAAACAAAGAAAGATATACACATAGGACACCATTATTTTTGGATGAAATTCCCCAGAAAGACCCAACGTGGGAAAACTAATGTCGCGGATCCAAGGGTTTATTACTATTAAGCAGTAGCAATTTCCGAATACATCATTGAATACCACAAGGGTTATTCAGTTACAAAGAGAGAAATACTGGCAAAAAGATTGTGAGTTTTACCTCACTCAATCACTGGAATATCCTAATTGGTCCAGATGCTGGATGAGGTGCCTCTGGAGGGCCCTGCGTTGCCACTATGCAATCACTGTGTAGGCCCTGCATGACCTCCTTTTGGCACTCCATCAGCCAAGGAGTAGATTGATCTACCTCCCAGAATCTCAAATCTCAACATCCCAGTCTTACACCTCAGCTCCCGGCTTCTGAAACTGATCCGACAGCAAAATCTCGAAAACCCTCTTGGCCTCTGCGTAGCCCTGCGTGGCTCTATGCTGGCTCTGCATCAGCCTCTTTGGCTATGCGCTGGCTCTGTTGGATCTCTCTCTGCTTCTCTCTATTGATGATTCTCTGACTGAGAAAATCACTCTCTCTCCGGAAGCTATCTCTATCTCTCTCTGTGTTTGAATCATTTAGATCGATTTCTCATCTTGAGCATTGCTCACTTCAGAAATTTCGATCACTAGATTCACTCTATGTGTCTTTTCAAATGACCCTCAAGCCTTTCTTTATAGCCTTCTCGTTGAGACTTCAACAGCCGAGATTAGATCTCCAATCAACGGCTAAGATTATAACTTGACTTGATCCATGTTGTCTAGAAGATTCACACTTTGTTTTATTAATACCCTTTAATTATTTAGTTTTCCTAAGTTTAAACTTAGGGACACATTAAAATAATCAATTATTTTAATAAAACACATTATGAGTGGAATTTTCACAAATGGTTTCTGGGTTCTTTGGAATACATGTGCCTAAGCCTCCCTGTAAATTTTGAGACTTAGAGCACATTCGATGCTACCACGAATCAACACCCTTTATGTACCTCGATGTTGGCGGCGTTGATTGTTGAGAGCTCCTCCTTCATGACCCTAGTAAAAATGTACACTTCACTCAAACAAAATGATTGATTCTATCTTAATTTAATGTTTAGTGGGTGACCTTAATGAGTATGATCTCAATATTGACAATAATTTTGATGTTATATAACTATTTTTCGTAGCATAATTTTTTTAGGATTTTCAAGGCCATTTATATTAATCTATTTCGATTCAGAGATGGATTGCACTCGATGATATTTTGATTATATGCACCCTTGTTATTTACATGAGAAATTTGCATATTTGTGTATAATAATTTGGATTCATATGGATGTACATGAACTATATTTTCTTTCCAAAATTTGAATTTTTTATGTATTTTTTGGTCTACCAATCTTTTGATCTAGTTTTGATAACATTGTTGAGGATGAAATGACCATTTTCCATTGAGTAAACAAGGGGAAAGTCGTTGATTTCATTTCCACGATTCATCTCATAAGATACATTTATTTTTGTTTTCATATGATTTAATATAACTCTATTAGATCTTCTGACTTGGGACAAATATCATATTTCAATATCGATATCTGATGTATCACTTGCCATCTTATATATTGATTTATTTTCATATTTATGTAGAAATGTGTTTGTTTGATGTTGATGTTGTTTTAGAAGTTAAAAAAATGAAAATAAAATTGACTATTTTTGTATTTTTTAAAGTTTCTCGATAATTTCCGATATTTTCCCCGATATTGTCAATAACTAAACTTTTGGACCCCCGTTGATAAATTGCCAATAACAATAAATGTAACATTGGATTGAAAATTAACTCCCCATTTAAGGGGAGGGAACAAGATCATAGTCAAAGCCCCTCTTTCTTCTAGGTTACCCCATAATCCATGCCAAATGCACAAATACAAACAAGTATAAGCACCCGATTACAAAATGAATAAAGTACCTTTTGATCAAAAGTTCACCTTCCAACATGCACTCTCAATAGATGGGCAAGGAAACATATGATTGATGCAGGTGGCAGAGATATGAATGGCACAACAACATCGATTATAGGTGGATGCTAGGGGCTACTAGCTAGTTGCCTGGAAGAGATGATGGGAGAAAATTTTCTCCTATGGGGTCACCCACTTTTGGTGGGTAGCATAGAGCCTTTAGCCTAAATTGTGTCTTTCCTATAGAAGACCTCATCAAGTCATCTCATACATGTAAGAAAATTAAAAGGAAGAAAAAATATTTACTTAATTTGATAATAGCTTGTGATGTCTTTAATTTATGTTGTCTTCTTCTATCTTTTCTTCATCAAGCAACTATCAAATCGAAAGAACATGAAGATCACAAGAACAATAGAACACCACATGTAGGCTCTCAGCCAAGGAAAAACCCAATCAAACTCTTCTTCTATTATAGAACCAAATCAAAATGAGACAACCAGTACTTGACTAGGACTTCCACCACACAGCAAGTTAGCCCTCCAAAATATCTTCTTTCTTCAAGATTCAAATTCTTCCTTCAAAGTACCAAAGAATCAAACTCTTCCTTCAAAATGTCAAAGTATTCTTCCTCCTTCAAATAGTCAAAACCTTCCTTCAAAATATTTCTTCAAGGAATCAAGGTCAATGGGAGTCAAAGTCTTTATGCAACAAAATTTCAGCTCTCTAGATTACGTCTGCAACTCGGCCTGCAATTTTTGGACCTGCAATAGCACCAAAAACCCTAAAATTATTGCACGTGTGGGCTAAATTAGGTCAGAAATCAAACTTCTTCATTTGGGATTCTTCTTTTCTCCTTGACTTCGCTTGCCTTTTACTTATGTTTTAGGTGCATATCGAGCTTGATGGATGGATGTCATAATAGGTCGAATCCTCCTTTAATATATAGTCATCTTGAGGGTTCGAATGGGCTTCTCTGGGGCCAACTTCACTAGCACAACCGACTTGGTGTTCAGAGTCCATAAATGACACTTTAAAATCAAAATTAATGTTTTTTTCTTGATACAATGTGCCCATAAGGGTCATACACATATGACAATGACTATATTGACTTAGTAAACCCTAGAGCATGAAGAACATGCTTCACCTAGTAGAAAAAAAAAAAATATAGAGCATGAAACCCATGCTTTTCAAAATACAATTTTCTCTTTCTTTCGATTTTTCAATGAATATGATTATGATACAAATTATGAAGACCGAGCATAGTTACGTTTTCCAACACTCACTTTTAACGATGGAAGCATTCATAATTTAAACAAAACATTACAAGGATGACCTCAAGTTGAAATGCTCTCAAAAGAGTATCACAATCCGCATGTACAATGCTAGTGATCGTTGATACCATCTAGACCAACTTCCAAGGTATCTAGGAACCATCTAAGCTACCTGCCAAGGTACCATCCCAACAGGGATCTAGGTGTCATCTAGGCTACCTGCCAAGACACCAGGTGTCATTTAGGATACCTTCCAAGACACCAACCGTAATAGGGTTCAAGGTATCATCTACGCTACATGCCAAGATACCAACTCATCAAGGATCCAAGTGTCATCTAAGCTACCTACCAAGACACCAATTTAACAGGGATCCATGTGTCATCTAGGCTACCTGTCAAGTCACTAGGTGTTATCTAGGCTACCTACCAAGACACCAACAAGGATCTAGATACCATCTAGGATATCTACCATGGCATCAACCCTACCAAGGATCTAGGTATCATCTAGGCTACCGGCCATGATACCAACCGTGAGTACCTTCATACACGTTGACCAACCTAAGGTACAACAACTCATCATGTCTTAATTAAATAGGAGGTATTGATCAATCCAATCATGTTTCTTAAATGTACAAGTTTATCAATTAGAGATTTAGTCAAAATATCAGCCACATGTTCATCTTTGTCAGAATATAATGTAGCTTCACATCCCCATCTTAATCCTTAATATGTTTAGTCTCAGCATGAGATATGGGGTCCTTTGTTAACCTTATGTTGCTTTGACTAGATCTAAAACAACTTCCTTTAACATATTCCGCCTCATTCTTTAATCATTAATATGCTCATTAGATAAGAACTTCGACACCATTAGGATTCTTGTAGTTTTCTTTTTTTTTGTCATGCTCATCATGAGGTTATCATTAAACACTTTCATGTACCTATAATTTTCATCAACAAATACAATCAAGCACAATATACAACAATGGTGATATCAAACTTGTTAGTCTAAGTTTTACACATTGTTTTTGGTCTTAAGGTTTTGACATGGACTTTTGAGATCCATCTTTCCTCCATCTTTTTAGGTAGGGTTTAGTGCAATCCTTAGAACCCTACATAAAACTTCATTAGGGTTTCTATTATAACATTCAAATAGCAAAGCCTAGGTATCATAACTCAAGAATTAGAGTTATGGTTTTTGTTTTCTAGGGTTTATTTCTATCTACGGTTTGGAAAACCTTAAATATCAACAAACCCTAAACTCAAGATCTACAAAAAAGTATTAAGAACCTTATAAGCCAAATAATCACAAAGATATAATATAGAAAGCATACCTAAAATGGTTTCTCCTTTTAGGGTTGTTTCTTTGAAACTTTCTTTATGCTGCAATTTCATTTTTGGTAGAGGATCTTTTTTATCCTTATGATGTCATGATTCATAATATTGTTGCATAAAAGTGATCTAGATGCCTTGCTGGATGAATGCTTTTAACAAAGATACCAAAACTTCTTATCGATGCTTCCATTAGTGCAATTCTTATTGTTATCTTGAGAGTTGAACTACTCCCTTTGAATCTATCCATAGTCTTATGAAATTATTTTCCTGCAATCCTTTTTCAAGGAAATCATAAAAGGTTATAATTGGGTAAACATAAAGCTAGGTATACTTGAGAGAGTCAAAAACAATGTAGTGAGAGAATAAATAGATAAAATACTTACCTTTTTGTGAATTGCAAAGGCTTCCTCTTGATCTTGAATAGATATAGATATCTTTGAAATATATCTGATCCTAGAACATGTCCAGGAATTTTGGATACACTCTCTTATTACAAGGTTTACGAATCAAAGTTTATAAACTAAGACTACAAAAAAAAACAATAAAGATCTATAAAGGCATTTTTCACAAAACCTAGAATGAAAGGATATGAAATTCTAGCAATCCTTACGATTTCAAGTCTCTTCTTAATAGTACAAGTCTTTGACTTTGGGATCTTCTCCTTTGGATTTCTTTGTTGGTTCTTCAGTATCAGCAACATTAGCATGATCTCTTTCTCTCTTCTTGTTATCATTTGATTTTTCCGGACATTGGTTTTTATAGTGCCCAAATTTGCAACATTGAAAACATTGAATTTTTGATAGATCTGTCTTCTTGTGATGATTCCTTTTTTAACCTTTGTAAAATTTCCTATTTCCTCCTTTCTTTTTGAAATGGGCTGAATAGGCATTTGAGATATCATTTTCTCCTTCTTGATTTCCTCCTATCAAAGCAAGTCGATCTTCTTCTTGAATACATGCCGACCATAGTTCTTCAAATGATGGAGTTTCTTTCCAACTATTGATGCCACCTGCAAAAGCATTCCATGATTTGGCTAAACGTGAAATGGCCGATATTACAAGTTCCTTATCAAGGATAATTTCATCAATTGCTTGGAGTTCATCTCTTATACGGGAGATTTTCACAAAATATGAAGATATAGTGTCCTCTTTTTTCATCTTGATAGTTCGAAGCTCATTCTTTAGGCTTGCAACTTGGCCAATATCTTTTATTGTGAATAGTTTATAGAGATCTTCGTACATTTTCTTTGAAGTATCTTGAGTGGATATGTAGGGAATTAGATTGTCCTTGATTGAATCCACAATGAGGCTCATGGCTAGAATATCATTCTCCTTGAATTTTTCTTATCCAACATCATCTGTAGGTTCTTTCACTTTTCCTAGCACAATGTCTAAGACTTTGTGCCTAGCAAGGATAAGATCCATCCTTGTCTTCCAAGCTCTAAAATTTGAAGCTCCTTGAAGCTTGTTCTCCAATTTCATTGATGATGCCATAGGTATACTTGTCAATGTCATACGTTTTTCTTGCTTTTGATGAGTTGCTACTTACTCCTCTTGTATTGATACTTTAAAGGTTCATGACACTACTTCATACTTACTTCAATGGAGATCTAAAGACTTTCTTGTGAATTACGTTTGTCCACAAGAGATTTTAAGACCTTCTTAGTCTAGTAGCCTTCCTGAATGATGACCCTTCCCTTCTTAGAGCTTCTTCTTATATTCTTCCTTGCTTCATGACAAATGATCTTTAAGCTGCCTTTTTCCTTTTTTCACCTTACCTATGATACCATGTTAGAAAATCAAAAGGCAGACTTTTTTTTTCTTACTTTGATAATAGCTTGTGATGTCTTTAATTTATGGTGTCTTCTCCTATCTTTTCTTCATCAAGAAACTATCAAATCAAACGAACATGAAGATCACAAGAACAATAAAACACCGTATGTAGGCTCTCAACCAGGGAAAAACCGCTCTTCTAGGGGAAAACCCAGTCAAACTCTTCCACCACACACCAAGTCAGCCCTCCAAAATAACTTCTTTCTTCAAGAGTAAAATTCCTCCTTCAATAGTCAAAGTCTTCTTTCAAAGTACCAAAGAATCAAGGTCTTCCTTCAAAATGTCAAACACTTCTTCCTTCTTCAAATAGTCAAAACCTTCAAAATCTTTCTTCAAGGAATCAAGGTCAATAGGAGTCAAAGTCTTTCTGCAACAAAATTTTGGCTCTCTAGATTATGTCTGCAATTCGGCATGCAAATTACGAACATGCAATAGCACCAGAAACCCTAAAATTCTCACACGTGTGAGCTGAATTAGGTCATAAATCAAACTTCTTCTTTGTTTGGGATTCTTCTTTTCTCCTTGACTTCGCTTGCCTTCTACTTCTGTTTTAGGTGCAGATTGAACTCGATGGATGGATGTCATAATAGGTCGAATCCTCCTCTAATATATAGTCATCTTGAGGGTTCGAATGGGCTTCTCTGGGGCTGACTTCATTGGCAGGGCCAACTTGGAGTTGGGAGTCCATAAATGACACTTTAAAATCAAAATTAATATTTCTTTCTTGATACAATGTGCCCATAAGTGTCTTAAACATGTGACAAGGACTATATTGAGTCAATAAACCCTATATCATTAAGAACATGCTTGACCTAGTAGACAAAATAAATAGAGCATGAAACCCATGCTTTTCAAAATATATTTTTCTCTTTCTTTTGATTTTTCAATGAATGTGATTATGATACAAATTATGAAGATCAAGCATACTTACATTTTCTAACAATGCCCTAATACTAGAATATCTATTAGCTGACCTACATGTATACCAGGAATCCTTCCATCGGTGAAAAACTGTAAAGAATAAGGGGTTTTGGCTGTGTTGACAGTGGGCCACTACCCCATTGTTGTCTCTTGGTCTAGCAATAGCCTTGTAAGGTACCTCTCTCCAAGGCCTGCTAGATTTTGCAGCAACAGGCCAAACACATGCACCAAACAAACTTCCCATCGGCACAAAGTTGCAGAATTTTATCAGAAAGCACAGGAAGCCTTGCCTCATTACGTATTCCTTGTCCTTCAAACTTTCGTGTTGATAGATACCAGTACAACCACCCCATAACTGGGTGCATGTTTACAAATTACACACATGAGGTCTCCCCTCAAAATTGCATATCGCTTGTTATTGAGAAGCTCTAATTTCTAAGAAATCCTGGAATCACTGGGGTTTTTATTCTGCAACTTTGGGCATCTGTATTTTTCATATACGAAGGAAAACATTTCATATGACACAGATTTTGGGATACTGCAAAATGGTCTATACACTACTCAATCCTGACTTCTCTGCTGAAAGATAAAGAATTTCAGCATCTTTATTCCTCTGAAGGACATCTTGTCAAATATGCCACTTAACTATTCTAGTCTTCTATACAACTGTCCCTCAGCTAAGCAGCACCACTATTTGGGGCATTTCTATGCCTTAAAAACAGCCCAAGACTTGCACCTGACCCAATCCACACCCACTCAAGGGGTTCTGAACCCACATTTCAGCATTAATACAACTTTGATCACCTCGCGACTTACCACTAGACCAAAACTTGTTTTCCATAATTTTACTGTAATTATGAAGAGATGTCTTTCAATAAATTTATCTCTCCTCAATTGCATCTTATGCATGCATCATGAAAAGGCTTAGCTTGTGGCCCTAGAGTGGTGGCCGATGTTATGTTGGTACTTCCTCTTCCAAGGATTTGTCCTCTTTTATTTTTTTAAGAGTTATAGGGTGGAATGCTGTTCATGAAATATTCACTTCAAGGACCCTCTCATGTTATATTATTCATCTTTAGAAGAAAGACCCTTTTATTTTGATTGTCGAGTTAGAATGGATATGGCTTGATGGCATTTAAATCTAGGGTGAACACAAGGCTGTGAAAATTATTATTCTAGCTGTCATACCTTCATATGAAATTGTCAAAAATTCACACTGTATCAGAGTGAAACATACCCCTTTCCAAATGTTGGCTCCCCGAGAAGAACTGCTCGCTTATTGTCTTTCAGGGCAGCAGCTAAAATCTCACTTGCACTTGCAGTACCCTTATTCACCTTCATCAAGTAAAAGAGTACCAATATTAATGATTCAAATTGCAGAGTTGACTAAAGATATTTTACAGCATAATTATCATCTTTTGATTTTCCATTTTTCTAGTTTACTTCTAGGGTCGTCCCAAAGTGTTTGTGTGGAGGACTTCATATACTATTATTACAAAATGATGAGCATCCATTTAACTTGAACGAAACAAATGAAAGTTTTGGTATACGAGCCATTGATAGGAAGAAAAGAAAACATGTTACAACTGCAGCAGATATCCAAGACTTCCTTACTATTAGCATTCATCCGGAAAACCATATCTTATTTTTCTCAGAAGACAACAGAGCATGGATGTTAGCAACTTAACATTGATATCCATGTTCCTCAGCTCATGAATAGAAGCATAAGTGTACAGAATTTTCTTGAAGGTATAATAATTTTATGATTTTGTTCCATCAAGCATACGCTACCTCAAAATCACTCATTTTAATGTATTGGGGAGTACTCAAAATTCAGATTGTAAGCATCCAAAAGTTATTAATCTAAACAAAGGGACGTGAATGGCTATGTTAAGGGACAAAACCATGTTTCTTAAATAACTGTTTTTTTCAAAAATGGTTTTGTATAGCTGTGAGATGAATGATATTCACATGATTAAAATTGTGTATGACTCTCAAGACCCCTAATGAAATTCACAATTAGATTTAGAGAAAGCAGTTCTAAACAGATGCTCAAAAGATACGTAATAGTTAAAGCTTATTATGTGTTCAGACAGTTTCTCTTCCTCCCCTGTAACATCCAGTTATGGATTCTATGTATAAACATTGTTGCATGCGATGAATCCCTACTCTTACCACTCAAATCCCCCCTATAAGAAAAATTCCTAACCTCACCTGAAGAGCCTAGCAGGCCCATCAAGCAAGCCACTCACTATCACTTTAGTGGCTTGCTCCACTCTTCGGACAAAGGAAAAAGATCTATGCTGGCTTAGGGGGAATCCCCAAAGGTCAATCTAAGCCAAATTGTTTAGTATAACGTGAGAGTGTCTTATCTCAGAATGACAAATCACAACTCATTTATCAAAGGTGCAGTTTAACAAGTTCTCAAAGAAAATCTGAAAATGGATTTTTTCCTTTTAAACCAAGTTCATAGATTGCTCAAGATTGCTAGTCCAAGATATTCAACAAGCATTGGCACATGTTGGGATAGGAACACAAGCAATTATATGCTAGCTCTTGGAAGGCAATCAAATTGGTTAAATTCCAGAAAATCTGTTCTTTATGTGAAGTGCTAAAGTTATAGTCAATGTCAAAATGAAATGATGGTGGGAAATTATAGATTGCTAAGGTTCCAGGTTAGAAAAGCCATCATGAAGCATATCCAATATGCTTAAATGCTATAACATAAGATTGTAATGCCAAATTTTGGAACCTTGAAAGATTTTCTCAACAAGTCATTTAGTGGAATTGTGTGAAATGATCAAGTAACACAGATTATTATTTTATCACCAAAACATTGAGAAATAATAGTCAAATATCATTGTCTATGGGGTCTTGGATAGACGGTGATTGGGTGCTTGTTAAGGCACTCCTTGATGTGAAGTCACTGGTTCAATTCCCTGCCCTGATCGGGGTAATATATTAGACATGATGAATATGTAGTCTTGCCAAGCTTACAAAAAAAAATAATAGTCAAATATCATTGTGATCATCAACCATAAGGTGTAAATAATTTAGAACTGGCTGTTCGATAACTGTACACTGCTGTAAAATACCATAGGGACCATCCACTGCACTTATAATTCAGAAAAAACCCATTAGTATTTGTAAAAATTCAACCCAAATTTGATACTGCAGTTCAAAGTTTAGAATAGACTCAAATTAAAGTGTCCACTGTCAGCAAAATATTTGGTTAGGTTTGCTACCCCCCAAAAGTGGGGGGGCCCTAGGAGAATTTTTTCTCCTTGTTAGCGCAAGGTGCAAAAGGAGTAAGCCTTACACATCATAGTTCATTTCAAATTTAAAAGGGTTTTGAGTAGTGGAATGGCTTCTCAAAGAGTTTGAAATGACTTTTATATTTCTTAAGACCTTCATGCATTTGGCAAGCTGTGGCAAGTATAAATTGTATGGGTAAATTGGTAGTATAGGGAGCAGAGTATAACAAATGAAAGGAGATGGTTAGTTGGTACTTTTTCTAGGAAATATTCATATCCTAAATCAGTCACACAGCTATCATGATGGCTCTTTACACAAACTCTGTTTATGCAAAGTAAACAACATTCAGAAAGTAGATTACATGCATAAAGTATTTCACAAATCCTTTATGAAATCTTCACTAACATGTTCTACAACACATATATGATTTGCAGGAAGTGGAAAGCAATTACTTTACTATTAAATCCTTTAACAGTTTCTTACTCACACCTTACTAGCTACTGCAACTCATAAATTAGAAGAAATTAACAAAGAGAGAACACAACATACATTAGATAGTTCTTGAGTCACAAAATCCTCCAGCATGAAATGAAAACAGGTTTTTCTTTATTATATTGAGTCTTCAGGTAAACCCACATCCAACTTGGAAATGGTATTTACAAATGGTATATATAGAAAGAGAGGCACCAACTCCATCTCTTCTAAAAAGAAGGAAACACTACTCCTAACATTACATAGGTGTCATAGTGTTACACAGCATTTTGTCACCGTCCCTGCAATCCCTCGCCCCGCATATTGGAGGGTCTTTCCCGTGACCTGTGAGCAGTGTCATACTCTGCAAACACCTTTGCATCCTTCTGCATAAGGACATCATTTCTCTTGTTGAACATTTCCTCAGAAAGCCCACAAAAACCTATGTTTTGGCATTGGCGCGGGTAGCCAGTTCACCCCTCGCGCCAGTGTGGAGGATGTACACTAGAGCCCACGCCAGCTGGCGCTCTGTCTCTTTGTTGTGCCCGCACCAACCTTTTTAGGAATGTTTTTTAACAAATTCGAGACAGAAGTTTCCTTTAACCACCTCAGGGATGAGTCACAGGAAGTGGTTAATCTGATGAGCCACGAATCTCCCTCTTTAGGTAGTGGTTTCCTCCTCCCATGGAACACTCCTAGAAGATAGGTCTCCCTTCCATGATTATAGGGATCCTAACCTCTCCCTCTCCCTCTCCCGCTATATAAACAGGCCTTCTCCCTTTATGAAAGCTAGCTGAACATATAGCCAAGAAGCTGAACTTGGAGAAGAGATACTATAGCTGAGTAATCACTATTGAGAAGGTAAAACCAAGGAAAATTCCGTAGAGAGAGCCCCGTTCGAATTCCCGACGAGCTTTGTGAGACATGCTCTGCTAGAACCCTGTTGGAGGAGACCACAACGTCGAAGCTTGGTTGTACTCTTCCTTCCTTTCATTAATATACTCGACTATGGTATTGGTTCCATCTTTGTGTTGTGTTTATTGATGCATTGATTTAGTCTTCTTCAACTGACTGATAGTTACGGATGCGAAATAGTATGTTGTATATCGTCTTTGTTTCTTGTGTATGTGCAGGTATCTGAGCGTGAGAACGAGCGGATCATGATCTGTCAAACCAGGAGCGAGAGGCAGCCACTCCTTCGACGACAACAACAGCGCAGGATATACAGTAAGTTATCTATCGAATCTCCGTCCATTCGTTAACTAGGAATTGATGTCCTAGCGTGTCTTGTTTGTGGCTAGACCCACTCTAGGGCTAGTGGGATCGTCTCTGTCCGCACAGGGGATTTACCTGACCAACAAATTGGCGACTTCGCTGGGGAATCAGTGCGAGTTTTTCTTTCATCCATTAGATCTTCTGGTTGTTTTTGCTGAGTCTTAGACCCCTGTTCAGCCCCAGAGGATCAGATCTGACCTCTGTTTTTCCAAAATTTTCATTTTTCTAGGGTTGGCTTGATTGGCGTGGTTTCCAGTTTGACAGACGCGCCCACTGGTGCGTGTTGCCAATTCATCACCCACGCCATCCCCTATCTGGCGCTGATTACAACCAGACAGTCGCGCCATTTCCTGTAGGTGCTAGGGTTTTCCTTGTTTTGGAGTTTTTGGTCCATACTGGTGTCTCTGGGTGTTTTCTTGACTTGTTTTGAATGTTTTGGGATTGTTTGTGACTGTGAACAACCTCCTTCCTTCGGTTGTTTGTCCATTTCTTTCAGCATCATGGCCTTAGGGTTTTCTAGTGCTTTGGTATGCTGAGCCTCCTGTAGGAGTGTGAGTCTTTTGTTTCGCAGCCACCTTTGTTCCTTGCTTGATTGCATTCAACTCCCTGGATCTGTTTGAATGATTGCATTTGGTGGAATGAGTCTTGAGTGAGTCTTGCCTCTTTCATTCAGTTTTGCTTCTTATCACTCCAAGCATAGCTCACATTGCTTGTATGGGTCTGTTTCGACATCTTTCTTCGATTTGAGAGATTGTGACATTGGTTTGAGTTTTTCTTTTGTTTGCTTGTGAGTTGACTGAATTGTTTCACTTCGACTCTTGCATTGGCATTCTCGAACTTGTGTGAAGACTCGTTTTTCATGTCATTTAGTGCACTGTTTGCTCTATTACATTGAAAAATCAAAAATATATTTTGTGCTTGCATTCTTGTTTGCATTGTGGAATTGGAAAATCTTTCGCATAACTAGCATTGGGCATTCTAGGAAAGATTTCTCGTTCTCATTAGTTTGCATCAGGTTCTGTAGTGGAAGCTTTTGTGTGTTCTCATTATTCGCTATCGCTTGAAAACTCCTAACTTTCTCGTAGATAGCTTTTTATCAAACGAAATGGTATTTTATGGCATGTAGCTTGCATTCAGGGATTTGTGAGATCCAACATTCGGTAGGACCTTGGAATTGAAACATAAATACAAGATCAACTTCAAATGTATTCAATTAACCTAAGGCAACATTGAAACTTAACGAAACATTTAGTGGTCTGAGTTAGAGACGTGTTCTAGCGTCTTTAAACCTAGCAGTTGTCGCTCGCCATCTGACTTCAGACAGCGCTAGTACGGACTTGTGCTCCCCGTATCGTCGAGTATATAAAGGGAGACCCCTCTAGGTTGCAATCCTTTTATCCATAGGAAGCCGAGTCTACTGCCTTGTAATCGTGATACATCGAACACATCATTGGGGGAGACTACCTGCACGTACGTCAAGTCCTTGGTTGATTCTTCTTTCATTTTGTAACCAAGGTGTATATGGCAATTCACGGAAACCTGTACACCCTTTTACCTAGACTACCTGAGCAGTCATTTTCGATCTTTACTGACTCCATAAATTTGAAAAGATCATCGAGCACTTGTCCTTTCATGCTCGTTTCAACCTGAAAGTGATAAGAGTCACCTTTTTCCTGTTTCTCGACTCTTAAAAGATGAAACAACAGAGTTTTGTTTCAATGTTTAAAAATTAACTGCCCACGAAATATTCATGGTTAAAGTTACTTTCCTTAGGGTGTTGTTTTCAATTGTTTCTGATCGCAACGACTCTGGAGTTCACTAACCAGGAATCCCTTCCAAAGGGAATCCTGGCCCTTTTCCTGCTTTTGGAAATGTTGGTGCTCCTTATATGGCAACATTGTCCCTTCCTGGGTTAACTATTGGATTGCCTGTGTGGTTATTTTCAACCTCGGTGGTCCCGAGCACTCCGGCCTCTGTTCGACCATCTCCTCCACCTGAACGACATCATGTTGCTTCTAAGGTGGACCTCTCCCCTTCTTCACCTATTTCTTTGTCCTCCTCTTCTACTTCGCCTGGTGAAAGTCTGGATTCCAATAACCAGGTGGCTAAGAAGAAGAAGAAGAAGAAGACAAAGAAGAAGAAGTCAGATAGGCGAGAGGCTAATATTGCAGCTATTGCGCCTAAGAAACCTTCCCTTGCAGAACCATCCCAACTTCTACGAAAAGTCAAATTCCCTTGCATGCTCTGCAAAGGTAACCATCTGCTTGGAGACTGCCCTAGCATTCCCAAGGTACTTGACACATGGTCTGACGGTCGTTCGCCGTTGCTTTCGGCTTCTGGAAGTCATATTGGTAACACATCTTCGACTAGCTCTGGTAAGAGTCATAAGAAACAGGGTACGATTACCAATCCCTGTAAGTTGTGTGAAGGGCATATCCCATTCACCTTTGTCCGTACATGGATGAAGCCAAGAGAGTGTTGGACAACTCCACTGTTTCTGCACCCTACCTTCCGGCTGGTTATCAGAAGCTTTCTTTGAGTCCTCCGCTAGTTGATTCCATGATCTGTCAAGCGTCATCCTTGCTCGATCCCGCTCCCCCGGAAATTCAGAATCAGGAATCCATTCTCGACCAACCATTGGACGTGGAATCAATTGGCTTGATTCCACCTATGATCCATCAGGTTTTTTCCGTCGAGAGTGGATCTCATCCCCCTCATGTTCTTCTTGTTTCTTCAGATTCTTCGGACTTGGAGAAAGATTCTTCCATCCCTGTAGTTCCAGAAGTTGCTCCTCCTACTCCCGTGATGGAAGTCCAGGAGAGTGCTCCTCTTGCTCTGGTAACACCATGGGAAAACCATCTCAGTTCGATGGTATCCCCTCCAAGTAGTTTGGTCACTTCCTTTGATTGGAGTTGATTTGCCGGATACCACCTTCTGTCTTACGTGCCTTTCGAGATAACGGTACAAACCTTTGATTTGGTCGTATCCAGCACTATTATAGATGAAGGCACGTCTGTTAGTATTCTGTCTTCAACTACTTGGCAAGCTTTTGGTTCTCTACCGCTTATGCTTGTTACCTAAAATCTGTTGACTTTTAACAGAGGAACCAGTCAATCGTTAGGGATCCTTCTGAAGTTTCCTGTTACTTTGGGAAGGAAAACCGTCCATATAGACGTGATGGTTGTTCCAGGCCCCTTGGATTTCAATTTAATCTTGGGGTGCGACTATATTTATGTCATTGGGGCAGTTGTCTCTTCCCTCTTTCGTGTGATCTATTTTCCACACAAAGGTCGGATCGTGATCATTGATCAGCTTCCATTCGTTGGTCCTGACATAACATCTGGTCCACCATCGTCCCTTCTAGGTCTTTATTCATCGGTTTTATCGTCGCCACAGGTTAATTATGTGGCTACCTCTCCTATGCCCGCATTCAGTGATGATGCCATTGTGCATTGTGTGTTGGGGGCATTGGGTCCTGATTTTCAAGATGTTGCTCTCCTGTCAAATACGAACCTCTTGGAATCTATGACTTTTTATTCATCGTAACGACAGGTCGTCAGAGCATAGTTCGTTTTCTTGTGTCAAGCTCCTTAAAAAATGAAACAAGCTCTTATGAAGATAGTTCTTTACCATGTCAACCTCATTAAAAAATGAATTAGTTCATGAGGATAGTTCTTTTAATGTGTCAACCTCGTTAAAACAATGAAACACGTTCACGTTCAATTCGAGTCTTTGATAAGATCTTGTAAAATCCCAATCGAGTTTTTCTCTTGATCTCGTAAGTTGAACCTTCATTCCATCTGCCTTTCATATGGACTGAAGCTTGGGGGGCATGTACCTCGAATTGAGTCACCATGCTGGGGGCATGCTTACTTTTTCAAGCATAGTTTGTTTCCGTTTCAAGCTTGTGTAAAAATGAAACCGGTTTCAAGCATAGTTTATCTTTGTTTCAAGCTTTTGTAAAAATGAAACCAACTTCAAGCAGAGTTTCCTGATTTCAAGATTGTGTAAAAATGAAACCATTCCCATTTTACCTCTTGTGATTACCATTTTATCAGCCTGTTTTTGCCAGATGAGCCTTGTTTTTCTCACTCCATCGTCACTATCTGCTTGGCCGATCATATGCCTTCACTTGGTTGTTTCACCCATTCTTGAGGAACCGCTACGATGAGTGGATTCCCGTTAGCCATCCCTTCTCTGACTTTTACTTGCTCCGAGAAGTTCACTATTACCGAAACCGCAGGCTACCCCATTACTCACTCATTCCTCCAGGAGGAGTCATCTTTCTGCACTTCGACTCCCCCGAAAATTATGCAATTGAAAATATTGCCGGACTCTTGTCGTTTTGATCGTCATTTTGAACTCGTTAAAATGGCTGCGAAACAATATCTACCCAGTATACGTTTACCCCCTTTTTGGGCTGGGATAGATTATTTACGAAAAAGGAATACCTTAGCCTATCGTGACTAAGAGGTTCTCTCAGGCATAGTTTTCTACCTTTTCGGATCTGTGAGACTACCACAAAAAGGACCGCCGAGTTTCTTTTTCCGCTTTTTCAAACCTCTAAATATAAAAGATGTCGAGTTCTCCTTTGTCAGGACTCGTTAAAACTCGATGACATCTGGGACTCGTCACGCGGACGTTACCCGAGTTCCTCCTTCCTAGGGCTCATAAAATGTACTAGGTTGGATTTGTCCGAAGGACAAACTTACATTGCAAGCATATGCTATCCCCTTCAAGCTTGTTTTCAAAAATAATTGGGGTACTTGTCAGAAATGGTGGGGGAAAATGGAACCAGATTGTAGTCGTGTTGGCAGTATGTCGCTCTTGAACATGGCACTTGTCTGCTTTCGTGTCGGGTTGGGACATCTCATCTCGTTATTTGTTTGCCTCCATGGGTTTGTGTAATCTCTTTTGACCGCTCATTTGCTCTTTGCCATGTCACCATGACCTCAGATCCCTTGATGTCAAAATACTGCCAAATCCAGTGTTGTGCTGCTGATATGTTCAAGAGAAGTTTGCCTCTGAAGTTTTCAACCTCCCTCTGATTCTCTGTTGGTCTTGATTCACAAACATCATGTTCCTCTGTCTCGTGTCGATGATGTGGGAAACATTATGGCCCACCTTCGATCAAGATCACTTCCTGTCGACTCCAGCTCATTATCCAGGAAGTTGATCTAGGGACTCCCTTCAGGTACCTTGGAGCCGCATGCCTGAATGGCAGGTTCTTTGCATTCGACGTAAGGTCCACATCATTGGCCTTCGATCGACTGATTCTGCGAGTGTTCGACGTCAGATAACTGTTCACATTCTGTGGATTGTACCTTACGTACCTTGAGAGCCATTGTCATTAATGGTGGTTTCTCTCGCGTCTGTTAACAGCTTTCATCATTGGTTGGTAATCAGACAATTTTCTTGCATGTTCGACTTCAGCTCACATATTCGCATGCTCGAATTTGTAATTTTCTCAAGTCGAGATGGAGTGCAAGACCTTGGGTTTTGTTTGATGAAATCTAGGCTGCGGGTTCTTTGTGGATTACTATGACTTATTATGTGACTCTTTTGATTGGATGGCTCCGACCATACTTGAGTCTATTTGTTGATCCCCACTACTGGATGGTTGTGTCCATACCTTGGATCTCATTGTTTATGTACTCTCTTATGGATGGCTGCGCCTATACCACATGTCATGTATCAGATGTATCAGTTGTATTCGTACTTGCAGGTTTTCCGACAGCAGTGTTTTGATCGAATGCGTTCTCATAAAGCATTTCACCCCTCCCTCTCTCTCGAACCTCATGCTTTAGGGGGCATCTGTTACACAGCATTTTGTCACCATCCCTACAATTCTCGCCCCGCATATTGGAGGGTCTTTCCCGTGACCTATGAGAAGTGTCATACTCTGCAAACACCTTCTTTCCATCCTTCTGCATAAGGACATCATTACTCCTATTGAACATTTCCTCAGAAAGCCCACAAAAACCTATGTTTTGGCATTGGCGCGGGTAGCCAGTTCACCCCTCGCGCCAGTGTGGAGGATGTACACTAGAGGCCGCGCCAGCTGGCGCTTTGTCTCTTTGTTGTGCCCGCGCCAGCCTTTTTAGGAATTTTTTTAACAAATTAGAGGCGGAAGTTTCCTTTAACCACCTCAGGGATGAGTCACAGGAAGTGGTTAATCTGATAAGCCACGGATCTCCCTCTTTAGGTAGTGGTTTCCTCCTCCCATGGAACACTCCTAGAAGATAGGTCTCCCTTCCATGATTATAGGGATCCTAACCTCTCCCTCTCCCTCTATATAAACAGGCCTTCTCCCTTTATGAAAGCTAGCTGAACATATAGCCAAGAAGCTGAACTTGGAGAAGAGATACTATAGCTGAGTAATCGCTATTGAGAAGGTAGAACCAAGGAGAATTCTGTAGAGAAAGCCCCGTCCGAATTCCTGACGTGCTTTGTGAGACGCGCTTTGTGAGACCCTGTTGGAGGAGACCGCAACGTCGAAGCTTGGTTGTACTCTTCCTTCCTTTCATTAATATACTCGACTACGGTATTGGTTCCATCTTTGTGTTGTGTTTATTGATGCATTGATTTAGTCTTCTTCAACTCACTGATAGTTACGGATGCGAATAGTATGTTGTATATCGTCTTTGCTTCTTGTGTATGTGCAAGTATCCGAGCGTGAGAACGAGCGAATCGTGATCTGTCAAGCCAGGAGCGAGAGGCAGCCACTCTTTCGACGACAACAATAGCGCAAGATATACGGTAAGTTATCTATCAAATCTCTGTCCATTCGTTAACTAGGAATTGATGTCATACCGTGTCTTGTTTGTGGCTAGACCCACGCTAGGGCTAGTGGGATCGCCTTTGTCCGTAGAGGGGATTTACCTCACCAACACATAGGACATTAAAACCATATCCCATCGAAATCTAACTGAAAAGACAGATGTAGATGAAAGAAGAGAAGAAATATGGGTTGAACTGCTGAGTATGCTGACATGTTGGCCCTTTTTCTACTGATTTGTCTCCTTATGCCTTTGGTTCTTAAATAACCATGTATCTTCATTTAATATGACCTCCAACAACCTCATAACCACTTATCACCATCACTTATTATATCCATTTGGTTATGAGTCTTTATTTTTCCTGAACTAGCTTGGAAATTTTGCTGACAGATGTCAAAAATCAGTTAAAACAGGCGCTACCGGAAATTTCAGTAAAAACCTGTAACTGCGCAAAAACTGTAATGCTACCGGAATTTCCGATAGAACTCTGTTTCTTTTTCCAAAATGCACATAAAACGCTGAAAAACCTATGCAGACTTATACACTTTGAAATCTGAGCTGTTGTTCAATGTGAAAATTCTACTGCAGTGTATTGGTTTATTTCCTCATACTTGATTTTATTAATACAAGTCATTTCCAGAAATTAGATTTAGAAAGTACTGAAAATAAACACAACCACAACCTACACATGCAGATCATTCACTAAATAGTACACTCATGCAACAAAGTGACACGTGGATTTTTGGACATAAGTCCCCGGAAAAATCGGTGCAACAGATATGAGGATTTATTATTAAGTAGTTATGAGTACAGCAAATCTGGGTTCCAAGCTTGGAAAACCCGACAAAGAATAAAAGATATCAAATCTGTAGCTAACCTGAAGATCTAGTGCGAAATATCTAACTGATCCACACCCTCAAACGGGATTTATAGGACTCAGCACGGATCTAACCCTAGAAACCCTCAGCGCAGCTTTTGAAGCCCTAGCGTTGCCCTAGAATGCTTGCGTCAGCCTCTGCGTGGCCCTAAGAGGGCCTGCGTCACCCCTGGAGACTCTACGCTGCCTCTATTAGGCTAGCGTCAACCCTGCATGCCTCTGCGCTGCCTCTGCACTATCCCTGCTGGACTGCGTGGCTCTGAAGCCCCTCTGCACTGTCCTTGAGCTGCTCCTCTTGCCTCTTGTTGTCTCTTGGCCCTGGAATCAGAACATTCCCTTGGCCAATACTACCCCTCACTGCAGGAAATTCCTCCGGAAATTCTTAGCAAACCTGCCCTAAAATTCCAGATCTATTCCTCAGTTCTACCAAAATTGTGTGTCTTCAAATGACCCTCAAGCATTTCTCTTCTACTTTTTCGTTGAACCCTTCAACGGCCGAGATTAAATCATCCATCAATGGTTGAGATTAAAAGATTGCTTGATCCATGTGACTCAAGACAATTCCAGCACATGTGTTAATTATTTCACTTTAATTATTTTATTTTTCTAAGTTAGACTTAGGAAATCCATTAAAAATAATTAATTATTTGAAAACCTTGAACACCAACTGAAATTTCTCAAATCCATTTCTCGGTCTTGTAGATCAAGTGTACTCTAGTCCCTCCACAAAATTTGGGAGCTAGAGCACAACTTATGCTACCCCAAATACACAAAATCTCAACACTCCCTCTTAACATCAGTAGTGTGCTCTAGCAATACATCACACCATGTATTACAAGATCTTGAGTACTGGATCTGCATTGTCGATGCTTAGCATGCTGCCCTCCATCCACTGCATTGCTGCCCATGCCACTACTACTGACACTGCCACATTTGTACTGCAGCTCCCTCTCAAATTACTGCATCATGTTGCCCATAGCACTGCCACTACTAACTGTTGCACTGAAACTCAGTGGCTGAGAAGTAAGCAACTGAAAAACTCTGCCCAACTGTTTGACAGACAAGTCAAGTTGCCCTCCACCACTGAAGCTCCCTGAATGCTGATTTATGTTGTCCTCTTGGAGACACTGTCATGTTGCAGCTCTGCACTGCGTGAGCCTAGCTTCTTTGCGGTGCTAAAGTCCCATCAGCCTCTCTGCATTGTTGCCTCTGCATCACACTGCTCACTTTTCAGCTCTACAACTCCCTCTTGCTCTTCAATGTTGTTATCTGCAACCATCTCCCGATTTATCCCGTTACCGTCTTAAGGCTCCCATAGCTCGTATGTTATCCAAGAGTAGGGCTGACTCAAGGATCCCACCATCAAAATATGGATACTCTATATATCCATGTCACCCCACCTCTTCTCTCAAGGTGCATGAGCACTCGTGGATGCATCATCATCAGAGCCATCATCATTTGCTGCTACAGCCTTGGAATCAGAAGCTCCTTTGTACTTCTTCTTAGGACAACAGCTAGCGAAATGACGAAAATCACCATAGTTAAAGCACCGGACCTTGGAGAGGTCCTTCTTCTTCTTCCCTTGCCTCTTTTCCCTTGATGCCAGGGCTGCATCCTCCTCTTTTTCTTCTCTCTAGCTGATCTGCTTCCTCCACTGATAGACTGCTTCTTGGGGATCCTCCTGATCTCCTCTTGGCAGAGAATAGCCCACACATTTTCCCATGATGGTAACGCTACCCTTCCCAGAATGCTCTGGACAAACGTTTCCCATTCTTCAGAGACAACATTCAGAGTCGTCTTCACTAGGAACCCTTCATCTAGATTAGCAGCCATGCCAATCAGCTGGTCACGAATAGCTTCAAGTCTAAAGAGGAATGGATCTATCTCTTCACCCTTCATCATTTGGAACATCCACATCTGATTCTCAAGAAGCATTCTTCTTTGCACAAAGCCTATTTGGTACATCACCTCCAAAGTTGACCACATGTCATGTGTTATATTCTTACTAGTAATATGAGGAATCACGTGGTCCTTGACTCTGTCTATAATCAAACGCTTCGTCCGCGCTTGATTTTCTTCATACTTCTTGAGTGGATCTGCATCGGTTGGTACAACAAGTGTCTTCTCTGCATGATCTTTGAGACCATACTCATCCAGAACTTAGAGGGTTATGGTCTTCCAGATAACATAAATGGACATGCCATCCAATCTATCTTGATCCCTCAGTCCATATCGAGCCATCTTTGCTCAGATCTGAAAGAAACAGTACTTCTCCCTCTGGATCTGGCTAGAAACCCTCTAGTAGCTGCTTCTGCTGAAAACTGACTTCCCTCTTGGAAACCTTCCACCAAAACTCAAACGGACAGTATCCTTCGATCCTCCTGATCGAATCTCATATCTATTTGGCTTAGATCTGCTGAATAATTGTCTTCCTCCAGCCTTTGTCGCCTTAGCTAGGCACAATTCTGCACCTGCAAAATCTCTACCCCACCAGCACTACTGAAGATCTGAAGCACTGCTTCCAGATCTTAGCAAATTTTCTGCAACAAGAGAAGTGACTGGACAACATCTTCCTGCTTGGCTCAACGTAGTCCCAGTGCTGCTCAGAAGTGGACTGCGTAACCCCAGAATGGGTGACGCAGTCCTTACGCTACCCTGGGAAGGGTCTGCGTAAGCCTAGAGGCCTTCTGCAGCTTCAGCATTGTCTCTTGGATCTGCTTTCCCTTGCTGTCAAGATGCCCTTTTCGAATCTGCTGCTTCTTCTGCCACATTGCAGAAAAAAAAAAATCTTCAACTGATTGCTGGAGATTCAGCTTGATCTGCTATCGCTTTGATACCATGTGAAAATTCTACTGCAGTGTATTGGTTTATTTCCTCCTACTTGATTTAATTAATACAAGTTATTTCCAAAAATTAGATTTAGAAAATACCGAAAATAAACACAACTACAGCCTACACATGCAGATCATTCACTGAATAGTACACTTATGCAACAAAGTGACACATGGATTTTTGGACATAAGTCCCCAGAAAAACCCAAAGCGGGAAAACCAGTGCAACAAATATGAGGGTATATTATTAAGTAGTTCTGAGTACAGCAAATCTGGGTTCCAAGCTTGGAAAACCCGACAAAGAATAAAAGATATCAAATCTGCAACTAACCTGAAGATCTAGTGCCAAATATCTGACTGATCCACACCCTCAAATGGGATTTACAAGACGCAGCCTGGATCTGACCCTAGAAACCCTCAGCGCAGCTTCTGAAGCCCCAGCGTTGCTCTATAAGGCATGTGTCAGCCTCTGCGTGGCCCTAGGAGGGCCTGCGTCGCCCCTAGAGGGTCTATGCTGCCCCTACGCTGCCTCTGCTAGGCCAGCGTCAACCCTGTGTGGCCCTAGCTGCCTCTACGCTGGCTCTGCGCTATCCCTGTTGGACTGTGTGTCCCCGAAGCCCCTCGGCACTGTCCTTGAATTGCTCCTCTTGCCTCTTGCTGTCTCTTGGCCCTAGAATCAGAACATTCCCTTGCCCAATACTACTCCTCACTGCAAGAAATTCCTCCCGAAATTCTTAGCAAACCCACCCTAGAATTCCAGATCTATTCCTCAGTTCAACTGACCCTCAAACCTTTCTCTTATAATTAATTATTTGAATAACTTGAACACCAACTGAAATTTCTCAAATCGATTTCTGGATCTGGTAGATCAAGTATACTCTAGTCCCTTCACAAAATTTGGGAGCTAGAGCACAAATGATGCTACCCCAAATACACAAAATCTCAACATTCAAAATTGCACTTGATAAACAAAAAGGTGTTTTATCAAGAAACCTTTTTACCTTCCTTCCATGTGGGTTGCAGCTTCAGCAAGCTTTTCCAAGTCTGATTTGATGCCAACGGTTGATCTTGATATTGTGGTTCTTGTGGCTACTTCTTTGACAGTGGCTTTTTCCTCCTTTGAACCCTTTTGGATCTTTCTTCTTTTTAAGGGTTTTGTTTGCTACTCTGAAGGGGTTTTGCTTTTATCTTTCTTCTTGGATTCCTTTGTCTTTAACCCTTCAAATTTTCCTTCTATATCAATGACCTCTGTCAATAAAATTGGATTGTGCAGAGCCTTGGACTTGAGCCTGAACTTGATGTTGTCTTTGGTATGTTTTTTTCTAGTTTCAGCAACGGGTTTGGCTTCATCTTTCTTCTTCTTACCACTGATCTCATACCCTGCATCATTGAGGAGTTCTTCATCAGACTTTATAGGCTGATATTCTTTCTACATTTTCTGTTGAATATCTGCTTCTAAAATTTCTGATAGATTTTGTGCTTTAGATTTCTCTACAGTTGCAGACCTTCCTCTTCGAGCTCTAGTGTAGACATTAGGAAAAGGAGGAACGGGGGGCATCATTTTCATAGACTTGGGTTTATTTATTGATGAGCTCTCTCCTTTCTCCAACTTCCTCTCAACCTTGACTGAAGGAGTCTTTTCTTTTCTGCTCTTGGCCTTATTGATATTCTCCTTCTTAGCCTTCCTCTTGGTTCTTTTTGTAGGCTGAGGGTGTTGTAGGTGCAAGTTGGCCTTCCCTGTAAAACAAGAAATGATCCCATGTTTGATTTTTTTTTCCTTAACTCTTCTTCAACTAACACTTTGATGAGAGCTTGATGATACAAGCTGTATTTTGAATCAGCCGTGTGTCTTTGAATCCTGGCTGAAATCTTTGTCAGACTCTTCAACAAAAAGTATGGCAAGTTGAAGGTCTTCATACCTGCAACATGAAACAGAAATCTCATATGATAAAGAAACACTATTGTATACCTCCTTTCACAAGTGAGGTAAATCTTGATGAATTTAACAGCTTCTGCCCATTCATTTTTGAGGTAGCTGCTAGGAATTCCTTTGGCCCAATTAGGATCTCTGTGTCCATCTTTGAGGAAACTGTTGAGTTCTCCAGTGATAACCTGACCTTTAAAACACCTTTCTTCTTCCTGTGGAAGGTTGAATGCCTCAGCAATTGAATCTGCTGATACCTACAAATTAAGACCATAGACTGTGGCTTCTTGTGCATTGAAATAATTTGCAAACTCCTGAGCTACTCCTACATGAGAGCTTCCCAGTCTTGAGCACAGAGAATACCACCCTGCTTGGACAAACACCCTTCTCACATTCGAATTTGCATCCACTAAGTTAGCTTCTTGTGGCTCAATTCATTTTAGCTTTCCTCCTCTTTTAGTCATCTTCAGTGATTAATAACTCTGTCTGTTGAAATCTGATAGGTGGAAAAGCTAGAAGAGCTCACCTAACAGGTGTTGTTGGGTCTTCCTATGAGATCATGTCTGAAATCTAAGACTCCTTCCTCAAGCTGCACTCTAGAAAACTCGTTCTTCAACAACTAAGCTCACAACTGATACTTTTCCTTCTTTCTCGATGATTTAAAACAACAACGTTGGTTCACCCTCCCATGCAATAGATTTTCATTATGGAAAATATCCTTGACTATAGTATGCACCATGTGATAGCAATCATGGTCTTCAGTTGGCTGCGTAGCTTTAGATGGCATGCTACAGGTGGCTCTAGATAAGTGGATCTGTCACTGGCAATCACCTCCACTGCATGCTGATTTATTGGCCTAAATTTCCAGCAGCGTCTGTGTAACCACTAAACGGTTATTGCATTACACCCACAGATCCATAATCTTTTCCAATCAATAATCACGTACCTTGACATGAAACTGAACCAACACGGCTGACAGACAGGATGGGATCAACGACTGGTTTTGTTATTGGGAATTGACACCTAGACACTACACATATACCACGAACTTAACATGACTGACCACATACCACTCCTATCACGTGATTTAAATCTTAATAAAAAGATTTAAAACGTTTAAACTAAAACACATGGCTTGACACAAAGCGGGTGTGCTTTTTTCTTTTATTTTTTTTAAAAACAGGGGAAGTTACTGGAATTTCCGGTAGCATCAAATTAAAAGAAAAACAGACAGAAACATAATTAAAACAGATTGTTCGAAAAGGCTAAAACATGCGCTACCGGAAATTTCGATAGCGACCAATTTTTTTTTTAAATTTACAAAGTGTAATCCTAAAAACAAATAAATTAAAATTGACTCATGACTTAGCAAAGAACTGTGCTAACATTGGCTCCACAGGGGATAGAGCTCTCCCTGCGATGCTCTAACAATCTTTTGTAGTTTCAGTGCCTTTTCATTGGGCTATGGAGTCTTAATATGAAACACACCGGTATTTACAGTGAACTTAGGCCACCAACAGCCTTAGTAAAATAAATTCTTGAGAAAGTGCCCATTGAATGGGCCTCTAAACAATTTTGTCCCATCAAGATGTTGCAACTCAAAAGTATTGTTTTGCAGAATATTTGAGATTCTGAAAGGACCAAGACATAAGGCATCAAATTTTGAATGCTTACCTGGATCTTGATGTTGTGCATCCCATTTCAACATCAGATCTCCAATCTGAAAATCTTTTTTTTTTGGTTCCTCTATAAAAACCTTGCTTAACGGTTTGCTGATATTTTGTCATCAAATCATATTGTTGTTCTCGCTTTTGTTGCACTTCTATGATCTGATAAATTCTCCTAGTCATGTCATTTGGCTTAGCTTCATGATCTTGCAAAAATTTAGCTACAGGAATGGCTAATTGGACTGGAAAAACAACATCAGTTCCATAAACCATTTGAAAAGATGATGTATTAATAGACTTTTTGATTGTCACCCTGTCAACCCATAAAGCAAACTTCAGTTTTGAATCCCAAGCTTTCTTGTTTTGCTCCAATAGCTTGGTGATGATTCTCACCAAACTTTTGTTTGATGATTCAACTAAACCATTCCCTTGGGGATAGTAATCTGTAGAGTGAGTAAGCTAAATACCATAATCTTCAGAGATATTTACCAATGGAGTAGCTTTAAAAGCAACTGCATTATCTGCTACTAACCTTGATGGACATCCAAATATGGTTATGATTCCCTCCAAAAAATTAATGATAACTTTATGAGTAGCATTACTGGTAGGTATTGCTTCGATTCATTTGAAGTAATCAGTTGCAACAAGAATCCAACAATGTTGTCCACTTGATGGCGGATGTATTTCTCCAATGAAAACTAAGCCCCATTGTTGAAAAGGTGCAGAAACAACTTTGGGCTTGACAGGAAAAGACTTCAAATGTTTCTTACCGGTTTCTTATGAACTCAGTTAAATTTGAGTACAGCATATCATCCTGAGACTGATGGACAAATAGAAAGGGTAAATCAAGTACTTGAGGATATGCTAAGGATGTATGTTATGGACCAACAGTCGCGCTGGGAAAAGTACTTACCCTTGGTGGAATTTGCTTACAACAACAGTTATCACAGTTCAATCGGGATGCCGCCATTTGAAGCATTATATGGGAGACCCTGCAGAATGCCGTTGAGTTGGGACAGGTTAGAAGATCGAGTAATCGTCGGACCAGAATTGATCCAAGAGATGGAGGATCAGGTAAAACTGATTAGGGAATGATTGAAAGAGGCGCAGGATAGACAGAAAAGTTATGCTAACGTTCATAGGACAGATATAGACTATGTAGTGGGAGACTAGGTCAGACCAAATAAGAGCACCATTCAGTTTGGGAAGGGGACAAAATTATCCCCCCGGTTTATAGGACTGTTTGAAGTTCTGGAAAAAGTTGGACCTGTCGCTTATCGTCTTGCACTGCCACCCCACCTGCACAAAATTCATAATGTATTTCATGTATCTACCTTACGACACTATATTGCTGAAAAATCTCATGACCTTCAATGGAAGGAACTGCAGGTATCGGACGAGGGAACCATAACGGTCGAACCATTACGTACTCTGGAACGTAGGGTTCGAGTCTCGACAGCTCAGGAACCGTCGGATAGACCAAGTTAAAGTCCAGTGGGATAAATATAATCCTGGATCAGCGACTTGGGAGGATGTTGAGATTTTATGCCAGAATTACCCCAGCTTATGCTAAATTTTGAGAACTGAAAACTTTATATGTATATGACTGCTCTATTTTGATACTTGAAACTTTATTTTTGAAATATCACGTAAGGATGAGTTTTACTTTTTTGGTACATGGATACCCATAAAGATAGAATGCTACTTCACTCTAGTGATACAGAATATATGCTGTTTGTTTAAATTTACTGGTGCATGGATATAGATATGCAATATGTCATTTAAATTAACATTGCAAGAATATGAAATCATAGATTAAACGTTATAAATGAAATTATCTATCGATTCATTTCATTACATTTCAAATATGATTGAAGGAAAGGAAATAGAAGAGTAACTACATTTTAAATATGAAAGTGAAACATATTGGTATACAGACTGAAAATGGTTAAAACAATGAATCATAGATGAAACATGTATGAACTAAACAGAAGCAATATCTAAACGAGAAATTGTATTGGACATATTGATACATATGTGGACAAGTGTTTTAACCAAGTATGTTATATAAATTCTAGGATCAATATCATAGATAGCAATATATTTGGAATGTGTAGAGATTGTTATATAGGTAACAATTTGTTATGAACAATATAGATGCCTATGCTGTAATGTGTGTATGAGTGTTTACATTGCAGATTGTATACCAGTGATTACCTTGCAGAACACAGATTATAGAAACAATCTACGTGATGACAGAATTCCAAGAACAGTTGAGACTCCCTGAGATCCCACGATAGGGTGTTGACCCTGGTCCTACTGGGAGGAGTGGAGGTGTTGCCCACCGCTTATCCTCCAATACCTGGAGTCATGGGAGGACTGTACGAGTCACGCTCCCCTAGACGTGTGATGATGATTGCCGGATGCCTACAAGGATGTTAGGTCGACGTAATCGACACTGATATCCTTAAGGTCTATGAGTGGATCAGTAAAACTGATGCCATGGCATATTCCTGTAGAGGACGAATAGGATGGGAGTGGAAGAGATTAGGAAGGATAGGATGATTTTAGAATAGTTTGGAGATTCGGTCGAGATAGGAAGTAACAATTAAATTACAGATACATACTTATTCAAATGGAAATTCAATCTTAAAAATACAAGCATTCGACAATCACCCTAATCTCTAAAAACACAATATTGATATGAGTATATAAAACCCTAAACTTCGGGATGAAGTTTTCTGAAGGGAGGAAGTATGTAACGACCCATTCCCAAGTTATACATAAAATAATATTAGCGTGTGTCGATATATGCATTTGATAGCTACACATGCCTATATCGCACACATTGCACTAGTACACCTACCTACTAATATCAAGATTACATAAGTTAGGGACTTAATATTAAGATTAAAGATTAATATTAAGATTAACTAAGTATAAATTATATAAAAAAAGACTAATAAAAGAAAATAATATAATTTAATATAAAGTCAATTTATTAAGTTACAAAGGAATATTCAAATATTAAAAGTTTAATGTAAGACAAATGCTCCATGAATGGAACCACTGTATAACCCCCTCCATAAGTATATCCTTATCCACGTTAAAGTGACTCACCTCACCATGAATGCTTATAATATCAACATTAATAGGGATAAGATCTCGAGAGGTAAGAGGCGGTGGAGGAAGGTTATTCAAGGGATGAATTATGAAGGAGAGGGGGTCTGTGTTTTTGGAAAATTCTGCATGATTACCAAGTGATAATATGGAGGGAGAGGAACTGTTCTGAAAGGGAGTCTCTGGGTTCTTGGAATTCTGGGCACGGGGGCAGAGGAGGCATCCTCTGGGTCTAGGATTGTTCCTAGATTGGCTAGGAGGATTTGATTGTCTCGGTAATCTGTTCACAGCATCAGAAGGAGAACCACCGCTCAAGAAACCTTCAGCCTGCTTCAGGATTTGTTGTTGATTTTCAGGTATTTCTCTATGTATAGATTAATTTTGTAAGCTGAAATTTCAATCTAAGCTATTACACTCCTCTCATTTTATTTGTTTTACTTAAATCAAAATTCAGATAGGTACAGGTAAGAAACCATGGGAAAGAGTCTTTACATTTTTGTAATAAAACAGCAACAATAGTATCTTGGGAGGCAAATGAGATGATCAAAAAAGGTTTTGAGTATTTAGGGCTTACCAGCTAAGGCGCTTCAATGATAGCTTTTTTAATCAACTCAAATGAATTTTGGGATTCAATTGTCCATTTGACTTCTTTGTCCTTCTTCAGCATGCAAGTAATATGCTTCACCACTTCAACAAAATTTGGAATGAACCTTATTAAAAAATTGAACTTACCAAGGAAAGATTGAACCTCTTTCTTGGATCTTGGAAGTGTTAAATCCTGAATTGCAATAACTCTTTTAGGATCAATTTTCACTCCATCTTTAGAAACTATGTGACCCAACATCTTACCTTCTTTGAGGGAAAAATGAGACTTCTTTGGATTCAATGATATACTATATTTTTTGCATTTAACAAATACATGTCTCACGTGTTGAAGGTGTTCTTGATCTGAAGCTAAAAAAACAGTAATATCATCCAAATAGATGACCAAGAATTTATCTTTTTCTCTAATGAATGCAAAGTCCATAGCATGTTGAAAAGTAGCTTCGGCATTCAGAAATACAAATGGCATCTTTACACACATGAATGTTACCGAAGAAATAGTGAATGTTGTCTTCTCTCGGTCTTCTAGCCAAACAGAAACTTGATTGTAGGAGAAACCATCTAACATGGAAATTTCATTTGACTCAGTTACCATTTGAAGCATATGCTCCATCTTTGGCAATGGATAATTATCTTTCTTGGAGCATTTGTTAAGATTCCTGAAATCTACACATAGTCTGAGGTCACCACTCTTCTTTCTAACTGGAACTAGATTTGCAACCCAATCTGAGTATCTCAATGGAATGATGATTTTAGCATCCAAAAGTTTCTTCACTTCCTTCTCCATCACTGGTAACATTAGTGGATTGATTTGTCTGTAGAAATTTCTGAATCTTAATTTTTATGCAGAAATTATTTATGTTAATCCGGTTAAGCTTCTCCAACTTATACAAGTTATCAACTGAATAAATTCAATTTGACATCAAAGCAAAACACATAACAAATCTCTACCAATTCAGAGCTAGAATAAGCACATGCACACATAGACAAAGTAACATAGTTATTTTTGGACAAACTATCCCCGAAAAAACCCAATGTGAAAAAACCGGTCTCTGGCTATTGGAGGGCTCTATTATTAAGAATATTTCTAAATACACAACTCTGGGTTCCAGATCTAGAAAACCCTACAGAGAAAACTCTAGATCTGCAGCACCTGGCTGATCTAAGACCAAAAATACTGACTGATCCACACCCTCAAACGGGAGTTACAGAACTCAGCCAGATCTAGGCCTAGAAACCCAAGATCTGCCCCTGAAAGACACTGTGTCAACCTCTGAAGCCCCTGTTGGGCTCTGCATCAGCCTTGGCTAGCCTCCAAATGCTCAGCGCTGTTACTGGAAGGGACTGCGTTACCCCAGATGTAATATTTCGAATAGAAATAAGCAGTAATATAAAACACATAAACAAGAAACTATAGCAACTAGAGAAGCATCACATGAACCAGACACAATATGGAGAACGCTGAGCCATTTTATTAAGTACTGAAAGATAAAATGAATACAAAGGTGATCAGTATGATGGCACCTTGGCTTGCACTAGGCAACCGTAGAAATACTCTTAGAATATATCATGAAATGGCTACTCCCTCAATGACTGTGTAATCTCCAAGCTGTTGGTGTTGTTGCCGTGCTACTGCTACTGCTGGAATGGACTGAATCTTTGGGGTTGTTCCCCACCTCAGAAAATTCTGAAATTTTGGGAATGGCCTCTACTTCCAAAACCTAGAAAAACCCAGAAAGCTTTTTAGAAATGGCCGACCCCTGAAAATAGCTCCCTTGAGGCTCTACGTTGCTCCTCAAGGAGGGACGCTCGCTCTAAATGAACAGCTCCAAAAGTTGGTCCGTAACTCCACCAAAACACTGGAATAAGAAAGGGTTGGCCCCTTATCCACTATCCCGGGCTGAATCCACCTCAAACTCCTAATCCAGAACAACCTCTCCACAAGACTGCATCCTCCCTGTCACTGACTGCGCTATCTCTCTGTGTGGGTGCTCCTCCCGTGATAGCTACAACTCCCACTGATAGAATAAGGATGGAACTCCTCACCCGAGAAGGCACTCAAAGTCTCGCGGGGCTGAGGTTGGATCTCCGAACGGAGACATCAGTGTACTAAACAGTACGTGCAGACTTTGCTAAACAGCAAGCGTGCTCAATGACAAGAAGACAATTCTCAAAATGCATAATCAGAATGAATGAGAATGAGGGGACCCTTCCTCCTTTTATGCTTGGTGAGCCTCTCCCTCACCTAGGCCCCACCAATCCCTGTGCTGCCACTTGGCCACTAGGCCCCACCTTGCTAATTCGATATGTCTCCTTAGTGACTTTAGGGAATGCTTTTATCCTAAGTGTGAGCTAAGTGCTCCTTCACCCACTTTATTTATATTTTAACTTTGTAAGGGTAAAATTAGTCAAAATTAATATTTCCAATTAGCTACTGCTAATTGGGAATATTATAGTCCTCCCCACCAAAAAATGCTTGTCCTCAAGCAATGCCTGAACAAGCCTCCTCTCTAGCTGATGCTCCCCACCATCACTGTAAAATGTGCCTGGGTCCCAGATGCACCACTAAATCTTCCCTGTCCTCTGTATCACCCTGATATGGAGGGATCTCTCAATGCTGGGATCCCAAGCAATCCTGTCCAACATGAAGCTCCACCTGCTCCACTCACCATCCTGCCATGCTAATGAAGTCCACCACTTCATCAATGACTCGCTAAAGCCCGATGGAAGATATACATGATCTTCCCATGTAGTATACAGCTCACCCCGAGAGTTTATCGAGCTGTGTAGAGCTGTAATGCTCAAGTATCCTGCTAATCTCTTAGAGGTACCACCATGCTGATGTTGTGCTACTCTGATCATGAGATATTCCCTGTCATGCGCAGAATGTATCCTCCTCTCCTGAGACCTAGTGGTAGGAGATCTATGAGAGACAATCTCATCCAGACCAGGAATCGCCATGATGCCAATACCTACCCCTCTGAATGCAGCTCTGAATCTATGCAGCAATAGAGAAAGTATGCCTTTCCATCCGATGAAGGCCTCTGTGTACCCCCATGTGCCAACCCAATAGTGAACTAGGTCACTCTCCGTCCTGACTCCGACCATCATGAGACAAAATGGGCTATCAATCAACTGAATCTCTGCATCCCATAGTCGGACCTGCTACACCATAGCTCTAACAACTACGGGAATCCCTCCGTGACTCATCTCTAGTCTCTACTCGTGACCAATATAGAGGGTCCATATACCATGGGAAAATATGATGCATGCTAACTTGCCCTGTGTCGGCCACTGTGTAGTACCGATGATCGCTGGAAGCCATATGTGACAAATAGCCACCCCCTGAATGCAATCAATAGATAGATATCTGATACTCGCAATTGACTCAAGGTATGTGGATCCCTCCTGTCCCTGCCAACCATCTCCACTGGATCTGCCATCCACCCTCTTGATAATGTGTCTGTACATTGTCTGGAGCCCAGACACATACTGGGATGCTACCTCTGTTGTACCCAGTATCCTCTGCTCATGCATGGTCTCGACATACCCTGAGAAAAGAGTGACGCATGTCTCCCTCATGACCTGCTCCCCAAGCGTAGGCTCAGCGATGACTGATGTGCCACCCCTGCAGAGGATCATCTCATCCCCTAACCTGTGGCTATCAACTAGCGCACCGACCCAGTGCCACTGCTGAGAAGTCTCCCCTAGTGTGCTGAGTGTCATCCAAATATCTTGGGTGAGCCTCGCGTACCCTGCTACTCATGCCCAAAGTGCCAAAGGACAACAACAAAATCGACTGTTCCCGAGAGTGATGTAGAACAGGGTCAGGTGCGCGAGTCCCCACAGATACCGTCAAGTATCGCTCATTTGTCTCCCCAATGTAGAAATTTCTTGTTTCCCACCCCGGTTTTCAGTTTCACCTTATTTCTCCTTTTAGTTAAATGCCCTTTCCCATATCCTTACATTCAACAACAAAAAAATAATTTTTTTGCTGAAAACACAAATTCTGGAAAATTTACAGAATGCTGGAAAATGCAGAAATAAATATCAGCAAATACAAACAACCATTCAACACATTATAACACAGAGATTTTTGGTCAAGGTGACCCTGGAAAAACCCCCTACAACTCTTGGGGAAAACCAGTTTGAGAGCTCCTTATTTCTGAAAAATGCTTTTACAATGAGGCAGAAATTACAGCAAAAATTTCAGCAACTAAACAACTGTACTTATCTCGATTTCCGTGCATTCACTCCGCCTTGGAAAACATGCAAAACAGTAAAAACCCAAAATAGAAATTTTACAGCTTTTATGACAGCATTAAATGCTGAAATGAGCTTCTCGATTTTTGTGCCCAGCTGTATGGTCGTACTGATGTACGGACTGTATGAAAAACCCAGCAACTTCTTCTCCTCAAAATCTGTGCTCCTCTGCCTCGAAATTTGTGCCGAAACTGACTGTACGGCTGTTGTACGGATTTCTAGAAATATGTACCACCAAGCAACAGTCTCTCTCCTCGATATTCGTGCCCAGAATTAAATGCTGAACTTGCTGTACGGTCTTCCTCGTTTACTGTGCCTCTCTCCCTCGAAAAATGTGCCCAACACTTGTTGTACAGATTTCTGCCTTAGAAATCGTGCCTCTTTGTTGTTGTACGGATTTTGCTGAAGTCTCTATCAGCTGCCCTCTTTCTCCTCTCTGCTCAGAAATCTCCCTTGCTCTCCTTCTCTTCCTCTCTCAATCTACTCATGAAAGAATGAATGATCTTTTCCCTCATTTTCCTTCTTTAACCTAACCCTAAGTAACTTTTGGGGAATCCCTAAATCCAATGGCTGAAATAGATTGAGATCTAGGGCTGAGATTAAATGCTCATTTAAATCTCACTTTCTATTTTTTAATTCACCCCACTTTAATAAAGACCCACTTAGTCATTTATTTCCAAAGTCATTTTTTCCTTTCTAATTTTACATTGACTTTATTAAAGTCACTTTAAAATTAGACTTTAGTAACTTTATCACTTAAAGTCACTTTTAAATTAGATTTGACTTTATAAAATTATAAAGTCACTTTAGGAAAAAAATTAAATTCTTTTGGACACTTTTCCCTAGGCCAAAGATCAAAGCCTTAGGGAACCACCTGTCCTCCGGTAACCAAATTTCAACACTCCCTCTTACCGAGGAAGGTGTTCCTCACCACACCCATCTTGTCTCTGAAGTAGACATGCTTGCCCCGTGGTAAGGCTTTGGTAAGAATATCCGCAACCTGCTCATCAGTGGGAATATACTCAAGCTTCACAGCTCCCTTCTGAACATAGTCTCTGATGAAATGATATTTGATCCCGATATGCTTTGACCTGTCATGAAATACTGGATTCTCCGTGAGTTTAATGTAACTCTGATTATCACAGTAAATCACTGAAGGTCTCAACAGCTGACCAAATAAGCCAAACAACATCTTGCAAAGCCAGATGGCCTCACAACTAGCTAGACTAGCTGCCATATACTCTTTTCTTCCATCGAACTTCCACGTTATCGATCACGTTTACGAACCATGACACTAATCGTCTGGTGTATGAGTAACAACACTGGCAGTTTCTTCTATCGGCTATCAACTCCGCCCAATCGTAATCGGGGCAGAAGCACACCTCACCTATCCCCCGCCATAGTCCGTACTCATAACCACCTGTCTGCAAGTACCGCAAAATGTGTTTTGCAGCCACCCAGTGAACCTTCCTAGGCTCACACATAAACTGACTCATCGTGTTGACTGCAAAACAAATATCTGGTCTAGTGTTGACTAAATACATCAAGGAACCAATCAGCTGTCTGTACAATGTGGGATCCACCAACTCGGAATCTGAAGCATGAAGCTTCTTCCAGTTGGTGATCATCGGTGTCGACATGGGTCTACAATCCTCCATGTGGAATCTACCAAGGATGTCCACAATATACTTCCCCTGTCCCAAGAAGAAATGCCCCTCCTCCTGCCACACCTCCAAACCCAAAAAGTAATGCATCAAGCCGATGTCCTTCATCTCAAACTCTACCGCAAGATCTCTCTTGCAGTGCTCTATGAGTCTCTCTGCACCCGTAATGACCAAGTCATCCACATACAGCACCAGAATGAGAGGCTCCTCACCTATCACAAGTATGTATCTATCCTGGAGTACCAAGCTCGGGGAGCTTGCTTCAGGCCATAAAGGGCCTTCTTCAGTCTGCACACATGGGACTCCTTCCCATGCACCTCAAAGCCCTGTGGTTGCTCAATGTACACCTCCTCCTGTATGAAGCCATTGAGAAATGCGGTCTTCACATCCATCTGGTGGATCTTCCAACCCATCTTTGCTGCTATCGATATAATGGAGCGGATCGAAGTATATCGAGCCACGGGAGCGAAGGTCTCCTCATAATCAACTCCCTCTACTTGGGAGAACCCTCTAGCCACAAACCTCGCTTTGAATTTCTCAATGCTGCCATCTGTAGCATGCTTTACCTTGTAAAGCCATCTGGAAGTAACCACGGATTTTCCCTCAGGCCTCGGCACCACCTCCCAAACATCATTCTTCATGATAGAAGAACACTCCTCCTGCATGGCCTCTCTCCAGACCTGCTGGCTAGCTGCCTCCTCATAGCTAGAAGGCTCAGAGTCAAGGATGCTGGTAGCCATTGCCATATAGCTACAAAACCTCTCAGGTGGTCTGCTCTCTCTGACCGGCCTCTTAGGCCCAGCAACAGATGTGGCCTCTCTCAAGGTGTCCCGAAGCTACCCTGCATTTCCTTCCCCGAGCATATTCTCAACGCATAGAATGAAAACCCCTCTCTCACTACCGGGGGAGCCTAAACTCGACCGTTTGTCTCCGTTGTCCCCCCGCTCGCACCTAAACCCGAGATGTCATACCGTGTGAACTCGTCCATTAAGTGGACTCTAGTGAACCGTTATGTGCACCGTTTCGCATGTCAGCCGAAGCACCACCCTCCGACTTCCGTGAACCACCGCCGACCGACCCGACTCCGACATCGTCATAGATGTACCTCTGGATCCTCCTGATCCCCCGCCCACCGGGATCTCATGACCGACTTCCGCCATCGTTGAGGGTCTGGCTGATCCAGATACTCTAACTCCCGTGACCTCCTAAAGGCCCTATCCTCCTCGAACTTCACATCCCGCCTGACAACAACTTTCCTCTGTGCAGGAATGTAAATCCGAAAGGCCTTTGAGGTCTCATTGTAACCCACAAAGATTCCCTTCTCTGCGGTGGGCTCTAGTTTGGTCCTCTTCTCCTTGGGTATATAGGAGTATGTAATGCACCCAAAGATACGAAGATGACCAATATCAGGCTTCTTCCCAGAAAAAGCCTCCTCCGGAGTCATGTGCCCCAAGGCACGATGCGGACTCCTGTTCTGCAAGTAAACAGCTGTGTTGCAGGCCTCTGCCCACAAAAACAATGGCAACCCCCGATCATGTAACATGGCTTTGGCAGCCCCTCCGATGGATCTGTTCTTCCTCTCTGCAACCCCGTTCTACTGGGGGTTGTAAGGAACAGTGAGCTCCCTCCTAATGCCTGCCTCCGCACAATAGTCAACAAACTCTCCAAGGGTGTACTCTCCTCCATTGTCCGACCTCAGGGACTTGATCTTCCGACCTGTCTGTGTCTCCACAAGAGCTCTAAACTCCTGAAATCGCTTGAAGACCTCACTCTTGGTCTTCAAGAAATAAATCCAGGTCCTCCTGGAGTGATCATCAACGAATAAAACATAGTACTCATATCCACTCAAGGAAACATGAGACATCCGACCGCTCACACCGGAATGAATCAAATCAAGTATCCCATTCGCTCTGCTGTCACTGCTGGGAAAAGGGGATTTGGCAAACTTGCCCATCGCACATCCTCTACAAGTATCAAAGTGATCAGTACTGAAATCTGGCACACCTTTAGTGATCTCCCGCAAGGTCCTCAAGGCTCCATGATACATATGCCCCATCCTACGGTGCCAAATCTCACACAGCTCAGAACTGCTAGCTCTGCTGTCAGTGCTACTGCTCAATGCCAAAAGGGGCTCGAATGCAAACTTGTACACCTTTGCATGGCGTACACCTATCACTCTAGCTGACTCAGCGGAGCGCCCCTGGGATATATCAGCACCTGTCCTCCCCTGAACAGTATCTCATATCCTCTATCCTCCAAAGCTGAGACGGATATGAGGTTCTTCCTCATCCCTGGCACATAAAGAACATCTGACACCTTCAAGGGAGGTTTAGACTCCGTCTAAAATGTCAGTGTCCCCACACCGACTGCTCTAACAACTCTGTCATCACCGAGTACTACCTCTATATCAGTGCCACTCTCTGAAAGCTCTGAGAAGTACTCACGGACTCCTGTCATATGACGTGAAGCCCCACTGTCCACATACCAGATACCCGAAGATGCTCTGCTAGTTGAGGGAAATGCATGCTCCCTCTGAACCTCTGTGGCAGGTGATCCTGCACTAGAGGACTCACACGCAATGAATCCAAACTCCCGGTCAAAGCGATCTGCAAAGTCCTCAACCTCTGTTGATGCTGCCATGCTATGGTTCTTTCCCTTCTTCTTCTTCTTCTCTGGACACACAACTGCATAGTGTCCCATCTTCTGACAATTCCAACACTTCACCTTGGAATAGTCCTTCTGTGTGTTACCCTGTTTACCTTTACCTTTGCCTTTGCCCCCACCATTACTTGTGGAAGCCTGCTTCTTCCCTTTGCCTTTTTTGCCTCCTGCCAATAGTGCTACATCCTCATCCTGCTCAACTGGCTTGGCTGCCCCAAGCTGACCTTTCCTGATCTTTGTCTAAATGCAATCATCCCAAAACCACTCCCATGTGAGAAGGGTCTCACGTGCACAAACCCCATCAGCAAAGTTCATCCATGAACTGGGGAGGTCATTCACTGCAATCCGCACCAACTCAGTGGGTGGAATGTCCTCTCCAATTGCTGCCAACTCATCTCTCACATTAGTAATCTTTGTGAGATATCCAGCTGCACTATCAGTCTTACCCATCTTAATGGTTTTCAGCTTCTCCTTCAGGACCATTTTCTGATTCTCATTGGTACTCTGGTAGAGATTGGACAATGCTGTCCACATCTCATGAGCATTTCTCTTTCCTCTCAAATGAGGAATGCAATGGTCTTTGACTGCGTCTAGAATCAATCTCTTACCCTTGTTGTTCTTTTTATTATATTCAGTCAACTGAGTAGCATCAGTAGGCACAACAACAGGGTTCTGAGTGGTATGCACCATGATGTCCCAGACTTCAGCCTCCTCAAAGATACTATGCATTCTCTCCTTCCAAACGCTGTAATTGGTATGCCCATCCAACCTATCCTCCACCCTCAATCCCAATGACATCCTGCTGTCCTAAAAACTGAAAAATACCACTGTTGTAGTAAAGATAAAAATTTTGTGTATGAAAAATCAGCTTGCTGGAATTTTCTGAGTGAACAATCAGCAGACTGTATTTTTCTTCTTGCTGTCCCAAACTGCACTTTCAGCACCCAAGCTCTGATACCATGTAGAAATTTCTTGTTTCCCACCCCGGTTTTCAGTTTCACCTTATTTCTCCTTTTAGTTAAATGCCCTTTCCCATATCCTTACATTCAACAACAGAAAAATAATTTTTTTGCTGAAAACACAAATTCTGGAAAATTTACAGAATGCTGGAAAATGCAGAAATAAATATCAACAGATACAAACAGCCATTCAACACATTATAACACAGAGATTTTTAGTCAAGGTGACCGAAAAACCCCCTACCACTCTTGGGGAAAACCAGTTTGAGAGCTCCTTCTTATTTATGAAAAATGCTTTTACAATGAGGCAGAAATTACAGCAAAAATTTTAGCAACTAAACAACTGTACTTATCTCGATTTCTGTGCATTCACTCTGCCTTGGAAAATGTGCAAAACAATAAAAACCCAAAACAGAAATTTTACAGCTTTTATGACAGCATTAAATGCTGAAATGAGCTTCTCGATTTTTGTGCCCAGCTGTACGGCTGTACTGCTGTACGGAAAACCCAGCAACTTCTCCTCAAAATCTGTGCTCCTTTGCCTCGAAATCTGTGCCGAAACTGACTGTACGGCTACTGTACGGATTTCTAGAAATCTGTACCACCAAGCAACAGTCTCTCTCCTCGATATTCGTGCCCAGAATCTGCCCAGAATTAAATGTTGAACTTCTTGTACGGTCTTCCTCGTTTACTGTGCCTCTCTCCCTCGAAAAATGTGCCCAACACTTGTACAGATTTCTGCCTTGGAAACCGTGCCTCTTTGCTGCTGTACGGATTTTGCTGAAGTCTCTATCAGCTGCCCTCTTTCTCCTCTCTGCTTAGAAATCTCCCTTGCTCTCCTTCTCTTCCTCTCTCGATCTGCTCATGAAAGAATGAATGACCTTTTCCCTCCTTTTCCTCCTTTAACCTAACCCTAAGTGACTTTTGGGGAATCTCTAAATCCAATGGCTAAAATAGATTGAGATCTAGGGCTGAGATTAAATGCTCATTTAAATCTCACTTTCTATTTTTTAATTCGCCCCACTTTAATAAAGACCCACTTAGTCATTTATTGCCAAAGTCACTTTTCCTTTCTAATTTTACATTGACTTTATTAAAGTCACTTTAAAATTAGACTTTAGTAACTTTATCACTTAAAGTCACTTTTAAATTAGATTTGACTTTATAACTTTATAAAGTCACTTTAGGAGAAAAAATTAAATTCTTTTGGACACTTTTCCCTAGGCCAAAGATCAAAGCCTTAGGGAACCACCTGTCCTTCGGTAACCAAATTTCAACATGTAATATTCCTAATTTGCGACAGCAAATTGGAATATTCTATTTTGTTTATTTTGCCACCTATAGTTTGTAAATAAATAAAAAGTGAGTAAAAGGGGTCTAAACTCACTTAAATGAAATAAGACATCCACCTAGTAGCACAACATTGTGACTTAAGTGGGAGTCAAGGGGGGACCCAACACCACGTGGAGAAGGGGGCCTATGTACACTCTAGAAGTTTCTCCAAGCTTCTGTGGAGATAAGGATGAGAATGTGGATAAGGATGAGGATGTGGAGGAGAGAGAGAGACTACGTTGGGTTTTGGAGGGAAACCAACACTATAAAAGATGAAAGAGCCTCCTCATTTCATTCATGCTTGGATTCTTGGATTATTGATTATTGAGTGAGACATTTGTCTTCTCTTTGGCACGCTGGCTGTTTAGCCCGTCTGCTGCACTGTTTAGTGCACCGAGTGTCTCTGTGCGGAGATCTCACCCTTAGCCTCGGGGGACTTCGAGTGCCTGCTCAGGCAAGGTTATTTCTTAGCACCATCCTCCAGGACAGCGTTATTGCTGCAGCAGCATAATATTGTGTTGTAGGGTGTTGCCGTGGTGACTTTACGACACCACTTCCTTCTCTTGATTTTCAGAGGGAGAGTCTTTCTTCCTTTTGGAGGATCAGATTGGAGGACTTTGGAGCTCATTTTCAGATCTTGGCATCAGGCCAATATATTCTTCATGGTATACTACGCAGTTCTTTCCCCAGATCTGCGTGATTGCTGAAGGAGCAGCGTTTCATGGTTTTTGGCATCATTTTGGAAGCTAGATCTCTGTTGGAGGGTGATCCTTGGATTGGCCAACCAATCCAAGTATATTTCTGATCTGAGACTGAAGTTTGCTTCAGAAATTCTGAACCATTCTTCAGATCTGTTGCAGTAAGACTCAGATCTGCTCCGGCATTTTCATGTATTGCCGAAATCCCCAAGGGGAAAGTAATAAAGAGCCCTTTGGGCATTTTGTCTCATTATAGATCTCTGTTTTCATGTATTTATCAGTTTCAGATCTGTAATATAATAAATATAAGCTTCAGCCTCCTGGAGAAACGCTGAAGGGTTTCTGGATCAATCTTTGTCTTGCGGCACCTCTATTTTGAGGGGTTTTTTCTATACAAACTGCTGTTTAACCTTGATGAATGCATATGCCGTGTTCCCAAACCCATTATTTGATCATCCATACTGTTATAAATCTTATTCCTTCAGAAAAGACGCAGCCCTTGCTTCAGTAAAATTCTGCATACTCAAAGTCTTGGGAAATCAGGGTTTCTATTGACTAGTCGGGAAGGAGGAGCTGTTTAACATAGCAAAACGCCTTTGTTTGAGCTGAAATTCGACATGGAAGTCCCTCTTGACCTATTATAATATATCCCAGAACCTTGAGACGTAATTTTACGCAGATTTCCTTATACACTCATTTTAGGGCCAAAATCCTCACTTTTCCCCACCTTTTTGCCCTTAAAAGCTGAGTAAAGGTTTCTGCTGCTATTTATTTTGGTTGCTGAGCATTATCAGGAATATTCTATGGTATCTACAGTCATCACACCTGAAGGATGCGTTTTTGAGTCATGATCTGCTGAAAATTTCATTTTGGGATATTACACAACACCCATCGATCCTGGGTGAACTACCCCCAAAGGTAAGCCCGGTGTCCCTGTCCGTGAGTCTCCCTGGAGGCAATACTCTAAGACTCTGTTGTGCAGCACCGTACGCCCTCGCATACCACCGATCATCCATGTACTCCTCGACATGCCACTGCACATTGAGGCATACCCCTGTACACTGCTGGTTACCCCCTACTATTGTTGTACCACATTGTAGCATCTCGTGCCTTGTCTGTGTCAAGGCATCGTTCACTCCTCGCGTGTTCTCAATGTGATGTAAGACACTCCTACTCCACAATGCAGTCCCACACACTACAGTACCCCACCATGCAACTCCATGTCCGCCGATAGTCCACTGCTCAATGCTAGAGGCTCCCACACATCCTTGGATGTGATGACCTAGAGTTGTGTCTCTACATGTCGGACCACCCCCAATCGGTATCATCATCTCCATTATCGCATCGCTATACCCGCCGACAAATGGATCATCACTCCAAACCCTCCATGAGGGGTCCGAGAAGTGAATCTCCCTATGTGTCAGTAGTGATACCACCACTGCTCGGCTCTGCTATGACCTCTGTGCCCCACACAAAGGTGAAGAATCCTTGGCTCCATACAAGGCACCATCTGGTGGCCTACCAATGCCACCTCCTCCGACAAGCTCCTGCCAAGGTATGTTGATTACCCTGTTGCCCAGCGTATAAGTGTCATACGAAGACAACCTAGGGAGTCTGCCTATAAACTGGTTGGCCACTGGAGCTGACCGAAACTCCCTTAGAGAATGCGCATGCTCAGCTGCTAGGCCAACTGTACCCTCCAAGACATAGTCAACCGACCTGCCTAGGAAATGACAGGTTATCCCGCCTAGATCCTAATGCCAGTTTGGGGCCTGTATTCCCAGCACCTGGAAACTCCTGCTGAACTACACCCGGGTCCACCACTATCTCCATAACCCACTCCACCGGGTACCAACTCAAAATATCTCGCCATCCAACCTCAACATGTGGATGTTGCACCCTGTGCAACTCTGATTGTCTCATCCCACTAACCAAGTCAACGTATGAGATCTGACTAGGTGGCTCGGCCTCTCTCTCTCCAATGGAAAGAGGTGACCCAACAATGCTGCTAGCCCTGTCTATGCATGCCTAAAGGGGGCTGCTCTGACACTCCAATGTGCCCTCTAGCTGTACCATTAGGGAATCCATTCGTTCCCCAATGTGGGCCAACTTGGCCGTTGACTCGGCACAAACCACTCTCATGCCCTCTAGCTCCTTGTTCTGTAACAAAATAGCCTCTCGTATTGATGTGGCCTTCCCTTTCAAAACTAGAAGGTTGGCTCGAAGTTGATGACACCGTTGTGTGCGACCATCATCCAATACCTCTGTATCTCCTAGTGCCTCATCAAAGGTGGATACATCTCCTGGCACCTCACCCATCTGCCACGCGTTGCTACCACCTGAAGACTCGGACACTACCTCGGTCATTACCTCAATGGATGGCACTACTGGGGTAGGCTCTACTCTCTCTACTAAGATGTCAACCGATATGGTCAAAGAAGTCTCCAAAACAGGTGGCCCCTGCGTCATACTGGGTGTATCCACATGCTCCCCATGATCCTGTGTGCCCTCATCCCCCAAGTGCGAGGTAGCCATTTTGATGACTTCCCCCTTCGTTATTCGGTCAAGCTGGGAAGAGGTATCCAACTTTCCCCCCCAATTCCGGGCCGTGCAATCAGTGGATCCATAATACATGGGAAAAGGTGTCCTCCCAATGGTTCGCTGCAACTCTGAACTCTCTGTGCTAGACCCCCCATTGTTCCTTCCTTCTTCATCCCACCTAAGATGGCAGTAATCTCTAAAGGACAAAGCCGCTCTGAAGTTTTCCCCCATGGAATGCCATTCTCGGAAATAATCTCCCATGAGTATATGATCATGCCGCCTATCTTGATCACTCAGTGCTGGAGGTAAGAATGTAGGCATCGTGATCCTGGTTGGCCTACTGAAGGCTGGTAAATGCTGGTCACACTGTTGTGAGACCCCCATATTTTCCACCTCTACTGCGTTTGGTGGGTAAGATTCTGCTTACCCTCTTTGTTCATAGGAAAAGATCCCCACGGCTGAGCCAAGAATGAGGCTCTGATACCACTGTAATATTCCGAATAGAAATAAACAGTAATATAAAACACATAAACAAGAAACTATAGCAACTAGAGAAGCATCACATGAACCAGACACAATATGGAGAACGCTGAGCCATTTTATTAAGTACTGAAAGATAAAATGAATACAAAGGTGATCAGTATGATGGCACCTTGGCTTGCACTAGGCAACCGTAGAAATACTCTTAGAATATATCGTGAAATGGCTGCTCCCTCAATGATTGCGAAATCTCCAAATTGTTGGTGTTGTTGTTGTGCTACTGCTACTGCTGGAATGGACTGAATCTTTGGAGCTGCTCCCCACCTAAGAAAATTCTTAAATTTTGGGAATGGCCTCTACTCCCAAAACCTAGAAAAATCCAAAAAGCTTTTTAGAAATGGGCGACCCCCGAAAATAGCTCCCTTGAGGCTCTGTGCTGCTCCTCAAGGAGGGACGCTCGCTTTGAATGAACGGCTCCAAAAGTTGGTCCGTAACTCCACCAAAACACTGGAATAAGAAAGGGCTGGCCCCTTATCCACTATCCCGAGCTAAATCCACCTCAAACTCCCAATCCAGAACCACCTCTCCACAAGACTGCATCCTCCCTGTCACTAATTGCGCTGTCTCTCTGCGTGGGTGCTCCTCCCGTGATAGCTACAACTCCCATTGACAAAATAAGGATGGAACTCCTCACCCGAGAAGGCACTCTAAGTCCCCCGAGGCTGAGGTTGGGATCTCCGAACGGAGACACTCGGTGTACTGAACAGTACGTGCAGACTTTGCTAAACAGCAAGCGTGCTCAATGTCAAGAAGACAATTCTCAAAATGCATAATCAGAATGAATGAGAATGAGGGGACCCTTCCTCCTTTTATGCTTGGTGAGCCTCTCCCTCACCTAGGCCCCACCAATCCGTGCGCTACCACTTGGCCACTAGGCCCCACCTTGCTAATTCGATATGTCTCCTTAGTGACTTTAGGGAATGCTTTTATCCTAAGTGTGAGCTAAGTGCTCCTTCACCCACTTTATTTATATTTTAACTTTATAAAGGCAAAATTAGTCAAAATTAATATTTCCAATTCGCTGCTGCTAATTGGGAATATTACACCAGACTAGGTGCCACAGTCACTATGTTGCCCCTAAGGGTCTCTGTGTAATCCCTGAAGGGTTTCCTGAAAATCACGCTCTCCTTGTTGCTGCTGCTGTCGTCTAATGCTGCTATCGTCTGCTGCTGCTACTGCTGCCTTCCTTCGCGCTGTCTTTCCTGATCTTTTCTCTGTTTCTTATGTATTCTAGACCCCGAGATCAGATCATCCCCTTGGTCTAAATTCCCCTCTCTGCAACTGAAACACTTGAAAATTCTTAGCAACCCCGCCCTAGAATCTCAGCTTAGATGCAGTGCTCTGCCTCTATGTGTTTTACAAATGACCCCAAGCCTTTCCTTTATACTTTTCTCGTTGACAAATCAACGACCAAGATTAAATCTTTAATCAATGGCTATGATTAAAAGAAAGTTTGATCTGTGTGACTTAAGACAATTTCATCACATGTTTAATTAAATTCACTTTAATTATTTTATTTTCCTAAGTTTTAACTTAGGAAATACATTAAAATAATTAATTAGTTTAATATCTCCTAAACCAGATGAAATTTCCCAAATCCATTTCTGGGTCTTGTAGATCAGGTGAGCTCTAGTCCTTCCTCAAAATTTGGGACCTAGAGAAAAACTGATGCTACCCCAAATACACAAAATCTCAACATTGTCTTAACTTATGCTAGAAAGGCTTAGTACCATCCTTCAATGGTATCCTATGCTCAATGATAGTTGTATCATATATCTTATAATCATGATATTTCCAAGAAAAAACATAAACATATTCACAAAACAGCTTGTGGTATTCAGTCTTTATTTCTTCTAATAAAGCTTTTGACAACTTAACATACCTCGGTTCTTTTTCTGTGCCCAAATTGAAATCTTCCAATTCTGTTTCTGTTTCAGCTAATTGTAGTTTAACTGAGACATCATTGTGATCAAAGAGCTTCTCAAGTGGGATTAACTCCTTGGGAATATGATTGGTAGGCAGCTGAATGATAGGCTAATCAGCAATCTGTTTTTTCATATTTTTGGTGTCTTGCATATCAGCATCATCCTTCATGAAGTCTTCATCTTGATCAATGTTTACGACAGCAAATTTTTCAACAACTTCAATGAATCTTCTAATCTCCTGATCATATTCAAAAACTTTCCAATGCTTGACATTATCAGGAATGTTTGGTCTGAATCTAACTTCCACTTCATATTTCAGCTTTATAGGTATTGGAATCCTGAATGAGCTTGCTGAAATAAAAAATGAATCAGCCAAAATATTACTCTCTTGGAACAAAAAAAATGTTAAAAGCCAAGAATGAGTCTTCTACAATGCTCCATACTGCATTCCGGTAATCTCTGAGTCTGGGATGCTTAGTTTGATAAATATTTCTGATTTACTGAACAATAAGTTTAGCATCTCCAAAAACCGAAATTTCTGAAATATTCATATTTTTTACTGTTTTTAAACCCATCAGTAGAGCTTCATATTCAGCCACATTGTTAGTTGCTTCAAATTCAAGTTTGAAAGAAAAAGTGGAGCTTTCTTTCAAAGGGGAAATGAGAACTATTCCTACACCAGCTCCCTCTTTAGAACATGAGCCATCAAAATACATTTTCCATAGCTTAGAACCCTCATGACTGATCTGTTTTTCAACAGGCTTTAAAATCTGAAGATTTTCTACAAATAGGACAACATTATCCATATGTAAAATGCTTGAACCAACATCAATTGTTCTAGCATAAATTGGATGATTAGTGGGGTCTTTCCTGTCACTAATGATATATGTCAGTTGAGCTTCTCTATAAAGTCTTCTTCGTTCTCCTCCTAAACAAGGACAGTAGCATAAGTGAAATCCATTTGCAAAGTTCCTCCCAGCCTTCTAATTCATGACCTAGAATGTAACATACCAAATCTATGAGGAATGTTAGCTACAACAATATCCATCACCATTCCTCTCATAGGTAACTGAAAGAGGCTTACTGCAAGGTCTTTGATGACACCAAGGCATTGAACTTTCTGGGAATCAAAGGAGTAGAGATCTTGGTACTCTCTAGTTTCTTCAAGACTTATTTCATCCATGACTACCTTGGGCATTAAATTATGTGAGGCTCCGGAGTCCATTTGGCAATTATGCAAGATCTTATCATTAATATTTAGTGATAGATAGAAAGGAGGGGTAGAGTCATCTTTGTCTTCTACCAATGGACTTAAAATAACAGTGGGCTTGTCATCTTGAAGGTTAACAAAATTAGAAGCTACTTCGGTAGGTGGAGGCTGAAGAGCTTTCATAAAAGTCTTTTTGAGATCATCATTTTTCATGAGCTCTAAAAGAGGAACAAGAATCTTTATCTTTTGTATCTCATTCTCAAAATTGAAAACAGGGGGTAGTTTATGAGCAATTTTTACCTCAAGTGAAGGAGGATTAACTGCTACTGGAATTTCCAGTCTGCTTGGTTCAACAACTTGCTTTTCTATTGGAATTTTAACTGCGTCCTTATTTTTCTTGGGTTGTGCAACAGGCTTTGGATTATATTCAATCTTCTTTGATCCAAGATTGTATCTGCTTTGGTGATCAGCTGCAATCATGGAATGATTAGAACTCTCTTCATTATTTTGAGTATATGACATGAAATATTCATACTCTGCTTGTGTAAGATGAATCAGCCCTTCTTTGTCTCTTAGACAATTGATATCAACAGCTTTCTCCAACCTTTGAGCTTCCTCTTCATCTTCAAATATAGCATTCTACAAAGGGGGGCACTTTTTGATCATCAACATCTCTTTTTTCTCGCTGCAAAATTTGAGGAACAGTAGGTCTTCTAAACTGCTACATATTAGGTTGATCAAATGAAATATTTCTAGTAGTAGTTGGTCTTGCTTCCATCTTGAGCTTGGACATCTCAGTGATCAATGACTTAACCATCTTGGTCAGTTCATCTAGCTTAGGATCTATGTCTGAAGTTCCTGAAGATGAAACTTCAGCTTTTTGCTTTTTTTTTTCTCTGTCAATCCCTCCTCTGGTCCTATCATCTGTTAACACATTAGATTCTCCTTGTTAGCGCAAGGAGTCACTCCTTGACTGCAAAAGGAGTAAGCCTTACACATCATAGTTCATTTCAAATTTAAAAGGGTTTTGAGTGGTGGAATGGCTTCTCAAAGAGTTTGAAATTATTTTTATAATCTTTAAGACCTTCATGCATTTGGCAAGTTGTGGCAAGTATAAATTGTATGGGTAAATTGGTAGTATAGGGAGCAGAGTGTAACAAATGAAAGGAGATGGTTAGCTGGTACTTATTCTAGGAAATATCCATATCCTAAATCAGTCACACAGCTATAATGATGGCTCTTTACACAAACTCTATTTATGCAAAGTAAACAACATTCAGAAAGTAGATTACATGCATAAAGTATTTCACAAATCCTTTATGAAATCTTCACTAACATGTTCTACAACACATATATGATTTGCAGGAAGCTAGAAAGCAGATAATTTACTATTAAATCCTTCAACAGTTTCTTACTCACACCTTACTAGTTGCTGCAACTCATAAATTATAAGAAATTAACAAAGAGAGAAAACACACCATACATTAGATAGTCCTTGAGTCACAAAATCCTCCAGCATGAAGTGCAAAAAGGCTTTTCTTTATTATATTAAGTCTTCAGGTAGACCAACATCCAACCTGGAAATGGTATTTACAAATGGTATATATAAAAAGAGAGACACCAACTCCATCTCTTATAAAAAAGACACACTACTCCTAACATTACATAGGTGTCATAGGACATTAAAACCATATCCCATCGAAATCTAACTAAAAAGACAAATGTAGATGAAAGAAGAGAAGAAATCTAGGTTGAACTGTTGAGTATGCTAACATGTTGCCCCTTTTTCTGCTGATTTGTCTCCTTATGTCTTTGGTTCTTAAATAACCATGTATCTTCATTTAATATGACCTCCTACAACCTCATAACCACTTATCACCATCACTTGTTATATCCATTTGGTTATGAGTACTTATCTTTCCTGAACTAGCTCAAAAATTTTGCTGACAGATGTCAAAAATCAAATAAAACAGGCGCTACTGGAAATTCTGGTAAAAACCTGTAACTGCGCAAAAACTGTAACACTACTGGAATTTCCGATAGCACTCTATTTCTTTTTAAAAAATGCACAGAAAACACTGAAAAACCTGTGCAGACTTATACACTTTGAAATCTTAGTTGTTGTTCAAAATTGCACTTGATAAGCAAAAAGGTGTTTATCAAGAAACCTTTTTACCTTCCTTCCATGTGGGTTGCACCTTCAACAAACTTGTCCAAGTCTAATTTGTTGCCAACAATTGATCTTGATCTTCTGGTTCTTGTGGCTGCTTCTTTGACAGTGGCTTTTTCCTCCTCCAAACCCTTTTGGATCTTTCTTCTTTTTTAGCTTTATGCTTATTGCTCTGAAGGGGTTTTGTTTTTATCTTTCTTCTTGGATTCCTTTGTCTTTAACCCTTCAGATTTTCCTTCTATATCAATGACCTCTGTCAATAAACTTGGATTGTGCAGAGCCTTGAACTTGAGCCTAAACTTGATGTTGTCTCTGGTATGTCTTTTTCTAGTACCAACAACAGGTTTGGCTTCCTCTTTCTTCTTCTTACTACTAATCTCATACCCTGCATCTTTGAGGAGTTCTTCATCAGACTTTGTGGGCCGATACTCTTTCTACATTTTCTGTTAAATATCTGATTCTGGAATTTCTAGTAGCATATGTGCTTTAGATTTCTCTGCAGTTGCAAACCTTCCTATTCGAGCTCTGGTGTAGACATTAGGAAAAGGAGGAATGGGGGGCACCATTTTCATAGACTTGGGTTTATTTATTGATGAGCTCTCTCCTTTCTCCAACTTCCTCTCAACCTTCACTAAAGGAGTCTTTTCTTTTCTGCTCTTGGATTTATGGATATTCTCCTTCTTAGCCTTCCTCTTGGTTATTTTTGCAGGCTGAGTGTGTTGTTGTGAGGATGGAGGTGTAGGTGCAGGCTAGCCTACCCTGTAAAACAAGAAATGGTCCCATGTTTGATTTCTTTTCATTAACTCTTCTTCAACTAACACTTTGATGAGAGCTAGCTATATTCTGAAGCAGCAATGTGTGTTTGAATCCTGGCTGACATCTTTGTTAGACTCTTCAACAAAAAGTATGGCAAGTTGAGGGTCTTCATACCTGCAACATGAAATAGAAATCTCATAGCATAAAGAAACACTACTATATACCTCCTTTCACAAGTGAGCTAAATCTTGATGAGTTTAACAGCTTCTGCCCATTCATTTTTGAGGTAGCTATTGGAAATTCCTTTGGCCCAATTAGGATCTTTGTGTCCATCCTTGAGGAAACTGTTGAGGTCTCCTCCAATGATAACCTGACCTTTAAACCACCTTTCTCCTTCCTGTGGAAGGTTGAATGCCTCAGCAATTGAATCTGTTGATACCTGCAATTTAAGACCATAGACTATGGCTTCCTGTCCATTGAAGAATTTGCAAACTCCTGAGCTACTCCTAAGTGAGAGCTTCCCAGTCCTAAGCACAGAGAATACCAACCTGCTTGGACAAACAACCTTCTTAATTCGAATTTGCATCCACTAGGTCAGCTCCTTGTGGCTCAATTCGTTTTAGCTTTCCTCCTCCTTTAGTCATCTTCAGTAATTAATAACTCTGTCTGCTGAAATCTGATAGGTGGCAAAGCTAGAAGACCTCACCTAACAAGTGTTGTTGTGTCTTCCTATGACATCATGTCTGAAATCTAAGACTCCTTCCTCAAGCTGCACTCTAGAAAACTCGTTCTTCAACAGCTAAGCTCACAACTGATATTCCTCCTTCTTTCTCAGTGATTTAAAACAACAACGTTGGTTCACCCTCCCATGCAATAGATCTTCATTATGGCAAATATCCTTGACTGTAGTATGCACCATGTGATAGCAATCATGGTCATCAATTGGTTGCGTAGCTTCAGATGGCATGCTACAAGTGGTTGTAGATAAGTGGATCTGTGACTGGCAGTCACCTCCACTGCATGTTGATTTATTGGCCTAAGTTTCCGGCAGCGTCTATGCGTAACCATCCAAATGGTCATTGGATTAAACTTGCGGATCCACGATATTTTCCAATCGATAATCACGTACCTTGACATGAAATTTAACCAACTCGGTTAACAGACAAGATGGGATCAACGGTTCGTTGTGTTATTGCGGATTGACACCTAGACACTACACGTATACCACGACTTAAACTTAACATAACTGACCACATACCACTCCTATCACTTCATTTAAATCTTAATAAAAAGATTTAAAACGTATTTTAAACTAAAACACGTGGCCTGACACAAAGCGAGTGCGTTTTTTCTTTTATTTTTTTTAAAAACAGCGGAAGTTACCGGAATTTTCGGTAGCATCGGATTAAAAGAAAAACACACAGGAACAGAATTAAAACAGACTGTCCGAAAAGGCTAAAACATGTGCGACCGGAAATTTCAATAGCAACCAAAAGTTTTTTGAAATTTACAAAGTCTAATCCTAAAAACAAAAAATTTAAAATGGACTCATGACTTAGCAAAGAATTGTGCTAACACTCCTATTCATCTCTTCCAGCCAGCAGCAAGCAGCCCCTGAGAGCCACTTTGTAGACAATGTGGGATGCCATCCATATCCTCTGTGAAAGTCTCAAAACAGAAACCCTACTACAATGTCTAGATCTACTTCGCCTACTTGTTTGATTAACTTAACAAGTTATTTAACTAAAGTATTCAGAAAAGCATTAAGCAGACACAAACAGCGGCCTACACATCTATAGATCATTTACTAAACAATACGCACATGTGACAAGATTACACACAAATTTTTCAGACAAATGTCCCCGAAAAAACCCAATGCAGGAAAATCGATGTAGCAGCTCTAAAGGGTTTTATTATTATGCAGAATCTGAATACAACATTTTGGGCACCATAAATGGTTGGCCCTATAGAAAAATTACATGGCAGAAGTACCTTTCACTCAGAGACAGAAAATATGGCTGTATCACACCCTCAATCAGGATTTACAGATCACGAGCCCTTTCTGGCCCACTAGAACCCTCAACGCTGCCTCTGCAGCCTCTGCATTAGCCCTCACTGGCCAGCGTCACTACTGCGTCACCTTCACTAGTGTTGGGCTGCCTATGCGCTGCCCTGGCTGGGCTTGCGTCACCTTGGCTGGTGTTGCGCTGCCCCTGTGTTGCGCTGATTGGATCTGCGTCACCCTAGCTGGGCTTACGTAACCTCAGCGCAATCCTCTACGTTGTGCTAGTTGAACTGTGTCCTCCTGGCTGGCTCTGCACTGCCTGGTACTCACTGCCTCTTTGTTGTTGTTTTCTCGGCCTTGGATCGGATCATCCCTTGCCGATCTCTGCCCCATGGCAAAAAGACTTTAGAAGTACATCAAGGAAAACTCGATCTCCGAGGTACCAAAGTATATTTCTTGGTTATTGCTATTCTTGTACAAACTTTGGGCACATGGAAAAAGACTGTAGGGCATATCACAAAGACAAATATAATGGTAATCGTCAATCACCTAAAAGCAATTTTGCAAGAAGATGTCATGATTTCTTATTCATGAACAAGATAGAGTGCTTCAATTGCCATAACATTGGACATATGGCACATGATTGTAACTTGACTTGGGCCTCTACACAAGCTAGAACCATGCCAAAGAAAAAATTTACACAAGTATGGAGAAGGAAGCAAGTTGAATCCAGAAGTCTCTTGAACACTTCAGCCAACAACACATGTTGTTGATTTGATAAATTCATCCTTGATATTCCAAGTAATTGATGGTGAAACCCTGCCAAAAGGAGACCATGCATATTGTTAGGGGGAGCTGGTGACTCATGACTATTCTTGTAGAAGTATTCCGTGAAAAGGTGATGAGTCACACTTTGACAATCTTGACAAATCATCTCTCGGGAGTAACTCCATTGAAGAAAATAATGAAATTGTGAATATTTCTTCCACTTGATCACAAGGCAGCAATCCTTCTTATCTAAGAAAAATAAAAAATAAAAAATAAAAATAAAAAATATAGAAGAGCTTATGCATGCAGGGGGAGTTGGTTCATCCATGGAGAAATGTCAACACATCTATCATGGAACACATTTCCAGAAAGAAGAGCACCATGACAGGGGGAGCATAGTACCTATGAAGAACTGTTATTGACGAGAAAATATGATAAAGAGAAGCAGCTTGATAGGGGGAGTAGTCGAGCACCCCTTTTGCCATTGATGTCAAAGGGGGAGAGAATGTTGAAGGGCAAGAATATTTCCATCAATGACAAAGGGGGAGATCATTAATCAAGGTTGTCATTGATGTCAATAGCTGAGATGGAAAATATTCTTGTAATGTCAATGAACGTCATGCACTCGCTAGGTGTAAGGATGCCATCAATGAAGAGGTCAATCAATGAAGATGTCAAGCCACTAATGAAGAAGTCTTGCCTGAACAAGTCCTTGAACTAACTATAAAGGTGCCAAGTGTCAATCATGTACCTTGTTTGGTAACCTACAAGACTACACTTGATGATGTCATTCGATGAAGGTCTTGATGGCATGGTTGGAAACTCTATGATGACATGAAGGACTTGAAGAACACTTGATGGCATATGATGACATTTTTGGAAGATCTCATTTAATGATCTAGATGGTGTTTGGAAGACTCTTTGAAGATATCCATATGGAAAATTATGGATTCACTATCATGATGACTTTGTTGGATATTCTCATGATGACTGTCCCAATCACTCCTCATTTTGTCCCAAATATTTTCTGCACTAAATTTCAATCATTAAAAAATATTTTTCACTACCCTAGAAGTAGCTTCTCAATTTGACTCTTGTACCATCTTTTAGGGCATAATTTTGCCTTTATAATGAGCCCTTACACGCCCCAAAACTCCAAATATTTTGTGAGAAATTGAATTTATAAGTTAGAAAATTTATTATTTTTCGCCAGCCGACCTAAGCCGACTTGTAGGCTCATGTCCCTTGGCCAATAGATGTGTCTTTTCGTCTGTAATCAAAACCAGTATATATTGAGTCAGACTCCTCATTGCAACATCATTTTCGGTGAGAATTTCAAAGATAATACAGTGAGATGACAGATAAGTAAAAAGAACTAAGAAGGATATATTTGGGTTTTTGGGCAAATACTTTTGTGTTTGGGATACCTTAAACTCAAATTACAGCAATGTGGTGGACTATCACAATTCTAATATATTGCAGACCTGAGATTATCAACTTGCTTTTCTTTGCTGCTCGGACTGCTGTAGACTGTGGACAAGCTCGGACTAGTCATCTTTTTAGAACTCGGACCTGAAGTAGTACATTGTCATACTGTGGTAGCTGAAGCTTACTTCGGCCTCTTCTAAGGCATGTTTTGAAGCAGACAGTTGAACCCTTTTAAGATTGTTTTCGTGGTGATTCCAAAGGTATATCTGAGCTATTCTTGAAGCATGGTTTGGTGGATTTGTGGATAAGTTTGTTAAGGCCTGGTTCAGCCCTATTTTGTGACAGTGCTAAGGAGAAATTTCATATCTTTATTTAAGACTTATTTCAAGGCATGAATGGTAGTCCTGAAGTGTAATTTTGGGCTGTCTTGTGGAAGCATCTTGTTGAACTTGGAGCAGTTGGTTGAGCAGAACTGGAGCAGCCCTTCAAGAACCTTTGTGTTGAATTGTACCAAAACTTGGAGCACCTTTGATGTCACACTTTGGAGCAGCATTGTTTGAAGAAACCTATCCTATTGAAGAAGATATTTTGTAGCATTCCCAAGTTTACAAGTTTAAAACATCAGTTGGGAATTTGCAGCAGTGTTTCAACATCCTTTTTGAATCCCTAAGATAGATTCAGAAGCAGAAATAATTCCTTGGAGCAATATTACTGAAGTTTGTTGAAACACTTCTTTTAGAAAAGCCTATTGAAGATATCTTGAAGGAACGTTGTCTTGAAGATCTGTTCGGAGCACATTAACATCATTCTTGGAGCACCTTGTGAAGACACTCTTGAAGAATCTTGAAAGACATCTTGGAGTAACTTGAAGACATATTGAAGATCTTGTGGAGATAATGTTGAAGACAATGATGCATTGATGAAGCCATCATGAGGTAACTTGCAGAAATTTTTTGGGTACGATGAAGAGCAGCGATGACACCTTCTACGAAGAAAAGGTTGTCATTGATGACATGATGTGTAGATTACAGTGAAGAGTAAGCTGAAGATTGTCAGGGCTCATTGAAGAATACATTGGGAGTCGTAATTATAACCAAATATATCTTGATGAAATGAAGCATGAGGTTGGAGCCTCATAAAGACAAGGTTGGTGCCTTGGAACATAGGGTTGGAGCCCTAGAGGATAGGAGTCCTCAAGAGACTAGGTTGGAGCCTGTATCAGATATAGGGTTGGAGCCCTTGAGGTTAGTGCCTCAGAATTGACAAGGTTGGAGCCTTGGAAGTCCAAGTCAGTGCTTGGTAAATAGAGGTTGGAGCCTCATGAGGTCCAAGTCGGTGCTTGGAAAAGTACAGGTTGGAGCCTGGTGGATTGAAGATTGGTGTCTTCATCTAGGGTTGGAGCCCTAAATATATTGTACTTGATTTATTGTAAAGAAGAAATTAATAAAAGCATTTATTCTTATTGTTCATTTTGTGTTCTAAATATAAGTGATCTAACTGGTAAAGTTAACAATTGAACAGAAATAATGATTCACCCCCCTCTCAGTATTTCCAACAATTGGTATCAGAGCCAGTACCTTCACTCAAAGCCTAATAGCTTGAAGTTTGATCATTAGAACACAAATGGCAAAGCCAAGAAAGAAAGTCTCAAATCCTCCTAAAGACGTGTCTTCCTCAACCATTGAAATTGAAGTAAATCAATTTGCGAAGGCTCCATTGTTCAATGGAAACTTTGATATATGGGTGGCAAGAATGAGGAATTTCTTGAAGACTCAAGGAATTGAAGTTTGGAAATCAGTGATTATTGATAGCATGTTGGAAGGAGAATCCAAGGAGTATAATACAAGAGCAATGAAAGCAATCTTGAATGGGCTACCTGATTCTATGAAGGCCAATTTGGAAAAATGTTCGTCAACAAAAGGCATATGGGACAAACTTCATGATCTTCACTCAAAAGGAGCATTGACCATGACCTCTAGTCAAGAAGATGATGGAAAGCAAGAAGGAAATCCAAAACCCATCAAGGAAGCTAAAGATAAGAGAGATGGCAACAAGGCTAAAGAAGACCTAGAAGATGAAGAGAACAAAGAAGACTTTGAAGAAGATCTCCTAAATAAACTTATGGCTTCCATGGAAGAGATTAACGGTTTGAGAAAGGAAAATGAGGAACTTAAAAAGAAAGCGCAAGATGGTAACCAAGACAAGACAAGCAAGGAAGTTGACTTTGTCAAGCTTCAAGTGCAAGAAACAGATGAGGAGCTCGCCAAACTTAAAGAGGAATTTCATCAAAACAAAAGAAAGCATCATAAAGAAGTCATATCTATGACAAATCAATTGGATAAGGCAAAGAAAATGGAAGAAACTTTGTCAAGCCACCTTGAACAAAGACTTAAGTGTTTAAACAATCTAGAAGCAGAGATTGGTCAATACAAGGAAGAGGTCTCTTCTCTTAGATCTCAACTAGAAGAATCAAGGAAACAAGTGCAAGGAGCCGAGAAGGTGATGGAAACTTTGGCCTTCATAGAAGGACAAGTTAATGAAGCAGAAAAGGAGAGAAACACCATGATATGCCAACTAGAAGAAAAGGATGAAGAAATCTTGAAACTAAGATCAGACATCAATCTTCTCAAGGCCGAAACATGCGAAGCTACAAGAATAAAAGAAGAAATGGAGAGCAATCTAGCAAAGGAGAATGAAGAAGTCTTCATAATGAAATCAAATGTCATCTCCCTTAAAATCGAAGCACATGAAGCAACAAGAATGATGGAAGAAATGAAGAAGCAACTAGTTATGAAAGATGAAGATTGTGAAAAGTTGAAAGGAGAAATTGTCTTTCTTAAAAAGGAAGTTGACTTGCTGAATAAGAACTTGAAAAGCTCTCAAACCCTAGATGACATCCTAAGTCATCAAAGGTCTCCCCTTGATAAATCCGGTCTTGGCTATGCAAGTGAATCCTTAAGCAAGAATGATAATGCTTTAAACAACAAAGATGTGAGGAACCTAGAAAGAAATGTTGATGCTCCCAATTCTAGCAAAGGCAAGGAGAAGAGTCAAGACAACAACAAAAGAAATTCAACTCCAAGGAGACTTGCAGATGGTGTCAAGAATACAAAAGGCAATGAATATCATCAAAGAATCCCAAGGCAAAAAGATTTTAGAAGTACATCAAGGAAAACTCGATCTCCAAGGTACCAAAGTATATTTCTTGGTTATTGCTATTCTTGTCCAAACTTTGGGCACATGGCAAAAGACTGTAGGGCATATCACAAAGACAAATATAATGGTACCCGTCAATCTCCTAGAAGCAATTTTGCAAGAAGAAGTCATGATTTCTTATTCATGAACAAGATAGAGTGCTTCAATTGCCATAACATTGGACATATGGCACATGATTGTAACTTGACTTGGGCCTCTACACAAGCTAGAACCATGCCTAAGAAAAAAGTTACACAAGTATGGAGAAGGAAGCAAGTTGAATCCAGAAGTCTCTTGAACACTTCAGCCAACAACACATGTTGTTGACTTGATAAATTCATCCTTGATATTCCCAATATTTGATGGTGAAACCCTGCCAAAATGAGACCATGCATATTGTTAGGGGGAGCTGGTGACTCATGACTATTCTTGCAGAAGTCTTCCGTGAAAAGGTGATGAGTCACACTTGGACAATCTTGACAAATCATCTCTTGGGAGTAACTCCATCGAAGAAAATAATGAAATTGTGAATATTTCTTCCACTTGATCACAAGGCAGCAATCCTTCTTATCTAAAAAAAAAAAGAAGCTAGAAGAGCTTATGCATGTAGGGCAAGTTGGTTCATCCATGGAGAAATGTCAACACATCTATCATGGAACACATTGCCAGAAAGAAGAGCACCATGACAGGGAGAGCATCACACCTATGAAGAACTATTATTGACGAGAAAAGATGATAAAGAGTAGCAGCTTGATAGGGGGAGTAGTCGAGCACCCCTTTTGCCATTGATGTCAAAGGGGGAGAGAATGTTGAAGGGCAAGAATATTGCCATCAATGACAAAGGGGGAGATTGTTAATCAAGGTTGTCATTGATGTCAATAGCTGAGATGGCAAATATTCTTGTGATGTCAATGAATGTCATGCAATCCCTAGGTACTAAGGATGCCATCAATGAAGAGGTCAATCAATGAAGATGTCAAGCCACTAATGAAGAATTCTTGCCTGAACAAGTCCTTGAACTAACTATAAAGGTGCCAAGTGTCAATCATGTACCTTGTTTGGTAACCTACAAGACTACACTTGATGATGTCATTCGATGAAGGTCTTGATGGCATGGTTGGAAACTATATGATGACATGAAGAACTTGAAGAACACTTGATGGCATATGATGACTTTTTTGGAAGATCTCATTTAATGATCTAGATGGTGGTTGGAAGACTCTTTGAAGATCTCCATATGGAAAATTATGGATTCACTATCATGATGACTTTGTTAGATATTCTCATGATGACTGTCCCAATCACTCCTCATTCTGTCCCAAATATTTTCTGCACTAAATTTCAATCATTAAAAAATAATTTTCACTACCCTAGAGGCAGCTTCTCAATTTGACTCCTGTACCATCTTTTAGGGCATAATTTTGCCTTTCTAATGAGCCCTTACACGCCCCAAAACTCCAAATAGTTTGTGAGAAATTGAATTATAAGTCAGAAAATTTATTATTTTTCGCCGGCCGACCTAAGCCGACTTGTAGACTCATGTCCCTTGGCTAATAGATGTGCCTTTTCGTCTGTAATCAAAACCAGTATATATTGGAGTCTGAACTCCTCATTTCAACATCATTTTCGGTGAGAATTTCAAAGATAATACAGTGAGATGACAGATAAGTAAAAGAGGCTGAGAAGGATATATTTGGGCAAATACTTTTTGTGTTTGGGATACCTTAAACTCAAATTACAGCAGTGTGGTGGACGGTCACAATTCCAATATATCGCAGACCTGGGATTATCAACTTGCTTTTTCTTTGCTCGGACTGTTGTAGACTGTGTGGATAGCTCGAACTAGTCATCTTTTTAGAACTCAGACCTGAAGTAGTACACTGTCATACTGTGGTCGCTGAAGCTTACTTCGGCCTCTTCTAAGGCATGTTTTGAAGCAGACAGTTGAACCCTTTTAGGACTGTTTTCGTGGTGATTCCAAAGGCATATCCGAGCTGTTCTTGAAGCATGGTTTGGTGGATTTGTGGATAAGTTTGTTAAGGCCTGATTCAGCCCTCTTTTGTGACAATGCTAAGGACAACTTTCAGATCTTTATTTGAGACTTATTTCAAGGCGTGAATGGTAGTCCTGAAGTGTAATTTTGGGTTGTCTTGTGGAAGAATCTTGCTGAACTTGGAGCAGCTGGTTGAGTATAACTGGAGCAGCCCTTTAAGAACCTTTGTGTTGACTTGTAGCAAAACTTGGAGCGCCTTTAATGTCACACTTTGGAGCAGCATTGTTTGAAGCAACCTATCCTATTGAAGAAGATCTTTTGCAGCATTCCCAAGGTTACAAGTTTTAAACATCAGTTGGGAATTTGCAACAGTGTTTCAACATCCTTTTTGAATACCTAAGATAGATTCAGAAGCAGAAATAATTCCTTGGAGCAATATTACTGAAGTTTGTTGAAACACTTCTTTTAGAGAAGCCTATTGAAGATATCTTGAAGGAACATTGTCTTGAAGATCTGTTTGGAGCACATTAACATCACTCTTGAAGCACCTTGTGAAGACACTCTTGAAGAATCTTGAAAGACATCTTGGAGTAACTTGAAGGCATATTGAAGATCTTGTGGAGATAATGTTGAAGACAATGATGCATTGGTGAAGCTATCATGAGGTAACTTGGAGAAATTGTTTGGGTATAATGAAGAGCAGCGGTGACACCTTCTACGAAGAAAAGGTTGTCATTGATGACGTGATGTGTAGATTACAGGGAAGAGTAAGCTGAAGATTGTCAGGGCTCATTGAAGAAGACATTGGGAGTCGTAAGTATAACCAAATATATCTTGACGCAATGAAGCATGAGGTTGGAGCCTCATACAGACAAGGTTGGTGCCTTGGAAGATAGGGTTGGGGCCCTAGAGGATAGGAGTCCTCAAGAGACCAGGTTGAAGCCTGTACCAGATATAGGGTTGGAGCCCTTAAGGTTGGTGCCTCAGAATTGACAAGGTTGGAGCCTTGGAAGTCCAAGTCGGTGCTTGGCAAATAGAGGTTGGAGCCTCGTGAAGTCCAAGTGGGTGCTTGGCAAAGTATAGGTTGGAGCCTGGTGGATTGAAGATTGGTGTCTTCATCTAGGGTTGGAGCCCTACATATATTGTACTTGATTTATTGTAAAGAAGAAATTAATAAAAGCATTTATTCTAGTAAAATTAACAATTGAAAAGAAATATTGATTCACCCCCCTCTCAGTATTTCCAACACTCTTCGTGCATAGCATCCTTCCAGACTTGATGCTTTACGGCTTCCTCAAAAGATCCAAGCTCAGATTTTACAATAGTACTCATGGCTGCTAGATACCCTTAGTATCTATTCAGCTTCTTGCTTTCACGAAATGTCCCCCTTGGGGCCATATGTCCCTCGGCATCCTCGAGAGTGTCCCTGAGCCATAATGGTCTCTTCCCTATCGAAGGAGGTGGATCAATCGGGTCCATCGGTCCTTCAGCATCAAGCATCGTCTCATCCTTCGATTCTTCTTGATTTCTAGGCCTTGCTTCATGATCTTCCTTAGTTTTCGGAAGATTGACTACTTTCCTCAGGGAAGCATCTTCGTCAAAGGTGACATCGTGGCATATCTCCACTTCCCTTTGGCCAGGCACATAGAATCTATAGGCCTTCGAAGTTTCATTGTAGCCCACAAACATTCCCTTCTTCCCAGAAGCATCCAGCTTGCTCCTCTTCTCTTTCGGCACATGAAAATAAATAGGATATCCAAAACTCTAAAATGTGAGACATCAGGTTTCTTAACAGTGAAAACCTCTTCGGGAGTTTTAGAGTCCAGATCGGAATGCGAGCATCGGTTTGTGTGTACACAGAAGTGTTCGCAGCTTCTCCCCACAAAAACTTCGGTAGACCATGGTCACATAGCATGGCGTGGCAGCTTCCACAATGGTCATGTTCTTTCGTTCAACAATGTCATTCTGCTCAGGAGTATAAACAGTTGTGGTCTCCCTCTTGATGTCAGCTTCTCTGCAAAAGTTCTTGGACTCATTCGTCTCATATTCAGTACTATTATCGGTCCTCAATATCTTGATCTTCTTCCCTGTCAGATTTTCCACCAAGGCTTTGAAGGTACGAAACCACATGAAAGCCTCATCCTTCTTTTTCAAGAAGTATATCCAAGTTTTGCGGGAGAAGTCATCTATCAATGTCATATAATAAGAACATCCTCCCAAGGATGTCACAGGCAACATCTCAGATAGATCAGAATGTATCAATTGCAAGACATCAGATGTCTTTGTGACACTTGAGGGGAAAGGTCCCCTTGTATGCTTTCCTTCGGCACAACCCTAACATACACCTTCATGATTATTTGAGAACTCGGGCATCCCTGTCACCACCTTCCTTGCTTCGGGAAGGGCCTTGTAGTGAAGGTGTCCAAACCTTTGATGCCATAGTTCAGTCCGTCGGATACTATCACACGTCATCGCTCCCAATGGACTTCCTCCAACCTAGTAGAGTGTATCAACTCTAAACCCAATCATGATAACTTCCTTGAAGCTCTTCTTCTAGATGTGCACCTTCCCATCAATGAATGTCACATTGAAACCATTTTCTTCCATGGCTGATATAAACACAAGGTTCTTCTTCAAATTAGGTACATAGAGTACATCCTGCAGGCAAAAGACTTGACCTTGAGACAAGTGGAGGGTCACAATCCTTGTCCCTTTCACGGGATATGTGGCATTATCTCCAAGGATAATTTCCAGATTACTATCCTTCTCAACCATATCAGAAAGTGCTTCCTTGAACCCAATGATGTGCCTTGAGGCACCACTATCTATCAACCAGACATCCATAGCGTCGGGTGGAGATGCAGCAAAGAGGGCAGATACAAGAATGAATTCATTTCTTTTATCAACAACATTTGATTCCTCATACCTGGAATTTCTCGACCTTTTGAAAGGTTGACCATTTTCGTCGAAGGGAGCCTTCCTCTTTCCCTTGAACCTGTTGTTCCTTTGATTGTCATTCCTCCAATTGTTGTTGTTGTCATCATCATCGGGAGAATCCTTCTTGAAAGGGCATTCTCTGTTGGACATTGGGTTCAACGCTCCCCATGTGTTTCGCGACATGGACTAACCGCCTCTCGTGGATCCTAACTCTGGCGATTGTAGCGGAGACTAACGCCTGCGGGTTTTGGTCTAACGGCAATCGTGGTTCCAACAAGTGGTATCAGAGCAACAAGTCTCGAGTTCGAAACTCACCCGGCTCGCGTTGGGGGGGAGATTGTTGGACATTGGGTTCAATGCTCCCCATGTGTTTTGCGACATGGACTAACCGCCTCTCGTGGATCCTAACTCTGGCGATTGTAGCGGAGACTAACGCCTGCGGGTTTTGGTCTAACAGTAATCGTGATTCCAACATTCTCTAGCATAGTGACTTGGCTTGTGACAAGTGTAATGCTTGCCCTTCTTTCCTTGGGCCCCTGCTCTTCCTTTGTTCCTTAGACCACCAAAGTTCTTCTTTCTAGAATAAGCTGCGTAGGCAGCATTTCCTTCATTTTCATACTCCTTCATCCTTGTCTCTTCTTGTACGCATCTTGATAGTACTTCGTCAAAGTCAGGTATCACATTATTATTGAGAATGGTAGTGTTGAACACATGCCATTCAGATGACAGCCCTCCAAGTGCGGTGACTACCATCTCTCGATCAGCTATTGTCTCCCCAATAGCCAACAAATTGTCCCTGATCTCGGTCAACTTCAAAAAATATGATTAAACAGACTCATCCCTGCCTTTTTTCACGTTCTTCAATTGATTCTTGAAGAATAGGACTTGATTCGCATTGTTGGCCTTGAACATGTGGACCAACTTATCATACATCTCCTTGGATGTGCCCAGCTCAGAGATGTAGACAACTAGACTCTTATGAATTGAGTCTCTGATCATCAGCTTTGCTTTGATCTCCCCCTTCTTAAACTTTGTTTTGGCAGCAACAGTTGCAGTGGATGGAGGCTGTTGTTTTTACCCTGCACATAGTCCATGACATACTTGGTCTTCCAAGTTAAGATCCAATGTCATCTTCCAAGCATGGAAGTCATCCTTCCCAGTCAATTTGTCATCAACCTTAAAGCAATTGTAGTTTGAGGAATCCATCCTCTTCTTCGATGATTGCTACAAACTAGGGTTGTCTTCACCTCCGCTCTGATACCATGTAAATTTATGTAGATGTTCTATGCCTGATGCAACTTTACTTTTTCTCCAATATCAGACAGCAATCACATAAACAATATAGTAAAATGCTGATAGAACATACCAATAGATCGACAGAAGACAAGCCAGAAATACATAAGTGTGTTGATGTGTTACGGCAGTCAACAGGATGCTTCAACCAGCAAAGTCTCAATATGGTCAGCCAACCAGCAATGTCACACAACCCTCTAGGGCAGCCAAACGGTCAACTCAAAAGTCAACCCAAAATTCAACGTTGTCACTCAACAATCAACGCAAACAGCAGCAACAGCTAGGTCAATGCAGAAAAGTCAAAGTCAAAGTCTAGCCTCGGGAATAGTGCCAAAAAATGCAGATTTGGAAAATCAAACTTTTTTGAGAGTTTCAGGTCTTTTTGACCTTGCATTGACCAAAGTCCACACTCCTCAAACTTTGCTGCAGAAATCCTAGACCAAAATCAGAAATGTGCTGCTGTTGGAATTTTGCCACGTGTGGAGAGAAGAGCCTACAAACTCATCGAACCAATTAGATGAGGAGAGAGAAATGTGTGAGGATGAGATGAGTGAAAATGTCCTCCAACGTTGACCAATATATATCCATCAGTGAGGGTGTGTGACACAACCACTGGGGCACAAAACCTTAAGGCCGACCTGCACATATCTTGAATAAATTCGGAATAAATGTTCTGCTCATCGGATCAAGATGATTTTTAGATCGATCTTGCACTTCACCGAAAAAGGAATCCAATAAAAATATTGGTATCTTCATCCGAGCATCACAACATGGAGTTTGGACCTAGTTGTCCAAAATTAACAGGGCTTTGTCATTCTACGAATATGTAGAACAAATATCAACAAAATAACAGTAATCCACTCCTCTAGAAAGCTTACTCAATGAGCTAAACTATTGCCAAACCATGCCAAACTATTGAATAGCTTCAATGATAAAATCTAGTACAAAGAATACCGTGGAGTGAAAAATTATTAACAAGATTGATGCTTCTGAAATATAAGATAATTATATTAATGCCCAACAAACAACCACAAAGTACGTCAATGGGACCGCTGAGCAATGATGTCGATACAAGCAGGAATACCAAAAGGTTTCCTGTATAAAGAACAAGAAAAGTAACAACTCTTAAATCAGAGGAGGAAACAGAAAGGCATTTAGAACAAAGGAAATATTTTAGCCATGAGATAGATGCCTGTTATTTCCTACAAATTCAGGTGAGATGGAGTCAGCTATATTCATTATCAAGTAGGAAATAAAACATGTCCCAGAGGTAGTATTTTTCAACTTCAGTTGGAGTTCTATAGATAATATGATAATTATGATGAAGAAAATACTTGGAGCATTTAACAATAGAAAAGATCATTACTCACCAGTACTACTAAGGGCTCTGATGTTGCAACTGCCTCAGTTCCATCTGTCTCATAGATGTCGCGAATGCCCTTGCTATCACAGATATATACAATCACGCTTTTGTCAAGCCTGAAACCACAACAAACTTTTAGAGTCAGAAAAAATCTTATACCAACATTTTATTGAAAATTTTGGTTATTCAAATCAAATCATAGGCAGGTGTGTGTTTCCTAAGCATAAATAATTGTATTGTTGAAAATATATGCCACAGATAAGGATTCAGATACAGATATGACTCGTTTTTAGAATACTTTGGATACAATATGTCCCGATATAGCGTACATAAAAATGCATATAACTCTATTATAATAGAGTGATGGATTTTGGATCAAATGAAATCTTAGTTGAGAAAATGTCTGCCCAAACTGTTGGTGGGAAATACTACATGATACAGATATGGCAGATCTTTAAAAAACATTAGATACAATAAATATAGATATGGCATTTATAAGAATACATATGTATATATTTTATAATGTATATTTATGTAAATAATAATAATAATATATTAAAAATACACTTGAAAGTCGTATCTGCCCATGATATTGTCACTCAAAAGGCTATAAATTTTGGGTCTCGTTTCATAACAAGACGGATTTGTCTGCCACAATGTAGCTGTAGCTATTTCTCATTACTCTAATAAAGAATCTGTTTATGTGTTTTCTTCTTCTCTCTGGGTGTTTCAGTTTCTGAGATCTTGGTCCCCCAAAGCTCCGGATCAGTGGTATCAGAGCCAAGTTGGTCCAACAGCTCAAAGACCAAGCCATCGCTTTGAGGTTTTATTTATTATTTAGATGACAGATTGAATTTGAGGTTTAAGCCTTTTATTTCTTTTTCAGATCAGATGCCATACGAATTTGGTGAAATCATAAGCGGGGGCCAAAGGGTTTGTGACTAGCGAATCCCTCTCATGAAATCCTCAACGAAGGATCGAACCCTGTGGTTGTGGTAGCCATTAAAGGGGTTGCAGGTAGCTCCAAGGTGGAAGAATGGAGCGACGGGATGCTTCACAACAGAGACTTGGTAGAGGAACTCCAGATTGGAAACGACGTCCCTCTCTCCACGCCTTTCAAGAACGGCAAGAGCAGGGGCATAAAATGTGAAATTTTCAAACTAAATGCTACTGCAGTGATTGATTTATTTCGCCTACTTATTTATGATAAGTTATTTACAGATACTTTCAGTAAATTTTGAAATAAACACAACTGCAGTATTCACTTAATCATAAGCAAAAAATCAAATAGAACGCATATAACGCAATAGAAAGAATCACATGAACACAGTTATTTTTGGACAATAGTCCCTGGAAAACCCAATGCCGGAAAACCAGTGCAGCATACTAGGGTTTTTATTATTCTTCAGCAGTGGAAATAATTTACAGAAATTTGACAAGCAGTGTCTAGAATACACCTGAGATAATTCTTCCGAACCCTTCGGAAGAATTTCTGACAAACGGGAGGCACCCTTTCTCCCTCTGAATCACTTTGTGTGGTCTTCTGTGCAGTCATTGCGCTGGACTGCGTCACTCTGCGTGGAGGACCAGTGTCGCTGCTCAATGTTGTCCCCTCTGCGTCCTCCTCCTACCTTCTTCTTCCTCTGCTGACTTCTCCTTCCTCCTTCTGCCTCTGCAACTCCACCTCTACAACCTCTCCCTCTGAAATCGAACTCTATTCCTTTAGAATCGATTTCATTCGGTTATTGAGTGTCCCCGGCTTGCTCTCCAAATGACCCTTAAGCCTTCTCTTATAATCTTCTTGGTGATGAATCAACGGCCTAGATTAGATCTCTAATCAATGGCTGAGATTAAAACATGACTTGATCTTCGTTTTCTAGAAGATTCACACTCTACTTTATTAATACCCTTTAATTATTTAATTTCCCTAAGTTTAGACTTAGGGATCACTTTAAAATAATTAATTATTTTAATAAAGCATGAACCGAGTGGAATTTCCACAAACGGTTTATGGGTTCTCTGGAATATTGATGTCCAAGCTTCCTCCCAAAATATGAGACTTGGAAAACTTTCCAATGCTACAAAATCAACATAAAATGGGTGTTTATCTATATTTTTGACTCGCTGCAAGGGTAATAATAATATATTGATGCTTCACCAAAGAAGGAAGTGCAGATTCAATATAATCAAAATGACCCTTTTAGGACAATCAACTCTAACTAGTTTTCTTGAGGTTAGTTCTTATGGTAGTTTTTCACGACATGGACAAGTTCCTTCATCTACTAAATGAAATAGACTACATCGAAAATATCTGCAAAACTACTTGTATCATTCCAATCTGAAGTCACTTCAAAGTCTGGAAGGACTAATGTCGCATTGAGTAGACAAGCAACATCTACACCATCACATAGATCTCATCGCATTTGATGAAGACCTCAATGGAAATCAACTTTAATGCATCCATTGCTTTCAACGGGAGGACCTATTATGGGTTTTGTAGTCCACCATTCACAAGGCTCTGCAGATTCCATATAATCTTTCGTGGACTCCCTCTTTTGGATATTGCAATCCAGTTGTTCTCAAACCCTAGTGGTGGTATATATAAACACCACAACAAAGGCCATGGGTTCGATTAACCGCAAGGTCCTAGTAATTTCCAGAATATCCAACCAGAAGATCATCCCTTGGATGGTCTTAACCGCAGGCCTTCAATCTTACTACATCGAGGTGCAGAGAATCGAAGTCGACAATGTTCACTTGCCAATCGACAAGAGGAAGTTGCGGGTTGACTCAAGGGGTAACGGTGGTGTTGATTTTATAGCATAGGGAAGTGTTCCAAGTATCATATTTGGTGGAGAGGCTTGGACAATAGTTATCCAAAGAACCCAGAAATCGTTTGTGGAAATTCCACTCAGATCTTGCTTTATTAAAATAATTAATTATTTTGAAGTGGACCCTAAGTCTAAACTTAGGGAAATTAAATAATTAAAGGGTATTAATAAAGCAGAGTGTGAATCTTCTAGAAAACGGAGATCAAGTCATCTTTTAATCTGAGCCATTGATTGAAGATATAATCTTGGTCATTGATTCATCAGCGAGAAGATAATAAGAAGAGGCTTGAGGGTCATTTGGAAATCAAGCCGGGCACATTCTCAGTACCCGAAGGAAATCGATTCTGAAGTAAGAGAATTCGATTTCGATGGGTGAGTTTGTAGAGGCGGGATTGCAAAGGCAAAAGGAGAAGGGAGAAGTCAGCTGACAGAGAAGCAAGAGGCAGAAGGGTGAAGGGAAGCCAGTGCTGAGCAGCAGCATCAAGCCCTCCACTCAGAATTACGCAGTCCAGGAAGGGACTGCGCAGAGCAGCTATGCAAGATGACGCAGAGGGTGTAGGAAGACATCCCATGTGTCGGGAATACTTCCGGAGTGTCCTGAAAATTCATGCCAGGTGTATGTTATTTTATTTTTCTCAGCAAGACTTCTGTAAAAGTTCTTTTCATTGCTGAAGATAAATACAAACCCTCATCTGTTGCATTGGTTTTCCCACATTGGGTTTTTCCCGGGACAATTGTCCAAAAATAATTGTGTTCATATGGTTGTTTCTATTGTGCTACATGTGTTATTTCTGTTCTTCTGCTTTTGATTAGAGTGAAGTACTGCAGTTATGTTTATTTCAAAATTTACTAAAGTATTTGTAAATAACTTATCTAATAAGTAGGCGAAATAAATCAATCACTACAGTAATAATTTTCAGATCTGAAAATTTCACATGGTATCAAAGCAAAAGGCTAAAGACAGAAATGGAGGTTTTGCTATGGACCAAAGATCCAACATTCGAAACGATCCACGCAATCAGAAGGACTCATGCAGTACTCCAGAGCACTCAAAAACGCAGAGGGAACATGACATGACTGTGTTGGCATCCAGACTAGAGGAGGATCTCGCTTGTGTGTCAAGCACGACTCCTCCGGGTGTTTGGTATATTGACAGTGGAGCATCTGCTCATATGATGGGAGTTTGAGAATGTTTTTCGAGCTACCAAGAAGAACAGATTAATTTCTAGATTACTATGGGAAACAAGGCCAAGTGTACCCCCTTTGGAAGAGGTACCATAATATTTCAAAAAGAAGTTGGCAACAAGATTCGGGCCACAAGCGTTCTACATGTACCAAGGTTGGGAATGAATTTGCTCTCAGTGTCTCAGCTCCAGAACAAGGGTTGTGACGTATACTTCATTGGAAACAAAGCTTATGTCAAACATCCTAGCTAGAACAAGAAGGCACAAATCGGAGTGAGGAGCCATAAACTATATAAGCTCCAGCTTGAATACCCAGTGGCTCTGAATGGCAGTACATACGAAAGAGATTTGAATGAATTATGGCACAGAAGGATGGAGCATTTACATCATGGATCCTTGAAGATTCTCAAGAAGACTGCAATAGGAGCTCCAGAACTTAGCACAAGGAAAGATGAAGTTTGCAGGGAATGCGTACTAGGGAAGTATGCTAAAGCAGCATTTCCAAGAAGCAGCAGTAGGGCCAAGAGCGTGTTGGAGTTGATACACTCAGATATCTATGGTCCAATGTCCACAACCGCTCTCAGTGGTGCAAAGTATTTTGCTACCTTTATTAATGATCATTCCAAAAAGACTTGAATCTACTTTCTCAAAACCAAAAATGAAGTCTTTGACCATTTCAAAAAATTCAAAGCGTTGGTAGAGAATTCAATAGGAAAGAAGATCAAGAAGTTGCGATCAGATAATGCTGGAGAGTATATCGATAAAGACTTCACCAGTTTCTGTACAAAGGAAGGCATCAAGAGAGAATGGACAACTCCATACAATCCAGAGAAGAATGGAGTTGCAGAAAGGAAGAACCAGACCATTGTAGAAGTTGCAAAGGCAATGCTATATGACCAAGATATGCCCAAATTTTTGTGGGTAGAAGCCTGCAATATAGATGTGTATGTGCAGAATAGAGTACCCCATAGAGCATTGGGGAAGGTAACTCCTAAGAGTGTGTTCACAGGCAACAAGCCGGAGGTGAACCATATTAGGATATTTGACAACATGGTGTATTGCCACGTCCCAAATGAGAAGAGGAAGAAGTTGGATCAGACTACGGAAAAGGGTTATCTTGTGGGTTTGTAGTGGAATGCGAAGGCATATCACATCTATATTCTAGAAAACAAGAAGATAGTAGTAAGGCGGACTGTGAAATTCATGGAGGAGAGAGCCTTCAAGAAATCCCGAGAAATGGCTACAGATACGCAGATTGAAGAGGATCCACTAGTACAGTCTCAACGGCCTACAGAGGATGGGTCAAGTGCCTCTCCACGGCACAAGGATTTTGAGGAGAGTTCCTCCGAAGAAGAGCAGGCAGAAGAGCAGGTAAGACTGCCCACCACCAATGGAAGACCGAGCCGAGAACTCCAACAAATTCTAAAGGATGCAGAAGAATTTGTTGGAGCCCCTAGAGATGGGAAGAGGTGTTGAAATTTGGTTACCGGAGGACAGGTGGTTTCCTAAGGCTTTGATCTTTGGCCTAGGGAAAAGTGTCCAAAAGAATTTAATTTTTTTCCTAAAGTAACTTTATAAAGTTATAAAGTAAAATCTAATTTAAAAGTGACTTTAAGTGATAAAGTTACTAAAGTCTAATTTTAAAGTGACTTTAATAAATTTAATTTTAATTAGAAAGGAAAAGTGACTTTGGAAATAAATGACTAAGTGGGTCTTTATTAAAGTGGGGTGAATTAAAAAATAGAAAGTGAAATTTAAAAGAGCATTTAATCTCAGCCCTAGATCTAAAGCTATTTCAGCCATTGGATTTGGGGATAACCCAAAAGTCACTTACAGTTCTATTAAAGCAGGAAAATGAGAGAAAAGGTCATTTTTTTCATTAATTCTTTCATGAGCAGATTGAGAGAAGGAGAAGGAGAAAGCTGAAGAGAATTTTCTGAGTAGTGAGAAGAAAGAGGGCAGCAGCACTAACTTTCAGCAAATCC